>CM064057.1:2405000-3605000 GCA_032594955.1 Panicum miliaceum | reverse complement strand
CTCTTTTAAAGCCTCCGCTCGAAAACACCACTCGGAAATACGTCGGAACAAAACGACTGCAAATCTTCTCCGGCAGCGGCACGAATCCGGCAATACGCCGCTCCGAATGGACCCAGGGTACAACCCCAGGACGGTGGAGGAGGTGTTCCGGGACTTCAAGGGCCGCCGCGCCGGGATAATCCGCGCGCTCACCACCGGTAGGCGACCGATTCGAGAATAGATCAAATTCCTCTTTTTTCTGGCTGACGATGGGACTTCATGGATGGAGTTTCAGCTTTCCTGCCATCTGTGGGGGGTATTCGGATGGTCCCGTGACTTGTTTTAGCTTGTTGTTGCTGCAGATGTGGAGGATTTCTCCCAGCAATGCGACCCGGGTGAGTGAATTCTTACCTGTAATTGCGGCGTAGTGTAATTTTGGATTGCTCCGCCCCCCCCCCCCCCCCCCCCCCAAAGGATTTGTTGTTCCGTGCTCCGGATTTTTTTTGCATATGCTGCATTTTTCAAGCAGGGATGCGTGTTCTGTCATAATTCTGCTCAATATTTTTCAGTTTTACATCTAGGTATATGCCTATTTTCTATAAACTATCTCGGTATATGCTAAACTGAGTGTCACAGTGTCACTGTTGAAACTCCAGCCTTATATAATTAACTTTGAAGCCAAAGAATAAAGAAGACGCAAGTGTGCTGTGTGAAGTTGTGAACCCATGTGAGAGCAGCAATAGAGTGTGGGTGTTACCTGGTGCCCCTCAGAATTTCGAAGTATAGGACCTTAATTGTAGGATTAAATAACAAGTGTACCACTGGTCCTGAGGGGAGGGTGGAGCTGTGGAAACCAGCAGCATAACCTCTTGACCAGTAATGTATGGTTCAGATTTATCCAACGTCCACTGATTGCTCAGATTGGATGGCTTCTAGTTCTAATATCTTAAGCTCTTCAGATTAACATCCTTAATGCTGAATCTTCCACCTTTATGTATGTGGTACTGTTGTAGTGTGGTGTATGCTCATATGGATGCCTTCCAAGTTGTGTGGGCAGAAAGATGTTGCTGCTGGGCTGAAAGGCGCCACGTATGTAGGGGTCACTTGTTTGAGTTTGGGTTGTTGGTTTCAACATCAGTGGGTCCCGCAGTCCTGCTTGGTAGGTGCAGTGTGATTCTTCTGGCCTAACAATAATTCATATAGTTCCTTTGACTAGGAAGGGTTGGCTTGCATGCCTGCAATAATAGAAGCTCTATCACCATCTTTGCTGCTTGGTAAATGAAACTGAATGCTGCTGGCAGTTGAGCTCTGACCCCATGGTGGTTACTGAACTTGGCTAAACCTTGGGTACAGTTTACTCTCGCACAGCGAAAAAATGCCATAGAGCGGAGAGCAGTGGTGCTGGTATCTGCTAGATGAGGGTTGGTTTGGTCACAAGATAACTTGGTGATGGAGAATAGCTTAATTCCACCTAAATTCAAAATATTGTGTTGCTGCGTGGGGCCTCTTCCCGGCCTCTCTCTTTTCCTCTTCTTTGATGACATTATTGCCCTCTGCACAGTATATTGCATACCACTGCTTCATATTGATGCCTGCAAGCCGTACAAATGGTGTGGCACTTTATCGGGTACTGGCACAGTATTAAATATGAGGAGACCAGGGAGAGCATTGTCCCGATGGTCCTTAAACGTTCTCAATTCTCAAATCCTCAGTTCTCATTTCTCAAGCTGTCTTCGTGTGGATTAGGTCTTTGCTTGGTGAATTGAGTTGAACCAAAATGTGTTCCCCTAATGGTTAATGCCCATGTTTAGGCTAGTGGAAGGACTTTTTGGTTAGTAATCACAATATTGTGAACAGATGTCTTTATCCCCTAGAAATTGTTGCAATTAAATAATATCCAGTTGGTAAGCTTGGAGGGAGGGAGTGAAGCTCATTGGTTATTTGAAACAAAAAATTGGTTGGATGTACTGTATATTTCAGATAATTGAAATAAGAAATAATAATAAAATCCATTGGGCATGTGAGTGTTTAAATGCAAGGAATGTCCCAAATTACTAACAAAAGGGGAAGTCACCATTTCTATTCCTCCCTAGTGGACTGTGGACTGAATTTTCAGCAAATTCGATATCGCCAATGTGCTATCCTTTTCTTTCTATGCTATAACCCTTGTTTACGTACTAGTTTGATGTATTGATTCTTCATGTAGTTCATATTATAATGTGATCTAAGATTTTAGTCTGCTCATTGCTTTTGTAGCTTGTTCTCTGTTGAAGCCTTAGTTAAATTAATGTTTTTATATAGCCCACTTTGTCAGAGAGATGGTGATCTTAGTTTGATGTTTATTGGAAAATACTTGGAAGTTTACCTGTGAGTTTGCCCTTATTTGAATGTACATGTGAAGTGATCATATTTACGTAACCGAGTTAATTCATTCCAAGTTCTGAGCATTTTCATCCCTTTTTTTTTCAATGTTTTCTACTGATCATGTTATTGATAATTGCAGCAGATATGTTTGTCCATCCTGCCATGACCATGTTTTTTACTCTGCAGAAAAGGAAAACCTGTGCCTGTATGGGTTTCCCAATGAGAATTGGGAAGTAAATTTGCCTGCAGAAGAGGTGCCACCTGAGCTCCCAGAGCCAGCATTGGGCATCAACTTTGCACGAGACGGAATGCAAGAAAAAGATTGGTTATCCATGGTTGCTGTGCACAGTGATGCTTGGTTGCTTTCTGTTGCATTTTACTTTGGTGCTCGATTCGGTTTCGATAGAAATGACAGGTTACTTTCCATTCTATCTTTCTGGAATCTGTACCGCAGTATCCCTTTTTGCTACTTCAGTTTCTATTTAATATATGATGTTCCCATTTCATAGCTTTCCTGCAGATGTGTAATGCTTAATCTGCAAATTGCTGAACCCAATTTTTTGGCAGGTAGTAGATCTGGAAAATGTAGTTTAAACGATAAATGCTACTTAAGCCTGGTGAACAGTAGTGACCTTGAGTGTATGTCATCTGCTGGGAATTATTTTGCTCACTAAAGAATGACATGGTGAAATTGCATGGAACTGAGTTTCTGTGAAATTGAGCAGATGATACACACTCAAGCTGAAGTATTTTATATTGTTTTGCAATGTTAGGTATGTTTGCTAGGGCAGGGTTATCAAGAGGAGACAACTGATCTTTCCCTAGGGTCATTTAAAAAATTGTTTTAGTTAGTAAACATTCAGTAGCACTTGTGATGATAATATTCTTGGAGGGGAGCTGTTGTGGTACCAAGTAAATGCTGAATATGATTTTATGATTAATGTTAACAAGCATATTTTTACCAAAACAATTACGTTTGGCATTTTTCTTGGTTCCTACCACTATTTGGCGTAATATGCTTCACTAACACCTACCTGTTTCTGTCATCCAGGAAGCGCCTGTTTGGTATGATTAACGAACTTCCCACGATTTTTGAAGTTATCAGTGGGAAGAGTAAAATCAAGGCACCACCGAGCAATAATAACCATAGCAATAGCAAATCCAAGTCCAACAACAAAACGGTACCACTCATTCTCTAGATATGCCCATTGTTCTGTATTTGAGTTCGAGTAATCTTGAAATTCTTTCTATATATTTTTCTGAAACTTGTTCTGTATTTACCCATTACCGCAGCAAAGTGGCATTTGTCTATTGCAATTCATTTATTCACGATTTCTTGTGTCTACTTAATCCATTTGTTATCTGTTTGCTCTTGAGAAGTATTTGTTGCCACTGTATAACCTTTAGTTCCTCTATAAAATATGTTTCATTTTTGGACATGGCATTGTTCATGACACATGGTTTGTACATCTATGAATGCATCTTTTTTAATAGTGACATTGTTGGTATTACTTGCACTCTTATGTTTGCTCAAATTAGCTGTCAGAATTCTATGCTTTACCCAAATCTGGCTGCTATTTTTCTGATTTCTACGCTTTGCCCAAATCTAGCTGCTATTTTCTCATGTTAGCAATCAAAATTCATCTCGCTGAGAGCATACATTGAACATATGTTCACAAATGAAGTATCCAGAACACACTGCATCCTGCCTACTAGTAAATTTGTTTGACCCTCTTCCTCTGGAAAATGCAGAAATCATCAGAGCCTAAGGTGAAGCAGCCAAAGCCGCCACCGCCACCCCAGGTGAAGGCAGAAGACCCTGCCCCTGCAGAGGAAGGCCCAGCTGCCGAGGAGGAAGAAGGTGGTGGCGGTGGTGTCAGCGAGGGTGAGCACGGGGAGACACTCTGTGGCGCATGTGCTGAAAGCTACGGCCCTGACGAGTTCTGGATCTGCTGCGACATCTGCGAGAAGTGGTTCCATGGCAAGTGCGTCAAGATCACGGCAGCCAAGGCCGAGCACATCAAGCAGTACAAGTGCCCGGCCTGCACGGGCGGCAGCGGCGGTGGGGGCGGCGGCAGCAAGCGAGCCCGCCCGTCGTAAGGGGAAGTTGCAATTGCAATGGTGTAAACTTGTTTAAGTAGTGCGGTTGTGTATTTGTGGCTGGCTGCTGACCTGCTGTAACTCTAGCATTCATTCGTGTTGAACTAGATTTAGAGAGTTCGCATTTGCTCTGAAGTCTGAACATAGTGTAATCGTTACTGTTCCCCATGATCTGTGCAGAGGCCTGCAGCTTTGCTTAGCCAGTTTGGCATTAATGATCTGGTTATGTTTATTCCGATTTAATGGCCCAGTTAGGTATCTCGGTGGAGCAAAGACGTGTACAAATCTCAAGCAAAGGACTGGGCAACGGTTAATTGTTCCATCGGGATGCTTTTACACATGTAACACAAACTATGAGCTTAATTGGTTGGATGCCAAACTAACCAAAATTATGGCAAACCAAATTATTGGCTTACCAAAATCATGGCATACCAAAATATTGGCAAAAATTTAGGTATTCATTTGATTTAGTGCCAAAACATTGACAAACAATATTTCTCCCTAATATTCTCCTTTGTAAGGTTTAAGAAGTTTCTAATAACTTACCATTATTTTATTAGTTTGGTCACAAATATTAAAGTGCCAATTTCTAAACTCCAATTGGTAGCAAATTTTATTGGCATACCCTGATTTTGGCTTGGCAAAAATTGGCATCCAACCAATCAGGCTTATATAAATGATTACGCACAGCAAAATAAGATGGGCTCAGAGAATCAAACATACATAATGCGTACTCCCAAAATTGTATAGATATATAGCATAGAATGGCTGATACATTAAGCATACCACATAGATCTCAGCAATTTTTCTGTTCAGCCTCCTGCTAAACTCTACATCGGTTACCTACTTCTAAAAATACTGGCGTTTCACTCCACAACACCAGCGCATGGTCTCTCTGACACAGACAAGGAAAAGAACCTGCTCTCAAAATTCGCTCACTGATGAAAATCAGAAACGTTCATCCCCCCTTTAAAGAACACTATTGAAAACCACCACATTTTTTCAAGACTTTTTTCCAAGGACAGAAAGCAAGACTTTAGAGCGAAGACTGAGTTGAAAGCTTAAAGATAAAAACGTTTTGGCAAGGCATGCCAAAACGTTTACAGGAGTGCAGACTACAGATATCAAGTGAATCATAATGAAGCCAGTTACTGTATTTTCACAATCATTTAAACAATAACTACAAATGGGATATATATGAAGGACAGCTTAATGCATTCAGTGGTAAAAACACTAAATGCAGAAGACAAGTCATCCTCCATAGGATCAATATTGCAGGACCGCTCGGAAACAATGCACAAAAATCAGCATGCTGCCGATACAAAAATCCTGCACCAACAAGATGCACAACCACAAAAAACAATGATACCAACAACCAGTAAAGACACACAGACGCAAACTTAAAACTCCTGAACAGAACAGAAGCATAAACTCAGAAGGGCAAACTATGAGAAAAATGATTGTTGAGGAAACCACAAGACATTGGCCTAACTCAACTGCCCATTTTTCTCAAATTGGTCTAGCAGGAAACAAGTTCAGGTGGCAAGTAACACAATGACGAGTTGTATGCCTATTTAGAGAAGTCCTGCACTTAGCATTCAAACTACAAATTTCCTAACAGAACAAAAACACATGCAACAGATGATGTAATTCAGTATAGCAGTAGAAAAACATGTAAATGCTGCAATGCTTAGCAAGGCTAGCAATAAGATTCAGAAATTGTTCTTAGAGAATACAGATTAGGTCGCATGAGAGGAAAATGATTGTTGGAGAAAACAGAATAAGCTTAACCCAACTGCCCACTTTCCTTCAATCAATATAGCAGGAAACACTTTCGGCAAAAAATGCATAGAAGAAAGCATAAAGCCGATACACACTATCCTGCAGACTAACATGCCATTCAGAAAGCTTGTGTGCAATGAAAAAAAGCCAATCCGTATAGAGGCCATTCTGACAGCTTTAGATTCTATTGTGTAAAAACCGGAAACATGCAGCAAATCAAAAGGTATGGAGAGCTATACCAAAAACAATGGAGACAATGAAACACGTAAACATGGCACTGGGTACATGAGAGGAAAATGATTGTTGGAGAAAGCAGATAAGCTTAACCCAACTGCCCACTTTCCTGAAATTGTTATAGCAGGAAACACTTTCGGCAAAAGACGCATCAAAGTAGCGCAAAGCCGATACACACTATCCTGCAAGAATACTTGACTAACAATCAAAATCATGAACATTGCTAAAGAAATGAATCAATGTCAACCACAATCAACCATAGAGAACAATCGCAATATTGAAACTAAAATAGGATTACTCATAATGACCTAAAAACATGTGACAAGTTGCCTAGAATAAATGTCAAGTGAACCACAATAAACTATTATCAAGCTCCAATACCGTAGTGAGAAAAGAAGCAAAAAGAATATATTGATTGCCACTGTTTGCAACTTCAAAAGGTAAAGCTCTTTTTACTTGCGACAACATTAATAATGAACATTACATGAACACAAAATTGGGTCTAACCATATCTAAACTTTTTTACTTAAGCAACTGGGATTTCTGGTGCAAGGGGCCTCAAGAGCTCATCCTCTTCCTTTGGCATAGTTGGCCCTCGCTTGCCCTTTGGATCCCAGTCGAGCATAATCTTTACCTTGATACCGAGCACACCCTGAAGCAAGTCAACAAAAAATTACTGCCAGAACAAAGCTAATGATTATATATTTATGCCAATAGCGTCAAATAAGAAACAAACCTGTCTCAGCAGAACATGCCTCACAGCTGAGTCAATATATAGGTTGACAGGATGACCAGAAGAGATCATGTACCCATCCTTGAACTTCATGGATTTAGCACGTGGTGCCCTGAGCTTGCCACTAACAATAACCTGCAGATCCCAAAAGGCAGATCATTATATAGATCCTATCAAGAATCAACTCTAATAGAAACTGCACTGATTTTGCTTGGCAGGACTCGTACCTCACAGCCCTTGGCACCACTCTCCATGACAAACCGTAGAACGCCATAGCATGCCCTGGCAAACAAACAAACTGTTTTAGTCAGATGAAACGACTAGATACCAAAGGGTGACAAAAGGTGCTCAAATATAACAAACTAGAATGTTTTAGCAATTATAAAGCCTCAGCATATCAAAATAAAAAGAAATCAAGCAATATAAAGGTCAATGCATTGTTCATAAAAAAGTATAAAGGCCACCACAAGCAATGTGGCCAACCAGATATCTGAAGCTTATATTATCAAAGCTTCTCTTCTCAGAAGAGAGATTCTAGTTGGCACATGTCATATAGTCATCTTCCGACACAAAGTTGGTACAGAGAAACCTATTTGCTTTATAGATGACATAACACAGAACAGAACTAAAATCACCAATATCCACAAATGCATTAGCACACAAGTAATACACATATCCCTCGAACGCTCAAGAAATGGAACAGTGATAAATCCTCCCACTGCCTATAAAAAGCATGGAGGGAGATGGTCAATTTCGTCACCTTCGAACACAGGTCTGGCATAGCAATAAGCCGAGTCTGCTGTGTGAGTGACTGTACCAGCATAGCATCACTGGAATGCCTATACAATTAACATAACAGCATTGTACTAAGATAAGAGCATAACCTTCTGACGGCGAGTCCACCGAGGAGCTTGTAGCGGAGTGACTCGGCCTGGGCAATGGCGCAGAGGCCGCGGTTATTCACCTTCTCGGCGTAGAGCTCGACGCCACCCTCCGGGAAGTTGAAGCGCTTCCGAACCACAGAAGTAAGTTCCCTGATCCTCCTGCCCTTCTCGCCTAAAAGCCATCGAAACACCAGATTCAACAACCAACCCACTGGAATTTCACAGTTGTAATAGGAATGGTGTTGCAGAATCGCACGCAGAGAGGACGTTCTGGGTGCGGGTGGCGCGGATTATGATCTCGGTTCGCATGGGGGTGACGCGGACCTCGACGCCGGAGTAGCCGTCCTCGGCGAGCTCGCGGGTGAGCATCTCGTTAAGCTCCGCGAAGAAAACGCCATCCGCCACGAACTGCGCGCGAGAAAGTGAGCAAACCAGACATCAGACATCAAATCCATGGGCTACGCAAGCCGAGCTCGGGATCTAGATGAGTGGAGGGTTCGGGGCCTACCTTCCGCTTCTTGCTGATCGCGTGAGTAGTCGCCATTGGCAGAAGGGATGGAGGAGCGGCCGATGGTGCGGCGCGGCGGCGGCAGGAGAGGAGGATAAAAACCCTAGATTCGGATGTGAAATGTGCTGGGAAAGAGAAGAATATATAGACAGGGTAACATCATCGGACCGCTACGGTTTGTTTGAAAGTTTTGTACATTAGCCCCTGGCTTCCTTCAAATTTCGCTTTAAAAGGGCTTAAAAGTTAGACAGTGGTAACTTGTTTTTTTTATCAAATAACTTGTTTTTTTTTAAGTAAGAGATAGCGGCAACTACTTTGTTTTGATAAAACTATTCAGTCCCAATACAATACAAGAAGAATTGAGTGAAAATGAACTAATTTCTTTGCTAATCTCTTGGAGACAAGTATCCTCTATTTGAATAAGGCCTAAAGGATTAATATTTAACAATGATTAAATTTTCTGGGAATTTCGCATGCATTTCCAAACAGGGCCTAGGAAAGGCCACTAGGGTTCACAAATCACAATGGAGATGGAGTCGCGGTTGAAATATTGAGGTCTGGTAGGTCGTGGACAGCTAACTAGTGGCTTTTCTTGCTACGAGTATTCTATAAGGTAGTATATGGTGAAGAGAGAAGAAATAAATCCTTTGATGAAGGAGAGAATGATAACATCAGCAAGCCTCAGCGACATAGACATAGCACCGCAACCCCAACCACCAAATTGCAGTTAACATCATCTCCGAAGAGGCCAAAGCAAGATCATGCTTGTTTTGTTAAGAGATCCAAGAACAAAGCACCAAAATTTGCTAGAGATGCTAACTTGTCCTGTGATTAAGGCACTGCAAAAAAATTTATCTCAGTGTCTTTGAGAAATCACATGAACTATCACACTAAGTATTGGCGGCAGATACCTTGAGCCAAGGTCAGAGGGCATTCACCACAGCCACCATCTATTTTCTCAAATTAACACTACGTAGGCACTGAAGGGCATCTCATTTCCCACAAACTTAACTGGTAACTCGCTGCCCAGAACAGGAATATCACACGTTCTCTACCATGATAGCACAAATCCCAGCAGAATAACAACAAGCAGTCTGCGCAACTGGAAAGTCGAAATGCAGGCTAAACTATACAAAGGTGCTTAAAGCTTGCACACGAATAAGGGTCAGGAACTCAGGATACAATGGTGCCCAATGGCATACACCAGTTTTGAATTAACACTACCAGCTTATTAACTACTAAAGCAGGCTGGCAGTTCATTGAGCTTTGGCAACCGGTTCGAGGGCTTCGATCATGACAACACTGTTCCCCCTAATAACCTGCAGAAGATGTTACCTTTCAGTAATATATCATATCATTTGAAGAATTCGACACAATTATTTTGATACGAAAGGTATTGTGTGGAGAGCATTTGAAAGAGCGAAAAAGAATAATACTCACCACCATCCCGATGTCATTCTTGTCGTTTCCATTGACCTCCACTGTGTTATCCACGACCAGATTCATGAACTGATCAAATCCACGCAGAGTGCCAATGACAACACGGTTTGCGTTCAGCTTGACTGGCCAAAATTGAGGATAGCTAGTCAGTGAATAGCTCAAGGGGGCAGAGCAAGGAAAATATACTATATCAGCAGGGCAACATGGTAATAGAGGATATCATGCACAAAACAGATAAGCAGCAATGCGACAAAATCGGATAAAATTTCACTCAGTCAGTTACGAGTTTAATTAAAATGAGGAACCAAGCGCCTCTTAATGATAAGTACAAAGCACGGCAAGACTTCAGCTATCGTCCATATTTTCACTCTTTCAGGTACCTTAGTGTAAACATGCAAAGCATGAGAAAATAATACTGCAGCTTTGTCAGACACCACACCAAGATTATTACAAGATTTACAAGATGCCAATACTATTAGCAGTCAGTACTTTTCTAGACACACAACTATCTTAAGTTGTCATACCACAAAATCAAACATGATTCCAACTAGTGCAATAGTAAGTCCACAAAGATCAATTAGCTCAAGTTCAGATCAAATGAGTTCCATGGGGCCAAAACTGCTTCGTTACTCTCAAGTATATTTGTCCTTGTACTTGGGTGGGGGTGGGGAGGGAGGTGGGGGGGGGGGGGGGGGGGGGGGGGAGTTAAGCTGTTTTGCCTCCTCAAAGCTCAAAGGGTTACTGAATTGCGAAGTACGGCTATACAATCAAGCTGCCCTATCAGAGTAACTATGACAATAAAAGCTTACGTGGAACTAAATCCATAGCTTTACAAATAACTTCATGATTTAGAGCAGCCTGTCATTATTGATAAAAGAAAAAAAAAGAGGAAAATGAAAATAGCATAGAGCCTACTTATACAGATTACAGAGCAACAAAACAGTGTCAAATATAAAAAAAGGGCCATGAAACGATAACAAGCTGCAAAGATCACACGAGACTGCACATGATACAAAGGACACATATATCTTATATGTAATCTGGCAGATGTTATACCTAGTCTATGAAGCAGAACAAAACAGTAAATGCCCTATCAGAGTAACTATGACAAAGAAGCATCATCTGGACAATAAATCCATAGCTTTGCTAAAGATAACATCATTTAGGGCATATTTTTTTTCCAAAGCCGAACAATTGAACATACAGTTATGTTCAACTAATACCTGCACATTCACATTCAATAGTTGTATTACAAAATCAGAAACAGCTAAAGGAACTCAGGTTAGCTATCACAGGTAAGTCTAGCGGACCTTGATTGCACTAACACAGAAACTCGAGCCAAATGGAAGACAGCAAAGGCCATTAGAAATCAATAGCATTCTATGATTCTCTGAACGTACCCATACAATCCAATATACTACCAGTTAGTAAAGACAAACGGCAGCAACCATCCCTACTATGCTCACAACCTAGATTATCACTCAAACTTCAGCTTTCTCAACACGCGGCTAAGACCATGTAAAATTACTAGCTCAGCATAACTAATAAGGCTGAAAGCTGAAGGATCTGCAAGTACTTACTTTGGAGCTTCTTGTCCATGTACCTGAAATTCACCGAAACAAAAAAAAAACACGGATTAGAATCCCATCAAAACACAGGAACAGCAACAGAACAAAAAAACGAACAGCGAGATTATTACTTCTTCAGATCCGGAGGCTGCCCCGACCGGCTCATGGCGACTCCCTAAGGAAGGATCTACTACAAGCTTCGCCGTCCAACTACCAAACCCTAAGCCTTGCTTGCTGAGACAAAGAAAGGGGTAGCCGCTCGCGCCGCTCGAGAACCCAGAACCCTAATAATCCCCGGCTCGTCTACCGCAAAAGATTTATTCCGAGACTGGCATGCGGGGCCCCTTGGATAAGGGTTGAACATGAAATATCACTAAAGAACAGGGGTGTGTGTGCAAAACGCCCATCATAACGGCCCGGCCTGGCCCGGCCCACCTCACGCGTGCGAACAACGAGCTCCCCTCCTCTCCTCTGAAGCTCTGGAAGTCTGTCTGGAACTCTATCGCGTACAGTAGTCCACAGGGCAAGGAGAGATGCGAGCAGGCGCCCCCGCCGGCGATGCGGGCCCCAGCTCCCGCGGCGGCGCGGGGAGCGCAGCGCCCGCGCGGCCACGGAGGTTTCCCAGGGCGGCGCAGCCGGAGATCATGCGGGCGGCGGAGAAGGACGATAGCTACGCGGCCCACGTCACCGAGGCCTGCCGCGACGCGTTTCGACACCTCTTCGGTACTCGAGGACTATCCAGTTTTCCTAAACGCAGCTTTTTCATTGCAATTGATAGTGATTTGAGGTGTTTTGGCCTGTGATGATGATGATATAGGTACCAGGGTTGCAGTTGCTTACCAGAATGAGGTGAGAGCTCGTTGGCTATGTTCTTTTAATCAGTAGCAATTGGTTCTGTTACTGGGACCTCTGCTCAATAGGAATCACGCAGATGATTTTTATTCTTTTAAAAATACTTTGGGCATTGTTTGCAATGAGGATTGTGAATGGTTGATATCATTTCTATGGGATGAATGTTCTGGAGTAAATGGACTATGGAGCCTATCAGTATTGTGTGCTGGGTTATACGGTTATACCATTCGGCTCTTGGGTTGGCTATTGGTTACTGTTAGATGTGAATAATTCGTACCTTGGTATAGTTATCAATTACTGTCAAGCTTGTTGAAAACCTAGTTAATTAGCTTGCTTGGAGCAAAAAAAAAAGACATTTTGGTAACCATTTCTGTAGTGGAGGTACCTAGAAACTGTGAGCATATAAATTTCTGGAATGCTTAAACTTTTGTTCTGAAGAGAGGTGTTTTAGCTGATACAGCTAATCCGCATTACATTGAACTTCTATTCATGATTAATACTTCAGAGTGGTTATTTGTCAAATAATTGGTAAATGGCACTAGAACTATATGTCATCTCAGTAGAGTAGGGTGGTCGTGGCATTTCATAAAACTGCTGCAATTGCAGGCCTTTTCTGTTTATTCAAGTGAAATCTTTTTATTCCATAGAGCTGCATTATAATGTATGAATTCGAGTATTAATTTATCTGCCCAAGTATTTACTATATTGTTCAGTGGAGAGTACATTGTTCTGTGTAAGTAATAAAATATAACTTACATTGATTTTGATCTTTCACAGATAAAATTGCTTGGGCAGTCCCTTTATTACTTGCTAACAACTGGTTCAGGCCAGCAAACACTCGGTGAAGAATATTGTGATATATCTCAGGTCATAGTACCTTTTCTTCTTTAGCAATATTTTATTTTCTGTCAGAAAGGGTGAAGCTCTTCTGCCCCTTCTTTTCTGCTGTGCAGCTATATTTGATTTGGACGGTTGCTGCTTCTCTTTAGCCTTATATTTTTATGCCCTGTCGTGCTTCTTCGAATTATCTCCAATACTACTATGCTGATGTTATCGATGCTGTACAGAATGATTAAATTTACAGAGCTACTAGCGCCCGGACGTCCGATGAGAAATTTTCCATCGGACGTTCCGTCGCAACATTAAAAGTTAACTAGTGTAACATTAAAAATCATCATTTGCAACATAAAAACAGATGTATGGAAAAGACCCTGACACCTGGTTCTGGGATAGAAAATTCCCGCCGCAACATCGCATCATGTTTCATGCAACATCCAAAAAAGAAAGGTAACACGTAGAAATAAAACTTGCATCATCGATGTACATCATTTGCAACATACAAAGTATATGATAACAATAGTGACTCATTGACATACTATCTTAGGAGATTATATGAAAACTAAACTTCCACCACAACAGAAGGAAATGTTTCATGTAGCATGAAATCTGAATACACTTTTTTTTCCTCTAGGAACTGCAATTTCATAAATCAACTATTGAAACATTCGAGAACACCTTTGCAACATTGAGAGACACTTGTTGTAATGTAAGAAACAACCTATAACATTTTAAAGTTACTTTCTGCAATATTGACAAACACTAATTCTAACATTTTAAAACATCAATTGTGTCACTAATCCGGAAGTGAAGGCGCCGGAAGACTGCATGCATGCAGGGATGTATCATCACCAGCAGCTACGATAAGCCCCTGTTGCTAGCAGCTAGCATCGCGGCTCTCGCAGCTCCAGATTACCGGCCAGCAGCCCTGTAGGCAGGGATGAAGCAAATGCTTCTGCAGCAACGATTGGAAACAGCCGCTAGTTGGATAAGAATGGGAGCCAGGGGCGTCCGATTTTTTTCTGCCGCGTCGGACGGCCGAAGTCTAGCATTACGCCCAAAAAAGAATTATTCGCAATAATTCAATGCTACTATGCTGATGTTATCTAGGCTGTACTGTTCAGGTTGCAACCTTGCATGGACTTCCACCTACACCTGCTAGGCGGATCCTTTTCATTTTGTATCAAACTACTGTGCCCTATCTTGCTGAACGAATCAGGTTTGAAACTAATCGTTTTTCAGTCCTTCGGTCATTATTCTCTTGCACCAAAATCTGATTGCCTTTTCTTTTTCTATGTCCGTAATGATTTAACAGCTCCAGAATTGTTGCACGTAGTATTGCCCTCAATGAATCTCAGTTTGGTGATCATCCTGAAAGTGATAATTCTAGTAGTGGCATTGCACAGTCCACCACACATAGTGATGCTCTGCCAAGAAGCTTGAGTGTTTCTGCTATGTCAAGGTCAAGAGGCCGAGTTCATGCCTTGTGGCAATGGATTCTTCAGAA
Organism: Panicum miliaceum; assembly: GCA_032594955.1. Taxonomy (NCBI): domain Eukaryota; kingdom Viridiplantae; phylum Streptophyta; class Magnoliopsida; order Poales; family Poaceae; genus Panicum; species Panicum miliaceum. Next base: position 3,590,212 of record CM064057.1, on the reverse strand, counting down.
ATGGCCTTCGGTAAGAAAATTTTCAAGTTGTTATGTTCAATCTGTATTCTATCACGGTCATTGAGAAACATTTGACGTAATGTTTTCTTTCCTAATACCTCTATGCTGTCTACTATATGTTCTTAGGTGCTGCCGTTTGCTCAAGATTTTATACAGTTGGCTATCCGAACAAACCTAATGTTCTTCTATTTTGAAGGTAAGCCGTGTGCAATATAATGTAAAATCCTCTTCTTGTTTATATATATTATTGAGGATTGTGGATTTGTGATGGTTAGGTAAAAACTGGAGAATTCTCTTTTTCGCATCCTGCTTGCTGATCACCTTAAACTCAGGAAATACGAATTAATTGTGAGCTAGTAGGCAAATGCAAATGCCTGAACTGGCCTTCTAAAATCTGTTTATCATAATCTATCTAATATAGTACGTCGTAAAAAAATGTGCAATGCACTGTCAGGATGTGTTGCATATCTGAACATTTCATGATCATTCTAGAAAAAGTTTTGCATTCAAATTCATTCGTTCAATGCACCTATGGTGGCTGCAACATTACCATAAGGCTTAACTAGTATGGTGACATTGCTTCATTAATACTGATCATATCATCGTGTTCGTGGAGAAAAAAAAGAGAACAGATCATATCATCTTATTTATCACCTGATAGATATCTCTATTATCTTTGTGACATTTTGTTTAATTTTTTATGCTCCCTAGGACTATATTACCATTTGCCAAAGCGAGCAGCTGGTATTCGTTATGTATTCATTGGCAAGCCAATGAATCAGAGGCCTAGGTAATTTTTATTTACCTCTTTGCGCATCTAGTTTGCTACTACAGTACAGATCTGCATAACAAATTAGACGGCTATCAATTCCATGCAGTTGCATATCAACAAATGAATCTTCAGATCTCAATTAGTTTTTATCGTATTCACATAAATTATTTCCCTTTTGACAGATTGAAATTCTCCAGTAAATAAAAGTTAGCTCACAACATTTTGTAGGTATCAGATCTTGGGTATTTTTCTGTTGATTCAGTTGTGTATTCTTGGTGCTGAAAGACTCCGGAGAAGTAATATATCATCAATAGCTAGTTCCATTAACCAAATATCATCTGGAAGCTATGCATCGTCTACAGGTGCCGTCTCTTGTGTTGAATGTGTCTTATGTTCTTGTTCCTGACATCTCCTTTGCCATCAACAAGCTCTCCCGGTTCATGCATTGCCTCTTATGCTAAATCAGTTTTACTTTCTTACTTACGATAACATAAATATTTAAGTGCTGGTTTCTGTTTTTCTTTGTCAATGGTGAACCAGGTCGAGGCATCCCTGTTTTAAATGAAGATGGGCATATCATCAGTGACATCCGTGGTGGTAAAGCTGCAGATGTGGCTTCTCATTCAGAGGTATTTCCTTTGGCAGATAAACGTTTGGTATTTTGACTCTTTTTCTGTAGTCAAGATCTTAGAAAATTGTGTGATACTCCATTGATTAAGCCAGATATTTACAGAAGCTAACAGGTTTATAATACCATGTCGTTCTTTATTAGATAGATACGGCAGAACAATTTATTCAGAAAATGAGCAGTTGAATGCACGAATGTTACATTTAAAGATTATGATGGAATTTTGAGTTACGTGTGCTTTCAACCACCATTCTTCAATTATACTTGTCTGGGTTCCATATGCAAGGATAGCTTATGTTGTACTGTATGTCTAATGTTCAGGCTTCCAGTGGCAAGAGCAAATGCACCCTGTGTCTCAGTACCAGGCAAAATCCTACTGCCACAACCTGTGGACATGTCTTCTGCTGGTAAAAACTTGTATTTGTGATGCAAACTGATGTTTCCGCACCCTCTTGAATGGTTTGATAGCTCGTCACATTCCATGCAGGAATTGCATAATGGAGTGGTGCAATGAGAAACCTGAGTGCCCACTATGCAGAACTCCAATTACCCATTCGAGTTTGATCTGTATATATCATTCAGATTTCTAGCAAATCATTTCTCACGGTAGCAAGGCCGTACTATTCTTTGCTGGCATTAAAATGATGATTCTAGACCATAATTCGGCCAGAAATCTGCATGCTGAACTGATCTAATATATACTGAAAGAGGAAGAATAGCTCGAGACCATTTCAAGAGGTCGAGGATTAGACAAAGTTGCATATATGGTACTAATGTTGTAGAGTTGAAATTGCGAATGGCACTAGGAACCACAGTCCACAGAGAAGAAATTATTTACTTGTAGCACAGACGGATGTTTTGTACTCTTGTATAATCCTATGTGAACTTTGTAGAGTAGAACAATGACGGGCTCGAATCATAGAGCTATTAACAATTTTTTCATGATCGATATGCCCTGTCCCCTTGTTTCAGACTCTCTTTGATCTCTGATGAGTTTCCTCCGTTTTCATGCCTGCTCCGGTTGCACCAATTGGGTGGCTATGTTGGTCTCATCGACATGCTTTGCTTATTCCGAATCAGCAGATTGCATACGCTATTATCGGTGCCGGTTTGTGCAGGTTGCCTTTTAAGCATTCTGCACACGGTTGTTGGGCCATTGACCAGCCAGCAGCACCTACTCCGAACTAGCGAACTGCCTGCCTGGTGTGTCAATGCACTTCAAGTAAGGCGCATCGATGTGCCAATTTCTTCTGCAGGAAACTTCGAAATAAGATGGAACAGTGGCGGTTATGTAGAAAATCGTCACCGCTAAGAGTCCAGATCCAAACACTGCAGAACTGAAGATGTGTCCATGCTGTGAGAAACGTAAATATTTCTGATAAAATCAACGCTGTCCACTCCATGATCAGATCTAACGGCCCATGTGGAAATTCACGATGCTCGTGCACCTCTGAATTTTTTTTCTCAACGCCATGGTTGATGCAGGCCAGTTGCTCCTCCACACTGCTGTGCAAACTAGCCGCACCAAACCAGCTGCCACCGGGCCGCCGCCGCCGCCGCGTGCGAAGCGAGCTCACTGCTTAGTGCTCACCAGTATAAAACCAACTTGCCTCTCGGTTTCGCCAGGTCACTGTGTCACCACTAAACCACCGGCGCGCTCTGCATCATTAACCCTCCCCTTGTCCCACTAACCCAACCATGATTTGCCTCAAAGCCTTCTCATCCCCTCTCCACCTCCCGACCCTCCGCCGCATCGCCCCCTCCTCCTCCCTCCGCACCCGCGTCGCCGCCTCCGCCGCCGCCATGTCCTCCTCCTCCGCGGTCGCCGCCCCGGTCGAGCACATCGTGCTCCTCAAGGCCCGCCCGGAGGCGGTCGCCTCGGGCGCCGCAGCGGCGATGGTCTCCTCGCTGCAGGCGCTCGCCACGCAGGTCCCGGGCCTGGTCTACATCCACGCGGGCCCGGTCCTCCGCCTCCGCTCCCCGGCCGCCGAGGCACTGGGCCCCACGCACCTCCTCCACTCCCGCTACGCCACCAAGCAGGACCTGGCGACCTACGCAGCGCACCCGGCGCACGTGGCCGCCGTGCAGGGGCACGTGCTCCCCAACGCGCTCGACACCACCGCCATCGACTGGGTCAACGCCGCGGAGCTCCCGTCCCCCGTGAGCCCCGGCAGCGCCGTGCGGCTCACGCTCGCCAAGGTGAAGGAGGGGGTGGAGGTCGCGCAGCTCGTGGAGAAGGTGGCCGCGGCGACGAAGGCCGCCGGGGAGGCCAAGGGCGCCAAGGTGAGCTTCGGGGAGAACTTCTCCCCCGCGCGGGCTAAGGGGTACCAGTTCGGAATGGTGGCAGTGTTCGACAGCGTCGAGGAACTCGACGCGGTGGAAGGGGACGGCAAGGTCGAGGAGGCCAAGGCCGCGGTCAGGCCGCTGCTCGACGAGGTCCTGGTCCTGGACTTCGTTGCCGGGCCTGCTGCCGGCGAGGCTCCAACGCCGGCGAGCCTCTGAGAGATTTCAGGTGCGGGTTCAGTTTCGAGCGTATTGGCAATTTGGGAATAATAGACTCCTTGTGGTTGTCATGTTGTGAAATTGGGAGTGGCAGTGCGATGAATAAGAATTGCTTCCCGTGATTGAGGATCAAAGTAGTGCTTCATCTTCTATCATGCTCATGTTTACAGCTACTACTACTGCCTAATGCGGCAAATTAAGAAATCAGTGATATGCAGTGTACATTCATTCCTCTTTATTGTGAAGTACTACTTACTAGTATAGGTAGACTCTGCTCATTCGATTATAAATGAGTATCTACCATGTCATGCCATTTGAGTGTCTACATATGCTTGTATGAAAGGTAAATCACCGTCTCAAATCCTTGAAGCCCTTATAATAATGCCTGCCAATCCTCTTGTGCTACAGGAACAATAAGTAATGGGGTGATCATATCAATTTCTCATTTTCTCTTGATTCTTTGGGAGAAATCCAGTATATTATGCAAAATAAACTGGGTGATTCAATGACATCGCTGAAACACCATAACTGTACAAGTAATTTGTAGTACAAGCATGCTCTGCAGGTTCGATTATAATTTATGTTCTACCATGTCATTTCATATTTTCTATGAGTGTGTACTGTCTACTGTATATGTTAACATGGAAAGTAAATCACCATTTGAAAACCTAGAAGCTTTGTCACAATTGCACTTAGCAGTCTACTATGCAGACAATGCATACAATACCAAGTGTCTCATTCTTTGCGGGGAAGAAACCTGTTATGTTGTGAACACAATGTAATACAATATGAAATTTATCTACTAGAAAATAAAGAAACTATGCCACCAAACTATTTTTTAAAGAAGAATGGATGTAGTTATTCAATGATGATAACAATGTTTATCCTTGCTAACTTTATAAGACTTGTTTGTTTTAGTAGTCACATATCTTTAGTGCACATATAGAAAGTGGGAATTGATCGCCCTAGTGTGTATAAGCATAGCAAAAGGTGACCTATAATTACACTGTAATCGAAGCACTATGAGGAAATAGTTAGGTTCGTTGGCGTTCCTTTGGCAGCACTGATAATATACTTTTGCAATGCTCAATTCAAATACCCCCAATCTAGTGCGTTCGAGAGGTGAAAGAAAAAAACTCCTAATCCAAGCATTCCTGCCAATTTCCCCCTTTGCGCTCCAAGTCCCGCTGCACCGGCACCATCCTTGAAAAGTAGAAGTTATGGGCCTTCTTTTCTCATTCATACCAAATTACAAATCTTGATTCTGTTGGGCCACCTGGGAATCCGCAGAACTCCTAGCTTCAAGTTGTTCTCTGAAAAACGAAGCATGTCCTGCGGATTCCATGATCTATCAGCAGTTCTGCCGGTGCTTTCTCCTACATTTTCTTCGTCGTCCTCGTGTGTTGTATATGTACGTGCCATCGCCTGTAATATCTTTTGTTTCGTTTTTTTTTCTCATGCCGTGTTATATACATCTAGCCGTTGGCATACTGTTAAGGCTTCAGCTACTATGGTGATTGCTGTGTGCAAGTGCAATGGATTTGACTATGAGTTGGTAACTGGAAACAAGCCACAGCTACTTAAGGTATTACAGTTTCAAAATTTGTACTTCAATGTAAGGCATTCTAGAATTTTTGGATAAATATTAAAGAAAATTATTTAAATTTTTTTGACTCGTAGCTCCATACTTACCTTTTCTATTCTTTCCTCCCCTGCCTAACTTTAATTAGGGTTTTTTACAGTTTTACTATTACACCGAATGACACTCATCAGATTATCACTCTTACGATGACGCTTATAAATTTAGCATCCTTATTTCGACGCTCTTTCATTTTTACCACATTTGCCTATGTGGCACGCCACGCAGGTCTAACACGCTGGCGCCCAGTCAGCTCGGGGTGCGAAATATCCTTACTACCCCTGATCTACTCCTCTCTTCTCCCTCTCCGACAGCTGGTCCCGCAGCTCCTCTCACTGCCAGGTGGGTCCCACTGGTCAAATTCGTCTTCCTCGACGGACAAGCGCAAGCTCTTCTCCCCGCGCCGCCTCCTCCCCTCCTCGCTCCGCTCCTCCCCGCGCAGGCTCCCATGCCCGGAGCCTCCGACAGCAATGGAGTATAACATCTCTCTGAAGTCTGAACAGATCCTACAGATTTGAAGTGATCTTTGCCTTCTTACTTTCTCATGTATACGGTATACCACTGCTGCAGAGCATGCTTGCAGCACGCTTATAGCACCAAATGATCCTACAGCTGCATAAAAACACAGTCCAATCCTATTAGAATAATCAATCACTTTGTTCTGCTCGACTTTTTTCGCTTCTTTCGGCTTTTTTCGGCTTATTCCCTCTCGCAGAATAGTATTGAACTAGCCGGAACCAGCCAAAATCCAGCCTGCCGAACAAAATCCAGCCTGCCGAACAAAGTGAATATTTGATTGCAATCACGAATTATCAATATTCATTGTAAATTCTGATTATTGTTAAGAATTGGTAGGTGTCGTTGTCAAGATTGGTGATCAAGACTCAGACTGTAAATTTCTTTTATGCGCGTACGGCTTCAGATGGTTGCGCGGGTGACACGGGATTTAGACTAGTTCGGGCATGAAGAAGCCCTACATCCAGTATGGGGAGCTGCTCGTGTTACCCACGCGGGTTCTGTAGTAGGGGTTATAGAAGGGCGAGAGAGGGAACCGGTCCCAAGTCTCTAAAGTGTGCACAAAAGCTCTAATGGTGGGGGCGAGTTCTCCTTCCCGGAGAAGAAGAAGCCCGTGTCTGGAAGTGTGAGTGTGAGCGTGTGAGAGTCTAAAAGTTCTCTCTCTCGTCTCTTGGGTCCCGGCCATCCCTTTATAGTCCCAGGGAGATGACCAGGTACATGCGAGACGCGCGCGGGGACAGAGAGAGAGAAAAGAGAGAGGGCGCGGAGTCCAAGGGGAAGATTCGGGCTCCCCGGCGCCACAATTGTCTTTAGCTTTTGTTCCGCCAGGCAGTCTTCCTCTGATCTGGTTACTGTCCTCCTCGGGAGCTGGTTACGGCGGGCGTGCGCCATGATAGCTGTGGCTTCCGTCCCGTCAGGGCTGACGGCTGCCACGACTGCCCCTGTTACACCGCAGGCGGCCTGAACGGTGCGGGTGCCCTGTCCCTATCGCCGGAATCGCGGGGCGCGAGAACGGGTAGGTGGAGCGAGGACGGTCAGGCGTGCTCCTGAGCCAGGCGACGTGGGTCATGATGGCCTGACAGCGAACCAGAGAGGACCGAGCCGCTGTACCGTGCGCGGCGCGGTCGTGGGCGGGTAAGTGTGACGGGTCACGTCAGCGGCGTGGACGCCTTTCTGCACGCCCGAGCCGTGGAGCATTTAAGGCAAAGCTGCGCCCGAGGCTGATTCCCGTCCGGCGGGCCCACGCGAGTCCGACCCTAAGCCCCTGGGTCGGGTGAGGCGGACCCTCGTGGCGAGGGGTCGGGCGAGGCGGAGCCCGCCTGCCGGGGGATCGGGAGCGTCCAACTCCGAGGGACGGGGTCGGGCGAAGCGGAGCTCTTCCCTCTCATGTTGGGCTGACGATAGTCGCCGTTGCTGCGGGTCGGTCCGGACTTCCATGATCACTCCCATAATAGTCATTAGATGACCGTTTACTTTCCCCCCTGACAGTAAGTTTATTTGTTAAACATATATCTGAGTTGGCGCTGACGGAGGAAGCCTTTTCTTTAGGGAACTGATGGAGGAAACCTCAGTAACATGGGTATTAAAAGCTGGGAGAAATGTGGGTCAACTGTCATTAATCATCAGTACAGGTCGTCTGCCGGAGTCCTTCCTCCGTTGGCGAAACCCAATATAAATTAGCTAGCTTCTCCCGGCCGGGCAATGCATGCCATCAACTTGAGCCCAGATCTAGCTGACTAGTAGATGCATGGTACCTAGTCACCGAAGACACTACTTCGCCCATCCACAGCACCCGCTTGTGAGGACTCAATACGGCGGCGATTCCACCCATGTCTGCGAATCTGCCGATCCCAGCTCGCCGGCTACCGCTGCAACGCCTGCGACATCGACGTCCACGAGGCGTGCGCCGACTACTTCAAGGAGGCCGTCGCCTTCTTCGCGCACCCGTGGCACAGCCTCACGCTGAGCCGCATCCCCGCCGCCGCCGCCGGGTGGGCGTGCGACCTCTGCGAGGAGGAGTGCGCCCCGAGGAGCTTCGTGTACCGCTGCGCCCGGTGCATGTTCGACGTGCACCCTCTCTGCACGATGCTCCCGCAGACGATCCGGAGCCCCCTCCACCCGGGGCACGACCTCTGCATGGTCCCTTCGTCCGGGCACTGCTCGGCATGCCATGGCGACCTGCCGGTGTGGCAGTACGTCTGCGGCGGAGATTGCCTGATCAGGTTGCACATCGCGTGTGTCTCCGGGGTGCCAAGCGGTGGCGACAGCCTGCTTGCTGGCCAAAGTAGCGCCGCCGGCGCCGGCGCCCAGCAGCTGGGCAGTTTTGCCAGCCAACAAACTGCCGGCGGCGGTTAATGTTGCAGTAGTGTTGCCCCGAAACCGAGCTGCAGCAGTGCGCGCGTCGTCATCGCCAAGTTCCTTCTCAAGGCAAGCTTCCGTGTCGCGGTCGACGCGGCAAACGGCGACTTGGCGTCGCCGGTGCTCAATGTCCTGGAAGCAGCCTTCAGTAGTTAATTAACCCTATCATGGCGTCGTCGTTGTAGCCGGGCATGCATGTCCGGTTACTCCGGCTGGCCGGGGGACCCCACGAGCCCCCTTCTTTCAGCCAACCATACATTGCGAGTAGTTGGGTATTTCCTTTTTCAAGTGCATGCAGTATCTTCTTCCCGCGTGTACGTAATCGCGCATAATAAGCGCACTAATGGTGCCAAGATCAATGGTAGTTTGTACCCAATGTGCAGGCTGCCTGCTGTAATGTCTTGCCTTTGCCCTTTGGTCGATGTAGCATGACGATCTGTATCCAAGCCCAAAGAATTAAACACAACCATTGGAAGCATTGGCCTCGAAGCTTGTAGGATCTCTGAGTTCCTCGGTGATCAAATAATCACTGGAACGGATTAGATCGGACTTCCTCTCCCCTACTGCCGTGTCAAGGAAGAAGACAAGGTACAGCATTAGAGTCGATGAAGTTGGCCTGCCATTTCCAGCAACCGATCGGAGTATAGTTGACTATATATAGATCTGGTCACTGGCGGAGCCCGGGGGGGGGGGGCGCAGGGGGTGGCCATGGCACCCCCTAATGATTCATACAAATAAAATTAAATTTACTTCATCACTAGTTATTTAAGTTAATCAATAAGTATTTAGGATTTATTTTTCTAGTATTAGAACTTCTCATCATTTAGATCAAGCTTGGTTGATTTAAATGTCATATTTACTGCACTCATAAGTTCTTATTTCTATAGATAAACTATTATTCTCGTTCAATTTATAGGTTGTTTGACTTTTCTAGATATATAATTTTTGCTAGTGTTGGCGCTAAAATCGGCCGGATAGGAATCGGCCGACGGTCTTCAGCGTCGGACACACGACCCGGGAGAATCTGCTTAGCTCCTGTTCGGGTTATCGCCCTGGTGCGGTTCGCGCGGCGTGCCAGTCAATCTGACCTGTTGATTGACAAGGAAATAGAGTATTAAATTCCAGGCGCATCGATCGGCTGGGATTCCGATCTGTCCCGAGGAGCGCGTCGGCGGCGAATCAGCCGATTTGCTGTAGAGATGATCGGCTATGGGTCAGCCGATAATCGTGTAGTAATGGTAAAGAAAACTGCCGGAGCGATCTAAACAATTACTACAGGGGCAACACTTGAAATAGGTCTAATCGGCTGTAAGATGATGAATCCAAGAAGAACGATGACGAAGCCGATTGCTCTGATTTCAAGCTGGATAACTGGTGATAATACTAGAACAACAGGTAAAACTTGCAATTCTAGTAAATATCGATAACTGGTGAATAAATCCAAACGAAACCACAGCGATGCGCCCGTAGTTAAAGCTCGGATATTACTCGATAAACGGAACCTACCAATTGGCCGGAGATCAGGTTGATGCAGCCCTGCCAATCCGTATGAACTCGTGAAGGAAGAAAAATATTGGCGAAGTCGCCGACTTGAAAGTAAATTGCTGGAAAAGTAGAAATATTGTTGTTGATTGATGTGTTTTTTTTTCAAGACCCTGACGACTCCTATTTATACCCTAAAGCTAGGACTCCTGGTCGATCACGACTTGTTACAACCTTATTTAAACTACTATATCTATAAGAACTTTAAAAGGAAACGGACTCCCGCAGAATCTTCCGCCGCCGTTCCCTAATCCAATCAGGATTTCCTTCAATTGCTCCCCGACCGACTTAGCGTGCCCCCTTTGACCAACTTTTGACCAGGACCCTCTGAAATAGTCACATCCTGTTGGCGTAGGCTGTATCACCAATCGGCCGATTTCCAACTGTTACCTCAATCCGCCGATTCCTTTCTGTAGCCTTCAGATCTGCCGTATCGGCCAATCTTCTCCTCCTGACGCCGATTCAACACGTGTCAAAATCTGGCGTCAACACATGCCCCCCAGTTTCGGAGTAAAATATAACTTTTTCTTCGAAACTCTTTCTTTAATCCTTTCCTCCGAAACGGGCGCAGTAAAATCTCCTTCCGTTCCGCGGCACAATGATTGCAATTTCCTCGAACCGAGCGCGCGAAACGACCGCTCCTCTGGAACTCGTGTAGACGGCGCGGTAAAAATACCATCTTTGCCCTCGCTTCCCTGATTTTTCTTAAGTACTGGCTTTCTCCGCCTATCCTTCCCCACGAATCTAGCATTCTTTTCCATCGCACCACTGTTCGTCTTCCTCCAAGCTCTCTCGATCTCCAAGCGCTTCCCCCTTTCCGGCGATTTCATCCGCGGCCTGCTCCAACTTCCAATGGCGTCTCCATCGGCGACCACTCCATCTACAGAGGCTCCATCGGCTACTCCTTCGGCGGCGGCGGCCCAATCGGCGGCTTCCCCAGCGGTGTCATCGGCGACGATGGCCTCCATCCCAGAGGTAAATGCTCGAAATTTTTTCCTCTTCGCCTTTTTACTGCTTCAGTATTTTCCGGACCCTCTCACAGTTTCTTCCCTTTTCCCCTTTTTTAGGCACTTAGGCACCGAATCACTATTCCTCTCTCAGAATTCCCTGACCTCATCTGTTTGGGCCCTATGGAGAACCCCGATCCAATGGACCTGATCAGTTTAGAAACCCATAGGATCCCTTTTAAACAATCATCTATGGATTTAGATCACTGGGTAGGCACTTTCAGATCCTGGCCAAATGAAACACCCGGGTGGAGAGAATGGTACCAGAGGGTAGCCGGATCTTGGAAGGTTCAGTGGGAAGAACTGAAAATCGGCCAGTGCATAGACTTATCCTTGTCTCAGATGGAAAGGAACGAACCTCTGGTCATGGCAGCCTCTTATTTTTGGTCCGATGCACTTAACGCGTTCCTTTTCAGACACGGACCCATGACCCCGACCTTGGCCGATGTTCTGCTACTGACCGGCCTCGATGTTTCCTCCGTCGATACCCCTTTCAATTATCTGTTCAAGCCATCTCATCGGCTGGAGACCAAAGGAATCGGCGGGTGGAAAGGATACATTAGTAAAAACATGAAGACCGGGACAGTCTCGCAGAGGGAGCATACTGCCTTCTTGATGATGTGGCTGGAGAAGCATTTCTTCTGTGGTAGAGCAGTCGGCCCCTCTTCAAACACTCAAGCTTTGGCAGAGGCTCTTTCACAAGGATCGGCCATCCCCCTTGGAAAACATTTGCTGGGATCGGCGTACCATCTGATGCACCAAATCGGCATCAAACTGTCGAAGGGGGAGCCGATAGGAAACCCAGGTGGTCCTTGGTGGTTCATCACCCTCTGGCTCAATTTACACATGAGCAAGGTCTCTCAGCAGCGGATAGAGACAAAGACCTTTCCCAATATCGAGTCAGAGGAGAATCCATCGGTCCGTCGCCGCTGCAAATCTTTAGGAGAAGCGGTATCGGCCTTTCCCGGCTGCCAATTCACTGCCACCCGTACAGCTGAATACTTCAGATGCTTTTACAATGGCCTTAGTGAAGAGATGATCAGCTGGCACCCATATCAGGCAGTAAAGCCGATTTTCGAATTGCACGTATGCTACAATTTCTCCACTCATACCTTTGACAGAGAGTTAATGGACGTCTTGATCAAGCCGGGGATTCTGCCGGCCAATTTCTTCTCAGGAAAGGATTCACCCACCTACGAGTTCTACAATCCATCGGCTGCGGCAAGACAACTGGGTTTTGGCCAACTGCCGATTCGGGTCTACTTCGTCGGTCAGGCAAAATTCAGAGATGGACTAACCTCAAGTCTTGATTACAGCCGGCTGTGTGATCTAGTACCCGATTCCAGTACCATTGACTTGAATAGTTGGTCAGTTGCCTCTTTCGCCACTCAGCAGTTTAAATTATGGTGGGCAGAATGGAAGCAGCACCTTTTCTGTAAATCTCCATCGTCTTACTGCAACATTCTGGACCCAGAGAACATTGATCCAAATGCAGCGGTATGTCCTTTTCCCTCAGCCGATTCCAATGTTACATTATCATCTTGTTGTTAACTCATGTTCATCTCTTCAGTCTGAAAGCCATGTTCCTCCGATGCGGAGCCGAAGCGGCCGGCCGATTGATAGTCATCACCAATACACGCCGTATCCACTTATCGGCTTCCATGATCCAACTGTCAGAGATATCTCCACTGGCCGATCAAGGCGAGCACCAAAAAGGCCAACATCAAAGATAACCAGCCGTCGGGTGCGAGCTCGCATTGGATCGGCCGATCAGACGGCAATAACATCGGCTGAAGTCCCCCGCATCGGATCGGCCAGCGAGATGGCAGTGGTATCGGCCGTGACTTCCCGCATCGGATCGTCCGACCATGTAGTGGTGACACCAGCCGAGACTCCAGGTCCTTTACCTTTGCCAGTTGTCGAGATGGCCGATCCCCAAGTTACTGCTGAAGTCGGGGCTGCTGCAACATCACTATTAGTAGAAGCTGTTCAGGTAATCTTATTTATCTCATATATTCTCCAAATCTTCTACTGACATCAATTCTATTCCTCTGCCAGCTGCACAAGTTATCCCACCGCAGTCTCCGCAACAATCGGCCACGTCTCAAGTGGGAACCGAGATTCCAGCAGCTTCTGCCGCCGAGGTAAACGATCTCTTACCTTGAATCTTTAATACTCAGAAAACTTAACCAATTTTGATGCAGGCCGATTTGGGTATGCCGATTATAACTCCACAACAGGCATCGGCCGGGAGACCCACAGAGGCATGGCAAATTTCTGTTACTATCTTATTTCAATTTCCCATAGCATTTTCATGGGAATCTTCCTTTATGTCTTTTTCAAGAAGCTGGTCCAAGCGGAGCGCTAATAACCATCGAATCTTCTTCTTCCGACGAACCAAATGCACCAGTCCCTGAGACAAGGGAAACACTTCCACCGGCGCAGGCAAGAGAGATTCACTTCAAAGAGGTAACAGTCTTACCATTAGAATCGGCCGATTTCCTTTCACCGCTTGCTTACCCTTTACTTTATTTCCTTACAGGAGCAAGATACCCCCAACAACAGCATCTTCTCTTTTGCTGTCTCCTTGGCCGATGACGAAGAAATCGCTTCACACCCAATTCCATCGAGCTCCACCTCCGACGATGTCCGCTCCAAGCTCGAAAGCATTCGTACTCTCCTTCAAGATGACATCGGCCGATTGGTGGAAGATGCATCGCCGATTCGACGACTTTTCAACGAGATCAAAGGTCGAATCCCGGATGAAGTATCAGAAAATTTAGGGTATGCTGCCTATATAGAGGGCATGCAGATTCCGGTTTCCAGGGCGCTGTGTCGTATGGCCGATCGTGCTCAGATGGCCAAAACTCAGGAGGAGGCCGATTCATACAAGCACCGGACTCAGGAAGTACACCACAGGATCAACTTCCTTGAAAATTGCCGCCCAGACATCGTCGGCGCAATAGATCGGCTGAAACGGAGGAGGGCAGAACTGGCCAAGGAGATGGAACAGATAACCCAAGAGATAGCCACTGAAGAGAAGAAGCTCCAAGAACTCCCATCCATCATCAGCGAGCTGAAGCAAGAAAGGCAGCATCTGGCCCGTGAAACAATAAGGCTCCGTCGCCGTGTGTCAGAAGTACCAGGATCGACCGATGATGATCAGAGAGTACTAGATTCGGCCGATCAAATTAGACGATGAGCTATTGTAGCCATAGATACTTTCCTTGGGTTGTAAAGAATATGTTAAACATTATTGCTCCTTCAATGTCACTGTGCCGATTTGGTTCTGAACTGCTCCTTCAGTCTGCTTTGCATTTATGTATGTATTTACTCCGATAGGACGTGTCTCACCATCCATCTACCTTCTCTTCATTTATAAGCAGACCGTTCACCATCTCCAGAGGCACACGCATTACTTATCTCCTCTCCTTCTTTTACTGTCCCAAATTGAACGGCAAGATGTCTTCTTCGTCCTCCTCATCTTCTTCCTCTGTCAACCAGGTATGAACTCCCCCTCTGTCTTTCTCTTAAGCATCTCAATCGCTCCGATACTGGGTAACTCCTTTTATCTCTGTTTAGCCGAAACGTCTCAGCCCCGGTCTAGAACGAGCGATAGAAATCATGCATTCAGAAGAGCCACTATCACAGGCAGGCAGAAATCTGATAAGAGCTCATGCTGAGGAACTCAGAGATCATGTCCCTGCCGCTGTCCAGGAATACTCAGACCTCATAGATGCTCATTTTTTGGTCCGCAAGCGACCATCTTCCGAAAAAAGTTCTTCACTTCCTTGTAAAGACAAAACTGAAGTCGCCATGGAAGATCTGGAAGAGGAGAAGACCCGCCTACTGAAAGAACTCTGCAACCAAGCTGAAACTGGAGCCACTGCAGAGGACCCGAAAGAGAAAAGGCTCACCCTTATGATAAAACTGGGTCGCATCGAGAGAGAAATCCAGCGTAGGCGTAATCAGTAGACACACCAGTATTTTTATTCTAAGGGCGACTTGTACCATGTAGGCCATGTAATCTGTAATTTCCATTCAATAATGAATCCCAATGTTTCCTTCACCAGATGTGTAGACAAAACCGATGAGAAATCGGCCATGTTATCTTGATATATTTTGTTGCGAGCTATGCATCTACCCAAATGCTCGGATAGTACCTCTTCAGATATCGCCCATTTAAAGCTCTTGGGAGTTCCTCCCCTTCGACTGTCTCCAGAATATATGCATTCCCAGGGGCACATCGGCCGATTCTATACGGCCCTTCCCAAGTGGGTGACCATTTACCGAATTTGAGATCTTTAGATCCTATCGGCAGCACCAACTTCCATACCAAATCTCCTTGAGAGAACTGTTTAACTTTGACTTTTTTATCATACCATTTGGCCACCCTTTTCTTGTTTTCTTCTATACTAATCAGGTCTCTCAACCGTAAACCCGCCGAATCGTCAAGTTCATCTTTCATGAGAAAGGAATAGTCATCGGCCGTTAACTGATCTTGTAATGATATACGTCTTGACCTTGTCCTTATCTCCCATGGCAAGACCGCCTCATTACCATAAACCAACTGATAAGGGGATATTTTAGTGGCTCCATGACAAGCCATCCTATATGCCCATAAAGATTCAGCCAAAGACATATGCCACTTCTTGGGTTGCTATTCTATCTTTCTCTTGATTAGCTTGATTATCCCTTTGTTAGACGACTCTGCTTGGCCATTGTCTTGAGCATAGTATGGAGAAGAGTTCAATAATTTAATCCCCCATATCGGCGGCGAACTCTCCGAATTCTCCAGAAGTGAACATTGTCCCTTGATCAGTTGTGATGGTTTGAGGAATACCAAATCGATATATAATATGGCTTTTAACAAATTCAATCGTATCGGCTGATGTCACGTTCCTCAAAGGAACCGCCTCCACCCACTTAGTAAAATAATCTGTAGCCACCAATATGAACTTATGCCCTTTGCTTGATGGAGGATGAATCTGTCCGATGAGATCTATTCCCCAACCTCTGAACGGCCACGGCTTAATTATTGGATTCATAGCCGATGCTGGCGCGCGCTGCACATTGCCAAACCTCTGACAGTCTTGGCATCCTTTGTAGTACTTGAAACAATCCTCAAGGATGGTCGGCCAGTAATATCCATTGTTCCGGATCATCCATTTCATTTTATGAGCCGATTGATGAGCTCCACACACGCCTTCATGGATTTCTCCCATCAGAACCTCTGCCTCTTCTGTTCCCAGGCATTTGAGAAGAACTCCATCAATCGTCCGATAAAATAAATCATCCTCAAGCAACACATATTTTGTAGCCTGAAAACGTGTTCGCCGATCCATATTTTGGGATGGATTTCTCAAGTAATCGGCGATCTCCTTTCGCCAGTCATCGGCCGCGAGCTCTAGCGTCATCGCTCCCTGAATCGGCCGATACCCAGAAGCATGTTGGGCCAGTCTGTTGGCTTCTTCATTATAATTCCTAGGGATATGCTCAATTATTGCAGACTTGAACTCTTTTAAAAGTTGAAGACAATCCTCATAATAAATCCTCAAGATATCATCCTTGCACTCAGATCGCCCCGTCAACTGATCCATAATGAGCATGGAATCCCCAAAAATTTTGACTGCATCAGCTCTGACTTCCCTTAATAATTGGATGCCTTTTAGAACAGCTCGATATTCCGCCTGGTTATTAGTTGCAGAGGCTTCTATCGGCAGAGAGAAATCATAACTTGCCCCCCGAGGCGACACAAGAACAATGCCGATTCCTGATCCGACCCCACACGAAGAACCATCAAAATATAGAGTCCATGGAACTAGTTCAACGGTGGGGATTTCTGGTCCACAATGCTGAACTACGAAATCGGCCATCACTTGACCTTTGACGGCTTTGGCCGATTCGTACCTTAAATCAAATTCTGACAAAGCCAGGATCCATTTTCCAATCCGCCCTTTCAAAATCGGCAATGATAGCATATACTTCACCACATCATCCTTGCACATGACTATGCATTCTGCCGATAGCAAATAGTGCCTGAGCTTGGTACATGAAAAGTACAAGCACAAGCATAGTCGCTCCACCGAGGAATATCTTGTTTCAGCGTCTAAAAGTCTTCTGTTGACGTAGTATACCACTCGTTCTTTCCCCTCAAACTCCTGTACCAACGCCGATCCAATAGCCTGTTCATCAGCCGATAAATATAACTTGAACGGCTTACCAGGCTGTGGTGGAACTAATACCGGAGGTGAAACCAGATACTGCTTGATATTCTCCAGTGCCTTGCGCTGTCCTTCTCCCCATATGAATTCCTGGTCGGGCTTTAATTTCAATAGAGGGGTAAAAGCTTGAATACGTCCTGACAGGTTGGATATGAATCTTCTGATGAAATTGACCTTGCCGATGAGGGACTGTAGTTCAGTTTTATTTTGTGGGGCCACCACTTTGTTGATGGCGTCTATGGTCTTGTGGTTGACTTCTATCCCGCGCTCATGGACCATAAATCCTAAGAATTGCCCGGCCGATACACCAAATGCACACTTGTTTGGGTTCATCTTCAACCCATGTTTCCTTGTGCACTCCAGTACTTCCTGTAAATCGGCCAGATGATCTTGGTGACCTTTTGACTTGACCACGACGTCATCTATATAAATTTCCACCGATGAACCAATGAGCTTGTGGAAGATGTAGTTCATGGCCCGTTGATATGTAGCGCCGGCGTTCTTCAACCCGAAAGTCATAACCACCCATTCAAATAAACCAAGATGACCTGGGCACCTGAAAGCCGTTTTCAAAATATCTTCCTCGGCCATTAATATCTGATTGTACCCGGCATTCCCATCCATGAAACTTATGACTTTGTGGCCTGCGGCAGCATCCACCAAGATATCGGCCGTCGGCATCGGATATCCATCCATCGGCGTAGCCTGATTTAAGTTCCTGAAATCGATGCACACACGTAATTTTCCATTCTTTTTGTATACAGGCACAATGTTAGAAATCCATTCGGCGTAGCGGCACTGCCGAATAAATCCTGCTTCAATCAACTTTGTAATCTCGGCCTTTATATCAGGTAGAATCTTGGGGTTACACCGTCGTGCAGGTTGCTGATATGGCCGATATCCTGATTTTATAGGTAACCGGTGTTCAACAATAGACCGGTCTAGTCCTGGCATCTCATGCTATTCCCAAGCAAAGAAATCCTTGAACTCTTTTAATAAACTTATCAATTTACATTTGTACTCAGGATCCAAATTGGCACTAATGTACGTCGGCCTTGATTTGCTGCTATCTCCCAAATCTACCATCTCTAATAAATCGGCCGACGTAAACCCATGCCCAAGCTTCCCATCTTCTCGGACGAGCTGATCCATTTATTCTGAATCTTCAGAGCCGACTGCTTGGATCGGCTGTAGACCGAAATCGGACACTTTCAGGAAGTCAGTGTCCCAAGTCCTGCCAGATATACACTTGACGTGCTCGCAGCTCCACTGTTGCGTGTCGGCCGCTGCAACGCTGTAGACGGAATCGGCAGCGACTATCTCTGTGCTGTCGCCGACCCATTGCACAAGGCATTGATGCATTGTAGATGGGACACAGCAGTTTGCGTCTATCCAGTCGCGACCAAGCAGCATATTGTAGGACCCCTTGCCATTAATAACGAAAAAGGTGGTAGGGAGGGTCTTACTGCCGATGGTGAGGTCGATGCAGAGCGCTCCGCGGGCGGGTGACACGTTGCCTTCGAAATCCTTCAGCATCAAGTCCGTCTTGGTGAGGTCTTCATCGCCCTTGCCCAGCTTGCGGAACATGGCATACGGCATGATGTTAACTGCAGCGCCTCCATCTACCAGTAATCTGGTGTCGGGTCTTCCGTTGACATAGCCTTTGAGAAACAGCGCTTTAAGATGTTGTCGTTTTTCCTCTTCTGGTTTCTCAAACGTAGCCGTCATCGGCTCCAACACTAGTTGTGCCATTTGTTCCTCTTCGGTTCTTGTTATTTTATCCCGATCGTTGGGCGCCATGAACTCCATCGGCAGTATGAACACCATATCAATTTCGGCTGCCGATTCTTGGTTGTTTGCTTCTTGATCGTGTTTCTTTGGGCGCCACACTCGAGACTTGACATTTCTTTTTTCTGGCACCTGTCTCTATTCTTCTTCTTGATGCTCCCACTGGCGTAGGCGTTGGATCCTCCGCTTCTGGGATATGGATAAGCCATCGGGACACCACCTGGGATTTGCTGGTTTGGCCGATGATCTGGCGTGTTCCCAATCTGGTTCCCTTCCTAGGGGATCCTCGTCCGATACCCTGTCATCGGCCATCTCTTCCAGCCGATCGTGCGCGCTGATCCTGCCCCCCAGTCCATCCCGCTGGCCGATCTTGCTTTTTGACCGGTGGTACTGGTCAACTCTGCCCCCAGCCGATCATGCACCGAAACGCGCTGTTCTTCTCGTTCGCGCCGATTTCTGCTGATCGGCTCTGATCCTCTGTCCCTAGAGTGTGGCCTCGGGCGATCGTTGCAGCTTAATCCGTTACACTCTGGACAGTTATCGGCAGACGGCAATCTGATGTCGTTCTCCCAGCAATGGATGAAGAACGGACATTGCCAGTGATCTTCATGCCGGCGTATCGTCTCTTCCTGGTATCTTGCTCGTTCTTGCTGCTGCCGATACTTACTGAGTAAGAATTGGGAGGTGACGGGCTTGCGTGGTCATTCTGGCCCCCGCCTGTTCCTTCTGATTTCTTCCGTCGTGATCTGCCTCCTGGGATCGCCGTCTCTTCTCGCCGATTCTGACGTCAGCACTTTGGTTTGACTTGAATTTCCTCCAGCGTTAACCGTGTTGGCCGGGAAGGGATGCTGATCTATCTTCATTGGCTTTGCCGATTTAGTTGGAGTTTCAAATTTAAGCCGCCCCTGCTCGATGGCCGATTGTATCTGCTGGCGGAAGACTTTGCATTCATTTGTATCATGAGAAGTAGCGTTGTGCCACTTGCAGTACTTCATCTTCTTGAGTTGATCGGCCGTAGGGATGGTGTGATGTTGAGACAGCTTAATCTGTCCTTCCTGAAGCAATAAATCAAAAAATTTATCGGCCTTTGACGTGTCAAAGCCGAATATCTCTGGCTCCTTCTTCCCAAAAGGGCATGATATCGGTTTTTTTCCCTTTGACCCATTCTGCCAGACCGATTTCTTCTTCCCCATCGGATTCAGATCCTTCCAAGTATGCCACCTTCTTTTGGAAGTTCCTCCGCTGTTCAAACGGTCGGACCTCTTGTCCTGACAATCGGTGGACGATTTGGCTCAGGCTTTCAAACTCTTGGGCCGCATATCTTTCTTTGATTTGTGGCAAGAGGCCTTGGAAAGCGATATCGGCCAACTGTGCATCGGTCAGAGCCAGACTGTAGCATTTGTTCCTGATTTCCCTGAACCTCTGTATATATCCCATTACTAGTTCATCGCTCCTCTGCCTGAGGCTGGTCAAATCCGAGAGCTTAATCTCGTGTACTCCTACGTAGAAGTACTTGTGGAATTGTTTCTCCAGATCGGCCCATGTAACAATAGAGTTTGGCGGCAAGGTGGTGAACCACTGGAAGGCCGATCCGGACAGAGACGATGAGAACAAACGCACCCTCAGAGCATCTTGCGTGGCAGCCTCCCCGCACTGGATGATGAATCGGTTGATATGCTCCACAGTGGATGTATCGTCCGTTCCTAAAAACTTGGTGAAATCAGAAACTTTGTAGCGGTGTGGGAACGGCAGCAAGTCATAGGCCGATGGATACGGCGTCTTGTAGGTGTAAGTTTGCACTTTTGGCTTCAATCCAAACTGATCTTGGATCACTTCTGCTATTCTTGCTGTCCAGTCCACCTGCTGCTGATGGACAGCTGTTCGCGGCGCGGGCATGTGCTGAAGGGCTGGTACGGCTGGGTGATGAATCGGCGAATTTTGCTGAGCAGCAGATAGTTGATGGCGAAGCGAGTCCGCACCCCCATCGTATGTCATCGTTGGCGCCGTGCCCCTGAATGCTTCTACAGTGCTTGCCCCCCTGCCGATTTCTGATGAGATCGGCTGATACTGGGGGACCGTCGGCCGGGCGGCCGATTGATGTGGCACTTGGATTGAATAACTTCCATACCCGTTCGCTGGCTCGGGAAAATACATTGTCGCTGATGTTCCCCAAGGTGCTGAGCTTGTGGGCAGCGATTGCACAGAAGCAATCTGAACGGGTTGAAGCGGTGTCTGTGATGGGAGACATGGTGCACCGCTGTATCTTGGAGACGCCGGGGGCAATGGAGAGATGTACCCCTCGCGTTGCGTCAATATCGGCTGAGGAGCCGATTGGGACGTGTATGGTAAGCTTCTGGCTGGCAGCGTGGTTGGCGGGGCATATGCTGGTCCCTGATAGCCTTGGACTGCTTCGTTGGCTAGAGAACTGACGACGGCGTTATACACCGTGTTGGTCATCACTGAAGATTGGTCGATGAATGCCTGATAAACGGACTGTTGGATCATCTCTGACATCTTGCCCGAGTCCTCAGCAATGGTGATGTGGCGGGGAGCTAGAATAGGAGCTTTCTTGACCGCCTCCCCGCTTCTGGTACGACTGAACGACTGGAGGTACATCTTCTTGTAATCTTCTAGATGTTTGGCCAATTCTTCCCTCTGGTCGTCCTTGAGATCCGCTTCTGTGACTTCAATGATGTTGTTGTCGGAGATTTCTGCGTTCTTCGACATATCAGATCTTGGATGGTCCCACTGGGCGTGCCAAAAGTGTGTTGGCGCTAAAATTGGCCGGATAGGAATCGGCCGACGGGCTTCAGCGTCGGACACACGACCCGGGAGAATCTGCTTAGCTCCTGTTCGGGTTATCGCCCTGGTGCGGTTCGCGCGGCGTGCCAGTCAATCTGACCTGTTGATTGACAAGGAAATAGAGTATTAAATTCCAGGCGCATCGATCGGCTGGTATTCCGATCTGTCCTGAGGAGCGCGTCGGCGGCGAATCAGCCGATTTGCTGTAGAGATGATCGGCTATGGGTCAGCCGATAATCGTGTAGTAATGGTAAAGAAAACTGCCGGAGCGATCTAAACAATTACTACAGGGGCAACACTTGAAATAGGTCTAATCGGCTGTAAGATGATGAATCGAAGAAGAACGATGACGAAGCTGATTGCTCTGATTTCAAGCTGGATAACTGGTGATAATACTAGAACAATAGGTAAAACTTGCAATTCTAGTAAATATCGATAACTGGTGAATAAATCCAAACGAAACCACAGCGATGCGCCCGTAGTTAAAGCTCGGATATTACTCGATAAACGGAACCTACCAATTGGCCGGAGATCAGGTTGATGCAGCCCTGCCAATCCGTACGAACTCGTGAAGGAAGAAAAATATTGGCGAAGTCGCCGACTTGAAAGTAAATTGCTGGAAAAGTAGAAATATTGTTGTTGATTGATGTGTTTTTTTTTCAAGACCCTGACGACTCCTATTTATACCCTAAAGCTAGGACTCCTGGTCGATCACGACTTGTTACAACCTTATTTAAACTACTATATCTATAAGAACTTTAAAAGGAAACGGACTCCCGCAGAATCTTCCGCTGTCGTTCCCTAATCCAATCAGGATTTCCTTCAATTGCTCCCCGACCGACTTAGCGTGCCCCCTTTGACCAACTTTTGACCAGGACCCTCTAAAATAGTCACATCTTGTTGGCGTAGGCTGTATCACCAATCGGCCGATTTCCAACTGTTACCTCAATCCGCCGATTCCTTTCTGTAGCCTTCAGATCTGCCGTATCGGCCAATCTTCTCATCCTGACGTCGATTCAACACGTGTCAAAATCTGGCGTCAACACATGCCCCCCAGTTTCGGCTATTATGCATTGTCCCGTTCTCGACTGCGTGTGTGGCTTGACTTTTACCTTTCCAAGTCATCAGTACATCGGTCTGGCTCGCTATCGCTATTATCCATTGTCCCGTTCTCGACTACGTGTGTGGCTTAATTTTTACCTTTCCAAGTCATCAGTACATCGATCTGGCTCGCTATCGCTATTATCCATTGTCCCGTTCTCGACTGCGTGTGTGGCTTGACTTTTACCTTTCCAAGTCATCGCTACATCGCTCTGCGAGGTGACAGATCGCGTTGCAATCCTGAGATGGACGTGGCCTCGTAAATCCAAACGGGGTGTTCTCTGGCTTGGGGTTATCTGTGCGGTCCAAGTCAAATGTTTGGTTACATCTGATACGAGAAAGGAATTGCATGCAAAAAAAATTCACCTATATATACATGTCGATCGACTGTGCAGACGAAACCAAGAAGTGATCCAGAAAGCAACCAAATCACCAGCACCAGTAGCAGCCCTCTGCCAGGCGCCAGCCACACAGCGCATCTCCGTTCCGGAGGAGAGATGGCCGCAGCTTCGGCCACTGCCACTATCTGGAGCACGTACTACCACCCACAGCACATGCTGGCGTCCTACCACTACAGCGACGCGTCGACGTACCCCTGCGCCGCGTGCGAGCGCGTCGTCACCGGCGCCGGCTACAGCTGCGACGAGTGCGACTTCAACATCCACGAGGCGTGCCTCAGCCTCCCCGGCTCCATCTCCTTCGCCAAGCACAACCGCGACCACGACCTCACGCTCACCCGACTGAAAGCCAGCCGCCGGTGCAACGTCTGCAAGGAGACCTCCCACGCCGGGTGCTACATGTACCTCTGCGCGCCGTGCAACTACGACGTGCACCTGCGGTGCGTGCCGACGCCGGTGCCCAGCAGCCCCAACGTTGGGCCAACGCGGACAGGTCCAGCCGAACAGCCCGCCGCCTGCGCTGTCCAGACTGGGTTACACGCGGTGAGCGAGGTGGCGCACACCGCCGAGTCCGTGTGCACGCTGGTGGATACGGTGAGCGAGGTGGCGCACACCGCCGAGTCCGTGTGCACGCTGGTGGATACGGTGAACACGCTGGCTTCAGCCGGCGAGTGCACGATCATGTGACGAATCGAACTCGCGTGCAGCGAGCCAGCAAGGAGGCAGGCGTCGTTGTGCTCACAGTGGACTTGGAGTATATAATTATTCAACCGACGATGGCGGTGGCGGGGTTACTCGCCGGCCGGTACTCACGACGACGGCTGCGCAGACGTACGACACGGCGGCGGCCGCCGACCGGTAATATACATATGCACCGATCACTACGTTAAGTGTAGTAGTATTTTTACTATCTTGCCTGTTTGTAACAAACCCGCTGTCGTCAAGTATTACTGTCTGTGGTTTCTTAATTTAATTATCTTTGTATTTGCAACGGAATGTACTCCATTTCTCAAGTTTTCAATCAATTCCCAAGAACAAGTTTTGGCCCATTTTCAATTTCTTAAAAAAGAACTGCAGGGACCATTGGGATTCATACACAAATTATATTGAATTTACGGTCATGATGAAGATACAAACTGGACGCAACAGGGAAAACCATATGATTTGAGAAGGCAAAAACAGACACATGCATGTGACACTGCAAACACACACACTCGTTGTGATTCGTCTGGTGATGAAACAAATGCACCTTGTTCTTGTCGTGAAGCTGACGTGTTAATAAAACCTACTGGTGTGGTATTTCGCTAAGTTGGCGCTTGCGTTCGCCATGATAAACGCAAAGGCCATGTCACTCTGTGCTTGAATCCTGGCGCGAAGAAGTTCACCGTTGATGTCAGGCGGGATGCACCGAGGCCATGCCCGTTTCCACCGTGGCGAGCTCCAGCGTCCTCCTCCCCAGCGGCGGCGCACGAGGCGTGGAAGTCGAGGTTGGACCACGCCATGCAGCGGTAGTACCACGCCCCCCCCCCCCCCCCCCCCCCCGGTGGTGGCACGCGGCGCAGCGTCCCTCGTCGACGACGAGCGTGAGGTCGTGCGCCAGGTGGCGTCGCGCGCTGCGCACGGCGAGGGGCAGCCGCGCGCACCGCGGGTGCATATGTCGAACCCGCACGGCGGGCAGCGATAGAGGAAGCACCCGGGGGCGCAGGGGCCGGCGCAGCATTGCGCCACGTCGCGGCGGGTCCGGACGAGCACGAGCTGGTGCAGGTGGTGCGCCGGGGAGACGAGCGTCTGCGGGTGGCCCGCGCAGGCGTCGTGGATGGCGAAGTTGCAGCCGGCGCGGCAGCCGTAGGCGAGGCCGGAGAGGTCCTCCCAGCACATGTCGCAGAGGAAGGAAGGGCCCCGTGTAGTGGCGCACTGGCGCTTCACCAGCTCGTGCCCCGGATGCGAGAAGTGGCTGATGGATCCGTAGGCTTCGGCCATCTCTCTCCCTCTCTCCCTTCTCCCTTCTGTGTGTGTTGCACATTGGAAATGCATGGGTATTTGTAGTTCTCCAGGATGCAAAATGTAGTTAATGAGGTCCTCAAACAAAGGATGCCAACATTTTCAATACTTAGTTGATAAGTCGTGCATACTACTTACTTCCTCTAGAGATTAAATTTAAGTTTAGTCCCACCTTATTTGGTTGTAGGAGATGTCAAAGTGCGGAAGAACATAGCTAGTCTCAATGGAGTTTCATCGAGAGTTTCATGATATTAAATTTTATGCTACATCATCAATTTTGCTAACACGGTGAGGAGAGAGAATGAGGGAGTTTTATGAGATGTAAGAGTAGTTTCATCACCATAAAACTCATTTGGCACAATTATCTAGTTTCCAATCTTGATAACTATACCATGAAACTATTCACCGAGACTGAACCTGATGCTCACTCCATTGCCGCCTGCAGAAAGCTGACCGATTGACCTTATTGAGTTGATGGAGAGAGGTTGGCAATTCACTTATACTCGCTAGACCTTAAACGTGGAAATAGGAGTCGGCTATAATTATTTTATTTAATCGCGCCCATCAGAATTCGAACTCGAGACCTTTAGTTTTGATACCATATTAAGTTGCATGCACCAACCAATTCAACCCAAAAACTTAAACTTATGAAGAGAGGTGGGCAATTCACTTGTACCTCAGCATACCTGACCCTTCGCTTTCACCTCTTCACCACTACCAGTTCTTTATACTCCTGTCGATTTCACCAGCCACTGACCCTAACAACCTGTCTGATGTAAGCGATGTTTCAGCGCAGCCAATGAATACTGGCGCTGATGCAATGCATGTTAACCAACAGATACCAAGAGATGTTGTGAAATGGTAGCGATATGTCGATATCGATCTGCTCCCTGCAGCATGCACAGGGGACAGCAAGTTGGTATTTCTCGGCATGGGGAACGGTCCAAAGGAAGCTTCCATGCTTGCAGTTTGCAAGGAAATTATGGATATCTGAACCTCGTAATATCAGGAAAAATTTGAAGGCGTTTGCACAACTTGGAATTAAATTGACTTTGGTTCTATCACCTTAATCATCTCAAAACAAAACCCATGCAATTAGAGTAACATGCTAGAACTTCCATTGAAAATGTTGATGCGTATCTATCAAGATCTCCCGGTCACTATGTAATGCGTGTTTACTATATCTCATAAACACACAACTCACACACATTATTCTGAACCTAAAACCTAAGAGTATCTCGAGAGCCCTTTTGTTACTTTCTTAAACCTACATAAGAAAGTAATTGTACTGCAAGAAAAAATAACACAACCATTTTTATTACTTTCTTGAACCTATAGGAGAAAGTAACTTTTCTACGAGAAAAAATAACAAACTTTACTACGAGAAAAAGTAACTCACAACTATTTGTTAATTTTTTAAATCTACAGGAGAAAATAATTGTACTGCGAGAAAACGTAACATATTTTTTGTTTATTCTTAAACCTACAGGAGAAAGTTAAAAAAGTAACTGTACTACGAGAAAAAGTAATGCAGGAGGCTCTCCAGTTAATGCTAACGGGAGATCCGTCTCCACGTAGTTGCCTCCTATCATAAATCATAGTTTGTGAGGAAGGAAATAGAGAAAAATATATATATCAACTGTTTCAACTTTCAAGTTTCAGATTTTAGCGGAGCGAATGGACAGATCACAATATGCATATATGTATGTACACCCGATCTCCTCACTGGTGTCCTAATAAAAACCGTAATGTTCGAAGACGATAGTCGATAGTCCATACTAGAACGAAGCACAATGGATTTTTCAGAAGGCATATTCTGATATTCCTTTGCTGCTAGGTCATCAGGCGTGTCCCTAGTTACTAGTTCAATTCCCAGATTAGGTTAGGCTGCCTTACATGTCAGAGGCTAGCTCAGAGCTCACACATTACTATAATGACGCCGCACATGAGAATACAACACACAAATGATTCTGCATGACACATCATGTTTGGAATGGACATGCGAATTTGGGGTCCAGAAACTTCGCATGGATTTTCAGGAAATTTATTTGGGTTGATATGGGGCCAACTTTTGTGCCTCGCGGTGGTAGATGTAAGATAGCACATTTCGTGTTCAGTTTATCTGCAGTTTGCTTCTTTCCTTTGGATACCCTAAGAGAGAGAAGCCACTGAAGGTTCCGGAAGATTGAGGCCCATGAAATTCCTCTGTTAATCTATGAACCCATGATGGGTAGGTAACACTGTACTATTTGTTAACGAGGCATGGATTGCACTAGACAAGGACAGCTTGATGTCGTTAAGCCAATCCATCGATTACTACAGCTAAAAAACCATGCCTTTCAGTAACAGGTGTGTCACTGAAATTCGTCTCGACTCTCGAGCAGTAGTATCTAGTGTTTCAGTGTGCAGGATAGGAGTCACGTTGCCGTTGGGTAGACCACGGGTACCCATCCTTAAATTATCCATATCTAAATAAAAAGAATAATATCCGACGGGTACGGATAAATTAATGGATAAAGGGAGAAACTAATAGTTCAAATTGTTAGTGAACGTGTAGGTCTAGTCACACTGATTTGCACAGAGTAGCTGTCAATCATACTGAGTCATCTCCAATAAATTTCAGTTAATTTTGATAAAATTTTATGGTGTGAACGTGAGGTTTTATTTCTAGAATCCGGCTCTTGACGTGGGGCCCACATGTGAGCATAGTCGTACTGCTTTGCACATAATAGCTGTCAGTCATACCGAGTCATCTCCAACAATTTCAGTCAATTTCGATAAAATTTTATAGTGTGAACGCGAGGTTTTATTTTCAAGGTCCAGCTCTTAATGTGGGGCTCACATGTGAGTATAGTCATACTGCTTTGTACATAGTAGCTCTAAGTTATCTCCAGCAATTTCAGTCAATTTCGATAAAATTTTATAGTATGAACGTGAGGTTTTATTTTTAAGGTCCGGCTCTTGACGTAAGATCCACGTGTAGACCTATGCACTCCGTCCAAAGCTAATTCATGTTTGTTAATTTTATCCAATATATAACGGGTAAAGGATAAAACGGGTAATACCCTCCATTACCCTACCCATACACATAAATAAATAAATAGGTAACCCATACCCTCTCTAAACAATATGAGTACGAATTTAGGTACGGGTGATGGGTACCAGTGGCATCTTGAGATAGGGATTGCAGTGAGATAGTATTTCAAGTATACACGGGAACACAAGCGAGACACTTCCATTCATACAGTTTGCTCGTGGATAAGCATTTTACAGTCGCTATCTCCTGTCTGCTCAGCAAGCCTGAATAAACTGTGGGAACTGTGGAGGAAAGCAACTTCTGTCTTGCCGTTGTAACTGTGCTGCCTACTAGTATAATTCTAACAATTCATCTCAAACTACTATGACTAAGACCACAAGTTTCTGTTTTTTATATATGACTAGTTGATCGAATGATCCTTTTCTTGATGGAGAACAATTCCTTTTTGTAAACTGCAAAGTTTTTGTAGCGACCGATCCAGGCTCAAACTGCATTATTCCCTTGATGTGCATGCCTTTGGTTGTATTACATGTACATTCTACATGGATACAAAGGACGATCAGCTAAAAAATGTAGATCAGTTTTCGGACCTGAACAACCGTCGAGTCCTTACGGGTTCAGATTTTAGCCCAGGCTACCTGCCGTAAGAAACTATTTAGATAAAATGTTGTTAATTTCACTCGCTTGTCTACTTTCGATTTCTTTTGATTTATTCTGTTATATAATATTATTAAATTTGCCGAAATCTGTCTGCCAAACACCGTGTTTGTTGAAGACAGTCACTTATGCTAGATTAGTGTCCCACGACGCCTGGGTCATGGACTCTCGCAAGGCGTCATTTGGGGAGCAACCATCTAACCATGTGAGCTTTCGTAGTGCTGTGCTGTAGCTCCAAGGAACTGGTGAGATGGACATATAACTAAAGCCTTCCGTGTCACCCTCCAATCATCAGCATTTTATAAGATGGCGCGGTAGTATAAAAATGCTGGGAGCGCCGCACTTCTGAAGTAGTACACTGATAGGGTGTGTACTTCGTCCTAGCCCATCAGAGTTGCAGTACACATATGCTAAGATCGCCAAGCACTTGCAAAGATTGAGAGGTGAGATGAGAGATCTCCATTCTCCACCTACCCTATGAGATCGCCATGAGCAATGAGCGAGGAGACCAAGAACCCGCCGCCGCAACAGGCAGCGACGCCTCGGATTGGCTCGATGAGTCCATCGCCTTCCTCGCCGCCGACCTTGACGTCGGCCTCGGTGCTTATGGCTGGTTGCAGGCATCAGCAGAGGAGCAGCAGCAGGGCATCGACAGCATGGTGGCGGAGACACCGCCACCTCCGGTCATCACCTTGCCCCAGTCTAGCCTGGGCCCTGTTTCAACTAGCGTTGCATCGTCGCCGGCGGCGTCGCCGCGGGAGTTTGGGCAGCCAAGGAAACGCAAGTCTCCTCAGCACAGCAGCCAGCGCTGTCCGGTTGGAGGCGGCGGCGGCGGCAGAGGTAGCCCCGAGCTTGACAGGGGAGGAACGAGCTGCAGCCGGAAGCCGAGCAAGAAGGGCAGTGCCAAGGCAGGTGCAGCGAGCTTGGGCAGGGATGCGAGGTGGGCGGAGCAGCTGCTGAACCCGTGCGCGGTCGCCATCGAGGCGGGCAACCTTCCGCGCGCGCAGCACCTGCTGTACGTGCTCGGCGAGCTCGCCTCGTTCTCCGGCAAACCAAACCACCGCCTGGCCGCACACGGACTGCGCGCCCTCACACAACGCCTCCCGCACGCCGTGGGTCTAGCGGCCGCGGCGACCGTGAAGATGCCATCTTGCGAGTGCCCGACGCCGGTGTTCTCCGGCGTCGACCCGCGCCTCTTCCGCGCGTCGCTCATCAGGTTCAACGAGGTCAGCCCGTGGTTCGCGGTCCCGAACGCGCTCGCCAACGCCACGATAGCGCAGGCCGCGGCGGCGATGGGGGCGGCGACCGAGCCTCGTCAGATTCACGTCGTGGACATCGGTGTCTCGCACGGTGTGCAGTGGCCAACGCTCCTCGAGGCGCTCACCCGCGTGCCACGGGGCTCGACCGCGCCCTCCGTCCGCCTCACGGTCGGCGGCCCCGCGGCCGGCCCACCGGTGCCCTTCTCCTCTTCGCCTCCAGGCTACGACTGCTCACCGCAGCTGCTCCGGTACGCCAAGACCATCAACCTGGACCTCGCCATCGTGCAAGCACCATGTACGGACATTCTGCACGGCACTCTCACCCCCGGCGAGACCCTCGTCGTCTGCCTCCAGTTCCGGCTCGGCCACGCCACCGCTGACGAGCAGGTAGCCGTGCTCCGAAACATCAGGATCCTCAACCCGGAGCTACTAGTCCTCGCCGAGCTGGACCGCGGCGGCCGAAGTGACGGCAGCGCGGCGAGCGAGTTCGCGGCCAGGCTGGAGCATCTCTGGATGTTCCTGGACTCGACGGCCGCGGCGTTCAAGGGCCGGGACGCCGACGAGAGGCGGGTGATGGAAGCGGAGGCCGGGACAGCACTGGCGGCCACGGCGCGGCGGGGAGCGGCCGTGGACGGAGGGAGGGAGGCGTGGCGGGCGCGTTTAGCCGCGGCGGGGTTCGAGGAGGCGGCGTTCGGGGGTGAGGCGGTGGAGACGGCAAAGGCGCTGCTGAGGAAGTACGACGGCGGGTGGGAGCTGGTGCCGCCGTCGCCGTCGGCCGGCGCCGCGGTGGGGCTACGGTGGAAAGGGCAGCTCGTGTCGTTCTGCTCCCTGTGGCGGCCGGCGCAGTCTAGCCCGGAGCCGATTTGGCGTGGCGCGTGAGCGACACGGGATGGAGGAGATGCAGGCACCCCGCGGTCGCGCATGAGCTGGACCGAGCGCTCTGGTGATGGCACGGAAAATGAGCGTGAGACGAACACGCGCGCGCCGGCGTAATGTGCGGTTGCACAGTGGTTGGCAAAATGGCAAGTCTAGGGTCGTTTGTCCGGACGGGCGATCGGTACAGGAGCTTTTTTTTTCAAGCCTGCCAACAAGTTTGTACAAAAGTCAGACCTTTTTGGAAATGCATTTTTTCAGAATCCTGGGAATTGAATTGATTCGCTCCAAGTGAGGCCTCGTATGCTAGAATTTTCTCTTTTCCTCCCGCAATTGCTAATACTATATGATGCCCAAGATGTGTCTTGTTTCTTTTATGCACCTGAATTTTTCTTACTCAATCTCCACTCTTCCCTCAGACTCCAGAGAGGCCCCTTCAATTTACTCATTCGTTATTAAGGTCAAATTTAACCTAGGCGCTCGTCAAATCAGCTCATATAGCTCCTTTCATATGCTGGGAGGCTGACTCTGATCAAGACATGCTTAGCTAGTATTTCTATATACCTCATGTCCTTCTTTAAGTTTCCAAGTTGGGCACTAGACTTAATTAACTCTCACATGGCACATTGCCTATGGAACAATTTTGAAGGACATCGCAAGTTGCACTTGGCCAACTGGAACTTGGTTTATATGAAAAAAGGAGCATGGAGGTTTGGGAGTTTCTGACCTCAAGAACCTTAACCTTGTCCTGTTCGAATCTTGGGTTAAGAGATTCATGTTAGATGAGGGGAAAATCTGGCAACAGATCACTCAGAGGAAGTATGTGAGAAATGCTCATAATATTTTCTGTCTCCCCCTTCCAAACATCTACTTTCTGGAAAGGAATTCTTTGGGCTGCTAAGGTTAAAATTTGGTTATAGGTGGAGGATAGGAGATGGGGATAAAATCAGATTTTGGGAGGGTACCTGGTTTGGTAATTCTCCCCTAGCAGTTCAATTCTAGGATCTTTATAGTATCTGCAACCAGATTGGTACTAACCTGGCCACTGTGTGGGATGGTGAAGAAGTCAACCTTTAGAAGAACATTTTCTGAAACCATGATGGAGAGATGGTATGAGCTCAAGGAAATAGCGAGTAGTGTGCAATACAATGATGAAGGGGATGCACTAGTTTGGCAATATGATAGTAAGGATGTTTACAACTCAATCCTTATATGCAATGATTAATTTCCGTGGAGTCGTCCTGTTTATATCCCTTCAATTTGGAAAATTCAGACCCCCGGTGGGTTCAGGTCTTTCTTTGACTGTTGTCCCATGATAAAGTGATGAACATAGATAACCTGATTAAAAGAAATATCTCTATACCTCTACACTGTCAATTCTGCAATGAAAATGAGTCGATCCCCCATTTATTCTTTAACTGTATAATTGCTAGAAATATATGGGAGTATGTGAATGATCATCTCCACATTTTTATTCAGCCTTTTGAAGATATGGCTTGTAAATGGCCCTGTGGGGGCAAGTTTGAAACTCTTAACTGCATCTCTGCTAGAATGTTCTTGGGGATTTGGCTAACCAGAAATGATATGATTTTTCGCCAACAGAGCTGGAGAAGCACAAAAACCATCCTAAGGAGGATCTGGCGCAGTATGACGGCGTGGCAACCTATGTTCAAGAATCAGGTGTCGTCTGGAGTCGACCAATGATGCAGCTTTCTGGAGGCGGTTCTTTCAAACCCTCTGGCGATAAAGGCGGCGTGAAGAAGCTTAAGATGGGACCTGGATGGCTGAATGTGTGAAGCCTGCAAGCATCTGAAGATATCGTTTTTGGTCGTCCTGTCGTGTGTCTATGTGAGCTTTCAGACTTCAGTAGGCTCAACAGGTGGTGTTCTGTAGGGTACCTCTCTTTGTTGTGTCCTGGCTATAACTCTCGTTTAGAATCCAAAATGTTGTGACTTTCTGCCTTGTTAATGAAATGGGGCAGGGTGAGTTTCGCCTGTCCGTTCTAAAAAAATCAGCTCATATATTGACAAGCCAGAAAAAGTGAACAGAATTGCTGATTTGCTGAAGTCCAAATCTGAATATGCTTAATGCTTTCCAATATGGTACTTGCCGAGTTGCCGTTAGGTCGTACCTCACCATTCCTTCTGTGCATTCAATAACCCTCCAATAACCACAACACGGACAGGCTAAAATAGCATAAGAAATTACGCATGGTGCATTCAATGGGGAATAAGTGAATAACATGGAGTATTTTCCAAATTCATCAATCTTGGAGGTAATGTGAAACCAACAAATAATTACGTTAATTTAGGCAGAATGCAGCTTAAACTATGAACTCTCCGGTGATCCTTGGGCCTGAATAACCATTCGTATTGCATTACAAAGAGGACTTTGGAGGTGGAAGCAAGAAGTTCAGGATTGCCTCGTTGAACCGCTTTGGATCCTCCTCCTGAGGCATGTGGCCGGTGTCCTTGAGGACCTCCAACCTAGCATTTGGTCCAAGTTTCCTGCATTTGCATTGATCTTCCGTAAGTTTGATTGCAAGGTAAATGCAATGCCTGAAATCAAAATGTGATAAAAGCGCACGCGAGATCAGCAAGCATGTACTGACCTTGCCACTTCAAATGCCTTCTCTATCGGGAATATCTGGTCATGCTCTCCCCATAACAAAAGAACTTCCTGAAAGATGGGACGGAGTTTGGGTAAGAAGGAAAAACATGGCAGCATGGTAATGCGTTGCTGCAGTTATCTGTCTGAAAAAGGAAGTACCTGAGGGAGTGGTGTAAGCTGGAACTTGTCTTTGTTGCCCAGCGTTATGCCCTTTATTAATTCCTTCTTCTCTTCTACTTTATCACTGTACAGATACTGCAACAGAGACTTACTGTTACTCAAATCTAGAGGTTGTGTGCATGCTGAGGTCAGAAAGATACTACTATCAAAAACGGATTAGAACGCTGCTGTATTTCATTCTCCAGTATCAGATACACTTGCAAATTGAGCTATTGAGGTTGTCAAAATGTTCTGGCAGCCGCTGGCTTTTGACCAAATGCTAAGGCCTGCAATTGGACAATGGCAAGATCATTTCCTCCTTGGTCCTTCAACCTACTATTCCAGATTTCCAGTATAAAACCGCCCACTTCCTCTTTTAACTCCAGATATCAGTATCTCTGAGCTAGAAACAAGACTTCATACTCGTGATTATGGCAGTTCATATGACTATATGAGCAGTGGGTGTACCGGCTGACAGGCATGCCATGATGGCTGATTGACTGACTATGGCAGCAAAGCCAGGGCGAAGAGCCTGAGGTTCCAACTTCCAACTGAATCAATGACCTAGTGTTCCTTTTCAAGACTGATACTATACATGTGCCTATACAGGCCACAGTTGTAGGTGAGTTGCACATGGCAGCCATCAAAAATGGTTTTGTCTTTTTTTTTGAAAAGCAAAAAAAGGTTTTGTCCAGCACGAGATGGCCGTCTGCATCAACCAAATAAGGCATACTGCAGTGTCTAAAAGAACTACGGTTGGGGCAAAAAGATGGCCGCCAGGTAGGCAGGCATGCGACGACGCGCGTGCACCGGTCGGTGACCTGTACGCCGCTAGTTCTAGAAGGTCTGATGCCTGGACCGGGCGTTCGGGGTTGATTGGAAGAGCGGCAGTGCCGGAGAAACAGTTGGGAGATGCAAGGGAATCAGGGATGGGATGAAGGGGCCACCACAGTTGGGAGTTGATGGCGATCCAGCGACCAGCGCGACGGTTGGGAAACCTGCGACTGCGAGTCGAGGACGAGAGGAGCTTCGCTTCAGAAACAGGATTCCAACCCAGGGCCACGCCATCGGCAGGGGACGTGGCACGGTCTCGGCGTGACGTGGACGCCAGGCGAATGCGATGCAGCCGAGCGGCAAGCCCGATGCATGGCCCAGGAACTCGATCTCAAGTTCTCAACGCAACACGACGAGCACGGGATGGAATGATTGGGAGTGTTTGGTCCGAAGCACGGTCGCATCTATTAGTGCTTTGATGAATTGTAAGGAGAGAAGCATCCAGTCTGAGAAAAGGCACTATATTTGATCGAGCAGCAAGAGCAGGAAAGATCCGACAAGCGTTGTGTTTACCTGGACGAGGTCGCGGAGCACGAACCCGGGCGTGAACCGGCGCGGGCGGTGATAGGCGAGCTGCAGCAGCCGGCGCATCCGCTCGGGGGAGCGCGGCAGCATCACGTCCTCGACGCGCTCCGCGCCGCCGCGGCGTAGCAGGGCTCGGTCGTCGGCGTCGGCCTTGAGCAGGTCGGAGCTGGCGATCACCACCCGCTCCACCGCACCGGGGCCCAGCAGCCTCGCCACGTGGTACGCCACGAACCCGCCGTAGCTCGTGCCGGCCACCGACACGCGCGCCGTCCCGGGCGGCACCACGGCCGCCACGAGCTTCGCCACCGCCTCGGCCTGGTGCGCCTCGGACACGCGCGCGGCCGCCGACGTGGAGGACCCGCCGAAGAAGAGGAGGTCCGGGACGACGAGGCGGAACCGGCGGGAGAGCGGGCCCACCTGGCGCCGCCACTGCCACGTCGCCGGGGGGCCGAAGCCGTGGAGGAGGACGAGGACGGGGCGCGCGTCGGCGCCCGGCGGGAAGTGCCAGCAGTGGACCGTGGTGGCGCCGCCGTCGAGGGGCACCGACGCCTCCACGAGGCCCGCCGCGGCGAAACGGCGGCGGAAGTAGGCATCAAGCAGCAGCGCGATGCCGAGCGTCGGCATTGCGGCGGCGCCCTTGCGGTTGGGATCGAGTGACGTCGTGGAATTCAAGGGGTCGGCATTGCGGCAGAGATCATTACGTGCGAGAGCCCGGACGGAGACAGATATATATGGTCGGAGAGCGAACGAACATTCGCAGGGTGTATTTGTTTTCCGAGGACTCTCCGGTTGTGCTGTTGCATTTGTTTTTGCGTGTCCTTTTCTTTCTCAGAAGTCCTGATTACTCACAAGATTAGCTTGAGATATACATTGCAATTTGTAAATAGTTCTGAGCATGT
Organism: Panicum miliaceum; assembly: GCA_032594955.1. Lineage (NCBI taxonomy): Eukaryota > Viridiplantae > Streptophyta > Magnoliopsida > Poales > Poaceae > Panicum > Panicum miliaceum. The sequence continues at coordinate 3,554,081 of CM064057.1, read as the reverse complement.
CACGAATGATCTCTGCGGTTTACATCTGTTACTGTGTATGAGTAACCATTTTGGTCCTTGGGTTAGGATAGGAAAAGGGCATCTGAATCTAGGGAAAATACGGGAATGCAGGATCACCTCAAAACACCGTGACCGCGAAGAGATTGCCTTGAACCATGCTGCAGGCGAATGGGAAGGAGTACCACATTACCGCGGCAAAATACGTAAGAACTGAGGGGCTGAGACAGCAGTCGGTCGTATAATTATGGTCATGAGGATTTAGGAAGGGATGTAGGATTCAGAATGTTCATAGATGCACGCAGGTGATGGAAATGTCAGCAGACATGGTGTTTTAAATTGGCAATTAGGACTGTTCCACGACTCTGGACTACTAGTGTCTAAATACAACTTGAGAATTTGAGATAGTTGATGCAGCAACATATGCTGAATTTACTAGGTAAAATGATAAAAAAACGAGACAAGAAAATCCATGATTTTACACTTAGGTATGCAATAACTAAAGAAAGCCAACGAGCCCACGATCAACCTTTGATGTTCAGTCTTCATCTTCTCTGTCTCACGGCTGCAACTGCCATGGCATTGATCTGGGTCTGTTTATTGCTGGTGCTACCATTGTGCTCTTGTTCAGTGTTGCAATTAGGATCTGAACCTTCATCGTCATCCTCGGTTTCCTCAACCTGATCAAGTGACGGCATAACCGGACGAACGACTAGGTAATTTGGGCTCAGCATTGTGTCCTCAAGAGACGGGAGAGGGATCCATCCAGGAGGAGGAGCCGCCTTGTGCAGAGGTATCGTGTTCCTGCTGCGCGCCAGGTCAAAGATAACCTGTCCAAAGTGGAGAAATTCGTCAGGTCGCGACAAAATTACCAATCTATCATTCATGTGCGAATTTAACCGCAAAGATGGTTCTTTTCCAAAGTGATGCCTAAAAGAATTGTGCAAAGATCATTAGGTGAACATAGCAGCGTGGAATCTTTTTGGAATTTGTCGAGCCTTCTAGAAGCAGGGGGGGACGACGAGTCCAACGCAATCATGCACTATGTACAATCACAACGTCCATACTTTACTTTTGAGCTTGGGGTCACATGGGGCTCACAACGTAGCACTACTGAAAAGTCGGTGCTGTGCATCTGAATATCTGATGTTCTTATGAACACTAACCAAGTGCACAACACTGAATCTTGGATAAACACGCCACTCGATTCAGATCCAGACCTACAGTATGTCGATCAGTAGCTCCCAAATTCTTCGATGCGACTCCACCGGTCAGTAACAATTCGACAATTCGTTCGATTTTTACACGAACGCACAGGATCCCGACTCAAGAAACGCTTAGGCAGGCATGATCAAGCAACCAGCAACAGATTCGTCAAAACTCAAAACTAAGCAACGCGTGTCGGGATTGTTTGGGGCTACCTCGCGGCGCGGCGGCCCGGGGGAGAACGCGGACTTGGCCCAGATCGCGAGGCGCACGTCGTCGGCCTCGAGCGACGCCCTGCCGGCGTGGTCGGCGTACGCCCTGGCCTCGCCGAGCACATCGCCCGCGTAGCGGCGGGCAAGCTCCACGAATCGGTCCACCGCACGGGGGTCGTACTCGCACTCCCTGAGACCCACGGAGCGCAGAATCCTCCGCACCATGCGCGCGTCCCGCGGCTCTTCCCCGGCTGCCGCCGGCGGAGTCGACGCCCGTACGGCGGCGTCCATTAGGGCAGAGTATGGGAAGATCGCCGCGGGAGAGATGGCGCGTTTAAGTATTCAGGTTTCTCTATTAAAGGTTTGGCTCCATCGCATTCAGAAACGACGCTTTGGCCGAGTGGTTAAGGCGTGTGCCTGCTAAGTACATGGGGTTTCCCCGCGAGAGTTCGAATCTCTCAGGCGTCGTACATTTTTTGCATTTTTCACTTTTTTTTTCCGCTTCCTTACCTGTAAGGGCTTTTTTCGGCTTATTCTCTCGCATAATACTATTGGACCAGCCAAAATCTGTCGAAATCTGCCTGCCTGCCAGACAGACTGAAAACATGATCAGCACATCCTGAGTTAAAATCCATTATGTTTGACGTATTTACAGATTACCTTTCTTCTACTTTATACTGAGACAAAAGTGTACATGTTACACATATCAGTTAGAGAGCACTAAACTTCCTAAGCTTTCCTTTTTCCTTTTCGAAAGGAGCTTTTTGTTTCTTGACTCTTTCTCGTATCTATGTTGTCAGTGCAGGAGAAACTAAACTTCAGATGATTTACATGAGGTCATGACTCATGAGGTGTCAAGTCATGTATTTACAAGGCATTAATCTACGGCTGTCAGGACTGAGAAACGGCGAGACGGTGATCAAACATTTGTTGGAACTCCCTCGTATAACCTCCAGGTTTGCATGGAGTTGAAGGAACCAGTTCAAGAACATCGCCCATTTTTAGCTCTTGGTTCCAGTTGTGGACGGCTTGGCAGTTCAGCCTCAGCCTGAATGGCATGGGGTGCTTAGAAGACCTCTTAAGTAGGTTCAATATCGTTGAATTTTGGGGGAGTTCTTGCACTGACGTCTGAAGACACAAAAATATTTTAGTTTTCCTGCTCAAAAAGTCACTAACACAGAACGAAGAAATTGGAAATTTGCTGTTAATGACACAGTACAGTGGTAAAAGGATGGGAGGTACCTTTTCATTTTCCAGAAGTATTACTAGAATTGGTCCACCGTGGCCACATTGTTTTGAATAGGAGAACGGATAGACATCAGAGTGTGACCTAATCGTGTGTATGTTGCTCGGTGAAGAGTCAGGTGCAAGTGATGAAGGATGGTCGATGTGCAAAGTTTCACACTGATATGTGACCACCCTTCTAACCCATTCAACCATTTCAGGAACAGATGAAGAGCAATTCCGAACACCTTCCTTGTATCTCCAATGTGCAGCAATTCCAAACTCTGCCTGCAGATGCATGTCCCTAGTGCGAATCTGGATTTCTAGTGGGAGCATTTCTTTAGTGAGCACAACTGTGTGCAGGGACTGATACCTACAGTTTAGCAAAGTATTCAGTTACCACTGAGGCTTACATTATTGCATAGTAGCACAGTTTTACATACCCATTTGTTTTGGGGCTGCTGATATAGTCTTTGAACTTCCCGGGAATTCGAGGCCACAGGTGATGGACAAGCTCTAATGCAGCGAAACAATCAGATCTGTTCTCAACTATAACACGCACCCCATGTATATCATAAACTTCATCCATGGCCAGTTTCTTCCTGTAGTCAAGTGCAAAAAGATTAGCACATTTAATGATAGTATATTTCAGCTAACAACGTTCCTTCGAGATGTTATACTGGAGTTAGTGCAGGATTCAGATGGAAGGAAGAATGATATGTACACCGTCTCCTCTCTAGTTATACCTACATAAAGAAAGCATGAGACACTAGATTACCTTTCCATCTTGCTGTGGATGCTGTAAATGCTCTTGTGCCTCCCATATACCGCATAATAGGATAATCCTCTCACCTCAAGGGCTTGTTCCAGTCGCCTTGTTGCAGCTGCAATCATATCTCTGTTGTAGAATTCGAGAAGGTTGGTTGACAGTTCATCAAATTTATCTGTGTAAAGGTACTGGAAGCATATATTTTCAAGCTGTTCCTTCAAATTCAAGATGCCCAACTGATTCGCCAAGGGAGCAAATATCTCCAGCGTTTCCTTTGCAAAGCACTGCTGTTTGATCCTGGGCAAAGAATCGAGCATCCTCATGTTGTGTAGCCTGTCAGCAAGTTTGAGGAGCACAGCTCTTGCATCTTCCGTGGCAAGGAACACTGTGCGTAATCTGTCAGCTTCATCCATTCTACTGGCTGTATCATTTCTACGAGCCAGTTTGCTGAAATGACTTAGATTTGAAACCTATAAAGGTGGCGACAAAACTATTGTTTAATAGATTGATACACGATGTCATCATCGTTACCAAGGAAATAAACCAAGACGTCACAAGCAACAGAAGTTTTCTCAACATATATTAGGTGAAATATTGACTTTAGACAACAAATAACACATAGCAGTCATTAATCATTAGCAGAACAAACAACAGAATCTTCCAAATTTCGTTTTCAAAAACAGAATCTTCCAAACTCCAAGCAAATTGAAGTAGCATCAATTTTTAATTGCTGTAACATCATAAGCAAAACATCTTATCAACAAAGAAAACGAAAGGGAAAGAGTGGAACACAAAAAAATTGGATCCAATGACCAACCACAGGCTGATTTTACATTACTGAAACTCTGAAAGATAAGTCATTCCTAGATTAAGCAAGTGCCTACTATAATATAGAGGTGATGGTAACGTAATACCTAACAAAGATAGGCACACCAAAAATCTATTCTAGAAGCCCCATGAACAAAGTAATAACCATCAATAAGTTCTATCAGTCACATTCAGTGAATCAGATATCCAGCACCACCCAATTCCTAATCACGAAAACGATAAAGCCAAGAGATATCAGAATAAAACAAGAGGGGTCCATGAGAAAGCCTCTTTGTAGAACTGCAGTCATTTGTGATCTGAGCTTGCACTCCAGCACCACCTATGTTATGCTCAGGTGTAGGGCATCGATGACACGCTCTGATTTTGTTATGCTGTTGATATGGTCAATTTGTGAATAATAGGTGCTGCCTGCAAGAAGGGGTCTTTACTATAGTACTTGCAGCAATACTAAATTCAACGATGCTACTGTGGGATATAGTTATCAAAGATGAATTATTTCTCTTAAGAAAAAGAAACAAGAAATTATTAGCGCGTGTGCCGTCTGATCATATCCAAAGGGATCGAATTAATTACCCCCTTAACAAGGTCGGAGACATCAGCACCCAACTGCTCGGAGATGAAACCGTAGTCGAGGCCCGCGTCGTCGACCGTGTCGTGCAGCAGCCCGGCAGCGACGACGGCAGGGCCGGCGCCGAGCTCCGCGAGCAGCGCCGCCGTCTCCACGCAGTGCTCCAGGTATGGATCGCCGCTCGCGCGCACCTGGAGCAACCAATCGCACAGCCAAGCAAACGCAGTTCAGCCACTTCAGCAGCTCGGTAGGCCACACCATATGAATGCAAATGTGAGCGAGCGCGACAGGGACACGGTCGAGCACCTGTCCGCGGTGGGCCGCCTCGGCGGCGGCGAAGGCCCTCCGCACGAGATCGTCGCGGAAGATGGCGTGCCGCGACAGAGATCCGGCGAGCATGAGCGCGGGAGGGCCGCCGTAGCCGTCATCTCCCGCAGCCAGCACGGCGGTGTGGGCCCGCCTTGCGGACGGGGAGCCGCGGCACGACGCTCGGGGCTCCGCGGGGTCGGCGGAGAGCGAGAGGGACAGGGACGTCGGGGTCCCGCACCGCGTATACGCCGCCCGCAACTCGGCGGCGGCCGGGGCGCCGCGGGCGGCGAGGAGCTCCAGCGCCGCCGCTGGTGACTGCAGAGCGAGGCGGGGGTGGGGGCGGCATTTGACCGGGAGGGTGATCGACGGCGGCATGGCTCACAAGCGATTGGGGGCGTGGGGAGGCGAAGGTGGGGTGAGCGGAGAGACAGAGGAAATGGTTTGGGAGGTTGGGCTCCTCGGTTTCGCGCGGGGTCGCGCGGTTATGAATAGTAACCTGCTTTGCTTGGGGAAGTTACCTGCTCATTTGCAGTTTAGGCCTCGCGTTGTTAGCTAATGCTATCTGGACCTTAGAAATGCAGACATTAATTTGGGGAATATATATTTGTATGGGCAAGTGGTAAACAAGTGAAATTTGTTTTTTATATAGTTATGTTTTCCCATGTATTCAATTGCGTACGCAACAAAGTTATTCACACTTTGAGCACGAACTAATTTGTTCAACTGTAAAAAGTACTCGTTTTTTCAAATATCATTGTACTCTCTTATATGGAAAGGGTCAATCTATTAGATGTGTCTTAGGTGTTCGACACTCAACCTTCAGGTATACAAAATCATTACCATTACCAACCCCACTTTTTACATTCCTATTGATCTGTTGGTCGCTAACTTCATCCTAGTATGAGGCTAGCAAGTACGCCATCATCCTAAAAGTTTCCTTCATCATCCACCCATAGCTAGAAAGCTGATCATCATGTTGTCACCACTACCTTGTCTTACTCCATCATTACCGATATCTTCCACCACCATCACACACCATCTTGTTAGCCATCACCAGTAACATCTTTCACGCCTGATCCTATCCACTACATTCGTCTCACACGCTCTAGTCTTGCCATCTCACTAGCCGCCCAAAAAATAGTGCCACGTGCAAGCCGGTATGCTACCAACAACGTTCTCTTTACGACTTGGGATAGTTGATACTCATTGAAGTCCAAAAGCCTCCAACCTAAAACCCTAGTTTCTAGCTAGAACAGTAGAAAATGAGGCATAAGAAAATGGTATGATTCTTCACTAAGACGGTTAAATGCATACACTCCAAGGGTGCTCTGTGTAAGAGTCTGATAGGGTGCTCTCTGCAAAATGAACCCGACAAGAACAGCACGAGGAAATCACTGAAGGACGGATGAGAACGACGGGGAGGAAGGATGCACGGCTTCGTCCAGAGATGACAGGCTTGACGCGTGCCCAAACAAACGTGCCTATCTCTCCGATCCCTGGCAGGTGGGGCCGAAAGAGCGCGGGGCCCGCGTGCCACGCACCGCGCGGCGGCCGTCTCGGCGCGAACGGGAGGACACGGCTTCGGCTTCGGTTCCTCGTGCCTTGTGCGTGTGGAGAACGGGAGGAAGGGTTGCTTGCCGGTTCGGCAAGAATAGTAACGTACTAACGTTGCGGCGGCCGCCCTGTGCTGTCGTTTGTGTGTTCATCGTGTCGGTTCAGTCCGCCGTGTTTCACCCATGGCGTCTTTCTTTGGAGGGGAGATCTCGATGGGATCGGCGGTTCGGGGAAGCGGGCACGGCAGGGGGGCGAACGACCCAGCAACTGACTGGTGAATCCGGCGATGGATTACGGTGGCAGGCCTAGCATTGAGACGAACTCCGTTGCGTGTGACGCCGTAGGCGGTTTCCGGCCGTTGGTGGCTTCTCCTGTTGCGGCGGCGCGATGCACCGGCGCCGCAGCGTTCCATCACGCGGTGCGGTGGCCCGTGGCGATGATGGTTCGATCAGACCAGCAAGTGCGGCTTACCTGTTTCAGTTCTATACGTCCTACCCACCAACCACGCTCATACGGAGCAACCGATCACGGCATTATGGTTTTTGCCCACGAAGTGCTTTTGCCATTGCCGAAATTCATTTCCAACGCCTTCAGAATCTATCCCGCTAGTTTATAAACTAAACAGAGTTTATTGCAGATAAACAATTTCAGAAATATGAGATGCTACAGATTTATTTTCCAACACAACGATGCCACAACGAACGTCTGACGCCACAACATCCCTGGCATTCCACATCAATCGTATGATGCAATGTGATTGGCAATTCAGAACTGTTCGATTCAAAACAACAAAAACGTTCACGACCTGTGAGCAAGCAAACAAGCATCTAATTTCCAAAGTTGTGAATCACAAACAGCAACAAACATCAGAAATATCACAACATCCCTGTGGCAAGAAATTTTGCTTAAAAACAACATTCATCGTTCAGACATAAACCAGAATGTACGAACACACCACAGCCCATGCAACTGTACTTCTATATATGAACAGACTAACCCATAATTGGCAGACACGTTTAACCCAAACCCATAAGCAATCACGAGAAAAAATAAAGCATGTTTTTCAATACGGATTAGCAAAGTGAGGTTGATCGATCCAAAATAAGCATGTTGACCAACACAGTTCAGGATAGAGTCACAGCATAGATAAAATGCAGCATCACAGGAATGCTGTGCAATCATGAGAACAGGGCAATGCGAGTATTCAAAGACCAAACAGGTATTCTGGAGTACACCTCCACGTAATAGTAACTCCCTTCCAACAACAAGAAATACAATCTACAGGCTACATGTTGCATCAGATTAATGGCTTTACACAATTCACATGCCACAATAGAAGCACATTCCACAGTTTATAAGATCAAGTCAGTCTAGTAATGAAAGCAAGATTGTGTACTACACTACAATACATCAGACATGCAAAAACGTATGCACCACTATTCGTTTACACGGGACAATAAAATCACAACTCGCAATAATAGCACCAATAAAACTAAAAAGTTAGATACTAACTGGCATCACTATGTGCAAAATTCACAATGCACACTTTTCACCAGGCAAGAACTTCAATGCTCACATAACGAGGGAACAATGCCTCCAGCATGTGTGGCCTTGTATTTGCAAGGACATACGAATAATCATGCAACAGCTGATAACCCATAAAATTGTTCAAGGCTAAGGCTACCAGGTTCATGAACATTAAACATGCATTTTAATTTGCAATCTCTAGAAAACAATCCACAGAATCAATGTTATATTAAGTTGATTAGCCTTATTATACCAAGAGAACATGCTACAACATGAGGCTTGTCAACCATAAAACACGCATTTCACTGTTCCTAACAGTAAATACTGTAATGCAATCACAACTACGAATTACACAACATCAAGATAACAGGTGATGCATCACGAATCGATTACACATGAAATTGTGATAACTGGTAGCAAAAGACAGCGTTGATATATCTGAGATATTTGATATGAACTGACATTACTAAGTGCAAAAATCCTCATAAGCACTGTTCCACCAGGCAGGAGCCACAGCAATTTAAAAGCTAGTAAGTCTTCTTAACACAAATAGCTGAGACAGGAAAGCACTATGAGTTCAGATATAGATCTCAAAACCAAGAGGCGGACAGGGAGGAAAACCTAGGCGGTGAGCACGACGGCGCCGCCAGCGGCTTTGATCTTCTTCTCGGCGACCTTGGAGATGAGCTTGGCCTTGACGACAATGGGCTTGGACGGCAGCTTCCCCTTCCCGAGCACCTTGAAGTAGCCGAACTGGGTGACGTCGATCTGCGGGGCCTTGTCAGCGCCGGCCTCCGCCGCCTTCTCGGCGGGCACCATCGACCAGAGGCGCTCGACGTTGATCGCCGGGCAGTAGAACTTGTTGCGGAGCTTGTGGAAGTAGCGCATACCAACCTTGCCGAAGTAACCGGGATGGTACTTGTCAAACAGGATGCGGTGGTGGTGCATGCCACCGGCGTTACCCCGACCGCCCGGGTGCTTCCGGTGCTTCCCGATACGGCCGTGGCCGGCGGACACGTGACCACGCTTCTTGCGGTTCTTCTTGAAGCGGGTCGTCATCGCCGCCGCCGCTCGCCGCCGACTTACCTGGGCAGCGCCTGGAAGGAGAGTAGTGGAGGCGGAGGAGGGAGTGGAGGAGGAAACCCTAGGAGCAGGGAATGGCGTGATCTTATAAGGCGGGCGCGTGGTGCGGCCGCCGTCGGATGTCGGATGGTGGAGCTGGGGCCGTTGATGGGGCTTTCTAGGGTTTTTGCTGTGGGGTGTAAGGCGCTATTGGGCTGGGCCAGAATTTGGTGGGGAGTGCTTTTCTTTTCACCGTTTTCGGGAGAGAGGATATTGGTCTGGGCTTTGAAATGTTTCCAAGGCTAGACCCTTTTGGTTCATCTCACGCTGCAAATCGCCCAGGTTGCAGAAAGGAGGAAAGGAAAAGGCTCCTTTTGCCACCAAGACTGACTCATCTCCAGCTGTTTCTCCCTGCCGTCGTGAACGGGCGTGATGCAACAGCCAAAGATGCAACGTTCCTGTGAGGAGTGACACGGCGGTTTTGGTCATTGCGATCAGCAAGGAGAGGGGCACGCTCTCCGTGGGGCCTTTTTGTCACGTTCACCTTGAGCCTCGGTTCGGGTATGTTGGCAATTTGATATAGTCCTCTTGTGCTTTTTTATCATTTTCCTATCATGCCATTAGGATTTTTTGGTACAACCTTTTTTTTATCACCTCTTGGTATCCAACAAGCAGTGAAGTTTGTGTGGTTTGATAAAAATTTTTTGATAAAATTCATATCAGAGGAGCATAATATCATGTACCACGGATAATGATGTCACGAATAAGTAGAAATAAGAAGAAACCATAAGTAGTCTGCCTCACAAAACTTGCTACATGAAAAATATTAATTAGTGGCATTTTACAATATCATATCTGTGTCTTATTTATTAAGTTATTTATATACATTTAATGCAATATATGTGTTCCTAAAGTTATAGATAGTACATTTTGCTAGAAAACGTGACTCTTCTTAGCAAATACTCCTTTTGTTCGTTTTCGATATACGCGACAAGCGATGATCTACACCAAGCACATACCAGCCCAAATACGTGGATAATAGGTGAACGATGGAGTGTACCCTAACTCACACATGCGGCCATTGATAATTTAACATTCCTTTAAAGTTGAAAATAACTTTGCAAAATCAGATTCTAGAATGTCACTGATTTGGCCAGCTCATGGTAGTTCCGACAATGTCATAATTAAAAATCTTACATAAATATGCAGATACACATGCACACATCATAAACACGTTTTACTTGTATTGCTTATTTGGTGTCAAATAGTAACCATCTCATGCACGTTCATAAAATATCTTTTTACGATACGCTTGCTTATATTGTACCAAATGCCTTCTTCTCTGATGAAAAAAAAAACTAGCATCTCATCACTATTATTATTGGTAAATGACATGACTCTTGTGTGATCTATATAACTGATGGATTTTTTAGACAGATGCCTTTTTGCCCAGCATTGAAACCAAAACCCTAAAAATCAGGAGCCAAAAAACCTAAACCCAAAATCAGCCTATAAACCCACGAAACCGGCAAGGCGAATCCAAAAACAAGCAGCAAAACCACCCATTCCAAGCAAACAAAGCAAGGAGCACGGCGGAGCAAACCCTCTCCTATATTAACCCCACCTCCGCTGCCTTCCCCTCTCTTTCCCCGTCTCCGCCCCCCCCCCTCCACCGCCTCCCCAGATTCCTCCGCACCGCCATGGACGACCTCCAGCAGGCCATCCTGCTGGCTTCCGACTCCCCCGCCGCCGCCGCGGCGTCCCCTTCCGTCCGCGCGGAGGCGCTCGCTTTCTGCGCCCGCGCCCGCGACGAGTCCCCGCCGTCGTCGCTCCTCCGCCTCTGCCTCTCCGGCCTCGCCTCCTCCCCGCACGCACAGGTCCACTTCTGGTGCCTCCAGTCCCTCCACGACGCGCTCCTCCACCGCCGCCTCGTGCTTCTCGACGACCTCGCGCTGCTCCGCTCCTCGCTCCTCTCGCTAGCGGTTTCCTCACACGCCGCGTCGCCGCCGTTTCTCCGCAACAAGCTCGCCCAGCTTGTTGCGCTCCTCATCCGCCTCGATTACCCCCATGTCTACCCCTCCTACTTCCTCGACCTCCTCCCGCCCGCGCCGCCGCAGCCGGGCCTGACGGACATGTTCGCGAGGGTCCTCATCTCCCTCGACGACGACCTGCTCTCCCAGGAGTACCCTCGCAGTGCCGACGAGGCCACCGACGCTATGCGGGTGAAGGATTCCATGCGCGCGCAGTGTGTGCCCCAGATCGCCCGCCACTGGCACGCAGCCGCCTCGACACTCCGTACAGCTGATCCTGCCGCTGCAGCGGTAGCCCTTGACGCTGCGCGCAGGTGCATCTCGTGGATCGATGTCGGACTGGTGGCCAACGATGTGTTTATTCCTCTACTCTTTGACATTGCGTTGTCACCTGGAAGCGCAACTCCGCTTGCTGCTGCAGCGGTGGGGTGCCTCTCTGCTGTGGCAGCAAAGAGGATGGACGCAAGGGCGAAGGTGGGATTGCTGAGGTCGCTCCTGGTTGCACAGCAGGGGCTCGGTAGCCCCGACAGCGGGTTAAAGATGGCACCCTTGGTAACAACATATGCTGCGGAGGCCCGCGAATGTTATCGGAGGCTTGGCGCTAGTGATGCTGATGGAGCTGCAGCTTTGGAGATGCTGGAAGAAGTGCTGCCGGCTGTATTTGCAGCTGCAGAGAGCTCCGATGATGAAGAGGTGGATGCTGGTTCCGTCCTTGAGTTCTTATCTGGCTATGTAAGCATGATGAAGGCACCGTCTGAGAAGCAGTTGGGACACTTGGGACAGATCTTGGAGGTGGTGCGGGTGCAGATGTCATACGATCCAGTATATAGGGGGCATCTTGATGTGCTTGACAAGATAGGGAAGGAGGAGGAGGACCTCAAGGCAGAGCAACGGAAGGATTTGATTGCATTGTTCCGGAGCATTTGTCGTGTAGCGCCAGCTGCTGTGCAGCTGTTCATAAGAGGGTTGCTTGTGACAGCTCTCTCATCTGCAGAAGCTAGTGTGGAGGATGCCGAGGTCGCTCTTACCTTGTTCTACCGGCTTGGAGAAGCAGTGGGTGAGGAAGAGATCTGGACTGGGACAGGGCTGCTGGGGGAGCTTGTGCCCATGCTCCTTGCTGCAAGATTCTCATGTCATACACACCGCTTAGTAGCATTGGTTTATCTGGAGACAGTTACCCGGTATATGAAGTTCATGCAGGAGCATGTGCAATATGTGTCACACCTTCTTGGTGTGTTCTTGGATAACCGTGGCATACACCATCAAAATGCCCACGTGAGCCGGCGTGCAGGATACTTATTCATGAGGGCAGTTAAGTTATTGAAGGCAAAGCTGGTGCCATACCTGGATACCATTTTGCAGGTCTTTCCTTATCTCTGTTTTTGGGTAGACACTTAAACTTTTATGTTATTCTTTTGCTGAAACTATGTGCCTGTGAGTTAACAGAGCCTTCAAGATGTGCTAAGCCAATTCACTTCTATGGATTGGGCAAACAAAGATGCAAAGTTTCCCAGCTCGGAGGACGGCAGCCAAATTTTTGAGGTTCACTGTTCATTTATCTCTATGACCCAACTTACATATGCCTATTTTATTTTTGTGCAGTGGAAATACTAACTTGACCAGTGACACATTGTCTAATTTCAGGCTGTTGGATTATTGATCAGCATCGAAGAGGTCTCACCAGAGAAGCAGGCTCAGTACTTGACTGCTCTGCTAAATCCTCTCTGTCATCAGGTGATTAATTTTCCTTTCGCTTAATATTATGGCATTAGGTTCTTGACATGAGAAACTTACTGATGCTTGTATAATCTTTTCTAGATTGAGTCACTTGTTATGGATGCCAAAGCACAAGGGCTTGAAGAATCATCGCCGAGATCCATCAGTCTTCAACAGATTATTGTTGCATTGAATATGGTCAGCAAGGTAACTATCATCCACAAATTGCATGGATGTGTTATTAAACTTCCTCTAAAATGCGGTTTGACATTATAGGCCATCTCAGGTACATTATACTGGTGCTCTAACTTTTAAAGTTTGGTTTAATCCGCATGTAATGATTCTTCTGTGCACGGAAGTCATTTGCACCTCACACTTACTGGATCTGTCATTCCCCTTTTCTAGGGCTTTAATGAGCGCCTTGTGATGGGAAATAGGCCAGCTATTGGGGTCATGTTCAAGAAAGTAAGTCATGTGAACTTGCCTATATAGACTAGTGTTGTATGGTTTCGTCTTGTCATAGTGTATCATATGGGATGTATGCAATTAGCCAGACAAGGAAACAGTTGTTAACCCTCAATTACTCTGCATCAGTGAACACCCCATCTGCGGTCTTTGCTTACCTTTTCTTCTGGTATTAATTATTTTATCATCTTCTCCCCAGACCCTTGATGTTGTTTTGCAAGTCCTCGTCTCATTTCCTAATGTGAAACCTCTGAGATCTAAGGTAAATCTGAACATGTTCCTTAAACATCTTACTTACTTTCCTGCTTTGATAACATGATTAACCATTTCCTAATTTGTGCAATGCTGAAATGCAGGTCATATCCTTTCTGCATCGGATGATTGAGATATTAGGTACCCCAGTGCTTCCATATATTCCAATCGCACTGAGACAATTGCTTCTTGATAATGAGGTATTTCATTTATATTTTAATGTCAGAACTCAGAAGCCTCTGTTTTCTTGGTTTTCCGCTTTGCAAGATTCCTTTCCTACAGCAAAATTTCTTCAAGGGAAAGCAGTTGGAGAGAGTCGTGCTGTATAAATATCAGTAGCTGTTTTAAAAATATGTTTGCAGCCTTTAAATGAAAATGAAATCGTTTATTATAAGGTTAGATCAGAGTATTTAGCCAAATAACAATGGAAGCCACAGATATGACTAGGCCATAGATATGAGCTAACGATTCCTTAAATACCCTCTTTCTACCTTGTGAACTGCATATTTGTATTTTAGGCATTATCAATGTAATCCACTAATCCTAGCCTCCTATTAGCTTTTAATACTTCAAGTTTGTCCCAATTCTTTCTTTCTTTTTTCCTGTCATCTTCTTGCATCATTTTCGGCGCTCACATCATTGTTATTTTCATACAGGCTAAAGATATGGTGGAGTTTCTCGTATTGGTAAACCAAATAATCTGCAAATTCAAATCGTCAGCTAGCTCGGTATTGGAAGAAATCTTTCCTACTATTGCAAGTCATTTGTCTGTGATACTAGCACAAGATGCATTTTCAGCTGGTCCTGCAAGCAATACTGAGGTAAGAGCATCTCCAAAAGACTCTTTATATCTTTAGGAATAGAGATTTTGATTAAAATTACCCTCCAACAGCCTCTTCAATTGGATATCTAAATATAGACCTCCTCTATTCCGGATTTCTCGCTAGCCAAAGATGGAGAGGGGGAATTGCTCTCTAGACTACGCACAAGATATAAAAAAGCTGTTGGAGAGTACAAAGATATAGAAAATGATTTTTACTCAAATGACTCTAAATGATGATTTATAAAGTAGATTTTAGAAAAACTCTTGGAGATGCTCTAATATACTAATATTGATTGCATTTTACCACGGTGTACTTTATTTTCGAGTTGGTTCTTGTAGTACCTTGATGTATCTGCTTGTCTATATTGTAAGAATGCTAGTGCCTTTGGAATGTGCTAGGCTTGGAAATATACTACATTGCTTGCTACTGTTTCTGTTTTCCTACTTATGACAGCGCAACTCTAGCTATAACTCATGCCATACAGTTCAACAAAGCAAATAGTTCTTGCACGATCTATCAATACTCATTAAATGAACCAAGATGCCATAATACCATACTCCACTTTATGCTGTATGGCTAGGGCGTGATAGGTTCTTACCCCATCTAATTTACTTATTTTGGTTAGCATCATATTCCACTAGCAGCTTAAGTGGATAGGCTTGTATAGTTACAGGATATGTTTCCTTGTTTGATGTAATTATTATCGTCTCACTACTACAGGAAATGCGAGAACTGCAAGAGCTGCAGAGGACATTATACACATTCTTGCATGCTATGGCAACCCATGGTCTTTCTACAATTCTCCTTACTCCTAGCTGTGTGCAGTATCTGGATACTATAATGCAGTTGCTTTTATTTACTTCATGTAAACATAAAGATATACTACTCCGCAAGGTGAGGATTATGATTGATCTTGATTACTTATTTATTTCCTTCTCAATCTATTCGCATTCTCAGCCTTCACTGTAAGTTTACTCACACCGTGGCCATGGTATTCTTAGGCATGTGTACAAATTTTTGTGAATCTTGTAAAAGACTGGTGCACTAACTCTGAAGATAAGGTAATCTTGTTATGCCATGAATTTTGAGCTATTCACTACATGGCATTCAGTCGGATTGCTCACATAGTTCTTGTTTTGTTACTCTCTTTTCCTCAGATTACTGGCTTCCGAGAATTTATGATTGAGAAGTTTGCTACTAATTGCTGTTTGTACAGCGTCCTTGATAAATCATTTGATTTACGTGATGCTAATTCGGTAAGACACGCTTGCGACTATTTGATGTGGCAATCTTTATATTTGCAATGTTGAAAGTAAACCTTAGTTTGGCTGTATGACATTGTCTGTAATCGCTATGTTTGTAGGATTTATAGGCTTCACATTGTGTGGAGTGCCAGTCTCACAAAAGGGTGAAATATGTCTGACCATTGCCTTAACTTAAGTTAACTGGGGTTAAATGGCAATTCAATTGAGCTTACATAAGTTGTTCGGCTTGATTATGTAACCTGTAGGGTACATCTGATTTCTAAACAATGTTAGGACTTCAACTTACAGCTATTAAGTTATTATCTGCATTTTTTCAGTGACTCAACCGTTGTATTTAATAACTTGCGTAATGCACTTGTTATGTTATCTTCATTTGTTGACAATTCTGAAGTGTGCCAAGTTGTATTAAGTTCATTCTGGTCAATTTTCCTTTTTAATGTTGATTTTTTCTAGCCCTTATGAAGTCGATTTAAAAATTGAGTTACACATATAGGAAACCAATATATGAAAATATGTTAGTTTGTTCAATTTTAGAACACTACCAGGCACTGTATAACTATTTGGTTCCCTTTCATGTGTCAAAATGGAATGCTTAGTTTCTGCCAATGTGCTACATCCCTGTGCCTTCATTGCTCTCCGTTGATAAGCAAAGCGCTTGGTGTTCTAACTACGCATGTCAGGATAATAGGGGGTCTTGGCCTTCCTAAGTTGGCTATTTAGGTTTAGAGTCAAGTAGGCACATACTTGGTCTTAACATATTTTTTGATCCAGAATACCCTGTATTGTCAATTTATAGCATTACTAGTGAAAACTGTTGGTGCATGGTTTGATTCTTTTTCTTCAACAGCTTTATTCATTTGACTTGTTTCTTTCTTTAGCTTGTTCTCTTTGGAGAAATTGTGGTGGCCCAAAAGATTATGTATGAAAGATTTGGGGATGTCTTCATTAAGAAGTTTGTAGAAACAGATCTTACGAAAGTTTGTTGCCCACCAGACCTAGCTAAACAGTACTGCCAGAAGTTACAGGTATGTGCTTTCTTCTCTTGAACCTCGCTTGGTTAGAGATTCATCATTGATACGATGATAGACATAATTTTGTGAGTCAAACAATTCTTAAATTAGTGAACTCAGATGTGAGTAAACTATGCTTGTGTGCTGTTGATAGTTGGGCACTTGTCAGCTTAGCATTTCAAAGCAACTCTGTACTATTATAAATGGTGGCCTGCACAGTGAGCATTTAACAGATAACTTCAACGTTCTTGGGTGAATAAGTCCCATCTGCTGTTTGTCCTATATTTTAAGGCTATTTCATTGTTAGGTGGAATTGTGATAAGGTGATAACTGTTTTGGGATTCATGATCTCATCTCTTGCTTTTGAATAGGCCATTTATTTTGGATTGTTTGAATACTGTCTCTTATTGTAGTTGACATAGTTTCTGTTTCAACAGGGAAATGATATCAAGGCATTCAGGTCATTTTATCAATCGCTTATCGAGAAATTAAGACCGCTAGGGAATGGGAGTCTTGTATTCAGATAGCACCATTCATTCATTTTCAATATGTTTGCCGGCAGAAGACTCCTCAGCTGTGTTAATCAAGTATAGATAGTTATTACTGCCCTTTTGTTTCTTATTTTTTCTGTATGTGTTGCGTTTCATTCCTTTCTGTACTGTTTTGCTAATTTTTTATGAATTTGCAGGGTAGTTGTGTCATCAATGTATATAGAGCTACCATTTCTGAGATTGGAAGGTAACCTCTTGCCTCTAATGCAATTCAAGCTATGTATCTGTTTTTATCCTGTTTCTTTTTGGTATAAATCCCCTAGGCGTGTTATGTTGTTTGTGTGCATCTTGTTGGGTACTTTTCACGTTCCTTGAACATTCCGTTTAATAGTTTGATTTTTGTATCCATTTGTTTCCAGTAGCATTTTTTTTGAGGGACAGTAGCATATTAGCAATATGCACTACATGCATTGTCTGGTTTTACATTTGTGAATTTGTGACCCTAATTCCTATTTTAGCTGGCTGGAACACAATTGGTTAAATGCATTATCTGCTTTTACCCCTCCAGCCAAAAAAACAAACCCTTAAATGCAGTTTGACCTCTGTTTCTCACTTTTGCCTATGCTTGGTACATGGAACTTACCTGAATTTACCCTTTTATGCTTTGCAGATGTATACTGCGGCAATATCTTTACCAATTGTGGCTACCCGTGGCGGAGTTCCTTATTCATTGCGTTCTAGTGGGATGCAGGGAAGTTTGTCCCTCAATAGTTTCTGCTGAGAAAAAAAATAAAGGGTTACCATTTGTTTAGTTTGGTCTTTTTCCCCAAATCATAGTTATTCTTCTATCTGGGCCTGAAATTTTGCTAGGTATATCCAGTGAACTAGTAGTTGGGGGGGGGGGGGGGGGTGGGGGGGGGGCGGGGGATAGGAGCAAAAGAGTGCTGTGTAGGCTGTGTTTTTCCTGACAGAATGTCGCACCGCCTGTTGTGTTGTCGTGTTATACCAAATTTGCGAAACCGAATGGTCTGCACTGTACATATTCTTTGATCATGGTGCGGTTCGCTTCCGTAAATCATTATCGCCTTGTGTCAGTCTGATGCTGCAGTGGCAACAGAGCTTGATCATTGATGATGCTGTGTGCTCTCCTGTTTCTGCAGACTCCATACGTGGTGGGGGATGGATTCCATGACCCACTTCTCTGTTTCAGGCTCTGGAGCATGGGCAATTTTTTTTTATGCTCAATCCACAGTTTGCTGTCGATGTGTTGTCGACATGTGGGGCTTGGAACTGCGGCAAGCAAAAATGCAGGAGCGCGACAACTATTTGACAGCATGCATATTGCTGCGCAGTACGGCATGAGGTTGGTCATGACTCGAGTCGATTATCCTTATGCTCCGGCTTGTTCTTTTGACCCAAGAACTCAACGCTGAGCAAGGGACGTACCTAATCTTCATGCGTATCACACGGATTAATTCAACGAATTCCAGGGCACTTCGAACTGGAAATCCGTATGAAACCCATGTTTGAGCAAGTATAAAAAGAGAGATGGTGTGGTTTGGGTCATGTCAAGCTCAGCACATCTATGCCGGGCCATTCTTAATCCACCAGCCTCTCGTGTCAACGCGGCTCGTGTTCGTGCCGCACGACGCAGCTGGAAAGGGGGCCTGGCCACGGGAAATGCCAAACAGACATGGGACCATCCACCCTTGCAAATTCCAACCGAATCTGGGACAAGGCACACAAACAAATGCCCAGAGGGTTGAAAAATTAAAAAACCGTGGATCATGTACAGAGGGGACAAGCCAAGCCAAAGAATCCAGATGAAAGTCGTGCATCATAGAGAAGCGACGACAGAAACACTGCTAAGCTGAGCTATCACCTTTTCAGTCCACCACAATAGGTTGTCGAAAATCTTGGATTGTTAAGCCACGAGCAAAAATATCTATCTTATCTTAGCTCGGCTCGGCTCGGTAGTTTTGTAAGTAAGCTAAAGTTTTTCCCCCCCCTCTTCTTTTCACGTGTTGTCTTTTTTTTTTTCTTTTCGAAAGGGAGAAAATGCGTGCTACTTGGATATTACTCCGTAGAACTTTTTGTCACAAAGGAGTGCTATCAACCACTTATCGGTGTTAATAAATCTGAATTTGGTTGCTAATTGTCTCTCCTATGGCTTGAACTCGACGCACCTACCATGACCTCCATGAGGTTGTTGACATGTAGCAGTGTTTGGGAAGTTGGGAGCAGCCGAGCAGACGCTGCTGATCCGATCGATGTCGTGAAAAGATATCAGGACACAGAGCACGCGTTGACATGAAAAGTTTACGCTAGCAATTAATAATGACTAAACGCCGAAGGATGTTGGTGCGAATGGTGTTAAGTTGATTAAATGCCTATATATTAAAAATGTAAAGCCTCTGCTTTTGACAAAAGGAAGATCAATTATGATTCAATCCCCATGATAAAATAGTTGGTGATGTGGAACTAGTCTAGGAGAAAATTTTGAGGAGACAATTTGTTATTGGGTTCAGAATTCAAATACCAAGTAAGCTGTCCATTGAAGAAATGAGCACCTCCTCTCAAAAATCATAAGAAATGGAGTACTTCGTTATTCAGTTCAGTGTATATGCCGGTTGACCAAATCAAGCTAAGGATAGTGTCTAACTTAAAATGTAATCAGGCTAGCTAGGGCATGTCCATGTTTGCTCGTAGCCGACAGATTGAAATACTACAGATCAACTAAGAGATTCCTACACCAACTATTAAGTCACGGGCATGGATGATCCATATTAAATCACCGCCATTCGTAACACGTATGCGAATTAAGATTTGATGGATCAACCAAACAGAGCTGCATATCTACATGGATATCGAACAATCATCACCAAGCTTATTGAGTCCCCATTTTTCAGCATAGAGAAACCCTGATGAGGAATATGTGCTCACATCGGGGGGCATGAATGATCCATATTAAATCACGAGTATGCTCAACAAAATCAAGAACCCTAACTAGCAGCTATTAGCAGATAGAGTACATTTTATTTTATTTTATTTTATTTTGGGGGGGTGGGGTGTTCCTGTGCCTCTTCTCAAAGCTGTAGCCATTGATCTAATGATCTAGAATGTTTAGCTGAAAATGAGAGATGCTATAAGGGTCTAGATCATATCTTATAACCCTGTGGTTGTACCTGCCAAAGCTAGCGTTTATCTTCAAATCAGCAAGAGAAGACTAATCGGGCAGCGAGAAGTGCATAAGAAGCCCGGCCGGGTCGACCACATATTGCACGCATACAGCAGTTGGTACCGGGTCGTCGTGTGACACTTGAGCTCTTCATGGAAAAAGATGGCGAACCTACCCCGTATCTCCCTCCCATCACGCAAGGGGTTACGCTGTCGCTCACCTGCAGATGACTGTCATTAGCAGACGCTCTTTACATGTGATCCTAGTTTTCTTTAAGGGTTTCTAGAACATGTCAATTCGGGAGCCTGTTGGTTTCAGGGTCACAGTTTCAGGAGAGGGATTTTTGTCAGGTTTGAGTTAAACTGACTCTTCCTTGTCCAACTGCTCTCTCGATGCCGATGACGTGGCCGCCGCAGATCGATGTTTATTATATATTAGTCTGACCTTTGCTGTTCTTGATGCGTTGGAACTATATGAATAGGCTGGCGTCACTGATCCAATGGAACAGGACCTTGATCATGTTCAAGATCAGGGTTTCTTGGAGACGAAACAAGGGGATTGTTTGTTTCTTCTCCGTGCCATGGCGATGAGTTCATCAGTGAGAAATGAGCTGATCCACTGCGCAGTCGTCAGAAGTAACCGATGAACAGATCGGTTCATCTCGAAGCTCAATCGCTCACGTGAGCGAACCGGGTCGATTTTCCTAACTAACGCAGGTTCGATGGACGCGCACTGCCGAAGTCAAAAGGATGCGGGGATTATTTTCTCCGCAGGCGCGCATGAACAAGGCTTGACTGCCAGGGCGCGTGCCCTCCCCGCTTGCTCCCACCCCACCTGCCGGAGAAAAAACAAGTCCACGCGCGCCGTTGCAGGTGAGGCCAAGACCAGTCCAGTCATGCCCAGCTCGGGAGAAAACCTTGCAAATATCCACACATATTTAAAAAAAACATGTCCATTCTTTAGTCTTTACATGGTCCTGATGGTGAAATTCTTGAAGTTTTCCTCGCCGCAAGACGCGATCCGGCCGCTTGGAGAGAACTCTGCAGCCGCCGTCAGTTTAGAGTTTTATAACCCCCCGAACTGAACCCCGCCAACGTCGGCATAGATCGCCTTTGACGACTGTGCATCGCAGCAAAGAACGACCGGCGATCAGGCAACAGATTAAAATACGGCGTCGGTTTACCTGCCGTCCGCTCGCAGTCGCAGCATTGCTTGCACGGGCATCGCGCCTCGACCATCACATGCTCACGTCCTAGGTTTCTAGCAAACACCATGACGACCGGCCAGTTCGTGGCGACTGGTCCATCCGGAGCTGCATGAAACATCCTGACTTTCCCTGGCATCTGATCCGAACTGTTCCCCAGACGACGATAGATAAATAGATGAAGCTGCATGGTACACCGCAACCGCTACCGGACACGGCAAGGCTGCTTCCGTGTTCGCTCCCCGGCCGATCCGACGGATATGGCATGCATGGCGGGTGGTCGTGTTCGTGCGTATCGGTCACCGGCCACCGCTAGGCGCTCGATCGCAGCCTGGGCGCACAGGCCGATCGATCCATTATCCGTGCCGGGGAAGCTCCTGTCCCTTTCCCTCTAGATGAAAAGGAAGTTTGGTTCCCACTCCGATGGCACGCACGTCTCCGAAGAACCCCCCGATAGGCATCGCGAGCCGACGACGCTGACACTGGCCTTTGTCGTCGTCCGCTGCAAGCCGGGAAAGGTCCAAACCGACGGGAATTTCCCGGCGGCACCCCCCGACGCGGACCGACCGACGACGGCCGCGGATGCCGGATGCGGATGCCCCCCCGCGCGGTCTCCTGCCCGCGCGCCCTCCAGCCGGCCAGCCGCTCCGTTCCGACGGGCGCGATCAGCTGATGCCGCCTCGGTGCGCGGCGCATCGCCGAAAGGAGGCAGGGAGCTCGGTGAGAAACCGAGGACTGCCGCGTCGGGCTCGGGCCTCGGCCTGAGGGTGACCACCCTGTCTGCACCGAGCGATGCATGGAGAGCGCCGTGCCTTTCCGGCGGCGGCGGCGCGGCGCATTTGTCAAAGGGGCTTTACGCGTTTACGCAAGTTGATGATCGGGCCTCTTTCTGCCGGGGCTGTTCGCCAGAGGGTGGCCCCCCGTGTGCTGGTGCTGCAACTTGCCATCCGTCGTCCGTCGAGCAGGACACGGCGCGCACGGGTGACCGACCCTAAAGAAAGACCCCCCCAGAGAGCCACGGGCTGCGAGATCGGCGCTCGTCTCGTACCCGGCAGTGGTTGGGTGACTGCGAGTCAGCGGCGTGTGCTCGTGCAAGAACAACAGCCCCTGCCTTGGCCGGGGTCCCTGCTACAGTTCTGAACGGGCTGGGCATTGGGTGGTGAATGTGAATCCGCCAACTACTACTACAGTTTATACCATTTCTAGAACAGGACCGACCGACCTTTTCTTGCATACTGTTCCAATTCCTGACATGATAATCCCGGGTTTAAGCAAATACTACTAGTAATCAAAACGCATCACCTACTCTCTCCCAAAGTCAGAGCCCGGGTAGGTAGGGAAGAACGCAAAACACCTTCCGAAACTCAAACCACGGAAACAGGGGCCCCCAAAGCTCTAACGTGACCAAGCCCCCGCAACAGGGACAGCAACGAATTGTATATTGTGACCCGGCCGCGAGCGTTCCGTTCCAAGCGCGCGGCGCTCGACCCCGTCCCGTCCCGACCAGACCCCTCCCCTCCCCGTGCCGTCGTGGCGCGCGGCCCCGCCCCGTCCATCCCCCGGCCCGCGCGTCTATATATCCGCCGCGCGCCCCGTGCGTCCACCTCGCCGCACCACCAGACCATCCTCTGATCCTCCCCAGCGCACGCAACAACTCAGATCGATCGCCGCGGGAACGCCCCAATCCCCAGCGTTTCACGGGACCTCCCCTCTCGCTTTCACCTCGCGCGCGCGGCCGGCCGCGCAAGCGTGCGTTCCTGCTTCGACCGCGCTGCTCATCAACTCCGCGATGAGGACGAGGAAGGAGAAGGCGTCGGCGTGGAGGTCGCTGCTGGGCGGCTGCCTCGGCGGCGGCGGAGGGGGAGGGGGAGCCAAGGGGGACAGGCAGCGGAAGGTGCGCCCGGGCGGCGGCGGGCGGCTGTCGTTCACGGACCTGAGCGGCGCGGCGGACCAGGACCTGTCGGTGTCGCTGGTGGGGTCGAACCTGCACGTGTTCAGCGTCGCGGAGCTGCGCGAGGCCACCAGGGGCTTCGTCTCCGGCAACTTCCTGGGCGAGGGCGGCTTCGGCCCCGTCTACAAGGGCTTCGTCGCCGACGGCGTCAAGAAGGGGCTCAAGCCGCAGGCCATCGCCGTCAAGCTCTGGGACCCCGAGGGCGCACAGGGACACAAGGAGTGGCTGGTACGTGCTGCTGTACTGTGTACTCCTCTCCTCTCCTCTCCTCTCCTCTCCTCTCCTCTTCTGCTGCCTGCCTGCCTGCGTCGTCCTTCCTCTCCCGTCTGTCTGATCGTGCCACGTGTGCTCATTACCACTCCGCGTGCAGTGGTTAGCAAGCTAGCACTACTCTTAATTGTGTGTGGTTCTACAGTAGGCTTCTAGCTAGTACTTGCTGTACTCCTAGATCGATCATCATCGATGGCATACATACATAGTAGCTTTTTTCGAAGAGTCGTAGTCCCCAGATTTCTTTTTTTTTTTGGTGTAAAAAGGTCTCTGGGTCTGAAGCTTTCTTGTAGTAAAAGGATGATCTTGTGGTGAACCGAAGCTAGCCGGTCAGTTCCCTTACAAGGATCACTAAACCCAACCCTTATGGCAACCATCAAACCAGTTCCTGGCATGACACCTGGTGCAAGTGCAACCTTGAGTAACCCCATGGAAAACCCAAATCTTTCAAGCTATCAGTAGTAGTTAGCTTCCTGATGAAGGAGAATTTCATCATCCCAAATTCTAAGGAAGCAACATGTTCATTAATTTTACTTAATTATTAATTTAATTCCTAGGAAATCAAGGTTAGTTCAACATGCTAATCTCTAAATCAAAAAAAAATTGAAACACCGCCCATGCCACGACATGATTGGCCGCGAGAGCGCTGAGAATATCTCAGCGGGCAATGAGACGCGGACATGTGTGGCGGAAGCCAACGCCGAGGGGGGCGGGTGGTTGAGCGATCGCCACGGTTAGTTCCGGGTTCCGGCGGCAGCCGCGCGCGGATAAGTTGCGCCGGCACGGTGACCCTGACGTGATCTCGGCATGTTTTTTTCTTTGTTGGGCGCATGCAGGCGGAGGTGATCTTCCTGGGGCAGCTGCGGCACCCCAACCTGGTGAAGCTGGTCGGCTACTGCTGCGAGGACGAGCACCGCCTCCTCGTCTACGAGTACATGGAGCACGGCAGCCTCGAGAACCACCTCTTCAAGCGTGAGTACACTCTGACCCATCTGTAACCTACCATGGCAGTAATGACCGATTAGTACTGGTTGCTGGAGCTTAATACCGGCCTGCTGAAATGCCGAATTGTTAGAGCTGATCTGGACGATAGACTCCAGCCACAATGCTGGCTAGCTGCAGCAGACCTGCAGACTGCAGTGATGATGTGCGATGAGGTTGACAAGTCTCGTCCGTGTTGACTTGGCACGATTAGCAGGAAAACTGGGCTCCAACCTAACCATTTAAGCTCACAAAACCAGGGGAATTATTGGGAAGAAAACACAATTTTATGTTTCATTGCATGGTGGACTGGGTTTCCTCCCTCCCTTCAACCACCTTTCCAAGGTTGTGAGATCGACCTGATCAAACCAGATTTGACTGAGCTGAGCCTGAGCGTGGCACTGCTATTGACTTGTTGTATTAGCCTCATGCGGGACTGAGCATTCGTGCTAGCTTGCACAACACTCTGCAGGAAGAGATAGAGTTCACAGGTCAGAGGCTAGTGAAGTCGCAGATAGTTGCTAGATCCATGTCGATCGCTGATTGATCTGTTCTTGGTCATAAGGAAATCGACCAACGCGTTGACTGGATCCACCTCCAAATTGTTTTATAAATATACAAGTTCTAGGTAACCTATGTGTAAAAGAAATCAAAATTCTATAGAACCGGTGATAAGCTCATCTAGTACAGGCACCTACTATTCTTTTCCTGAAATCCTGGTGCAATAATACTGATAGGCCCATCCCGTCTCTGATGATGTATGCTTGAGAACTGAGATCACGTTGTGAGGATCCTGCTGAATTTTTCTGTGATATCTCTGCAGAGATTCCCGCCGTGCTGCCCTGGTCGACCCGACTAAACATTGCAGTAGGCGCCGCGAAGGGCTTGGCGTTCCTCCACGACGCAGAGAAGCCGGTGATCTACCGTGACTTCAAGGCCTCCAACATCTTGCTCGACTCGGTGAGTAGTTTTTGCAGTTTGCCATGTCAGTTTGATGAGCTACTTTAGCATACGTGGTGTCAGGCCGTGCGTCATACGTTGTTGGACTAGTATTTAGCAGTAAGCATCATGTGCACTTTCCAATAGTCTTCCAATGAAAGAAGAAGCTTCAGACTTTAAAGAGACTTCTGAGGTTCAGACATTCAGCGTTCTAGATTTTTTTAAAATCTTTTTAGGGGAATAGTGTTCTAGAGTTTGAACCCGCAAGTTAAGCTCTCAAAAGTGACTGAGCTGTCCGATAACTTCCAAATTAAAATATGATTCATAATCACCTCAGGCAGTACCTAGTGTAGAGAAACTGGACAGGATCACTGTGGTTATGGTCTGGGTTGGTCCAAGTGAGGTCCTCAAATGGACCTGAAAAAGGCTCATCGTAAGTTTCCCCGAAGTTTATTAATTAGGCCCAACAACCACGAGAGGCCCAAATCACTGACGAATTCGATCCATCTCCAGGACTACAAGGCCAAGCTGTCAGACTTTGGGCTTGCCAAGGACGGCCCGGAGGGCGACGACACCCACGTCTCGACGCGCGTGATGGGCACGCACGGCTACGCGGCGCCGGAGTACATCATGACGGGCCACCTCACGGCGAAGAGCGACGTGTACAGCTTCGGCGTGGTGCTGCTGGAGATCCTGACCGGCCGGCGGTCGGTGGACAAGACGCGGCCGAGCCGGGAGCAGAACCTGGTGGACTACGCGCGGCCGTGCCTCAAGGACCCGCTCAAGCTGGCCCGGATCATGGACCCGGCCATGGAGGGCCAGTACTCGGCGCGGGCGGCGCAGAGCGCGGCGCTCGTCGCGTACCGGTGCCTCAGCGGCAGCCCCAAGAACCGGCCGGACATGTCCGCCGTCGTCGAGGCCCTGGAGCCGCTGCTCAGCCTCAAGGACGACGTGCCGCTCGGGCCGGTGGGGCCCGTTGGTCCGTTGGTGCTGTTCGTGGCGGCGACGGAGGCGCCGGCGCCGGAGGAGAAGAAGGAGCGGGCGCCGAGGAAGGACGTCCGCCGGCGCAGGCCCATGTCGCCGAAGGCGAGCCCCAGGAAGCGCCCCGGCGCCGGCCAGAAGGAGGAGTTCTGGGTGTGGCACCTGCCGGCCGAGCAGATGGCGTGACGCGTCCGTGCTCGAGCCGTCGTGCATGCGTGTGTGTACATATGAGGTGGCGAGGTGCTATTGGTTAGGATCATGTGCATCCCTGTAAATTCCCTTGGGTTTTCATTTCATTTTCTGTTGTTACAGTGAGATGCAGAGTGTGGCTCGAAACTAGAGCGATTGATACGTACACCGGAAGCTTTCTGTCCTTTACACCTCTGTGTATGCTTGTCTTCAAATGAAGCTACAACAAGAATTGTACAAAAACATGCGTGCACAGGCCGTGGGCATGTGACCAAGAGGGTAAAAATCTTGAGCAGTGATTGGCATCCTTCATTCTATTTGGCCCTTCTGTTTTGTGATTTGTTGTCCATAAAAAAGGTACAAAATGAAACTTTGTCCTGAAGGTCTGATCACTTGGAACAATATGTTTACATCACTTTCATGAAGAAGGAACAGCATAGTTCGATACATGAGCTGAAATTATATAGATTTGAGTCCAATCCCCCCCCCCCCCCCCCCCCCCCCCCCCCTTAATTTCCAAATGAACAGCTTCCAGCTGTGTTGTAGTTATCCGGCCGGATGACGTCCGACTTGGCTCTCTCGATCATAAGCCGATCGGCGATCGCTGAAATCAGCGCGCCCAGTGTGTAGCAGCACCAAGTCGTCTCCAAGGTCGCTGTCCGGCGCTCGCGAGCAGCCGACGACCCGGCCACGGCGCCGACGTCGGAACGCCATTGGCCTCGTCGATCTGGTCTGCGACCATGCACAGGCCGGTTTCTTCCCGCATCGCGTCACGCACGCTTCGCTCTTAAATAAAGCCGCGCGCGCTCCGATCCCTGCAGTCCGCGCACCACAGACATTTATACACACGCCGTGAACTTGTGATCCGCCGGCCGCCGGAATGGATGGTTCTTGTTCCCGCGGTAGCGCGGAGATGGCGCTCTAGCAGCTGCAGCTGCTGCCTTGGCTTGATCAGGAGGCCAAGGCCGTCGCGGCCGATGGTGGCGGAGGTCATGACCTTGCTGGTTCAGCGGCGGCGAAGGCGAAGACAGGGAAGAAGCGGCGGTCGGCGGCGCGGGCCGGCGTCGCCGCGCGCGGCATGAAGGCGTTGCTGAGCGGGGCGGTGGAGATGGTCTGGAGGAGGTTCGAGTGCTCGGTCCCGGCGGCCAAGTTCGGCCATGTCGCCTACATCAGATGAAGCTACCAGTTTCATTCTCTGAACACATGGCGCCCTCCTCATGATCTGCAACCACTTCGATGTCAGTTGCCTGCCGGATTTGCCATGGCCCATGGGTACGCTGCTCTTTTTGATCAGGCTAGCTACAGCTGTACTTCATGTTTGTTTTTCCGGTGACTTGTACATATAGTCTTTTCATCTTTTGTCTGTACTATATATCCCCAGTTAGCTAATTGTACAAGCCAGGAAAGAAGTAGATGGATCTTACTTACAGCACGTCAGCACCCCCAAAAATGTTTTGCTCTTGAACTGGAGGATCTGATAAGATTGCCCACTTCTGTTCGTTTCTAACTTCCTATAACTGACTTCCAGGTCTTAAAAAAAAAACTCTCTTCCAGCAGTGCAGTTATCTTGGATGGCTTTTGATCAGTTACAAGTACTGTACTCTATCTCTCCAGAGGGCAGAGAATAAAGGCTTAAACTGAAGACCTTTGATCTGTGGCGGCTAGATTCATAGAGGCGTATGAAAGCCTGGCCTCATTCCTCCTCTCATCAACACCACCACCACCACGCAACCGTTGCCTTGCGTGGGACATTTGAGCAGTTGTTTTTAGACCAAACTTGCCGGCGCGGCACAGTCGCGCTGATGCTTGCACATCTCTCTCGCTATCTGCATTGCTGGTGCAGTAGAACAAGTCAGATGACTTTTTATATACTAGCAGCACGTTGGTTTCTCGATCTTGTTGGCCTCGCTCCCTGTATTTCTCTCTCGAAAGGGTTTGGGTTTCTTTCTCTCGGTCGTTGTCGCTCTACATCGCGGTTCTGTACTTGTGCCCCTCACCCCGTTGCACTCTGGCAGGCAACACTCTTCTGGCGCGCGAGCATCACTGTTGCAAATTATGGATTAATTAAGCTCGTTAAATTTATCTCGCGAATTAGCACCTATCTATGAAAAAAATTTGTAAACAGATTTTATTTAATACTACTAAATGGCGAGATGCTCTTTTGATGTGATCGATCTAAACTTTAGACCCCTGAAACCAAACGGGATAAGCAATAGAAATAAGATCAATGCTGGGGAAGGTACTCCTCCGATAGCAAAGATCACACACAGAGCTGTTATTTTTGCTAGTGAGACTCATCAGTTGAATGAGGATTCACCGCATGCTGGCCTCCAAGGTGGACAGGCGACAGTGAGGTGGACTCCTCCTCCTCCAGATATCCTGAAGATCAATGCTGATGGGGCCTTCCAAGCTGCTTTTTTGGACGGGGCATGGGGTTTTTTGCATCAGGGACTCTGACGGCAATGGTGTGGTGGCGGGCTTTGGGCGTTTGAATGCTGTGCATGATGCTCTCTCGGCGGAAGGGGAGGCGTGTCTGGTGGCACTGAAAGCTGCGATGGACTTGGGTATCTCTCGGATCATTCTGGAGACCGATTCGTCGAATCTGGTGAAGGCCCTCAGCTCGAATGCCTTCGATGCAGCACCCGGTGGAGTTATTTTCAGAGAGTGCGTGATATGCTGTCTATGTTTTTCATACTTCCGAGCATTGTTCAAGCTCCTCGTGCATGTAATGATGTAAAGGAGTGCTTATGAGTTAGCTCAGCTCTACAACGGGACCCGGATCAACGTGCTGTTTGGTTTGATCCCCTCCCTAGATTTGTAAGTACTTTGTTGGATCGCGATCGTGTCGATCCCTCGTCGAATTGAATAAAGACTGAGCGAATTTCCCTAAAAAAAGAAACCAAACGGGATAAGAGACGCGAGGGGGGAGATGAGCCAGGCGGGCGGCGGCCAGCCGCATCGATGGCTCCACCCCTCATGTGGCAGAGAGTACCGATCGATCTTTCAGCCGGCGTTGGTGTGGTGAAGAGGACTCCCGTTTCTTCCTGTTTCCGCACTGCACCACCTGGCGATGGTGCACAGTGTTACCTGTGCTGCCCCTGCTGGTGCTGGCTACTACGCCAAGGTCACAGGCCCAGGCCGGACGTAGTACACTACTCCCAGTACAATGATCGATCACCATCTCTTCGGCCACATCGCATCACATCCATCTGACCGATGACTGGGAGGCGGTGTGTGGAGAATGTATTTGTTTCTGAACAGTTTGATTTTCTCCTGGGAGAGTGAGAGAGTTCACGTGCGTCGTTTGCTGTGACAAGTGCTGCCACGCTACTGGAATCTTTTTATATTTTAATTATTTTTAATTAAATATTTTAGTAATAATATGTGTGATCTAAAAATATTCAAAAAATAGCCCTTTTGGTCACGCCACAGCTCATGGCGCGACTCACTAAAGGGTCGCGCCACGTGCTTTGGCACGACCAACCTGCCACGCTGGCACGCGCGCACCCACTTCGTTGATCCGGCAAGGTTGAGTCGCGTCACATGCTTTGGTGCGACTGAGTCGTGCGACTGAGTCGTGCTATGCGGCATGGCACGACTCAACTTAATACAGGCCCATCCGACTGGCCTCTTCTTTCTCCTCCTCTCTTTCTTTTTCATCCCCTCTCCACGTGATCCGACCACCATGGCTCCGCCCCCCCTCTCCCTATCTAGATCCACTCCATCCTCTACCCGATTTGAACGGGAACAAAGGAAAATCAATCTTTGAAGGTAACTTCTTCATTCTAACCGATTAATGTTTTTCCATATCGTGAATTTTCTAAGATTTGAGTTTGTTGGAATTTAGATAGGGTTGGAGTTGAAATCGGGATTAAGTACGAATGGGGTAGGATTAGTACTACCATCAAATTTCAACCTTGCTTAAAATAATACTATGTATGTATAAGTTATCTGCAGTTAGTTTATATAAAGGGCCTTAACTACTATGTTAGTTTTGTTCAGCTTTATTTACTACTAGTACATAATTTCAGGTTGATATGGAAGGTGATGAGCCAAATTTGCATACGAGATTGTGATGGAGTTCTATTTGGGTGTTTGGGTCCAGTTTATCTAGTAAATAAATTTATATGGTGAACATGGGTATTCATTTAACTAGTTATTTCTACAATAGCTTTTAGTTTTTTGATAGTAGGATTGTGTACGATTGTGACAAAGTGATATATAATGAAATAGTTGTATTGATGTCTATTGAATAAATGCCGCAAAACATTTCATGCTTGGGTTGTACTCTTCTAGGATGATTGTTTAAGTATGTTGCTAGTCTGCGACTATTTTTATTAGGCATGAATGTGTACTTGTATAAGAGTGACACTAGAGATGCACATGATGGATTATTTCGTCATAGATTAATTATGTCATCTTATGATTTGTGATGTTTGGCCATATATTGCATGGTAAAAATAAATTATCATAGAAGATAGAAATTTAGTGATGACTACTGAAGGAGTCACGCCAAGACACTCGGCGCGACATAATGAAGAATCGCACCACGACATCTAGCGCGACAAGTTGGAAAACAATCCAATAATTAAAAATCACCAGATATTTTGTGTAACAAGAGCATAAAAAGAAAAAAAGAAAATGAGGAACTTTACACACTCTGAATTGAATGGCCATTTTCTGCAAAGACAAGCCACCATCTTTAATCCCGTCTTACTTGTCCAAAGGCCAAATATAGCCAGAGAGAGATCCATTCGTCCATGGCATAGGTATGGTCGCTCTCTTCGCAGATGCTATATGCTACTACAGATAAAACTTCAACGCTTGTCACAATGAAACATTCATACTCTTCTGACGAGCTCATCAAGAACTTGGAAATATCACTTAGTGATATTATGCCATTTACACATTTGCTGTCAACTTCCACATGAACACTCGCAGCATCCGTACCAACAAAATACAATAAAAGGTTAAGGCATTATTCTTCACCAGGCACTATCAAGGCATCATCCCACATATCCCAACAGACTCACCATGATTAAACTGACGCTACATCACTTTCAATAAGAGTTAAACTAGTATTGAACTTTAACAGTTAAATAAGAGTTGCCAAAAAAATGCAAGTAGGAGCACCATAATAACCTCAATCAACTCAAATCTTAGAAAATTCACGAGATGAAAAAAAAATCAATCGGTTAGAATGGAGGAGTTACATTGAAGGATCAATTTTTCTTTGTTTCCCTTTTGAATCAGGTGGAGGGTGGAGTGGATCTAGATGGGGAGGGGGAGGGGGAGGGGGAGGGGGAGGGGCGGAGCCATGGAGGTCGTGTCAGGTGGAGATTGGATGAAAAAAGAAAAGGAGAAGGAGGAAGAAGAGGCCGGATTTGTATTAAGTTGAGTCGTGCCACGCCGCATGGCGTGACTCCCTGAAGGGTCGCGTCAAAGCATGTGGCGCAACTCAACCTTACCAGGCGTGTGCACGCCAGCGTGGCATGTTGGTCACGCCAAAGCATGTAGTGCGACCCTTCAGCGAGTCGCGCCACGAGTTATGGCGTGACTAGAAGGGCTACTTCTTGGATATTTAGATCCACACTAATTATTATTAAAATATTAGATTAAAAGGATTAAAATATAAAAAAAGTTCACGCTGTGACTCTGTGAGTACTGAGTAGCACGTACGCACACACTGTCACCTGAGTTGGGCAGCCCAACCTGAAGAAGACGACCCGGCCG
Source organism: Panicum miliaceum (assembly GCA_032594955.1). Taxonomy (NCBI): domain Eukaryota; kingdom Viridiplantae; phylum Streptophyta; class Magnoliopsida; order Poales; family Poaceae; genus Panicum; species Panicum miliaceum. Next base: position 3,521,346 of record CM064057.1, on the reverse strand, counting down.
GCCTCAGCCTTTTCTTGGGCAGGAGCTGCGGCAATTGATGGACGGATCACGATCATGGATGGATGGGTGGATGATGCTCTCAATTTCCCAGTCCCAGGCAGGCTAAGCTCCGATTCCCTCTCGGTGAAGCGTGCACGAGTCAGCCGCGCACAAGATGCGCCGCGCGTGGGCGTGGCGCCCTCAATTATTGGCCACACTTGGCTAGGCCGCGGCATGCCAAGCTTTCTACTTGTTCTCCTTGGCCCACGCGGTGGTGCAGCACGGCATCGGAATTTTCATCGCCCAGTGTCTGTCTTGTCATGCCCCCTATCTCGTCGGGCTCAGACTTTCCAGGTTAATCTTCCCGTCCGTGTTGTGCAGAAGCAGAACCGATCAGTACAGACTGTACCATTTTTTTCCCCTTGTGGCTGCAGTTATCGGAGTCGCTGAACTGCTGCTGCAGAGAGAGATCCTAGAAGAGTCGTGGACGTTCTAGCCCCAATTATTGGCATGCATGCCTCACAGGGCAAAGCACAGCCGCTGCGCCACGGTTGGGTGGCCATCTCGCGCTAGCAGACCGATCGGTTGCAGTTGCAGTCACCAAACAGCGCCTGTTGTTTTCGTACAGGCCGGGTGGTTAAATGTGAACCCAAAACCTTGCATCCAAGCAGCCGCTTCAGGCAACACGCAACAGACGAGTGGTCGTTCGTCTTGCAAAGAAGGGTTTCAGGCTCCGATCCAGAATCCTATAGCAGAGGACTGCAGGAGCAGTGAGAACCGGCTGCTGCAATGTTGGACTGGACTGATGCTGCTTTCCAAAAACGCTGCGATTTGATCGGAAACCTACTCCGGCGACTCCACGGCGATTGGCCCGGGCTCCGGAACAGCCGGAGGCGGCATCGCTGCTGGCTGCTGCCACCGGCACGGCCAATGATTTGTCGTCTGAAACGACCGCACGGGGGCCCCGACGGACGGACGCCACCGATCCCGGCGACCTGATGGAAGGGACAGGCGACCGGGAAGAATCGCTAGAGGGTAGAGAGGCATCTGGGATCTGGCGACCGACCGGCGAGAGGGCCTCGGCGATGGCTGAAGCCTGAAGGTTGAAGAAGAAGCCCGTCACCCGTGGGGTGAACAGGGGGGATGTTGCGCTGGGAGAGCGACCGGACGAGCGCGTACGCCGGCTGTTGCGGGCGCAGGCGGCCGTAGCTCTCTGTGCTGACACGTCAGTAACACCGGTGGCTCTACGGCTACAGTGGCAGTTGTCCACCACTTGTCTCCTAGCTGCCTCGCGGAGTACACAGGATCATGGGCTCAAAGGAAGCATGTGCTCCATGGAGTAGTAGAAACTACACGACGGCAGCAATCCGTAAGGAACTGGATTAAATTAAGTTTAGCTTTAATTGGTCGTGTGGGTATGATTACCCTTATATATGTTGGAGGTGGGCATGTGCTTTCTCTATCGAATTTAGGCAATGCCTTGCCTGTATCATTGTATTGGCATTCAAAACGTGATTCGGTAAAAAGGTTGAGAAATATTCGCCACCAAGCCCTTTTTACGGTTGATAAATATGGATTCCGAGTCCACATCATCTTGGAGGGCCATGCTGACGTGGATCCATCCAAGCAGACGCAGTCACCATTGGGAACTAAAACCATCGCCATCGACTCACTTTTAGCGTTACTGTTTAGAGTAGTAGTGCTCAAATGTAAATGGGAGATATAAAATGAGAGAGGAATGAATACTTGTTCTTGATCTCAAGAATCTATATATATATATATGGGGAAAGGGTGCCACGAAGGGACACCAGTAAATAGGTGCTACGAAGGGACACCAGTGAATAGACACCCGATGGATGAGATCACACCAGTTTATTCTCAACACTCCCTTGATCGAATCCTTTCTTAAGATCAAAAATATTTCATATATTCCTCTAAAAACCCCGTGGGAAAAATATGAGGAACATATATGAATATGCCATTAAAACTCCTTCAAAACCTAGTGGGAAAAATAAGGAGAAAATGATATGGCATATACGATCATCACTCAAACAAAATTCCTTCAGAATTTTAAGAGCAATGCACCTCTTTGATATGTCCTGTATATCTTCCTATAAAAACCCCTATGGGAAAAAAATAGAAGATATGACATATATTCTTGTATTGATATTGCCCCATTAAAAACTTTTATATGAGAAACCCCAAAGGAAAAACTTGTGACAACCCTGGTAATTACATTTCCAAAATCAATGTCATTAGCCTAACTCTATGATTAAACCAACTAATGAAAGGGTGGAAAGAATTAAAACGAGTTCAGTTGGAATTCAAATTTAATTGAGCACATTGGGTTACTTTTGAACTTTTAAATTTAACTTTCAAACCATAAGTCAAATGAGATTTTGCCTGAAACCAAAGTTGTAGAACTTTTTATTTTGAACAACTTTCGTGTTCAAAAGTTTTTGAAATTCAAATCAGAAAGAGGAGAAAACGCCTTGTTTGCACCCAGCCCCCTGAAACCTTTCGAATTCTTGCATCCACGTCCCTCACCTCCCCCTCCTCTGCTGCACCGCGCGCTCGCCCGACAGCCGCACGCCACGTCGCCGGCGATTCCTGCCCCCACGCCGCGCCAAGCCAATGGCCATCGCTCCCTGCCGCAGCGGCTTTGCCTCCCCCACGCCCACGCATCTGCCCAACCCGAGTGCACCCAGCTGCGCGCGCCAGACCTCCGGCGCTCTGCTGCACCGCCGCGCCGCCCAGCCACTGGCCGCCGCCCAGGCGCCCAATGGCGTGCCCCCGTCGTGCCGCCCGGCCCAGCCCTGCCTGGACCCCTCCTCCCTCCCTTGCGCCTATAAAAAGCCGAACAGAGCCCCCCTCGCGCGCCTGGAAAGCCACCACGCCTCCATTGCCGCCGGCGCCCCCACCTCGCCGCGGTTCCCTTTGCTCCGGCCCACCCCCGCCCGAGACAAGCACTGAAACGGATTCCCCTCGACGCACTGAAGCTCCCCAGCCCGAGCCCCGCCGCCCTCATCGCCGGAGCGCCGCCGTCCGCGCCGCCCCACCGCCGCCGCCCTTGCTCTCCACGGCCAGCCCGCCACCGGCCACCCCAAGCCACTCCAAGACCACCAATAGGTGCGCCCTGGTTCCCTCTCCGTTCTCCCCCACCTTGCCCTCGCCGCCGGCGACCGAGCTCGCCGGAATTTGGCCGGACAGGATGACCCCGCCGTGATTTTGCGACCAGGGACCACATTGCAAACGCCCAAATCTTTCTAGGGGGTTTTCTGCTAGTTTTCAGGGACCCCTCTGTAAAGAAAGTTTTAACCAAATTAGTGAACTTGTAAAATTCGTATAAAATCGTAGAAAATTCAGAAAAATGCAAACTAAACTGTTCTGGAATCCTTAGAAGAAACTCTACAACTTTTGTGACATAAAGTTTCTCAGATTCTCAATATATTTTGCTCTAGATTAAATGGAAGGTTTAATGGACTTCTTTTGTACCCACTGTTGTAGATCATTGCTGACCCTAAATTTTGGGCAGTGAGTTAGTTACTTGATGTTTAGGGCTGTGTAAAAAGATCAGGCCCAAATTCCATCTCTAGCTTTACTGTTTGTTAAACTTAGTTTTACATCATGTGTAAGAAGAATGTTTTATCCCTGCAGTTAGCTGGTGAATCACCCAATGAAACTTTTTTCTATGCTAATGTATTGGTACCTAGAAGCCAGAGAAAAATTAGGAGACTTTTTATCTCACAATAACCTACTTATTTGATTTATGTGCTAATAACGTACATTAAATCAAGAAAATAGTATCTTAGCTTGGAAAATTCTCAAATTTTTACTGGGAGATACACTATGGTAGAGGTTGCTGTGTAAAAAGTTCCAGGGACAAAAACCCTGTGTAGGGTCCTGTAAAAATGAATCCTTTAATAGCCTAGGTGTAGAATGTCATATTTTCTATGCTCTGAATACTGCATGATAAATCCTACAAAAATTACAGTAGCTTCTGAATGCTTAAGTGAAAGCTCTGTAAAAATCTTAGACTCATTCGTTGCACCAATTGTTCTGTACAAAAAGAACAAGGATCTAACAGCAACTATGTAATGTATTTTTCATAATTAATCTGTTACATAAAATTGGCTGAAAATTTTACAGTAAGCACATCTTTCCTTGATGTGCCTAAATCCAAAATTTCATGGCCAGAAACTATCCATTGTAGTAATTACTCTCAAATCGTAATCAAGCACCATTACCACGACCTAAACTTGTGCATCCATGTAGAATCGACGACTCTCGCCGACGGAACTTACGAGCTGGTGCCCGCGTCCGAGAGTGAGCAGCGTGAAGCTCAATCGAATCTAACTGAAGCTCTTGAAGACCCGAGCCCAAGTTCGGAAGATCCCCAAGCGAACTGCGAAGGCAAGCCCCGGAGCATAACCCATTCTTTCCGAAATTATGCAACTCATTACTGTTTACTTGTGCATTAAGTTTATAGGAGTTGGATGAAAACTTAGTTGCATGATGTCAGGAACCCTTGCTTGAAAACTAGATGTAAGGTCCGATAGAATGCTGTGCTAATAGGACTCCGGTAAAAGTCGAGTGATTTCCTGTCACTCGCGAGAAAATAGGAGTTGAATGACTACTACACGCTGCAATCATAAGGACACGGACGGGTTATGTAACGATGGTTACGATTGAGGCCCGTCTGTCTAGTGAAAAATGCTAAGGCCGCAGGGTGTGGTAGTGATGGTTAAGTCTTTGAACGTACTAAACACATACCGAGATTATGGGACTCGGTAAGCTTAAGTACCTGATTGGCCCGGCAAGGGGACGGCATCCTACCCTTTGAACTTCGGTCCCATGTGCATATGGCGAGTGCAGAGAGTGGTCACGACCCGGCGCCGAACCGTGGCGTGGGGCTCTTGTACTCTCGGAGGGTAGCCCCGATCCACGACCCGGAAAGAAAGGGGAAAAGTTGCACGTGTGACTCTAGGGAGTAACCACGTGACGTGTGTTTGGGTTTCCCTTGCAAGGTTAAGAAATTCGATTCGAATCGTCCGTTTCTCACGGCTATTGAGACTGCTTAACCATTTTTACCCACAGAGTAAGAAGAGGAACAATGATGATGAATGTATTGGTTGGATGAAAAATTTAATGCTTCACCATGTATGCTTTAGATAGCTGCTTACCTAGACTGGCTAACGAAACTAGAATCTTGAGCTAAAAGTTGAAAGTAAGGACCCACTTGTAGATGCTTTTCGGCAAAACAAACCCCTGAGCCAAAAAGCCTGGCATGTCTAGAGTCGGTGGAGTAGTTTCCACTACACGGGTAAGTCTTGCTGAGTATTAGTATACTCAGTTTTGCTTGTGACTCGTTTTCAGGTGAGCCCTTCGAAGACTTGATTGCTAGCTTGACTTGGCCCTGCACTCTTCCCCCTGGTTGGTCGGTGGAATGGGATGCGCCCCCGCCCAACGGAGATAACGCCGAGTGATGTCTCGTACGGGCTTCACCGAGATATCCTGTATCGTCGAGTAGTTCCCGTTGTTTATTTCCGCTGCAACTTAACTCTGAAGAACTTATTTATGTTAATTGAAGTACTTGATTTCTAAACTCAAAACTTGGTCTGTAATATTTACTTATGCTAATGATGTAATATTGCTGGAATGTGGTATTCTCTGGGCTCATCGTCGCATGAGCATTTGTATGTACGGCGCTCGATCCGTTCACCGTGGTTGTATCGGGAGGTTATACCCGACAGACCAGTGGATTACTCCGTTTGAAGTGTAAGGTTAACCGAGAATGCCTTAATGGTGATGGTTAATACACTTGAGCCGGATTAATTCAGGTGGTTCTGTCACAAAACTCATAAAAATAAAAGAGTGCAATATGACGCCAAACCGGTTATAATCATGCGGAGACTCCCCCTAAACCTTAGGAGGCTCCCCCTGAACCTTACAAACCTCAAAGTCATCACGTACCAATTCTATAAACACTTTGCAAGTGTAAAATATGGTAGAGACTCTGTGAATAAATTAGCGAAGTAATCGCATATTCAATTTGCAAGAGTGCAATATTGCTTTCACATAACCTGTTTGCTTCCAAGCAATACAAGTAAGCTTATTTTCATAAATAAGGTCGGTGATGTGATCAAATCACAATGATCACTTAATGAAATCTTACATACATACGTTAGATTTCGGCGCGCGAGAATAATCATTAGAGTGTATGCAACTCTCTATGAGAATTCTACCACAAAGATATCAGTCTCTGATACTCATTAACGGGGATTAGTTGAGCAGTATCTTCATATCCCTCTTGACTAGGACTTTTGGTCTGGATCCAGTAGGTGTAAGGCAATCTCAGACGGAGAAATGTCGACATTGTAGACTTTGCATAATTGGTTCAACATAAACAATATTCCTTGTGAAAATTTTAACCCTTGAACTCAATGTTACTTCCCATAATGACATAGTTAGGGCGTTCCAATGACTCAGCGCCTGAATATTTGCACACATATGCTGATCTTTAGGATGACGCACATCCATAGGCCTTGGATGGTAAATATCCACGAGGTGTCAACCAACTTGATATTGATTAGCATTCACTCCATTTATCATGAAAGCTTGTAACAAGCTATCTCTCTTGTGACCATACTTCTCCCCCTCTTATTGGGAGTTGAGTGGTTTTCAAATGGTACCTCCACTCTTTCTGGCACAATACAATGATAAACAGATGACACCATGAGTAAATGCATTTGGCAGATTATTTGCAAAACATTGTAAATTTATAAGATTCCGAACCAGTAGTTCAGATTCTTCTTATACATGGATAAAATGAGGGAAGAATATCAACATATGACATTCACTCCTAATTCCTGGCATTCTATGTGGTATAAATCTCCCCCTAATGCCTGGAATCCTCCTCATAAATAATCAGCATACGGGCTATGAATAAAATCAGCTTTGGATAATCCGAGGTATGCAACGAATGACGGATACTTCAACCTCCAGGATTTCCATGCCCATAAGTGTATGCTGAGGTGGTGATATCAGTATGTGCAAGACATATCTGACCTTGTAAATGGGAAATATTTGATCATCAAATATTCATGTATCCATCAAATAATACGGAGGGAGCCGTATTATTGCAGTTTAATGAATTTGATATGAATGTGATGTGTACATCCCCATTCCATATGCACCAACAGATGTTTGAAAATTCTCAATTCTACCTTGATCACATAAAATAGTTGCACTCTCTTGATCAGAGATTCAACTAAATTATCATAAACCATCATGGATGTAAGGTACTTAATAATATAGTTCCCTGGACGGCAAACAATTCCATGTGCATGGATGTGATCCCGCGTCCAGGATCATTTGCTCCAAATGAATAATTTGAGCAACAAGTTTGCCAAAAATTGTATCACTCTAAGGGATACAGAATGAAACTATATTATGCATTAACATGCTCTTTCAAGTACCTAGTTGATCCACATGACGGTCGAATAGAGCAACATAAAAATTCTTGAATGTTATCAAGAAATTTGTATGCTCATATTCAAAATTTAAGGTAAGAGGCCCCTTAAATTAATTCCCTCTTGTGCACATGATGCACATCAAATCCGAAGATTTGAGGAATTTATTTTGTGACCAACAGAATTGATAATAATTCTTGTCATTCTGGGTAGAATGACCAAGTCTTCATGCCAAGTCTTGATTCCATCAAGAAAGAATTATTCAGTACGCAACATGTATTACAGGTTGAATATATGTGTAGTATAATCCAGATGGGAGAGAAAACACTCTTCAAGTGTTTCATTGCCAAATCCGTTGCCTTTGTTAAAATAGAAAACTATTTCCTATTTAACTCATGTGTATCAACATGAATGCCATTTCAACGGATATCCTTGTAACTTAGGAGGGTACAATTCTCATCGGTATGCACTAATGCTTCCTCGATGGTTACTACATACCAATAGGGAGTATGATAGTGGCTCATCCAAAACCAACTATCATAGTATTGCGGTTAGCGATCTTTTAAAATACTTCCTTCTCTCTTTGAAGAGCCTGAAAATATTTTATTTGTCTAAGTACAATATCCACTAGGCACATCTCCTCATCCATCGGATCATGTACAAATCTATGATATTGCAGAATTTAACATAAAATTCATGCAAATGCATAGAACACATACCATTGATACTAAACATAGTGTTCAAGTACAAACTTAGTAAGGACAACATCATGTCTTATATTATATCCTTGCAAATGACAATATAAGGAGTATAGTTAAGGTCTCCAAATACACTGTTGGACTCGCAATCCATGGCCATATTGTCATTGCTCAAAGGATTCTCCCCCTGTTGCAGAGTCTTGGTGTCACTTGGTCTCGCTCCAACAGGAATAAAGTCCGAAATACCAACCTCATGTATTTTGGAGATGAAGTATACTCCATACTTTCTTCCTTCAGCATTATGTCCATATCCCATAGACATCATATACAGTTCCACCAAATATTTAGGGATATTATATTTCTTAGCCACATGATTACAACAATCCACACTTAAAACAAGTTTCGTGGTTGTCGTATTTGGGCTTAGAAATATCTTTTCCCTTGTTGAAGTATTTTCAAGGCTTATGGTTTCTCTTCCACTTACAACCAGATGAGTTTCTAGGGTGGTTGCTAGAACCATCCCTCTCAGTCTTTTCAATGACACGCACTTCAGACAGAGGAGCAGTACCTGGTAGGCGCTGCTGAGAACTCCACACAATAAACTCATGATCTATACCAGATGTAATGCCCAAATTAATGTATCATATACTGTGAAACCCTTCTCACAGTACCGTTGAGTGATGAGTCTTTCTGATTGAAGCATTGTAAACAATGTCTTCTCAATTTTATCTGCATCAGAGGGCTCTTTCTCACAGAATCTTAGTTTCTGGCTGATTTTATGAACAACATGATTGTACGCATCAACGGATTTGAAATCCTAGATGCGCTACTGGTTCCACTCATAGGAATCCTCAGAAGAGACAATTGTCTTTTGTTATTCATAACAGTGCCCCAAAAAATCCCACAACTTTTGTGGATCTTCGTCCAACATATACTCAGACTTGAAGTCTGGGTGGAGATGGTTCCTTAACATGTATAAGGTCCCAAACTTTGACTGTATCCGATATAGGTCGAGCTCCCGCAACGGGTGCTGCCAAACACTGGAAAAATCTATGGGTTAATAAATTCACTTTTATGTTCATAGCCCTTTACAGAAAATTATGCCCATCAAGAGCGAGAACCTCAAACTCTTTGGCGATAATTTCACCCAAAATTGGATACCAAAAATGAACAATTTGGCAATAGACAATGCTTCTTGCATGCGAATTCAATACACTTGAATTCCAGCTACAAATTTCAATGTGAATTCAATAAACTCGAATGCCAGCATTAATTTTCAATGCGAATTCAATAAACTTGAATTCCAGCAATAAATACCTAACATAATTGGAATAATTATGAATGCAGCCATCAGAATAGAGTAGACCTTATAATTCAAAATTCAAGATTGGATACGCACGTTGAGGATAGTCACTATATATAACATAGTGTAGATCCCGCAGTAGTGTAAAAATACTACCTTGTGTATGACCAATTTGAAAATGAATCAAGGTAATCTCCAACATGATCTTGGCCCATATGAATTCAAAGTTTAAATTGGATACGCATGTTGAGGATAAAATCCCACAGTCATATACGAATATCACCTTGTGTATGACCAATCTGAAAAATTGAACTCTCGGTAATCACCAGAGATGGTGCAGACCTTTGTCCAAATTCTAAGTTGGAATCTCACTTAGGAATAATCACTATGTGGAAACATCCGCGGGAGTACGTGAATACACCTCGTGTATGACCAACATCGAAGAATATGGAACAAATTATTCCAAATAAGAGAATAGCATTGCATTGAATGAAGCATTTACTATGGGCTAGCACAGTGATTTGCAAGGTAATATAACAATTAAATGACATGGCAATGACCAAACTTGAGTACAAACACATATGTACATTAATAAAATAACATCAGGGTCACAATGTAGAAATACATTGACACATAAACCACCGATGAATTAGCAGCATGAAATAATCAAAAGCACAAAGGCTAAATTATAAATATACTGCTAGCATTGTTCATTCTCGGCCCACCACTGCTTGCCACAGTCAGCGCGCAGAAGAGCCAGGCGATACAAAAGCCATTGGCCCCGGTCCGCTAGCGCCCATGTGCCAGCCGCCTGGCCTCAGCTACGCGCCGGGCTGTGGGCGCACCGGCCCACGAGCACCAGCCTGCCGACCGCACTAGCCAGTGGCCGCGCCGGCCAGCTAGCGTTGCGCTGGCCCGCGGTTGCACTGGCTTGCGGTCGCACCACGCTGGCCCACGTGCGTTGCGCCGGCCCGTAAGCGCCTGCTGGCGCATGGTCGTGCAGGCCTGCCTGCGGCCAAGCCGTGCTGCGTGCTGCCCACCAGACCATGGGGTCGAGCGATTACGCTTCTTCCTCGCCTCCCCCTCATCCGCTTCTCTGTCGCCGCCGCCACTCGCTCGCCCCCTTCCTGAGCAGATTCACCGCTCTACCAGCTGAGTCCAGTGTTCCCGTGGCCGGAGCTCTTCCTCCCCCATCTTTCCCTGAGTGCAATCCGCTCTGACAGCGCCAAGCCAGCCTGGCCCGCCGGGAGGAGGGCTCGTAACAGCCGGACCGCCTAGGGTCGCAGCAAATGTGCAGGAGAAAGAAGGTGGCGGCGGAAGTGTCAAGCGCACAGATGACAAAGGGGTCGAAGAACGAACTCCACAATCACATCAATGGTGAGCGATTCGAAATTGTACCTCAGATGGAGTTGTTGCCGATTTCTCGTTGATGTAGAGCATATCTGATGGTCTTCTCTGCCGTGGTCTGCTCCAAGCGTCAGGAAGAAATCAGATAATCTGGCCTTATTGTCATCGAGTGCAGAAACAATTTCTCTTTTTTTTTTCTTGTTGCCCATCAACCAGAACATGGTCACCGCTGTTGCGGTGATGCGTTCGACAGCATCGCCGGAGACACCAATAGCGGTGCACCAATCAGAGGCCGCGATTGTAACGACCACGAAGACGGTGAAGTAGCGGTTGGTTTCGACCAGTATGGTGACGCAGTGGTCACCAGTACTGGTACCAAGTGCTCCGCCTGTCATCGTGACCGGCGTTGGAAACTTCTCGTCTCCTCTTCGACGGTAGGACGACGCCAACATCGTGGAAGAAGACTGAATATCGTCGGCGTCGATCATCATGGAAGAAGACTAAATATCGTCGGCATCGATCTTCTTCTCAGTGGAGAGACAAAGTGTTGATAACGTGTTTAGAGTAGTAGTGCTCAAATGTAAATGAGAGACACAAAATGGGAGAGGAATGAATCCTTGTTCTTAATATCAAGAGTCTATACATATATATACAAGGGGAAGGGGTGCCACGAAGGTACACCAGTGAATAGGTGCCATGAAGGGACACCAGTGAATAGGTGCCACGAAGGAACACCAGTGAATAGATACCCGATAGATAAGATCACACCAGTTTATTCTCAACAAAAGATCAGAGCGAAAGATTCTCGTCACACCGCAAATTTACCTCCAGGGTATAGTAAAAGAATCCGCGGGGCTATCCGTGCTGAGATGCCGACGAATCCGACGCCTTTTCGAAACGAAGATGGCACTATGAATATGATTACGAGTAGTGTATTAGATGGGCGCACACGACGACTGACCCGTGATATTAATTTCGATCCCCAAGTCTTGTTAATCAAATGCGAGTCGTGGCCGCGTCGTCGGCATGGTACACGACACATCCGGCTTGGACGGATCATCACGGGGCCGTAGCTTAGGCTCCGGTATGATCGCTAATCCCGACGGATTAGCCGCTAATCGAACCGAAAGATTTCTCTCAAGAAAAAAAAATCCACAAAAGATCTGCGTGTGAAACAGGAAGATTATTAGTATGGGGCAAGGAACGATCGGGATGGCAGTGGACGGAGTGCTGCAGCACGGGCACGGACTGATTGGTGATCGCGAGCTTGGAGGCTAGCGCGATGCGCGGTTGCACGGACCATGCGCGCCGAAAAAACTACCCGTCTGTCGCTGTGCTCTCCCCGCAGTGGCAATGGCTGGCCGATGGGATCGATGAACTGATCGCTAGCTCCAAACGATCCACCCAACCGTCCGGGGAATCAGAAACGGCCCTCATCCGTTCCGACTAATCGAGGGAGGGAACAAGGCACGGCTTGTGCGTACAAGCAACAGTGCATTATTGCGTTTCATATCTATACATTGCAGTTACATGAGTGGAGATCACGCTTCATTTTACAAGAATTTGAGCTTAGAAGAAGCACACCAAGCGCACAATCAGAAACACAAACCATTCCGTTCAAGAAAACAGAAAGAGCAGAAATCATTCAGAAGAAGCAGGAATGCACGTTCAGCTATCCATACCTGAGAAAAACATGGAATTACTTCCATTTCTCATATATACACATGTTTATTGGTCTTGGATTCCACTAACTTTACTGCTAGTAGCTAGAGAAGCAAGAAGTGATGATAAGAAACGTAAAAGCACGGTGGAAATTTACAGTGCGGTGTAAACAAAGGCAAGCAAGCTACAGGAGACTACCACCATTCCTTGATGTTTTCTTTTCTCCTCAGCATCTCCCGTTCTTCTCAGCTTTCATCATTCGACGAGCGCGGCGAAGCAGCTCCCCGTCCTCGCCAGCGAGCTCCCGGCGCCCCCGGCGGCGGCGATGGGGAGCGCGTGGTCGCGCCCGGGGCTGCTGGGCGTGGAGCGCGCCCTCCTCGGCGCCGGGGACCCCAGCCTGCGGCGCAGGAGCAGGCGCAGCGCGGCGATGAGGTCGTCGGGGCTCCCCGCGGGGGACGGCGGCGCGGACGCCCGGCGGCAGACGCAGGCGTGGCGGTCGAGCGCCTCGGCGGGGGAGATGGGCGGGGACGCGCGGCCGAGCTCCTCGCCGACGGCGTCCCCGCACAGGCCGCAGATCCACCGGCCCCCGTACCGCGCGCGCACCCCCGCGATGTACGGCGCCGTGCACTCCTCCGTGAAGCCGCAGCACTCGCACGCCACCTCCTCCTCTTCCTCTTCAGCTTCGATGACCTCCCTCTCCATGTCCGTCCTCGTCGCTCCCGTCCTCAGCTCAGAGACCTCGCTCCTCGCGGCGGATCGGCGGCTCATCCCCCTCGGCTCCCTCCGCTGCAACGACGACGGCGAGCACCCGGTCGTGGCCGTGGGCGCCTCGGCCTCCTCCTGCTTCCATCCGCTGCCCCGCGTCCCTCTCCCGTTCAGCGCGTGATCGGCGAGGCGTCCGGCTTTTTAACACGGGGAAGGAACGCTACATACGCCGGCGAGTGGCGAGGCCCACGCGGGGGCGTGAATTATGAGCTGGGCCCGCCCCGCACCGCCACGTAGGACGATGGGGGCCACAGGACGCGCTGCCTGAGGCAGCTGTCGGCCGCCAAGTGGGCCGCGGAGGGAGCCCTCTGCTTCCTTCCTTCCTTCCTTGCTTGCTTCCGTGTGCCTGGTGCCGTACTGCCGTGGCGCGCGTGACCGGCTGACGTCACGTCCACGGCCGTTTCGTGCGACGGGGTTTGCTTGCCCGACGAAATCACGGCACTCACCGGTCTTATCCCTTGTTTAATCGCTCAAGTATAATTGCAAGTTCTCATAAAATAGAATTTTCAATGGGCATTATTATTCGAGTACGGGTCAAGTATACACGTACGTAATGGTTTCGCTCGGCGATTGGTCGCGAGCATTTCTCGCGTGACATGATGAAACGCATTTCTTACGGGGAGGCCTCCTGTTTTCGCAAAGTGACCAGGGGGAAATTAAGCGCTTGACACGCCATGGGCCGGCCGTTGCTTCGCAAGGAAGGAGTCGGCACGCCCAGGCGTCGTTCGCACACCACGTTACATTTGTTCGTAGATCTTGCACCTTCCGTGATCGTTTCAGCTCGTGCGACACGCACGCAAGGGCGAGCAAGTGACGTCACGTCAGCACGGGTAACACGTACTACTCCGTAGGAACACGGGGTAAAGTGCTGGAACGTGCGCGCGCGTGCGGACGACAGCCGGCGGCCGAAGCGTAAACAACGGAACTGGCCGGCGGGCGGGGTTTGCCTTTTCTTTTTGGTTTCATTTACTTTTCTCTTTCTTTCTTTATTATCGGGAGGCCACGCCACGCGCCGTACGCTATAGCTGGGCGGCGCTGCAGGAACTGGCCCGGCCGTCCGCCCGTCTCGGCGCCAGCGCGCGCGGGCGGCCGCCGTGGCGTGTGGCGGTGCCGCATCGGCACGGGCGGCGGTCGCGGCACGCGGCTCGCCGACCACTCGCGGGACGGGATCCGGTTGGGAATGGTTCGTGCGTACGCGCGCCCGACACGGCCCTAGGCGTTGGGCGGCGCGGACCGAAGCTGTCAGCGCGAAGGCGTCTCGCCGACCGTGTACCCACCGCGCGGCGGCGTCCATGGGGCTCGGACCGTCGGACGGGCAGGCGCGGAGGCGCGCGGCGCGGCGAAGTCGAAAGCAGGCAGGGCTCCGGATAGCTGGCCGGTTCATCATCGAACTGGGCTTACTGGGCTTGGCCCAATTGAAATGCAATGACGCAAAACATTCCAGCCCAAGAGCGTAGCGATGAGCTTCTGAAGCGTTCTGACTGCTGCGGCGGCCTTTGGTTCAGTTCGGCGATGCTGTGTGATTAGCGAGCGCTCCCCAGCGCGAAACAAGACCAAATTGGCGAATAATGCAAATATTGCGGTCTGTCTTGCGGAGAAATAGTGACCACAATGGCCAAGATGAACAGTTCACTTGCGACTTAACAACACAAGGTTAGATTGATATCCTCACCGGCCAAGACGGCTCCCTTTGCATTCACGCTAAAATACCAACTCGAGGCTCTCTTCTTCAGCGGCGGCGGCGACGCCGCGACGATACGCTCGCATCTTCCAACTGCCCCGGGAGGGAAGCACTGGAACTGGGAAGAGTGAATCCGATTTAAACTAAGCTAATCTTCAGTTCGATTCCTTCCTCACCAATCGACGGCGGAGACTCCTGATACCTCCGAAGAGATGATCGACGAGCGCCTCGGCGGGCGGCTGCGGCGGACGACCGGCCAACGGCCGAGCACGAAGGAGAGAGAGGGGGAGGGCTAATCTGTATACGTTAGGGGGGCAAAGTGCAAAACCCAGGGGGTATAATGTAAAATATCGGATCGCGACTATGAATCGCGATCCAAACCAGGGGGCATAATGTAACATATTGGATCGGGATTAATATTCGCGATCCAAATCGGGGGGCAAAATGAAAAACGTGCCTTCTGCGCTGCCTTCGTCCGTCGGCGCCGGTGAGCCTGGGCGTTGTGGGCGGCGCTGCGGGAACTGGCCGGCCGCCCGTCTCGGCGCCAGCGCGATGGGGCGGCGGCGGCACCCCAATCGCCACGGGCGCGGTGCGCGTCTTGCAGATCACGCGTCGGACGGGGATTGGGAACGGTTCGTGCACGCAGAGTTGGGTGGCGGTTGGGCGGCGGTCAGAGTGAAGGCGTCGCGTCGGCGTTCAGCAAGTGGCTACGTTCCAA
This sequence comes from Panicum miliaceum, assembly GCA_032594955.1. Classification (NCBI taxonomy): domain Eukaryota; kingdom Viridiplantae; phylum Streptophyta; class Magnoliopsida; order Poales; family Poaceae; genus Panicum; species Panicum miliaceum. The sequence goes on along the minus strand of CM064057.1, from coordinate 3,505,721 downwards.
TTTGCGCCGAGTCTCTTTTCAGATGATGGTAACGACCTGAAGATGGTTCCTTACGGTGACGCTGTGTGATTCATTAGTTCTCCCCAACGCGACGATGTCCCAAGTGCGTTCTTCCTACAGTCAATGTCCAGTAACGTGCTAATGTAGGCGTGGAGTAGTTCTTCCTTCTTCGTCGACCCAGTTCGAAGGCACGGACGACTACCTTCATGCAGACCGCACGCGTCGTCCCCAGAACCCGGTGTTGGTGGCCTCCGTCGCGATCTACATACAACTCGCCCATCCCGCTGACGCGCGCGGTGCGTTCACGCCGTTGTGCCTCTCGCCGTCGCGCAGGCTTGAGGCAGTCGAGGGGCAGGGCGACGCCCACTAGCGCGCCGCTGCTTCCAGGGCGCAGGCGTGCAGCGCCCGGCGAGTCATGATGGGCGCGTGGTGGCTTCGGAGCCGACACGGCGCGCGCGGGTAGGAGCCGAGGCACGAGGAGCGCTCGCCGGTCATGGCCGCGCTGCAACGCCAGCAAGCGGACGGAGTTAAGAATGGAGGTCTCCGGGTGGAAGGACATGGCAGAGTCTCAGAGAGAAACCCCCACGACGCGGTGACGCTCCGGCGAGCCACGGAGAGCTGCGGAGGCTTCGCGCTTGTAGGGACCAGGGCTGGATGGTATTTGGAATACCGACTGGGTGGACGGTATTTGAAGATGGGAGATGGGCGGGTGAGCTTTGCCGCTGATTGCAGTCAGGGAGCCCGTTTACCCGTTTCTATCATTATCATTATCATTATTCTAAAAAAGGCATGCAAAAAATTAATGGCGTCCTGTGTAATTCCAGCGTGGTAAGGAACCAATAGTCCAATGCAATTGTGATGAGCAACAGAGATGTAACAAAATGGCAGAGCGATCCTACTGCAGGCAGTGTCAAGCCAGCAATCATACATTGGACAATGCAGAAATAATGAATCACATCAGTAAAACCAAGATCATACGAGTGTGCTAAGGACAATAACGAAGATTTGACCCTATGCTGTTGCGGTGTATAACTTCATATTATCAAATCGAGTATATGAAGTAAAATCAAATGTGATTACATCTGGAATGCAAGCCTAGGGAGCTCCACCAAAAGTTTACCAGACGAATAAGAGCTTAAAATCTTCAGCAAATTCGCTGCACTATTTTCAGATACCCTCATGGACGAAACAAATTAAGAAAATTTTTAGCACTAGCGCCACGGTGCACGCTGCAATACGCCGTAAAACATCACCCACAAGACCGAAACAAGCTGCGACGCATCAGCATGAGGATGATAGCAACTGAAATGAATCAAAACTCATGCAGCGCATACATTCGCCTAAGCGTTCGGACAGAAATAACAAGCGAAGCAAGCTGGCCAAGTCACCTGCGATCCCCGTGGCGAGCAACCCCACCCGCTCGGTGATCGGGAACAGGCGCGAGACGCTGGCCGTTTCCAGCAGCTTGTCCTAGATTCAAGCAGTAAAGCACCATGATCGACTAATTAACCAAACGCAAGAGGCTCACTTGAGCCGATCGCTGCCCCGATCGCGCCCTCACCTTCGGCGCCCTCGCCCTCTGCTGGCCGACGACGCAGACGGAGTCTGCCCCGCGCACGCCGACGGAGGTGACGCCCGCAAGCCTCACGGCGTTCCACGCGTAATCTGCGGCGGAGACGCGGAGAAGCACCGTCAGGTAGATAGCGCAGCCGGCGGCGTGGAGCAGCTTTGGGTTTTGGTTGGGTCCACGGGAGTTGCCGTACGCGCACTCACCGACTTGGTAGAGGCGGCCGTCGGGGCAGAAGAGGGTGACGAGGCGGTCGTTGGAGGGGCCGGTGTTGTTACCCACCGCCGCTGGACACGCCCCCGACCGCCGGCATCGGTTTCGGCGTGGGTTTGGGAGGAGGAGCGCTCGCCCTGCCGTGCGCCCGTGCTTCGGAGAGAGCTGGGGACGCGAGAGACGAACGGGGGGGGGGGGGGGGGGGGGGGTGGGGGGGGGGGTCGCTCTGCCGAAAATGCGGCTGCTCGCTTTCCACTCGCGCAGAGCCCAGGTAGGCTCCCTCCCTTCGTTTATCTTCCGGGCACGGCCCATTATAGCCTGCTAGCTCGGGCGTTGCGTTGCTGGGCCGTATCGCGGCTGAAAAGGCCGCCCCAAAGCCCTAAAAGAACAATTTTTTCCAGCACGGGCGAACCCGGAATTTCATTACTAAGAGCAACGAAATTACAGTAGTAGTTCAGCAAGAGGCACACGCCACTTGATCAGGTTTTCACCACACACGCGGTTCGAAGGGAGGGATTCACCGCTACTCGCAAAGAGCTACAATTTATTTACAACAGCACCCAGGGCTGTCACCAGCGAGCACGTAGCTCGGAACTGCAACACGAAAGCTGGAAAAGCAAAATGTGAAAGATGAGGACGCTGGGGCACTCCGCCACGCACGTCTGACTCCCCTTCTCCTTTTTTTCGCTAGGGCTTCAGGTTGGTCCAGCGAGCAACATCTTGGGGCCTAAAAGAACAATAAAAAAGGAAGCCATGACACGCGTAATCTTTTCCTCTTTGGCTGGCAGGTTTATCTTGGAGCTCTTTGGCTCTCGTACCCGTCACTGTACCAGCCTTTCTCCGTCAATCGCACTCGCCGTGATACTTTGATCCGAAATTATTGGGGTTTTCGATCGCGACGAAGGAAGCGCGAGCAAAATAAGCGCACGATGCGCGAATGATTCGGGCGGCTTCGGCAGTTCGGCGGGGATAAACGAGCCAGAATTGTGGCACGACCGCGAGCGACACAAAACTATCCTGAAGGCCGGCGAACACTTGACTCCCCTGTGGCGCCGTGCCGTGACCGTTCTCCAATCTCAGGTGACCTCCCCAACGGCGGGCAGGAGCAGGGCGAGGTCGCTGCCAGCCCTCGTCACCTGGCACGCCAATCCCTCGCCCGATGCGAGCACGCCACGATCAACAGCGCCTCGCGGGGAGGGGTGGGGGCGTCGCTCTCGCCGGCGCGTCCCTGTTCGCGCCGTCGCCGTCGTCCGCCACCGTCGACGGCCCTGTTTTATTTTTTAAAGAGATCACGTGGACTGTGGACACGAGTCGTCGAATAGCAGGCAACGTCGAGTTTTCGAGGCGGTCTACTGAATCCACAGTCGCATGGCCGACCAGCTGATGCTCACCGATAATCCGCGTGTCGCCGTCTGAAGCCGTTCCTCCGGCAGGGCCGTAGCGTACGCAGAGCGGCAGAGGCAAGCAGCAAGGCTCCCAGCTCCTCCTCCGTGTTTGTCTAGCGCCACACACATGGCCTGCGCGCCCATGCGGCCATGCCATGATTCCTACCCCTGAGTCCCGAAGCAGGAATTTTTTTTCTTTATTTTATTTTTTTAAAAAGGACCCGGGGGGCGTACTGTACTGTGGGCTCACATGCTCACAGAAAAGGGTAGGCTACGGGCTACCGACTAGCCGTTGCAGCCACGGCCGCGCCGGACGCCGCGTGCCGCCTGGTCCTGGATCTAGCCCAGCTGCCCAGTCCCCAGGTGCCCCTCGTCGGTTCCGAGGAAGAAGAGCGTCCCAACGGCCACACGTGGCGCGGCGAGCCGGGCCGGCCGCGGCGGCCAAGGCCAGTGCGGAACTGGCCGTTGGGACGGCGGGGGCTTCGGGACTTTTGTGTGCGTGAACAGGGACGGGATTTCGATTCCAGCTCGCGCGGATCCACTCACCGCCCGACACGCGCGGGGAAAGTTCTGGGCGCCACCGTCGGCAGGCTGCTTGCGCGATCAAAGCTGGCTAATCTGCTGTTACGGCGGGGTTGTGTCATTGTGTGATCGACCACGTCTAACCACTGCGCTAAAAGTTTGGTGAAAAGGCGGTGCCCTGATGGTGGAGTTACTCCATGTGCTAAAATGGACCAAACGGGAACATCCACGTCGCAATTGTTAGAGCTTTGGACGGGCGGCGTCTAGAGGTTACTTTGCAAAGACATTCTTATCCAGAGCGCTTGCAATAGTTTAAGCTGGGCAAACCGAGAAGGGGGGTGGGGGGGAGGTTGTGGTGTTTCTTGGAACCTAAGCTAGTGGCAGAGATTACCCATAATTTCCATGGGAATTGGCTACCCTTTTATTCAAGAGAATTTCGAGATCATGCTGCATCCAAAATGCATTATGGTTTGCTCTACGTATTATTCCAACATCTCGCTGCCTAACTTCACAAAACTTCTCTATTTAGGAGCACAAATCAAGCAACTCCATTATGTCCTGAACTATCACTATTATAAACAACTAACAAAGCATCTCGCAAGCTTTCGGGAGTAGGCAATGTGGATGGTGACACGACGTAAAACAAATGAAAGGAAACAGCGAGGGCCAAAGAAAGATGCCAACCCCCCAAACTCCAGAAGACATCAGACAGCACTGTACCAACCTAATCTTACTGGGAACCAACCGCCCGGTTAACGAATCGAACAAGGCCACAGGTCGACGCCACCACGCGCACGGAGCCTCGCGCTTATTCTCACCGCCCAGGGGGCCCACACGCAGCCGGCCACGCCCCCAGCCCGACCCAGCTCATCATTTCCCTCCCCGCGGCAGGGCCGGCGGGCGGCTTCATCAATCGCCACCACACCACGTCGCGTCGCCCTTCGCCTTCCTTCCTTCCCCACGACGCACCACCCAGCCAAATAAAAACTCGCCGCGCCGCCCCGACGCGGCGCTCCTCGCCTCGCCTCCCTCCATCGCCGCGAGCCAAATCAACCAAGCCATCCGCCCGCCGCCTCCTCTTCCCCGCATCGCGATCCTTCTCGCCACGTCGGAACCCTAGCGGATCGCCCATTCGCGCGCCCGCCCGCCGCCATGGACGAGTTTGCGCGCGCGGTGGAGGACGGGCTCAAGCTCTCCAAGCGGCTCGTGCTCCCGGGCGGGCTGCCTCCGCCGCGCCCGCCGTCGGGGATGGACCGCACCGTGTCGGCGGCGGCCGCGGCGGGGCCCGACCCGCGGCTGCTGCCCACTGCGCCCATGGCGTACGCGGTCGTCACCGACCCGGGCGCCGTCGACACCCCCGACGTGCCCAGCTACCAGCCCTACGTCTACGGCCGCCTCGACCCGCCCGCGATGATCCCGCTGCAGATGAAGGAGGTCGACCTGGCCGTCGACTGCGCGCTCGACGCCGCGCACGTCACGCTGCGCGCGCGGTGGTGGCTGCACTGCATCACGCGCAGCCGCGAGTGCGACGTGCGCCTCGTCGTGCCCATGGGCGAGCAGGTGAGCACGATCGGGCTCCTGCTCTCTCTTCTGTCGCGGTTTGGCATTTCGCATTTTACTTTTGTTTTGTTTTCTGTTTCTGATGACCGGTCTCGTTAGATTCAGTTTGGTGGGGATTGAAATGATTGCCGTTGCAGTGTAGCTGGAGCTGTTTGACCAGCGTGATTGGGGGCCGGTAGGCCCATGGATTTTGTTGGTTGGTGTATGGACACCGACATTCCGCCTTAGCTTGCGTTTTTTTATTTGTGCATTTGATCTGTTATTTAATGCTGTTAATTATCAACATGGCCATATGTCTTACTTGATGTTTTTACTTTACTGTCGCCTATGATGTTGGACTGGTTGGTTGCAATCTATAATGCAAAGTTTGTAGAATCCGATTTTTTTTTTGGATGAACACTTCACGAGTTTGACAATGCTTTTCTCATGTGTTGTGATTGATCTTTTTGTGGTAAAGCGTCTATCTGCGATTGTTGGTTTGCTTTTTAAACTACAGATATTGTTGAAGCTTGATTCATAGATTATAAATAAGCAAAAGGAGTTTCTTCACTCTACAGTTATAATAGAATAGAAAATCTCAGTGTCGTTGCTTAAGCAATCAAAAGTAACCATTGCTTTGTCCAATGGAAATCAAACACTAGAAGCAATATGTTGGTTCTGCAGAGAGGTAACCTGTTTTGGATGACAATAAACCTGTAATAATTTAAACATTCTAACTCAGGGAGCGCAGAGGTTATCTTGTGTACCCATTTGGTGATATGTTGCATTACTCGGATCTTAATTAAGCATCTGGCAGTATTTTTGCTGTTCCTTCGACATCCACTGAGCTTATACTTGTTTTGAAATAGAAGAAGATCAATTTGATTTTGGAGTTTTTAAGTTAATGGGTTCATGCAGGACCATTTCTATTTATCTTGTCTTGCTGATGGGATTGAAGGACTTGGATGAAATAAATAAATAATAAATAAGAAAATGAAGCACTTGCATGGACATTTGTTTCATTGTTGATTGAGATTCTGATAACTCAAATTTAATAACATTATAGGTACATGTAATAAAGATCCTCCTTATTTCGTCATTTTTCTCTAGACATTACCATCAAACAATCAAGCATTGAATATCCTGCATACTTATATTGTGAAATGTTTGTACTTATTATCATAGCTATACATCAGTTTCCATGTTTGTATTGGTCTCAACCTAAGAACGGTTTGGCTAATAGGGTTCAATTCTAGGCGCTGAGGTTACCATTGGAAGAAGATCATGTAATACTCAAGTAATTGAAGTAGGAGACCATACTGCGGAGAATCGTGTAAATATTGAGAGTGGCGGTCTTTTGAAGCCTCAATTGTTTTTCTTGACAATATCTCAGGTATTTGCCAAATACTTACATATCTTGTGTCCCTGGTAAATTGGTAATTGGTTTTTGATTACTGGAGATCATACTTCGCTGATTCACTGCTTCTGTCTTATTAATCAAGGTTGAGGGTGGAGCAGATATATATGCTACATTTCGATGGTCTCAGAAATTACTATATGACAATGGGTGCTTCTCTGTCAACATACCTTTTCGTTTTCCTTACTTTGTCAACCCGCTACCAAAAGTTTTCATGAAGAGGGAAAAAATTCAGTTGACTGTGAACAGTGGTTTCAGTAAAGAGGTTTTATTGCAAGGAACAAGCCACCTGTTGAAGGTGGTAATCTTTAACTTCTTTATTTATACTATTGTGATGTGCATTTGGGAGATTAAAACCTCTGTTTAATATTCTGAAAATTTTTATTTCTATTTCAGGAAAAGGGTAGGCAAGGTGATAAATTGTCTTTCATGCATGAAGCTGTTGTTGAGAATTGGTCAAGCAAAGATTTCAATTTTTTGTACAGTGTGAGTTTTTATTTTGCTATGATATGTCTCTGTTAGCTCCCTAGTTCCTTAAGTATCTGTCATCTCAAGGCATCTTAAAGGAAAGTTATACATGCATATGATGAACTAGCTTGTCATAATACTCAATAGCTAAGAATCTGTAATCTTGCTGAATCTGCCGTCCTTTGCCTAACTTAAATACAAATTTGTGTTGATGTGTGTAGGTTTACTCTGCTGATTTGTCTGGTGCTGTGCTCGTCCAACCTGCAACATTGCGTGACTATGATGATAGAGATATGTTCTGCATTTTCCTTCTACCTGGAAGTGGCAACAGAAAGGTATGTCGCTGCTACTTGCGACATTATCTTCCTTGAATGAGATGTCTGCACTTAGAAAGTTATCTATTTTAAGGACAAGGACATCAAGCTGATGCAGCACTTTTGATAAGCTGCATGAAACTGTTATCATGAAATTCTTCTAAATTATCACTCAGCTCTGTTCTCCTTTCTAAGTTTAGTAGTTTAATACATATGTTGTCATAGCTTGATATCTGGCTACTTTGCAAGTGCGTCACTAAATTTGGAATAGACTATCGGTACCTTGATACCCTTTTAAGTACCTATTTGGTTCATCAACTCAGGAATTTATTCTCATGTCATCCTCTTTTATATGTCAAGAAATATGCCTTCCTGGTACTTTATCTCACATGAGATATTTCGATAGGTCTTCAGAAAAGCAGTTGTGTTTATTATTGACACAAGTGGAAGCATGCAAGGAAAGCCTCTTGATAATGTCAAGCATGCGGTGTCTACTGCTCTTTCAGAGCTTGCGCAAGAGGATTACTTCAACATTATAACATTTAATGATGAGCTTCACTCATTCTCTTCATGTTTAGAGCAAGTAAATGAAAAAACAATAGCAAGCGTGACTGATTGGATGAACTCAAACTTTGTTGCGGAGGGCGGCACGGATATTATGCATCCGTTGAGTGAGGTATTACATTTCGGATAGATTGAGTTGGCAGTTATTTTATCTTATAGTATCCTTTTGTTTTGTTATTCATACTGTTACTTGTTTCTTGATTTCAGGCAATGGCGTTGCTATCAAGTGTCCATGATGCACTTCCACAAATATATCTCATTACTGATGGTTCGGTTGATGACGAACATAACATCTGCCAAACTGTGAAAACAGAGATCACCAACAGAGGATATAAATCTCCCCGCATTTCCACTTTTGGACTAGGTAATATTTTGGAGCATTTCCAATCAAAACTCTGTTCTTGCAGTACCTTAAACTCTATACAAGCAGTTCTTGACTTGAGCTAGACTCCTTCCTATTTTCTTTTCCCTACCACACCTTCTCATAACTTTATATGCAAATATTAATTCCCTCACGAACAAAAGTAGCTTGGAATTTAAAAAGGATTTATAACTATGGTGATTTACTGATTTATATAACTGTTCTGAGTCCAATCATGTTTTATTTATTCTTTCATACGTATATTTTTAAAAGTTCATTATTGATTAACATTGCATAGTTTCTAATGGTTTTTCATTTTCTGTGAATGGAACATGTTAGGATTGCATTGCAACCACTATTTCCTGCGCATGCTTGCGTCAATTGGCAAGGGACATTATGATGCTGCACTTGAGACAGGTACTAGTGGTTCTGTCTTTGCGATTATGATCTAGCTGCATGTACCCTTTCCATCGTCAGTTGGTTTTTTGGCGTGATCGTTCCCATTTTATTGATGTATTAATATAAGCTGTGATCAGTTCTAGCTATACGTACATTTTGTTGAGCTTTTCTCATCCTGTACTCAGCTTGAACCCAATTTTGTTGAAACTTTTTGCTTTGCTACCTGGGTTTTCAGAGCTTGCTAACTCTTATTCCTTCTGCATTCTATGATTGGATTTACATTTGAACTATTTTTTCTGTTACAGTATCACCTTTGCTGTGTATATTTATTTGAATTTCATAAATGAAATCCATATTTCTGAAATGCCATTCTGCCTTTTTTGTATGCATACATTGGACTAGCAAATATATGGCGTTAACATGGTTTTGTTCTGAATTTATTATCCAGCATCGATTGAAAGTCGTACTCTTAAGTGGTTTGGGAGAGCATCAAGTACAATTGTGACAAACATCTCCATTGATGATATAAAGCATCTTGATGATTTCGAAGTGAGTTTTTGTGTGGTTCAGTTAGTAATTACTTTTTTTATTAAAGTTTACGTTATCAGCTTGTGCCTTTGCTATTGGCCATTTTTGGTAGCCAAAAATCTCATTGCAAAGTTCACGATACCTTAACATTTCATTATGCAATATCCATTTTATGTCACGGCATTACCTGATTTTAGGTAGCCCAGCCCAATCTTCCAAGCAATGTATATATGGACAAACCTGCCTTAGTATGCTTATTTGTGGAGATGCAAATGTTGAGACTAAAAATTCTACTATTAATCTGGGAGACAAATTTCATTTAAGCCCCTAGTGTTTCTACAGCTGAGGCCACTCTTTGTTAATTGTTAGTAACTTAGTTTTTCAATAAACAGAGCAATTTTTAATGCTGGGTTGATGGCTAGTCAGAATTTTGCTAGTTTTGCAGGACATGCTATGTTTTGTTGTCTAATTACTGTGCTTTTGTTCTTTAGGTGGACTCTGAGTACATTCCAGACATTTCAGCGAAATCTCCTTTATGTGTATCTGGGAAATACCATGGCAAATTCCCTGACACAGTTATAGTTAAAGGTTACTTGGCTGACATGAAGGAAATCTCGATTGAACTGAAGGTCCAACATCTAAAGGAAATACCTCTTGACAAAGTAAGATGATCAGGCTATTTTTATACATTGTGCTCAAGACTTCTAACTTGGATGTCCTACATTTCAAACTACACTCTGACTTAAATCTGACAAAACTCCATGCCTTCTTGTCCCAAGCAAGTTGGAGTAGGCTACTAAGGCGTCCCAGAACTAGTTTTGAGAAAAAGAGTTTCCACAAAACCACATGTCCTTTACGACACACCTGTTGTAAATCTACACTTTTAAACCCTGTTTCACTTGTAGGTTGTTAGTCTGGTGACTAGAATAGGAAATCACTAAAAATGTTTAGTTTTAGACATACTTGTGAAAGAATAGATGTCTTTAACAAAAAGTTTTCAGGCGGAAGTACTTTCGTGATAGTATGGTAGAAATATGTTTAGACCGATGAAACTTATTGATTCATTAAGCGACTTTCACAAGGACATCAATTTAACACCTGTGTGATTCAAAGCTTGGGATAATGGTTATCACATATAGTCTTTATCAAAAAGTTTTCAGGAGGATGTACTTTCATGATAGTATGGCAGAGATATGTTTGGACTGATGGAATTTATTGATTCATTAAGTTTTCACAAGGACATAAATTTATGGATTTCAGGTGTTGACTACACAACAGATTAATCTTTTGACATCAAAGGCATGGCTTTCCGCAGACAGGCAACTGGAGAGAAAGGTGCGTTGTAAGTCAGATAAATGATTGTATTAGATTTTTTTCGCTTTACACTCATCTTTTTAGCAGAATTTTACACTTTGATTATACATTGAGGAATAATTTCAAAAGAATATTATACATTGAGGAAAACATGGTTTAATGAGTGAATTAGCCTTGAATCAAAGCTTCATGTCATGATCATGATATGGTGTAAAATTGAGGGGCAAAGGACCACCTGACCATTTTGATATGAGAGATACAAGTGATAAACGAATTTGTTCAACTTCATTATGTTTGCCAAAGGCTGCTAGTTTACAGAAATGCTTTTCTATGGCAGCCTTGAAAAAGGACATACCACACAACACAGCAAAAGGACCAAGAAGTTACCTTTACATAGTGGTTTATCCTTTTTACTCTAGTTTACTCATTTTTTGAATAATACGGGATTCTTCTTAATCTTGCAGGTTATTAAATTAAGCATACAAAACGGTGTTCCGTCGGAATACACAGAGATGGTCTTACTTGAAACCTATCTGGATAAAGTAGATGCAACACAAAAGGTAGGTCCAACATGATTCTTCGACGACTATTCATTTTCCCTTCTGGTGTAGGGCCTTCATTAACTATTCTAGACATTAACTATTTGCTGATGTTAGCATGTGAGCTGCAACTGTAAATTGGTATATGCGAGGGGGAACATGTAGCTGAGATTTTGTGTACTTGAACAGGTGAAGCAGAAATTAAAAGGAAAGAAAGGCCCGGATGAGCCACGTATCCCTCTTTATGGGCTGAAACTGGGATTCGGTGACAAAGACGCTACGAGGGAAAATCTTATCACAGGATTTGGAGATGTAAGACCGGCAGAGAAATCCGTGATACTGAAAAAGGCAAGCGGCTGCTGCAGCCGACTCGCGGACTGCTTCTGCTGCATGTGCTGCATCAAGGCGTGCAACAGGATGAACGACCAGTGCGCCATTGTGATGGCTCAGGTCTGCGCGGCGCTCTCGTGCCTCGGCTGCTACGAGTGCTGCGCGGAGGTGTGCTGTGGAGGATCTGAGTCATAGTAGGAATCCGGGCGTTGTGTTTTGTATTGTATGGGAGGATTGGAGATTTGGAGTGTACATAATAGAGTTCGCGTAAGCCTGAGGGGTCAAATACTATGTATATCAGCTTGATAAAAGACGATCAGTCTCGATTGTACATTGTTAAAACGTCGAGTTCAGACTGGTCAACAGGTCCTGTCTCCAGGGTGTCCAAACGCCATCATCCACAAAGTAGACCTGAGCAAATCTAGCTTTAGTGTGTTCCCTTTTTTGCCGGAAAATTGCTGGCGATGTACTGAGAAGATATCTTAGCCTGTCAGGCAGTGGTAGGTCTCATGTTTGGTAATTGGTATTACTCGTGCCGACGATATGCAGGGGGTGCCACTAGAGAAGTGCATATACGAGTCTTGACCACGTGCAGTGCAGTTGAACTACGTGCTAGAGTTAGAGGAGAATCCTATATGGTTGGGACCAAATGGCCTTTCAGCATATTGTAAGTTTGTAATGCGCCCCACATCTTGTGGGTCTGATCTCGGCGCGATGGCCTGTGGGCAGGCACTCAGGCAGGGCAGAGCCGCGGAGCCAATGGGACGCCGTCCGTGCGATGCAAAAGCCCGGGACAAGTGTCACGACAGCGTGCACGGCCAGGGCTCCCCGTGTCGCGCTGACACCTGTTTGTTAATGACCGGTTCCTCCCCGCCTCAACACCCGCACCCTCCTCCCGGATTAACTAGCGACCCCATTGATTACCCCCCACGAGACTCCGCCCCCGCCTAATTGCCGGCGATGATCTCATGGGTCCGCGCGAGCCCCGACGCGCGGGGGAATAGAAAAGGGGCCGGATGGCTGGGTGCGTGCGAGCCCACGTAGGCCGCGTCGGTTCCGGCGCCGCCGCGGGAGGCCATTGGCTGCTGCGCCCGGAACCTGGTACACCCGCTCCCGGTTTGGGATATGGCCGCCGCGCTGGACTCGGTCGAGCTCCTGCCCGGCCGTGGTGGCCAGGCGAGCTTCCATGATCCTTCTGGTTGCCTGACGCCGGCCAGCGGCTGGAGGTGGAGGCTGCTGCTGGCACTGAGCAATCTATCCTTTGGGGATCGGAAAGAAGCTGACCGTTTCACTCTCGTGTTTGACGGTGCGCGCGTGCCTTGTTTCTAGCCAGTTGTTGAACAGCCGAGCATGAACGGCGATCGCAAATGCACCTGCACAACTGTAATATCGTACCTCTGTGTGAACACCGCCGATCAGCAGATGCCGAGACACGGTGTCGTTGCATTGGCATGTCAGCTACGGATGTCAGCACGCGAGGATGACACGTGTGCTTGAGACCTGCCGGTGCATGCCTGATGCATGCATTGCCAAGATTCGCCTCCCCATAATCTATTTAGCATTTTGATTTGTTCTAATTTAAAAATATTTTAAATTTGATCAAATTTATTAAAAAATAATAATATTTTAAATACCAAATAAAAATAATTAGATTTATTATGAAATATATTTTTATAATTTACTGATTTAATATGTTAGATGTTAATATTTTTCTCTATAAATTTGGTGGATAAACTAAAATATTTTTTATTTCAGGACGGAGAGAGTATGCGGCTGGAGTGGATGGTGTTGGTCGATCACAGACGCTGGACCAGATCGCATAATCCTCTATGCATGTTAAAACCGTCTTCGGATACGGTTAACATGGGATGATATGCATGTTACAACTTGCAAGTTGTAAGGACGAGGTTTGTTTCTGGCCTTAAAAGAAATACAAGGTTTCTATGTTTGAATCATTCTAATAATAGAAGTCTGCCCATGTAGACGCAAGGGGTGGTATTCTTCAAAGGCCCTGATTTGCCCGGGCGGGTGAAAAACTCCCACCACAGCATATTCAACATTTTTTAAGTATTTTTTCCTCAAAAGGTTGAGAGTTATTGGATCTTCATTTTTTTTTTCAAGTAGCCAAGGATTTCTAGTCTAATGTGGACAAATCCTCGAGCAGGAAAACACAAATTAGCAACCAATAATCCCCAACAGACGTATCTACAAAACTATTGGTCACTTAGTAAATATCTCTTGGGAAATGTCTTAATTAGGCAAAAAAAAGCCTTGGCAATTTCATAAGGTGATCAATATCCACCGGTCATTCGCAAAAATAAAGCGCTTGAAAAAGATGTTAAAAATTTAACAGCATCCCAGATTGATCCAAAGCTAGTGAAAATACATAAACTTCCTTATTTATTGGGTATATAAAACAAAGCTTCCTACGATGCATTCTTTGGTCAGATTACAATTTTGTAAAGTTTATATTAATAACCACTTAAAAGTGTCGTTGTTAATATACAAATATGATTATATTTTTAAACTTAGTGTGTCAAAACTGTATGGATTTAGAATTACATGCACAGAGCAAGTACACTTTCGCCAAGTTGCTCACTAAACAGTACGGACATTTTTTTTTTGGGGGGGGGGGGTGTTGTTAATTTGTTATATTAATTAACGTCCCGTGTATATGTAAGCACGTAACTGGATGCAACTGTGCAAATTGGCCACTACTACGGCTCAATCTAGCCATGGGTTTCCGTGGCAGACTATTGGCTGGGCTAACCCTATTTAAATTCAGTGGGTAGGGGACCCTGGTTGCATCCAAGCCACTTCACACGGCTTTTCCCTCGCTCCATCATGGCCATGCCTCTCGGCGCCATGGAACATCCCAATTAATATGCAGTAGATGCATAATAAGCAGGCGTCCTCACTGACCAATCAGAGGAAACCTTCAAAACCCTGCAGGAACTGATCGATCGAGCTTCTCTTACCTCCCAGCCGATCGATTAGCTGCCGCTCTTGCAGGCTGTCTGCACACTGTTCAGATTCACAGGGTGGTAATTGTTTTCTCTGGGAGGAGTAGAGAGGAGCAAGAAGCTATGGGGGTAAGCTATAGCTCAACTGCAAGCTAGGTTTCCATCCACCATATACCTAGTGTTTCTTCCTCTCTTGTTTTTGACAGTTACTTTTTTCTGTACTCCGATCCGCAGATCATTAACTGGATGCAGAACCGCTTCAATGGTAAACAAGAGAAGAGACGATCCGAGGCCGGCGTCGGGAACTCGGCTCGCGGTGAGTGCTCCGTTTCATGCTTGTTCGTTCCTCTAGCTTCGTGGTCACGCGAGCAAGCTCTTGAATGCATGCGATTTCGACGTCAGCAGATGCCCCTGCTGTCGGAGAGAGCTGCCGCACGGAACACGCTCGCGAGGAGAAGAGCCCTAACGGCGACTGGCCGCAGGGCCTCCTCTCGATCGGGACACTCGGAGACGAGCCACCGCCGGATGGAGGCCCGCGCGCGTCGCAGTCGCAGGCGGCGGCCGACGTGCCGGACTTCACCATCGAGGAGGTGAAGAAGCTGCAGGACGCGCTGAACAAGCTGCTCCGGCGCGCCAAGTCTAAGTCCAGCTCCCGCGGCTCGGGAGCCACGGACGAGGACCGCGCCAGCCAGCTGCCGCTCGACAGGTTCCTCAACTGCCCCTCCAGCCTCGAGGTGGATCGTCGGATCTCCCTGAGGCACGCGGCGGGCGACGGCGGCGAGAACGGCGAGTTCTCGCCGGACACGCAGATCATACTGAGCAAGGCCAGGGACCTCCTCGTCAACAGCAACGGCGCCGCCATCAAGCAGAAGTCCTTCAAGTTCCTGCTCAAGAAAATGTTCGCCTGCCGCGGCGGCTTCGGCCCTGCGCCGAGCTTGAAGGATCCAGTCGAGTCAAGAATGGAGAAGGTAAAGCTTCGTACAAACTGTGTCATTGTCGTCCACATGTTTCGGTTCATCAGTTATCACAAACCCTATTCAAGTTTCAAGCAGTCATGTCTTTTGTGTTTAATTGCGTGCGCGCGCAGTTGTTTAGGACGATGCTGCAGAAGAAGATGAGTGCTCGGCCGAGCAATGCCAACGCAGGGTCATCGAGGAAGTACTATCTGGAGGACAAACCGAGTGGGAGGAGGATGATAAGAGACCGCCGTCATGAAGAAGAGGACGATGACAAGGGCTCCGATAGCTTTAAGTGGGACAAAACTGATACAGACTGTAAGAATACGTTTACTCCATTTCTGCCTCTCACATTGACATGAACAAAAAAAATAGTAATTCATCGAAAGCAAATACAGCATTGCAACGAGCTCGATCTGATCTGCCAGTAAATTAACACGGACTGAATGAAATTTCTTACTTGTTCGCAGTCATTGTTCTGGAGATTTAGAAAGAGAATCATGAGTTCAAGGTCATTATGGTGTTCAACGTGGTAAGTTACATGTATAGAAACCCTGAAATTTGTCAAATTATATACGATTCTGTCACCTCTCCTTCAAAGATGCTTTTGTGCTGCTGGTACTGAGATTTGTACGTGGTCTGTTTTTTTTTCACAGCTTGTATGTGATGTTCATGACGCGGCGGAGAATTCCGATTCCATTAGTGTGGTGCCACAATAATCCCTATTGGAGAGGGTTCAGTTGAACGGCGATTATTCGATCAGACAGCAGGGTGTACTACTTAATGAAGATCACACAATCCAAAACGTTGGCGGGCTTGTTCAAGCGCAGCACTTGAGCTATTCATAGGAAGATTTTTGAGCTGTGTTCCACTTTCCTTTTCTTTCTAGTCTCCAGATGCCAGATATGTTAATGTTCCATATACTATTATCCTACATATATATACTAGTTCATTAATTCGCCTATGGGTTAAGAAAAAGTTTCAGTAAGTGGCCCAAGCATCTCTAGAACACATGATCTTCTATCCCATGAAGCTTATGATTGCATCAAAACTATATACCTGAATGTACAGAAACAGGCACTGCAAGTAGGGTTCTTGGAACATGTTAATTGCCGAAACCGGAAAGACAGGCTGGTCCTGAAGGTGCATCCCAAATCTCCATTGGCGCCAGGATCAGGGGCAGCTCCCCGGCACACTCGTGTGTGTCTGTGCCCAGCTCCGGGAAAAAAATGGCGCCAAGGAGTGAGTGGCAAGCAACATTGTACACCTTTGGCAGATGCCGAGATGCGCCGCCATTGAATATGTGCTCACTACTCACTGTAATCATATGCATTTTTATAGGTATATATTTCCAGGCTTGCAAATGGTGCTCAATGCAATATGAATACAGTTTTAAGCTGTGCTTCTACCTTCTTTTAGATGGTTCCTTAGGAGCTCCTCTCTGCTGAGACATTTGGTCTTTGTTAGTAATGGGAAGGATCCTTGAGATCCACAAGATAAAAAGGCTGCCATCGGAAGCCATGACCCTTTTGTTTAGTTGAGCTCGATCATGCAATTCTTTTTCTCGGTGCGTGTCTGGCTGTGCAAGAATGTTTGGGCAGGGTAGAGACACCCATCATGGACCGTTCCCGGATGGGGCGGTCGATGCGCAGGAGTATCGAAAGATGGGCGAATTGGGGTGTTCTAGGAGGGCCGAGAAGCTGCCGCGATGTGGTCCTGAATCGCGTGTCGCCTTTGGTTAAAAGATTGGATAGTAGTACACCTTCTTTCTTTTTTTTTTCCTGCATGTGAATCTAGCAGACGGTCAACTCTGAGCTTGTCGTATCAGCGGTGAATCGGCGAGATATTCAGATAGGATCACAGGCAGCTATATCACTCTGGGAACTAGGAACCCGGTTTTGGGATTCAGATGTTGACTTGCTGTCAGAGAGTAGCATGCTGAAGATCCTGAAGGGGATGTGTCGCAGCGAATTCTTTTCGGCAGCAGATCTAGTACTAATTAATATTCTCTAGTGATGACCCGAGTTTGTAGGCGTAAGATTCTGATGGATACACAATTCACATATGTTTACGGTGTTGCTGACACACGAGCTTTAATTTTATCTGTGGTGAATCACCGAGATATTCAGTTGATTACAGGTTGGGGGTTCAGATGTTGTTGACTGACTGCTGATAACTTTGGAGGGGTGAGTTTGCTGAAGATTTGATATTAACATCTTCACGTGAATTTGAGCGAGTTACCATTAGGTAATTTGAGTGAGTTGCTAGGCGCTGAACAAGCTGCAGGACGCGCTGAACAAGCTTCTGATCGATGCGCTGCGTGGCTTTAAAGGATGCATCTTTTTTTTTTTGATGGCAAAGGCAATGGTAGAAAAACGTTTATTTGATACCCTACTCCACAAGTAACCTGTTACGGCATTGCAGAGCGCGATACTTTTTGGCTTGATTATTGTGAAGAGACGAATCATCTGTACGTTCTCAGCAGTTTCGTGTCCTTTTGTTTTTTTTATCATGTGTTTTCTACTCTTTACTGTTCATAGTACCAATATACCATAACCATTTTGCAGGGCAAGCTGGGACGGTCTTCAAATTTGACAATGCACAGCTACGCTCTTGCAAACTTTTCTTGTAATTTGTACATGGCAGATTGTGAACTTCCTTTATCTTTTATGCTTCTGTATTCACATAAAACTGATGTAAAGAACGCCGCTTCACAGCCTGGATGAAAAGTGCAGCATGGTTGCCCACCAGATCGCCCTTCCATGGCTGAAATAGTTAACATGGGCGGCCATCAAGCTAAAGCTGGGAGCAGCTCTGTGCCTCTGTTGCAATTAGCACGGCCAACTAGGCAAGCCAGCAACTAGTGATTCAGGCAATTCCAATGCAGTTGGGTCTCCAGCAAGCCAGAGCGTCGCAGTCTCCTGCAGACTAACAGCACTGTAGCAGCATACTCAGTTCCCGTTATAATCTCGCAAATACAATCAAAACTTAATGGCAAGGACTCGCGCGACGCCGGCAGCAGCACCGCGACACGGAACCCCTCGGCCAGATGGACTCGTCACATTTCACAAAGGTAGCCGGCTGAAAATATACAACGGCCGGCCGAACAAAGGGCAAATCAGGAAAGAAAAGACAGGAAATATAAGAACAGTAGAAACGGAAAATTCAGCCAGACGGTCTTTCAAATTCAAGCAAAATTAACCCTGGTAACAGTAACTGGTACACTTTTGACTAGGTTCCAAAAACCTCACAGGCAATAACTAGTCGACACATGGAGCAGACATAGTGATGCAAAACTCAGAATAAATTGGGCCGGTGCAGCGTCCACTGACCACAGTCTGCGCTCAGCAGATTTCTGCAACACATCATGACAATCAAAGGTTAGACCAACAGATCACAAGCAGAAAAGATAATGTATGCCCTGAGGTTTCACTGCATTCAGGGCAGTAAAGATTACAAATGGAAGAGAAATGCACGACAATAATATGGGTAGACTGCAGCTGTATGAAATTTGGAGGTTCACGTGATGGGAGACTTACAGATCTTGTTGAAGGCAACAATGTCACAGCTCTGGACGTACTCGTTCACTGGCTCAGCGCACAGATGGTCCTCGATCAGAGTGTCAACAGAGACAAGGTCATCAACAATAGTCATCATGATCTGCAGCTTCTTGATGCCATACCCAACTGGGACAAGCTTGGCTGCAAAACGGGTAGTAGGAATACATTTCAGAAACCAAACTAGTGGTCAAACAAGTTTGACAGTGACTAAACTTCATAAATAAGAAAACATGTGAGTGGTAACATACAAGCACCCCAGAGCAGTCCTTCCATCTTGACACTCCTTACTGCTTCCTCAAGCTTGGCCATGTCAGTCTCATCATCCCATGGCTTCACGTCAAGCAAAACTGACGACTTCCCAGCTGACAAGGTAAGTAAATGTTAGCACCAGGATTGGAAGTTCATTAATCGTAATTATGAAAACATAGCTCCAACAGGCAGCGGCAATGTAGAAATACTACAGCATCAACGGTTCATCTTTCCAAAAAGTTGTCAGCACAGAGAGATAGATGAGAGGATCTGACATACATTCTTTCTTCTTGCCAGAAGCCTTGACAGCTGCAGCACGCTCTTCAGCAGCCTTCTTCTCCTCTTCAGTCTCCTCACCGAAAAGGTCAACGTCATCGTCGTCGTCGTCATCGGCAGCAGGTGCAGCCTGCATTTAGAAAGTACACTTCAGTGATCAAACAGATACAGACTTTCACAACAGTTTGAGCCCGTGATCAGCAGTTCATCACCAAATTGATTATGTGAGCATTCAATACTACTTGATAATTTTTGGTAAAACAAAAGGAAACGGCACAACATTAAGGTCATCGATAGCTTTCAGAATGGAAGATCAAGAATTATACCGCTGTGTCAGCAACATCAGGTGTTGATGCTGATGGAACAGCAGATGACTCAACCTTGACACCTTGGCCCTCTGCAGTAACTCCACTGGAACAAATACAGACCATTAAGCACATTCACACCTCACAATGCTAAACAGGAAATGTAGAGAAAAGAAGGTTAGAACAAGTGCATACCTCAGCCTCAAGAGTGCATCAATGTGACTGAACCACCTTGCAATGTTGATATACTTGGATGAGGGAGCAGCAGAAAATGAGGAGTAGACAGCCAAGTCATCCTTCGAAGCTTGATAACTAGACGAAGATTAATAGTGTAAATTCAGTGTAAAATATGTAACACGGATACGTAGGGTAGCCCCAGTCACATACCCAGTGATGTAGCTGCGAGTAAGAAGGTACTCATCAAGCTTTTTAAGCCCTGCCTCAGAGTTGACGTTTGCGAAAGAAACCGCCATCTCCCCTCAAGAAAGTTTCACAAGTGCTCTGCGGGCACAGAAGAGAGTGCTCTTAGAACAACTTGAAAAGCCCGATCATGATAAAATTCTACCGATGCGCAATACATTAAGCAAACTACGTGCTGGAAATGTAAAGCATAACCATGAAACAATAAGTTGTTAATGTTTCTTATTAAAAAAAAGTTGATATTTAACCTGCAGGCAGCCCTAAACCCTGATCCTAAACCTATTCTGAAGCGACATAACTTCAGATCAGAGTTTCCTCGACAACTTACGTGCACCATGCTGCGGAGCACAACGAAATACTCAACTAACTAACAGCTTATCCAAACAGTATGAAAAAGACCCATAAGTGTGATATTCAATAGGTCACTAGGACAGGCAGAATTCTATCGCATCCAGGACAAGTCTAGGACCCTAGAACTAAACTCAATCCAACCAATTATCCCAGGTGCGGACCCAGCATGGAACACGGGTGTACACATGTACACCCGATAATTTTTCCAAACAAAATCGAATCTAGTGGGTAATACATCGTAACCAGGTCAGATCTGAAAACGAATAGCTTATATTAAGGTTCGGCGTTCTCCGCTTCGCACAGCGGGAAAGGAGGAGAAAGGGAGGGCATACCTGGTGGCCGCGGAGGTGATGACGGCGCCGAAGGGGAGAGGAGGTACCAGCGCGCGGCGGCTGATGTAGAGCTGGGGAGAAGGAAGACGAGGGGGCTAGGGTTGGAGCAACACTTTATATGGGGGGGGGCGTGGGATCGGAATGGGTGCGGGCCTTTGACGAGCTGGGCTGGCTTGTTAAACAGGCCGTGTCCGGGCCAACGGAACGCCGTGCCGCATTAGCGGCCCAAGAACGGCCTGGTACGCCTTGCCGTGGTTCGGCCGCGCCCAAATACTCGTGGAATTTGCAAGTGGGGCCCAGACAATAGTGGATCGTTTCACTAGTTGAAACTCTGAACCCACTCAAAAAAAAACTAGTTGAAACTCTGAGTGCAGCAAGATGTGCATGGTTAGAGCATCTCCAAGAATGTCCAATTTCTGCAGTTTCAATGATTCTGGATTGTGCACTTTCAAAAGGAATTTGGGCACAGAAAAAATCTCTTCCTCCAATAGTGCCTTATTTTTAATTCCCAAAATCTTCAAAATATACCATGTCATCGTAGGTGAGGCCTCCTTGCCCCTGAACCAAGCCCATATAGACTTTTCTTCCTTGCAATGGCCAATGCTGCCACCATTCAAGATCGCGGGTGCCGCCAGGCCAGCCGCTGCATCTGGCACTTGCCATGCTAGCAGAAAAATAGGTACATGCCTGTGCTGCGTCAGATCATCATTTGCCATCGTACCATGCCTGTGCCGCGTCAAATCATCATCTGCCATCGTACCAAGCAACTAGGAGCCTTTTTTGCAGTCAAGCGACGACCACCGGCGGTGAGGGCATGGCCAGTGCCTTTTTGTTGTATAGAGAGATATGTATAAACATTGGATTGCCTTTGGTTCTAAATCCATCCGTCCATTCTGGACAAGGAGATTTGAGACACGTAAACCAAAAATACCAAGCATATTGTATAGAGCTACGGTCCATTTGACTATTGCAATCAAAGAGATGAACACAAGGACCTAAAAGGGTAGGCACCTGCCTTTGACGGCTAGCACCGGAAGTTGCAACATGGATGCACCACTCAGGTAGGGAGGCGACGGAACCAGGCGACAACGGTGACAGACTGACACCACCTGAGGCAGGGGTGCCGATGGGATTGCAGCAGCGGACTAGCACGGCGCTGGCGGTGGGCATGGTGCCAAGCAATGGCGTGTCGGGATGACGAAAGGCGGGAAAGATGGCGTGCCTTCGGTTTGGGAACTATACTGCCACAAAACCAGCAATTGGGAGTGCCGAGAGCGTGCGGAAATTTAGCTCCAGATGGAGCGCGTTTTGGAAATGCGTAAATATTGAGAGTTACTTTAGGATACTGTTGTAGCCTGATTTTGTTGATCCGATTCAAAACTACAGTTCCACAAATAAGTTTTGAACACTTTTGAATATGCTCTTCAGGTCGTCAGCCAAACGGGACGGGCGACGTCTCAGATTATCTGGTTTCCTGCCCAACTCTCGCGTGGTTTTCCGCCCAATTGACCGTCCACACGCACTTGTTTTTCCAGCGAGTTGGCCAGCCAGACCACTCACCAGTTTCTCCTCCAGCCCGTACACACGCAGGGTTAAGGGTTTAATCTGTGACTAAATCGACCTTGACCCCGCACGTGTCCGCACGGGAGGACGCGATCAGTGAGGACGGGCACGTGATGATCCCCGGTGGCACGGCACGGCGCCTCAAATTCAGCTCGGCGCTTGCCCAAGATGCAGGCGCCGCGTGCACGCTTGCTGAGGCCACAAGTAGAGTGCTTAAACAAAAAACATTGTCAAAACGTACTCGCGATCTCCAAGGTCTTCTCGACCCTAGAAGTGATGGTGTTTATTCGCTCGAGGCACCAAGCAATCTGCCCACGATCCGTCTTGGTGCATCAAAGGAGATGCAGGCCATGGGTTGGAGTGTACATGCCCCTGTGTCAAAGACAACTAGACAAGACTCCCGTTGCATCTTCGATGCCCTCCTTCAGCCCACGACGTACCGGGGATCCTTTCTGTATATAAGCATGTGGGGAGCTTGTAGAATGCTTTTTTAATTACAAAATACAACTCAGACATTCACAATACACGCACACTTATCTCTATGAACGCACGAACGCAAACCCTAGCACTATAAGTATCTTTGAAGACTGAGCCGGCAAATTCTTGAGATTGACGATGTCACCATAGGCGTCTCGCTGTTGACGGGAACGTCGCTTGCAACTGAAAGCACAAACACCGTTAAATCCTAGAAAACTCGCTCCCGCGATGAGTCGAACCTAGGACCTAAGATGTTACTGAGGCTCTTGTTACCACTAAGCTACAGTCCCTTTCGCAGTAGAATTTTGTTTAACCAAACCGCTAGCTGTTGGTCGATTTACAACTAATCACCTGTTTTCCATCAAGACAAATTCAAAGTGAGGAGGTACTGTTATCATTTACAATTAGTAATCAAGCAACGTGGAAGGTGTTCCATGATATGCTTTCAAGTTTCTAGTATAGCAGTAGATGCTCATTCACTTTGATATATTTACATTTATTTTTGCACTTTCATAATTACATGTGCCAACTGTCTATTGGTATTGTTAATAAATTTTATATTGTCAAAAAGAATGTAACCATTGCCTTATTATTTACCAGTTGTCTTTTGTGACTACACGTGAAGTCAATAAAAAAAATCTTGTCTCCCGTACCTTGCTTTTTTATCATAAAAGTTTGGAAAAGTTTTGCCTAATTGAACGGAAAAATAGTATATCAGTTTTATATTGCATCATAACTTATAAATGAATCACGAAGTTAGCCCAAAGCTTGATGGTTCCATTTGCATTTCTAAATTTTCCTTTTGGCATCTTATAGTTAAATTCCCTAATCAATCCTAGAAGATTTATTCGCATGCTCCAAATGTCAGTCTAGCCTTGCATTCATTAAAACAATATCCTTCACAATCTTGCAAGATTCACTTATTTTCAGAGATCCATAGTGCCTAACGAAATAGATAGTTTCAATGCAAATCTTGCATGCCAGTCAGTTTGGGCTCACCTCGCTTGTCCTATTTGCTTTGTTTTCTCATGCATTTCTGTCCAATTTCATCATCTGGGCACGGAATCCTGGTCACCGTGTTTCCCTGTTGCGTCCCCCTGTTCCGTGCCAACGGCTTTTGGGCGTGGACCTAACAATTCATCGCTTCTCCACGTCAAAGTCTCCGCTTCCGTTCTTCTTCCACTCCACTCCTCCCCATGAGATCCCACCTCCCCTCCCGTATTTCTATCCTACTCAACTCGGATGCTCCAGTCAAGTGCCAGTGCGCCACGAGCACGCAGCCACGCGCAGCAAGCTAGGCAGGGCCGCAGGGGCACCTCGTCTCTTGCCGCGCGCCTCGGATGACGCCAATGGCCCCCTCGAGAATCACCGTCGTCGTGTTGGCCTTGTTGCTAACGTCGGGCGCCCTCCTCTGTGCCGACGCGTCGGTGCACGACTACACCGGCGAGCGGTTCGTCGGCTCCGGCAACGCCTTCGTCCTCCACGGCGGCAGCGAGGGCGTCTACGCCACCTCTAAGGCCGGCGCGTTCATCCGGTGCGTATGAACCGGCGGCGGAGGATCAATTCAGTGTTTCTTTGGGAGGTGATTGTGAGTTTTGACGCGGCGGTTTCTTGGTCGTTGCAGTTTCGAGAAGGTCGCCTTCAGGAGGACGCCGGAGTCGGCGGCCGCGGCCGAGGAGGACAGCAACCGCACGGCCACGGTCACGGCGGTCATGTTCGAGGCCGGCCACCGCGACGCCGTCGGGGGCACGGACGTCTCCGGCGAGCGCGCGCTCTGCTGCACGCCGGACATGGCGAAGCTCGGGGTGTGCACCGAGGGAGCGGTGATGTACCGCGCGTGGAACGCCACCGGCTGGCCCAAGGTGTTCTCGGCCTCCTTCCTCCCGGGCGGCCTCGAGGCGGCGCTCCCAGACGAGACAGTCGCCGTGTCGCGCACCGGCATGTACACGCTCCTCTTCCTCCACTGCGACGCCTCGCTCGCCGGCGGGCAGGTGGCGGCCGCGGGCAAGACCATCTGGAAGAACAGCCGCGGCTACCTCCCCGGCCGGATGGCGCCCCTGGTGCCCTTCTACGGCGTCATGTCGCTGGCGTTCGCGGCGCTGGCGGCGTACTGGTTCGCGCAGTACGCGCGGTTCTGGCGGGAGGTGGCGCCGCTCCAGAGCTGCGCCACGCTGGTGATCGCGCTGGGGATGGTGGAGACCGCCACGTGGTACCTGGACCTCGCCGAGTTCAACGAGTCTGGCGTCCGCCCGCGTGGGGCCACGTTCTGGGCGGCCACCTGCGGCGCGCTCCGCGGCGCGGTGGCGCGAGTGCTGGTGCTGACCGTGGCCATGGGCCACGGCGTGGTGAGGCCCGCGCTGGCGGGGCTGAAGAGCGCCAGGGTCGCCGGCCTCGGCGCCGCGTTCTTCGCCGCCGCGGAGGCCCTCGAGGTCGGCGAGAACGTCGGCACCGTCAGCGACCACTCGCCGTCGCCGGCGAGGAGGCTGTTCCTGGTGCTCCCCGTGGCGGGCCTGAACACGGTGTTCGTGTACTGGATATTCAGCTCGCTGTCCAAAACTCTGAACAAGCTCAAGGTGAGTAGCACTGAGGCATCTCAGAATGTTTTCTTCAGGTTTCTTCAGTAATCCCAACATAATTCCGCATTGTAAATCCATCCTCTGCAGGCGAGACGGATGACGGCGAAGCTGGAGATGTACAGGAGGCTCAACAACGCGTTGATCATCGCGGTGGCCGTGTCGCTCGGCTGGATCACATTTGAGGTAAACCACACCGAACAACTTGGACACCCCCTTTTTCGTGTAAGCAGGAGTGTGAATACATTCAACAACCATTCCTGCCCAATCGCTCACGGCTTTAGAATCGCACCTTTCAGCGTCTGTTCTTAGCAAAGACGACCCTTAGCTGGAGTCTGACCCTTCCTGTGGAACCGCCGACCTTGCAAATTTTTCTTTGGATCTTTGCTCAGAATGTTCAGCCCGTCACTCCCATCAACCCAGCTGCGACTTTTATCAATCTGTCGCGGCCACGGCACTAAATATTCCCAGGGTATATGATCGACAGCGAAAGAACATTTTTTTCTTGTAATTGAGATAATTCTGAATTCTGATGCGTATGGTCTAAGTTACTGATCAGACGATGCCGTGGCCTAAGGGGTCGTTTCCCTGACCAGAGAATGCTCATCCTATTCAGTTGCGAAAAACGTCGCTGAAACAGTGACAATCTGAAAAACAGAACCGATTACCAGACGGCCTGATCATCTCAATGCGCGTGCAGATCCACTTCAAGTCGACGGAGGAGTACAACGAGCGGTGGCGCGCGGCGTGGGTGATCCCGGCGGTGTGGCAGCTCATCTCCTTCTCGCTGCTCTGCGCCATCTGCCTCATCTGGGCGCCATCGCAGAGCTCCACGAGGTAAAGTCAAGTCTGCTGTCTCTTGCAGCGACATCATCCAATACACGAGGGCATCATGTACTAATGGCGGTGGGCTTGCATTTTCAGGTACGCCTACTCGGAGGAGGAGGAGGAGGGCGAGGACGTGGAGCGTGACCTGGAGGGCACGCGGCCGCTGATCAGGCCCGGCCCGCTGTCCTACGTGGACACCTGGGCGATCTCCGTCTCGCAAGACGCTACCAAGATCATCCTGCGAACGGACTCCGGCGTGTACGCCAAAGCCGCCGGCGACGGAGACAAGCGGGTGTAAAGCTCCACGACGAGCTGAGGATGGCTGACGATTTGGTGGTAGTAGGCATGTTGCGTTAAGGAACCAAAAAAAGCTTCCCACAAACTGTAGCACGGAGGAGTTTGATTGCACAGGGGAAAGGGGAACGAAGGGGATTCTGCCATGGCCGTAGGCTTGTACAAATTTGGCACTCGCTTCTTGGATAATCCTGTGGGTGCAGAGCAACAACGCTGCAATTGCAGAGTCAGCAGCATCTCTGTCTCTGCATCTGTATCAGCTCGCGAGGTTTCAATGTCCGTCTCACCACGGAAGCCTGCTGGCCTACCGAGCGGGAGGATCCGCCGGTCAAGTAGCCCGGTGGAGCGCGCGTGCGGGGCGGCGCCGCGCCCATGACCGGCAGCGGCGGATCGTGCGCCAAGATGGACGGGACGGCGTTCGTTATTTCGTTTACCGAACCTGAATTTCTGTCTCGTGCTGTCTGCATGAATTTCCGCGTGAGTTCTTAGCATCCCCACCGCCGTCGAATTGGGTCCTTTCCATGATCACGGGATGGTCCGTGTTTCATTTACCAAACACCACCCCAACGAGCCGTATTTCCACCCCATCACTCCACAAATTGGAGTCTGAAATTCGGCACGCAGATGCGGCAACGTATCCCATTTCCAAGTCCTTTGGGCGAATTTGTCGCGCGTGTGGCGCTGGCGGCAAAGTCAGGATCTTTCGGCGTTTGGCTCGACGAGCACCAACAAAACACTAATGGCTTCGGACCAAAAGGCCAAACAAAATTTTTATTGCGATTTGGTTGGGGTGCGCCAGGCTCGGGCTGTAGTGCAACGCCCGAGCGACACTGGAGGGCCCCAGTGGCAAGCCACTGTGGTGGACCCAGCCCCACAAATAATATATTTAATATCGAAGTGGGCACATGGCCCACATATCAGATATTAAACTGATAAGAACAGATACTACACTTGATCTTAGCCAAAAGGCCGAGAAAGGTATGAGTTGCTCTGGTCCCCTGGGTCTCATTTTATAGCCCTCCTCCGGCTCCGCTCGCTCCAACTCGCCGAGGTGGGACAAAGCTGAAGCACCGCACAGGCACAGTGCGCGCAGCGCGTGCTCTGTTCGCTCACTTGGGCCGTTTGGGCTGGAAATTTGGTGGAGCGTTACGGCCCAAGTGCTGTGCTCGCCGCAGGGACACACACATTTCCTCTCAACTCCCCCAACTCCGTCGCCGCGGCTGTTGGCCCGTGCCGCCGCCGCTGCCAGACGTTCGCCTCCGTCCCACGCCATCCTCCTCTAGTCCGCTTTGCTCCAGCCGTGCACGTTGAGGGTGGAGAGCATCCGGAGCGGGCGTTCGCCCGCGCTGCTTAGTCGCCTCTGTCTCTCGCAGCCAGGGGCGGGAGGGGAGCAGGAGCCTGGGGGTTGCAGCAGAGCGCCGGAGCAGGCCGTGGGGCGAGCGGCAGCTGTACAGAGGATACTGGGCCGCTACGACCACGACCACCTCTTGCGTTCGAGCTAATCCGTGACGCCGTCGAGCCCTTCGCCTCCTGCCTCTCTGACCTCTTCATCGAGTTTAAGGGGCTCGGCTCAACAGGTGCTAACTGTCGGATCACTGGAATATAGTGTTCTGTATCTGTAGTTCTGTTATGCAGCAGTTTAACACACCGGGAGGTGCCTTACGCATTTCAGTTAAGAGCCGCAACATCGTGATCGATATAAGTTGGGGTGCTTAGTTGTAGCTATCTTAGGTTACCTGCAGTAATTATCTCAGTGTTTGTCCCAAATTTTCCTTGATCGGCGAGATCTTTCAGAATTTGGGTCTCTATTCCCTCTACTCCCTAGCGAGAAATTTGTTATGTTGCTTGCTCACATAGTCTTAATCTAGATGTACTGTTGTTGAGAAACTTCTATGCTAGCTACATGGTTTTAGGTAGTATCTGAAGGTTGGGTCTGTTGCTTCAGAAGTGACTTTGGTAGTTGGTACAGCGTATAACTTACAGTTGATAGTAATTATGTTTTTTTTTGTTTCTTGCAGGAGTGTTTGATGTAACCTGGAAGCTGCGACCTATTATCTCTCAGCTGGTCCTTTCCATCGACTTATCAAGTAATATTTCTCCATGAAGTGTAGTTTATGCACAGCTCATTCCTGCTTCTGCTGCTTCTGTAAATGTAAGGAGGGGGTCGCTTTCCCTCGTCCATGCGCCGGGCAGTCCAAGGGTTCCTGCGGCGAGTCCTTGCAATCAGGAGCTACCCCCCAGTGTTGCATCTTTCCTCTCAGGCTTGTTGCTTGAACAGCTCGGATAATGAGGAGCCCAGTCGGAGTTCTGCTTATGTTGATTATAGAAGCCAGTGTCTGCTTCCCTCGATCACGCTAGCAGTGCGGACTTCAAACTGGGATGCTGCCAGAAATATAAGCTTCAGGGAGTGTGTGAGATTATACGGGCTATCTCAATCAATTGGTCTGTTTGCATTGCTTTTGCAGTTGTTCTTACCAAGGAGAATCAGAGAAATCCGGTGCTTGATTCAGAGCATTGTTGATTATTGTGGAAATGCCGGACAGGAGTTGTTTGAGTTGGCTCCTATGTTGGTCAGCAAATTGGGTGGGTCAATGACGCTGTTACAAGTTTATGCTGCAGTCATCCGGATATTTGTAGAATTGTCAATGTTTGAGGATGCTCTTCTCGCTTACATTGAGGCCAAGAAGGTTGGTGTTGAGCTACGTTTGTGCAACTTCTTGCTGAAGTGTTTAGTCCAGGGGAATCAGATCATGTATGCAAGGAGTTTATTTGATGACATGAAGAGTTCCGGTCCATCACCAAATGTCTACTCTTATTCAGTTTTGATGAGTATGTATACACACGGAGAGAGATTATGCTTAGAGGAAGCTTTTGAGCTTCTTCGTGAAATGGAAACTAACGGTGTGAGACCGAATGCTGCAACCTATGGAACTTACCTCTATGGGCTTTGCCGTTCCAGACAGGTAACATCTGCATGGGACTTTCTCCAAGATCTTTGTCAGAGAGGGTGCCCTTGCAACACCTACTGTTTTAATGCCGTGATTCATGGTTTCTGTACTGAGGGTCAGGTTCACAAAGCCATAGAAGTGTTCAATGGGATGAAGAAATGTGGATTTCTCCCAGATTCCTACAGCTATAGCATATTAATTGATGGGTTTTGCAAACAAGGGGAACTATTGAAAGGTTATGACATGCTTGATGAAATGGCAAGAAACGGAATCACTCCTAACCATGTAAGTTATAGTTCACTTTTGCATGGTCTTTGCAAGACTGGAAATGTTAAACTTGCGCTTGGGATTTTCAAGAGGCTTAAAGACCAAGGTTTCAAGCATGACCGGATAATGTACAGCATCCTTTTTCATGGCTGTTGCCAACATTTAGATCTAGATATCGTCAATGATCTTTGGGACGACATGATTCATCATGATTTTGTTCCAGATGTTTATGATTATACCAATCTGATCTATGCATTATGTAGACATAGATACCTTATAGAAGCATTGAAAGCATTTGAACTCATGCTTGAGAATGGGGTAACTCCCAACATTGTGACATGCACAATCCTAGCTGATAGCTTTAGCAAAGAAGGGCTGATAGGTGAGGCCTTCCTATTCCTTGATAAAGTACATCAGTCACTGGGAATTGCCCCCAACCTTTTCACATACAAAGTTATTATCAAAGGCCTTTACAGGATCAACAAATCGGACAACGTTTGGGAAATTTTTGCAGACATGATAAAAAGGGGATATGTTCCTGATGCTATCCTCTACAGTATTATTATTGATGGTTTTGTGAAGGCTTTGGAGTTGCAGGAGGCTTTCAGACTGTATCATAAAATGTTAGATGAAGGGATAAAACCTACTATTTTTACATATACTAGCCTCCTAAATGGGCTGTGCCATGATGATGGACTTCCTGGATTTAGGAAATTGATGAGGGATATGATTGGGGAGGAACTGGTACCTGACAAGATTTTGTGCACATCTATTATTGCATGTTATTGTCGACGTTCAAATATGAAGGCTGCCATGGAAATGTACAAAAAAATGGAAAGCTCTGGTTTATCGCCAGATGCTTTTGTATATACTTGTCTAATTAGTGGTTTTAGTAAAGTTCGTGTGATGGATGGTGCACTCTTGATGATGGAAGAAATGGGAAAAAGGAATATTAAACCTACTGTAGTAACCTATACAGCACTCATAATTGGATACCTTAAAACAGAGGATGAGAAACAAGCAATTAAGACGTGCATAGATATGCATCAGGCAGGCATTGTTCCGGATGACAAGCTGAGTTGTATATTGGGCCTTGGCAATGGCAGGGATGATTCTGATTATTATTCTCAGAAAGAAAAGGATGTACCATAGATTTTCAAATAGAGCTTTATTAACTTATCAAGGGGCTCCTCTGTGATGGTGATGAGCTCACCTAGTGTGGAAAAATATTTGCTACACTCTTTTCCTCTGCTTCCACATTGCTATCGGATGAACAAGAATCAGGAATGAAGTAACCTGAAAGTGTCAGTTTAATCCATGGACAACACCTGGAGGGTGCGACCATTACAGGTATCCCATTGCTTTGTGCATGTGTGTTAGACTGCATTTTAGAAAATCACCTTTTTACCTTATCAAAAGCCAATTTAAACTTTGGGTCGCTTCAGTTCATATGTGTCATCTCCATCCTTGAAATTTTTGCTGGTTTCCTAGTTTCATATTTAAAAAGATGTCCACTAGTCAATTATTTCCTTCCACAACAGCTACAAGATTCGTTACATTCAATCATGCTATTATTTCAAAAAAAAAACACTTTCCTGTAACTTTACTATCTATACTACTCGTAAAGGCATGAGCTTGGCAGATCCTTAAGATTGCAACAATCCATTATCCATCAAATAAATCCATTGGCTGAAATTTAAAGATGTTCCACACCTGAAATCATTACCATTCCATTAATCAGTTTAGTGCTCGATTGGTTCACCTTCCCTGCATTCTCATCCTCTGCAAGAGAAAAAAAAATACATATCCTCTGGCATGCCCCCTTGGGATTCTGTCTCCTGTAGGCTGACATGTAATCCCCCTCACTGCTGCATAGAACACTGCACACTGGCTGAAGCTGCCACTTGGCTGAAGAGGCAGCATGCTCCAGGTCACCGCGGAAGGCACCACTCTGTTTACAAATACTTGTATAAATATAATTGTTTGGTAGAATTCACATGAAGTTCGTCATGGTACCCATAAATAAGTTGTAGAAAAACTTAAAACTGCACTGATATTATTTCTGCACTGAAGGAACTTAAGTCTAGGAATCAAAATGTCCTTTCTGTGAAATGTTCACTTACTGTGATATATTCCAATACTCTGCAGCTTAGGCTTTTGAGAAGCGTCAAGCATGGTTGTTACTCCATTTGTCCGGCCTATTGATTAGGACTACAGAGCAAAGACCAACAGCAGTCTGCGGTTGAGTTATCTGCTTCCTAGACTGACCATCGACCAATCTGGAAGGTACAGAAGCTCCCTCGACGTATACCACCAGAGGTACAGGTTTCTGCTGGAGACTGCTGCATGGTTTCCTGCCAATTTGGCACATTTTACATATGTGGCATATAGAGATCCTGGGAGCTGTGTCACCTGTGGAACATAAGGGGATACATCTACACATAATAAGGAGTATGTCCAGTTGTTTTTGAAGGAGCTGTACACATAATAAGGTGCAGAATTTCTACAGCCAAGATCTCGCTTGAAAGATATCCTGGATGATAATTATTGTTCGGTGCAGATGTGCGCTGTGTTCCTTCAGAATGTAGGCAATCTGGACTGCCAGAAATGAAAATGAAGCATGGCGTGATGGAGTGTAAGCTACTGTCAAATGGGTTTGGGAGGCAGCTGCAGACTCGCTGAGGATGGCAGCTATGCCAATCTCTACTACTAAAAAGGGGTTAAAGGTGACATTTTTTTTTTCCTTCGTCTTACCCTTGGTGCGACATCCATCGCCTCCCCCCGTTTCGTCCAGCCTCAGGCGTACGTGGAGCATCCGTTTCAATTTGCAACTCATCTACGGCCAGCAATTGAATCCCGGTGTGCCCGCAGCTGCCGCTGTTAGTTTGTTTCGAAAATCCGATAATTCCGTTCCCCTTCCATACAACCCTGCATCGTTTTTGGTTTAGCCCACCGTCGCCCGTCGCGCCGCCGCTCCGTCCCCGGTGTCCTACGGAGATCGTCGTCCCTGCATCCAGAACTGCCGCGCCGCCGCCGCACCATCGACCCGTCATACCATCCGGGCTGCCGTCCCTTGCTCACCCTCTCTCCTCCAACGGCAGATCAATTGAAGCTGCCATCCCGCGACCAGCCGCCGTCTGCCAATAAGCCGCCAGATGCTGGAGATTATCGCCGCCAGCAAGTCCGCGATGAGATGATGACGGCCCATGAGTCTGCAATGAGTCGCCACCCCCTCACGACTTCGTGAAGATTGCCCTCCGCCGACAAGTACTAGCGGCCCGTAAGTTTATTCTGCTCGATCCGTCTTCTTCTTGATTTATTTGTCGCTTCCCCTTCGGAATTCAGATCCATGTATTCACTATTCAGTGCCTTTCCGTGCCCAATTCCCCTCCTGTTCCTTCCCCTTTCTGGATGGACTGCTTCGCATGGGTTATTAGGAATAGGATGACTGTTTCGCGTTGCCTAGATGGAGGTGAGGTAGGTGATTCAGGCGCCCATGGCCTGCCTGTCTAGAGAACGAGCCATCAAGATGCACATGAGGTCGTCGACTTGCCTTGTCCACTGATCGTGTGCCAAGCACAGCATGCCATTGGGTTTCCAATTTGGGCCAATTACAGAGTCAAACTGAGATAGATTTCTCAGCCTCTATGATGATAGACTCTGTTCTGCAGTATTGGTAACTCATATGGTTTTTCCTGCAGTGTGATCAGATCAGGATTGTAGTATCAAACTGTACAGGATATTCTTGTAAAAATTGTGCTTTACTGCTGATGGCATGGATTAAATAAAGCAGTGAGCAGCGCGTAATGCTCTCAGGTTTATCTGTGGCGGGAACAAACAGCTTTACTGTTGAGGTGTGTTTGTTCTCGTCGACACCTAATTTTCATGTTTACAATCTGAATTATTTTTGTTATGTAACTTACAAGGCTATGGAGTGTTGCTAAATTTGATTGTCTGATGTTTGTCAATTTATTGCAAAATTTCTAATAAGATCAGATTATATCGTATAAAAGAGTACCCGTATCTCCTTTTTGCGGTCATGTATGTTGGAATGATCTTCTTAGGTAAATATTACATCATTGCTTGGTGTTCTGGGCCAGGTCTTTTGGTATTGAATTAGTTATTCATTCATTGAAACCTTAGGTTTTTCTAATTGGTTAATCCTTTGAAGGAATGATTTTTATTTAGAACTAAATCGAATCATGATTGCAAAAAATATCGGTCAATCGAGGTACATATTTCAAATAGTAAGGAATGCACAATGAGTTGCAGCCAAATCTTTTGTGGGGTCTGAGCATAAATTATTTGTATGCAACTGTTATCGCTACACAATATGGTTCAGAGTCTGAAGTCTCAAACTGTAGAATTGTTTGTATGCAACTGTACGTTTGAGTTATCTGAAAGGTGCAGGTGCACGGTCATCAGAACTTGTGTATACCATAGTTGTTACGGCGGCGCGGCGAGACGCGGCGACCCACCACCTTCACACCTTTACAGCGTATATGGTGTGTGGCGTGGCGTCGCCATACACACATCGGCGTGGCGAATACATACATTATAGTCTAGGATATTAGGAAATTATACTGACAAATAGTAATGCAAATGTAGGTTAAAAGGTATAGTCTACAATATTAGCAACTCAAAATAGTAATGTAAATGTAGCACAAAAGACATAGAACTCTCTCATTTCTCAAACTTCCAAATCTCTCATCTCTCAAAAGTCGTCCAATGCAAACTCATCAAGATCGTTAGAAGCATCCACATTCTCTCCACCATCTTCAGTAGCATTCATTGGTTGTTCACCAAAATCATCTATATCATTATCATCCAAAATGATTTTTTCTTCCTCTTCCTCTTCCTCCTCCAGCAGTACAGTAGAGTGAGAGCGAGGCTCCGTTTGCGAGAGCTCCGACTTTTAAAAAATACGTACGAGTGACGAGTGCAGTAAATATCTATCTTTTACTCAAATCTACGCTACTCACCTCTTCTACAAGCGACTGACGAGTGGGACCCACTCCAACCTTATCTCCCACCCCCCATCCACTCCCTATCCCCACGCCGCGTCTCTCTCTCCCTCTCCCTCCGCCCTCCTCCCTCACCAGCGCGCCCCTCCTCCGTCCTCCTCCCTCGCTCCGCCCTCTCCCTCCCTCACCGGCGCGGCGGAAGGACAGAGGCCGGCGGCGGGCCTCGCGGAGCTTGTCTCAGCGCTGCTCCGCGGGCCGGATCCCCTGCCCCCTCCGCTCGCGGCGGCCGCGGCTCGGTCAGGCTGCGGCGCCTGAACAGGGGAAGAGGGGAAGAAGGGATGGCGGCGGCGGCTCGGGCAGGCGGCGGCGGCTCGGGCCGGCGGGAGG
This sequence comes from Panicum miliaceum, assembly GCA_032594955.1. Taxonomy (NCBI): domain Eukaryota; kingdom Viridiplantae; phylum Streptophyta; class Magnoliopsida; order Poales; family Poaceae; genus Panicum; species Panicum miliaceum. The sequence continues at coordinate 3,470,548 of CM064057.1, read as the reverse complement.
GCGCGGGGACAGCGGCGGCGGCGCGGAGACAGCGGCGGCGGCGCCTGAACAGGAGAGTCTGCGGGAGGGGAGGTAAACAGAAACCTTCTCCCCTAAACCCTAACCCCAATAAGTCACCTAGACGCAGCTCTATGGCGCCCGCCACAGAGCTTCACGGCGCCACAGGACGCCATATCGGCGCCACGGGGACGCCATAGCTCTGTGGCGGACGCCATAGACCATCGACGTCGTGACGTCGCCGTGGCGAGAGGCCAAAACCCGCCACGACGCTATGGCGTCGCTATGGCGACGATATGGCGACGCCATAACAACTATGGTGTATACCCTGGCTCCCTCCCTTTGGCCGTTTGTTGAAGTGATCATATCATGGTTATTTAATAGGTCCAAGTGGAGGCAACAATGCATTAAACTCTGAAATGTAACGGACATCAGGGATGGATTCAGAGGGTACTGTTCTGTTCAAAGGTCTTTCAATATATGCAGGCTGACCTCTCATTATATTTTTGAAGCTTCTCGTAGGTATAAACAGGCAATCAAACTATTCTCAGCACTTTGATTTCCAATTACGTATTGAGTTGGTTCAAGCAGTCAAATAGTTCTATACCATTTAGTTCTCTGCTTCCATTTTTTTACTGCAGAATATTGGAAAGGAGAAGAAGAAAGATATCAGGAAGGATAGTGGTGATCCAGCAAAGCAGCAAGCACACTAAACAATAGTAGGTCTGTTTCTCTTACTTGATTATTGATGCTCATTGCAGTGAGTCACTGATAAATATTTCCTAATATTCATACTACAGATGTTTGTCCTTTGAGTTTTAGTTCACATTGTTTTTGGCCTTTTTTCAGTTTTCAAATTCAGTGGAAGGATGAAATTTGGGCACTTGGTACTCGCTACTGTGTTGTGCATGTTTCAGTGAGTTGTTTGGTAGCTCAAGTACCATGCTGTTGTTTTTTAAGGCTGATCTGCTCCAATTTTTGCAGTCTTATGTTACTTTATGAATCTCCAGTGTTCCAAGCGAACTGCACTTAGAATTACCCTTTGCTTAGTGAAGTTAATCATCTGGTTAAATGGTCTTAGCTGCAAAATATCAAGGAATGCTGTAGTTCTGCCCTTCTAAGAAAACAGGTAACATGGACCAGATATATGATGTACATGTCAACTTTAACTCCATGATCAGTGTGTATGCCACTTCAGGATTGTATCGGCAAGATGTAAATTGAATATGATTCTTTGATCAAGCATGCATTTTATGTATTCTAGCATTGGTTACTACGTTGCCATCGAACAAAAATATAAATCTCAAGGAAGCTATTAGCACGGTAATACAGCAGATTTGAATTCCACGCAACAGATTGAAGGTATTAGTTTTCAGTCCATGTCACCATCCATTCCGTTATTAGCACATAGGTCCCTGCTCTGCTTGTATTAGTTTCAGTCCACGCAACATATTTGAAGCTATTTTGGTCCTTGCAGAGGATACTTGCATTATGTCCAGTTATTAGCACATTTTCGTTGGTGATTTAAGGACCTGCTTAATTGCATCAGAACATAAATTTCAAGATATCATCTCAGGTCAAGTTGAGGAATACATAAATCCTTCTGCATTGTTTTGTCTAGCTACCCCAATGTACTGGCATGTTGAGTTGTGCCTTTTTCTTTTAACAGATTGACAGTTTGCTTGGAAAGAGAGATAAACCAGGAGACCACAAATAATATTCACAAGATGAAAAAATGAGTCTATGATAAAATGGGATGGTTTGCGTACTAAAGAGCTACAACGTGTAATTGTTCTTAGAGCTGTGAACAGACAATTTGGCCTTTTGTCTCTGTGTAACTGCAGCATTTTGTCCCTTTCAAAATCTATGGTTAAACCAGATATAAGTATGGAACAACAACGTCTCACATATCTCCAATGTAGTTGGGTTTTGATGGTCTTGAAAAATATAAGTAGTGATGTTATTTTGTGCATGTGGCCACCGCTCAACAAGATACATGACAATAACTACTCGCTCCGTTCTAAATTATAATTCGTTTGACTTTTTTTACCCCAGGTTTGACCACCTATTCAAAACTTTATGCAAAATATCACTTCTTTTGTTGTGGTTTACTTTATTAATAAAAGTTCTTTAAGAATGACTTAATTTGACTATGTTTGCACAAATTTTTTGAATAAGATAAGTGGTCAAACTTAGTATTAAAAAACTCAAATGAATTATAATTTGGAGCGGAGGGAGCACTTTGTAATGTAGTTTTTTGATGTGTATCTTAATCTATTTCATTATGTTTGATTATCAAAAGACAGTTGCATTTCGATTATTTTATTTGTGTTACTCATTACATTATCTTTTGGGCTCCCGTGGCAATGCACGGACATAGAGCTAGTCGGAAAAAAGAAGAAGCAAGAAGTGGAAGTGCAGTGGGGACCACCATGGAGGTGGGGGGGGGGGGGTGGTAAACACAGATTTTCGATTTTGGTCATTTCGAGTGTAGGATCATGGAAAGATATGTCAATAAAAAATGGTGATGAAGAACCATTGCAAGACGCCGTCGGGGTCCATGTGGTATTGGGATTGGCCAGCCATCTACCAACATCACAGACGTATTCCAAATGCATCGCATCTTCATGCTAGAGTTGTGATCTTAACTTTAGACCCCAGATCGATGGCTCATTGGAATTGTTTATCCCTAGCGTTAAGAAATCCTTTATGTACACCTCTCGTTTTGTGTTTCCCTTTTGCCACAACTTGGCTTACTGTATTTGGTATTCCCTTTATCATGCCTGCCTTGATGACAAAGTTTTCAGGAAATTAGGCATAACTGTTTTCCATTCCGGTCCTTGTTTGTAAGTGTATCAGCATGGTGTTCTGATTCAATTCCGTTCCATAAGATAACCTTTTCTTTTCCATACTGTATGTACATGCAGATGCAGTGCAGGCATCTCTATATTGGAAGGTTATCATCCACGAACCACGCTGAGCAGGCGCGCCCGGCTTGTGAGCCGCTGCAGGCCGGAGGTCAGCGTCGACGAGGAGGGCTGGGAGCAGCGAAGGTCTCGCGCAACCAAACGCTTGGGTTGCACGCCGCAATTGACTCAACTTTCTTTCCATGTGGCCGTCTCCATCGGCAAGATCTCGCTTGTCCCCTGCACCCATGCTTTCCAGCTTCCATCATGAGGGGCCTTGCTTGCAAGTGACCGCACAGGAACTCGCGCCTTGTGCGCTCTGGTACACGGATCGCATGATTGCAACTGCAAAATGTTCAGATACCGATGGAGATCGCGGCCTGCTTTTAGTAGTCTCCAGCCCTAGCCTTTCTTGCCTGTGAAGCATCCGGTATTCAGGCTAACTGGAGCTTTGGTTCATTTGGTCGTGTACATATATACTGACTTTTTTTTTTCAGAATTATGTTTTCACAAGAGAGAACCAGCATGTTCTAACACACCCTTCATCAATCAACCATACCCGGATGCATCTCCTGCACAGCAGTTTGCTTATTATCATTAGGAGCTGGAGCCCAGCGACGCCAGGTGTAACACGGTATCTGACGTGAGTGAGTCCTGTATCTGATGGGCAATCATACTGCTACTCATATCCTAATTCCTGTCACTGCAAGTTTCTTTCTTTTTCTCGACAAAAGAACAAGATTAGCAGATCCGAGCAGCTCGGTCTTTCTGTTCACATGCTGCTTCCCTGCACCGTGGCATTATCTCTTCCAACTGCACATTTGGCATCGCTTTCTGCACAATAACGCCCTCCTTTCCCTTGTTTTTTTTATTTTTTGCGAAGATCCTTTCCCCGATTTTTTTTGAAAATACTTTTCCGCGATTTCAACAGGGTGACGGCTGACAACTCCTACCAGTCACAAATACTCCCTCCGTCCTCGAAGGTAATGTATTAGTGTTCAAAATTTGTACCTAAATGTTAGAATATTTTGAAAACTAATTATTTTCAATCTGTCATAAATTAGTAAAAATACGGCTAACAACTCTTCCCCTCGCTCAGAGCGGCGTGACCACCATGGTTGACCCAATTCGCGAGTAGTCCACTTGCTTTAGCTGTTGTTTTTTCCTACGGGTTGTTTACCTCTGTATTTCAGCCTTGTAGGAAATTTAGGTGGCACTTGCCAGGTCTCGGAGCAGCCGTTCTAACCCTACTCTATAAGAGCATGTTTTCATCGTAGTATAATAATACGTAGCTCTCCTGCATATTCGAGAGAAAAAATAAATTAGTAAAATGACAACAAGCAAGGTACTACCTCCGTATCATAATACTTGACGTTGGTTAGTTCAATTTTACATTAACCAACGTCAAATAAAATGATCCGGAAGGGGTATTAAATAAGGGTACATACGTCATTTCCTCATCTTCTTAATCTGTTATAAAAATATCAGAATGTCTTATATTACACGAGAGGGAATACATCCGAATGAGAGGGAAGGAAAAAAACAATCTCTGAGTCACACGTGTCTCCAAGACATTTGTGGAAGTGGCTCTAGGCTTAGCAGCCGTTCAAGCAGTACTGTTCGCGCACGTGTCTGATCCGCTCTTCTCCTCCACTCTTCTCGCACGACCATCAACGTGTCCGTACCACGAGCGGCCATTGCCCAGCGCCCTCCAGAGCCCAGTTGGCAGTTGCTGAGTGAGCAGCTAGCGACCATGGCATTCAATTTTTTCTTTTAAGGGGGCATTCCTGAGTCCTGACCTGCCGCTGCAGTGGAGGCCCGTGTGAAACTCGAGCGCCGATCTTTCCCGGCCCGCGGGCCCACGGACCAGTTGCGGTGGCGCGGCGTGGCTCCGGCCACCGCACCGCGCACTGCGCGGGCTCTGACACTGACGGTCAATTTATGGATCAACCGTAGCGACGCCGATTGGAGATTTCCCAGGATATCTCGCGCGGCGTACGAGCTGCGGGCGGCCACAGAACAAGCAGCGTCACGGCCGCCGTGATTTGCAGGCAGCGGCCGGCGAGCCGTACGTCGTGCACAGGCCGCGACGCGGGGGGTGTTGCGTTGGCGCCAGGGGCCAGGCGCCACGCCGGGAAAGTCGCCGCCGGGGCCTCGCGCGTGCTCGCGCACGCGGAAACACTCGCTAGTGGGTGGCACCGCGAGGTGGACGACGACCCCGGCCACGAGAACGAAGTTGCTCCCGTGGCTCGCTAGAATCCGGAGGTCATCCGACTTGTTTTCCAATGCGTTTGGGTAATTTTACTATTTCCTTTTGAAGAGTTGATCTTCTAGTGTCTCTGAAGACATCTGCCTAAAAATCCATCCGGGATTGCGTAACCGCAGTTGAATTTACTAGTAATGTGGAAGTTTACCAGTCAAGTTCCGAGTGGCCGGCCATGAGGCCGTGACTGGACTGATCGTATAGGGGGCAAAAAGTCTCGGTCTATGCACACAGATTGCCGCCAGTTTTTCAAGAACGAGTCAACTACGGAGGTGTGGAGATCTTGTGCCACCGGCATTTCAGCTCGATCATGGACTGTGGAATCCAGAGCATGCAACGACCATGCATGTGCATAGGTCACCGTCATGGAATTGTCGCCCATCATCAGTTGGTAGTGGTAGCTCTGTGCTTTGCATTTTTGAATGCACCATGTGCTTTGGGGTTAGTTGAACATCGCCTAGTCGTAGGCTCGTGACACCCACTGCTAGAGAAACCACCACCCTCCAGTCTTCCATCTTGGAAAGTGACACTGCTGAAGAAATACATCTTTGGAACGATGCAGATTCAGAAGAGTCTTGTAGGAAATGCCTATTCCCCGCATGAACAAACCCTTCTTTTTCCTGTGAAAGCGCACTAAAAAGATCTACTGACCATTCGAGGATTACTGTTTTTGAAGGCTACAGGCACTGTATTTTAAAGGTTGTAGTAGTATGTATGTCTTATTCTTCATAGTCTGAACTCTGAACAGCAGGTTGATTCGGGAACAGGTGAGAACGGTCAGACTTCAGAGCACAGTTGGATGTGAAGGAGACACTTGTACAGAGACTAGGAGAGCCGGCCTGGAGCACACTAAGCTAGAAGTAATCACAATTAGTGGGGGTTGTTTCTTGCAGACAACAAAGACCACGGTTACCTAGAGGTCATTATCAACTATCCACTTGTTTACGACTAATGCCAAAAGATAAACATATATATAAGATCGATGCGCACACATGATGCTTCTGCGTGGTGCACGTACTAATCAACAATTAGATAGAGATAAACGAGGCGCTTTGGTCCAGCAGATGCACCCCTTCTTTACTCCTTTTAAGGAAGCAAGTGTGCCTCCTTTGGCTCATTAAATACGTGATTAGTACGAATGCATCTTGTCAAAGTTGTCGTCTGCCTTCGCCTCCTCACCCAAGCCAATGCAAGAGGGAGAAAATATGCTGCAAGTTTTATCAAAGATGCTGTGATTTGTCGTAAGAAAAGTGGCTGCTTATGGGCGCTTTTATTTGGCTTGGTTCATGTATGCGTGCAACACGAGCTCCTTTTTTTAAGTGATGGACGCGAAGTTGTTCTTCGTTGTCAATCCCATGCCTCGTCTTTGTAGCTTGGTTTTGCATTGCCCGGTAGTCCGGTCTGCAATGTTGATCAAGTCTTGAGTTCAGTCTTCCAAACACCAATGCATGGAGCTTACATCATGCAGGCATGAAAAAAAACATTCACCAAATTGAAAAAGAAAATGAGTAGCTCGCGTTGACGATTGGAGGTAGGACCTTTAGTCTAATCTTACTCAAATGCCCATTAACACTGTGTGGAAAATCTTATGTTTGCAAGCCTGATCCAAAATCTTTTAATCTTTTAAATCACCTTTTAAAGGGATGTTCACATCAGCATTAATTAGGATGCAAACGGTTACTCGGAAATGCTAGCCCTCGGTAATCCTTTTAACCATGAGCCCAGACATTGGAGTGGAGCATCGCCCTCGTGGGTCACTTTCCTTTGCGCACAGTATATACTAGAGATCTGAAAGCTACTGCTGGAAGAATCGTGGTCGAGTGAAAGGAGCACAAGAAAGCAACACAAAACCAGTAACAATGACCGAGCAGGAACGGCCCAAATGCAAGTGGGAGCAAACTAATGGATCGTTGGGTCGATCAATCAACAGTAGCGCATATAGATTAACGCTGACCATGGCAGATTAAGAATGCGGCAAAGAGGTGGGTAAAACAGTAAAAGTATTATCCTTTAATTTCCTGCCACTCACGCTTCCAAGGTCTCCAATTAATTCAGATTAATAACGGTGCATAATACTTAAGCATTGGATGATTATATTTACAGGATAAATATAAGCTTTGATCAAGCTGCACCATGTAATTTTTGCTGTTTTTATTTATTTAAGAAAAAATGCATATAAAAAGGAAAACCAGGCTGGGATGAATACAAAAGAATTTCAACAGACAAAGATAGGATGAAAAGGATGGTCGCAGTAATAATATTGTTCAAATGTCACAAGGTACGAAGAGAGCAGGAAGTTTCATGGTGACAAAGACTTCTTCTTTTTTCTTTAGAGGACCGTGGTGACAATGATAATTACATGGTCATATCCTCCAAAAGGTGGGTTAGGCTCATTTCTATCACCTCCTGCTCCTCAGGGCGTGTTGAGGTTTTCCTACCCGGGTAATTTACTTGATTCAGCTCTTTTTGAGAAAAATGGCAATGGCTCAGAGCCTATAGGTGTCCCTATGTATTACTTCAACATGTTAGTTACATGGTCTAGAGATGCTTCCCTTTTTTACCAAATGGGTAACAGTTTACATGAATTATTAACGTAAAGAAAGTTCTTCCTATTCATATGAGAAAACCAAGGAAGAAAACAATATAATGTTTCGGCAAGCACTATATGTCCTACACTCGAATATCCGTCCTATACTCGAATATTGTCCAACTTTTATCACAGTATGACTTCCTTAAACTCTTAAAGCCTTAAGGGTCTAGATTAATTGGCAAAAGTTAGAAAAATATGAACACATAATGCGAAAAATTACCTAAATTTTAAACTACACGTTTACTATAGTTACATTGAAGCCACTACTATGCAACAAAGATTTTCACGCTAACTCTATTTAGTCAAGGGTGAAGCAGCAAACACTTCAAACTCAACTATTAGCAGCAGAGGTAGCGGGGATAGAGGAAGAGAATTCAGAGTGGATTGAAGAAGAAGAAGATAGGAATAGCGACCGGAGGACAGATTAACTTGGAGAAGGAGTAAGAGTTCATACAAGTTTCATCATGTCCTTCTCTCCTCCTCACGTTTAGTATTCTCTCGCTGTTACATGGGCCAGGCCCGATACGTGCACGCAAGCACAACTAGCGAACCCATTCACTGCCTTTGAGCCGGACATTGGGCCTCCTGGTACGACGGCCCACAACTGTAGAAGGTTCCTCCGGATCCTGGTTCCTGACATTCCCCCTCCGTTGAGACGCCGCTTGACCCCAAGCCGGTGCAAAGGGAAATGCTTGCTTGAGCACCACCAGGTCTTCCCAAGTTGCCATGTCCTGTGGCTAATCCGACCACTGGACCAAAACTTGCTGTACAATATTCACCTCTCGAGTAACAAAGCGCCGCTGCAAAATGGATTGTGGAACACGGGGCAAGTCCAGGTCAGCCGGAACAGAGGGAATTACCTCGTCAGTCGAGAGCACTGCTGGCTTGAGTTGTGAAACATGGAACACCGGGTGGATGGTAGAAGAACTGGGCAACTCCAACTTGTAAGCGACCTGACCAACTCTTGACAATACTTTGAATGGACCGAAGTATTTGAAGGCAAGTTTCTGATTAGCACGAGGTGCGAGGGAAGACTGCATGTAGGGTTGAAGCTTGAGAAACACCATGTCGCCCACAGAAAACTGTCGTTCAGATCTTCCTTTGTCGGCCTGCTTCTTCATGCGAAGCCTGGAACGAGTCAGGTGTTGCTTGACAAGAGATTTCATAAGCTGGCGCTCTTGAAGCCAAGTAGTAAGATCCACCGAGGCCACAGAATCAATAGCGGACACACCAAAATGGCAAGGAGCATATCCGTAAAGAGCCTCAAACGGATAACGACCGATAGCAGAATGCTCACATGTGTTGTACCAAAACTCCGCAAGGGAAAGCCACTGAAGCCATTTGGTCGGGCAAGCGTTGACAAAACACCGAAGAAATGTCTCCATTGTCTGGTTCAATCTCTCGGTTTGTCCATCGGACTGGGGGTGATAAGCTGATGACATCCGTAACTGCACATCTGCAATTGAGAACAATTCTTTCCAGAAGAGGCTAGTGAAAACTTTGTCCCGATCTGTGACTATAGCTGAAGGCAGGCCGTGCAACTTGTACACATTGGCCATAAACACTTTTGCTACACCAACAGCAGTGAAAGGGTGACGCAAAGGAAGAAAATGTCCATATTTGGTGAAGTAGTCAACCACCACTAACACGCAGTTTGCATTACCAGATTGAGGCAGACCTTCCACGAAGTCCATAGATATGACCTGCCATGCTTCTCCTCGTGCTCGGTGAAGCGCTTCGCCAGCTCGTCGAGGATCAGCTTGGTGTCGGGATTCATGGCGCCGTGGCGGCGCTGGAACCGAGTGAAGTGGTCGTGGGTGGGTTGGTGCTCCAGGATCGGACGAATCCCCCACAAATCAAGCCGGCGTGGAAGGGAATTACGGGATCCCCGAGTTCTCAACAAGAGAATTCGAGAATTGGCCCCAACCGGATCCGATTACTAGCTCGATCGATGGCGTGTGGAAACAGTCACGATTCAGAACACAGATTGTAAACCAAATGCCGAGGATCGGAGGAAACTGATACCAATTGTTAGCAGGAGAGGTAGCGGGGATAGAGGAAGAGAATTCAGAGTGGATCGAAGAAGAAGAAGATAGGAATGGCGACCGGAGGACAGATTAACTTGGGGAAGGAGTAAGAGTTCATACAAGTTTCATCATGTCCTTCTCTCCTCCTCACGTTTAGTATTCTCTCGCTGTTACATGGGCCAGGCCCGATACGTGCACGCAGGCACAACTAGCGAACCCACTCACTGCCTCCGAGCCGGATATTGGGCCTCCTGGTACGACGGCCCACAACTGTAGAAGGTTCCTCCGGATCCTGGTTCCTGACATCAACCTAACCTGTTATAAGCCCTGAACCAAACCTGCATAATCAACTGTGAACCCTCAAAAAGTTAATTGTAAAAAAAATCCAAAAGAAAACCTACAAGGTTAATTGACCTTGTCTGCTGGCCCTACAGCACACTGCTACAGTGCTACTGCCCTAGCTGCTATCCGAGCCTAACCCGTCTTATCCAATCATCAACAGGGTCCAGTCAAACCAAAGAAACCCGGCCCAACCCTGACCCAGCACCAACTCGTGTTCCCGAACAGTCCAATCCGTCCGTCCGCTCCCGGCCCACCCGCGATCACGAGGCCGCCCCGCTCCAGAAGAAACGCGCACATGGGCAGCAGCGCGGGCCCACCACGGCACGCCCGTCCAATCCGAGGCGAGCGCTCGGTGGACGCAACGTCCCAAAAGGACAAACTTTTTTTCCCCTCCTCCCCTCCCGTCCGTCCCGAAACCACCGCCTCCGACCGCCACACGAACCACGTGCGAATTCTTTCCGAGCCATTATGGCGCGCCCTCCGCCATTAAACTACTCCTCCCCTCTCGCTCCCCCGCCAGCGAAACGATAAATCAATTCCCGTGGTTTTTAATCGCGGGGGATTTGTATTCATTACGGCCGGAAAACGGGGGGCTCCTTTATAAGCGCGTCGGGGCGCGGCGTGCTCACACGAGGAGGCAGCGCTTGCATCTCGCGCACGAGCCCTGGGGGGAGGAAGAAAGAGGGGGAGAGGTGAATAACCACCGCTGCGAGAGGCGAGAATAGCACGAGCTGGGGCGGAGTTGGAGGCGGCGGCGCGGGGATTTGCTTGAGGAAGGTGGAGGAAGGAGGGGAGAGACCAGCGATGGCGGCGAGGCCCGGGGAGAGGGCGACTAGCTTCGCCATGGCGTGCAGCCTCCTCAGCCGCTTCGTCCGCCAGAACGGCGCCGCGGCCGCCGAGCTCGGCGTCGGGATCAAAGGTGAGCGCGGCACCGCCGGTCCAGGGTTTGGCTGCTACAGCTGGTTGCCTTTGGGGGAAGATTGCAAAAAATATTTTTGGGGGCTCTGCCGTCTGCGTCTCGATTCCTGCCGGAAGTTGCTGTTTTGGGGTGTTTGGTGTGAGATCTGAGCTGAGCTTCAGTCCTCGGGGCCGAAATTAACGGCCCTGGGCTTGAAATTTCCAGCTCTCTGATCCGGATTCTGTTTGGTTTGGTTTCAGGTGAGGCCGAGCCGCAGACGATGAGCTTGCTGCCTGCAGCGGAGGCCGAGGAGGCGGAGAGGAGGAAGGAGACCATGGAGCTATTCCCCCAGAGCGCCGGGTTCGGCGTGAAGGATGCTGCTAGGTACGTACAGTACTTCTAGATCGCAGCATGTTTTTCATTTCGTTCTAGCCTCCCCCTTCTAGGTGTGTGCAACAATTCTTAGGTACCAGTAGCTAGCATAACACCAACATGATATTTGTGCTGTCTCATGGACAAAAAGGCTAGTATTGACTCTAGAAGCCTCGCAATCCGAGTCTAAGTTTGGTGTATTCTTCAGTGATACGTGTTGCAAGGTGGTCTGAAGTCTAGTAGAGCGATATGTTCAATCTCGTTTTTGACAGAGTTGGGTACTTGTGTAAGCATCCTTGCAGTTTTATTTTGTCATGATATCTCTGGTGAAAGCTGTATCTTTGTAGCCGGGAGAACCTATTCTTGCTTTTGTTGAAAGGATGTGTGTTCTTCCAGATGAAGCAACAAGATATTTCTTTTTAGGCGAAGCAATCAACACTGCTCATTTAGATTGTAGCTAATGGAGCATGAGTTCCTTGTTGATAAGATTTGAAAAACGGTTAATCTGAGCTGGAGTTTAGCCATCCATGTATCAAAGATGAGGTCTTTAAACCATGAAAAAAGGGTCTGTGTTTGGTAGTGAAGATATATTAGGCAATCTATGCAAAACTGAAGTCGTGATCTACAGGCACGTTCTTACTTCTTAGTGTTCCTCTGTGTAAATATTCTCAGTGAGCCAGAAAAGAAAGATAAATCTCAGCAGCTCACCATCTTCTATGGAGGGAAGGTGCTGGTGTTCGACGACTTCCCAGCCGACAAGGCAAATGACCTGATGCAGCTGGCCAGCAAGAGCAACCCAATGGTCCAGAACGTTGGCTTGCCTCAGTCCTCTGCGTCCGCAACTGTCACCGACAATACGAAGGTCCACAAGGCCATGCCTGCTCCTGTGAGCAGCTTGCCTGTTGCTCAGGCTGCTGATGCCCACAAGTCTACTCGTACAAATGCTTCTGGTACTTACTCCTCCTTTTTTCTTCCTGTTGGGTCATTCCTCATTCAATTCAAGCTTCAATACATGGATAGGTGAACTTTGTCATGTTGATTATTGACCGAACCCATTTCTTCTCTTTTGTAGACATGCCTATTGCCAGGAAGGCGTCACTTCACCGCTTCCTTGAGAAGAGAAAGGATCGGTAAGCAACTGTTGCCATGATTGTTCTCTTAATATGTTTGATCTTTTTTTACCACTCTTGTATTTGGATCTAATTTATTTCTTATTGTTCTTCAGCCTCAACGCAAAGACACCGTATCAAACTTCCCCTGTCGACGCTACACCAGTCAAGAAGGAGCCTGAGAACCAGCCATGGCTTGGACTAGGACCAAATACCGTGAAGTCCAACCTGAGTTAGCACGACACTCAACCAATAAGATGGCACCGCAACCTCACCAAACCTTTGCATAAGGTTCTGAATATGCTTGCCATTAGAGTAACGAAATCATAAATATTCTCTCCTTATCGTGTTGTTTAGAGCTTTCTTTAGGTCGTGGTTCTACGTCCTCTTGTCACATAGTTCTGGATGTAAAGAAAAAGTAGCCAGTCATGACCATTACTGAGAGTCCGAGAGAAGTTTTGGGTTGTTAACACACGGCGACTCTGAATTGGCCATGCTAAGTAAAATGATAGTGCAAAGAGACCTATATGTATTTTTTCCTGAAACCTGGATCGTTTGGCTCTAGCCTTGATCTATGCAGAGCATGTTATTGTAATGGATCCAGCGTATCATAAGACCAGTATTGTTGTTTTCTGATCACATGGCCTGATTGTCAAGTTTATACGGATTCTTGTTACACCTGCTGTTGCAAATCTTTGGTAGTTTCCGGTAACTGGAGCAATCTGGTGATGTAAAACTACATCCAAGTAATTTATGGTGTTTTGTCCCTGTTGAACTATTACATGCCTCTCCAGTATAGGGCTTGCTCAAAAGAAATAAAAATAAATGTCAAATAATAAAACATGATATCATAATGCTAGGACACAATCAATGGCACATTTGATGCTGTAAAAAACACGAGTAATAGGTAGTAAATTGTATATGAACCATGGGGTAACTTCACCTTGCTCCTGACCTAACAATTATGCAGATGGATAGATTCATGGCAGCACATGACTACATGAGTCAGAGCCGGTAGGTTGAACGGCGTTGTCCGGTTGAAGACTACCCACAGTGGCTCCGATGCTAAAAATTTCATGTGTCAGCCGATGCTCCATTTCTACCTGAGCTGCAGCGGTGAACTCTAGCTGTGGGCCTATATTGCAGCAGACAATTAATACTAGGCATGCCACTTTATTCTCTTCTCATGTCACATACAGGTGGGACCACAGTTATCAAGCACCGCAGCATGTTCTTTCCTCGATGCTTCAGTTTTCGATGCTTGAATTTGTTGCTACAATGGGTAAGCATCGAGACTGAGATGAAAAAGAGGGTTTCAGCATCGACATCTCAGCTCTACTGTGGGTAGTCGAAGAGCTGAGGAGGAGGAGGAAGATGCACGGGCAGGACTTGTCGCTGGTGCCGGATTCTTTAATCAAAAGGCTCGAGCACATGTGAGAAATAGGGGCCCTGACAGCAAAAGCAAAGCGAAATAGTCCAAACACTCCACGGAAGAAAACAACGGGAAGTTGTTTGGAAACTGCGTGGGGGCGAAAAGCCCGGGGGACACCCGAGCCCACCTCGCCCAACTTGCTCGTAGTATAGTAGTATTAACACAAGACTTCAGAGCCCTTGCTGGTTGCTGTCCTTTTCTCAAGCTTTTTTCCTCTTGCTTTTGATTGTTTCTTGTGGAAGTTTCGTTCTCCTGGCTTTTGATCATTGGCTCTTTGACTGAATTTCGTCAAAAGGGGTTTTGCGGGGGGAGGAGGTTTCCACGGACCGAGTCGCTGAATCTGAGGAAACACATTGCATGGTTCAGGGATTCAGGCAAGTTCAGTACTAGAATACTGCTCGCTTCTGGTTCTGTAGCACAGTAGCAGAGAACCGGAAATCAAACCTGTCGGCAGTTGTGCAGGCTCATCTGGAGCTTGGCTTGTGTGCCACTCAGTTTCTTTCTTTGCGTGATGCGTGTGACCAACAACCACCCAGAGTCATCCAAAAGGAAGAGCCATGTCCGAGTTGCTCACATGCAAAATCTTGTGAACAAAAACCCGTGTACCGTCCGCTGGTCCAGGACGCATGGTGCCCTGGTTTTCAGGATGGCAACGTTCTTGCTCGCTCGTACAGTACCGACCGATGGATCTCTCACACCCAATGGCATGGCAACAATCCGGCAGGTCGATTTCACGGCGCGAGCGCACGGGAAAGGGCCTGCCTGACCTGGCCTGACTCCTCCATCCTATCCCATTCCATTCCATCCCACCGCGTGGACCACCGTGAGCCAGCCACGCGATCCGATCTATGGTCCCTCCTCCACGCTGAGGCCTACCGATCGAGCAGCGACTGCCACCAAACACGCCTCGCGAGCAACAACAAAAGTTCTCGCCGATCGAGCTCGCTGCCGCTGTTCCACGACGGAGTCGTCTTCTTGGAGATCGACCTCTCTCAGTCCGCACAGCCGTGACAGACTAACAGTGTGGTCCTGGAACGCCGTTGCAACGGAGGCAAACAGCCGTGCGTCGGCAGAGTAGCGGAGCACCACAGCAGGGACGGGAGCTTTTGGCGGCGCCGACGGAGGCGGGGCAAGTTTTTAAAAAAGTTTTCTGTCTCGTGGTCAATGGACGTGGAGTCGCCAGACAGACATGGGATAAAGAATTCTGAAGCTTTGGCTGAGACCAGGCTGCAGAGGCAAGATGGGCGACCAACATGCGTGCATGGGCAGCACGCAGGAATCTCTCGGTTCTTGGCCATGGCTGGCGCCTCTCTTCTTTTCTTCACCCTTCATGTTCAGGTTCATCTCACCACATGGCGATTGTTTAAACAAGACGCATTGTTTGAGTGAGTCCCCGTATCCGTGAGAAAGGCCGTCAACAGCATGCACTACGGGGGTTCGTGCTCCTGACGACGTTCTGAATCTGAAACACAACACTTTCGGCAAATTTCGGCTAGTACAACAGTATTAGAATAAGCCGAAAGAAGACAAGCCCAAACAGAGTCAGAACCCTTCGGCCTGTACCCAACACTGCAACAACATTTTCGGCAAATTTCGGCTAATACAATAGTATTAGAATAAGCCGAAAGAAGACAAGCCCAAACAGAATCAGAACCCTTCGACCTTTACCCAGCACTGCAACAACAGCTTCTTCTTTCCCGTCGTGTTGTTGTCGTCGTTCCCGGCGGCGTCCGGTTCCGAGATTCCTGGTGGGGCTAGACGGTAGGTGTACACGACACGGATCGATCCATGCATATCCATGCTATCGCCATGGCCTAACCAACCGTTCCAACCTAACGGACACGTGGTGCGTGGTAGTGTGGTACTGTGTGCATCGCTGTGGCCTTGCAAGTCGCCTGCTGCACTGCTGAAATCCACAAGTCTTTTTTTTTTTTTGAAATGCCTGAGACTGATAGTATAACAAAATTCTTATATTCCGCGTGCGTCGGCCCATCTGCGCGTGGTGGCTGGTTCTGGTTGTCTCGGGCCATATAAGCCCACAACACTTCACTCAAGAAGGCTGCGCACACGGCGACTGACTATGGGCCTGGATCCTTCCTTGGATGGTGCAAAGTCGCCATGAGCCTGCTGCCTGCAGGCTGCAGCGGATACCTGATTTGTGTGCTAGGTCCAAAAGTCGGGTTGAGCAGGCTTGCTGGTGGTTTTGGGCCGGCACCTGACAGGCCTCAGATGCCCATCAGTACAACTGCTAGCTTAGCTTCATGCCAGTCGTCTATGAACATCCACAGAAATTCACAGGCAAAACATGGAGATAAGCTTTGCTTTGATTTTGCATTTTGAGTTGTCGATAAACGTCACCATAAAATGAAGTTGCTCCTTTTGTTTTGGTGCAGGCTGGCGGACCTGGAAATTTTCATTAACGGGTGAGATCTGTGCATACATCACACGAGCAAATTAATTTACATTGTCTCGCACTCACATCGTCACACTATCTCTCACACTCTACTTTGCTTGCATCCTGCTTCATTCTTTACAGCATGTACACGACGAACGTAACACGGCGGGCGGTTTCACGGGAACGACCCGGAGTCGTCGTCGTCGCCGCGCTCGTCGTCATCGGGGGCGAGGAAGATGCGCCTGGAGCTCCGGTCTGCCGCCTTGCCATCGTGGTGCCTCCTCCATGCCCTCTTGCTCGCCCGCGCCTCGGCGGCGAGCTTCCGCCTCTGCTCGTACAGCTCCTCCAGGAAGTACTCGTACCTGCACTCCGGCTGGCAGAACCCCTTGTCCCTGATGCCAGCCAAATTTAAAAAAGAGTACTCGTCAGCAGCTAGCAGTGGATGCGCGCAACGAGCACGAGGAGCAATGCAAGCTAAATAATGGTGGATATCGATCGAGGCTCACATGTATATGTAGATGGTCCTGTCGTCCAGGCGGCGGCGGCAGAGCTCGCAGGCGAGCAAGGACCCGTTGACGCGCCGGCCGCCGCCGTAGGAGGCGGTGTCTTCGTCGCTCGTGCCGGTCACTGCTGCCATGATGCCGGACGCGCCGGCGCGTGCGGGTTCGGCGACGCGGAGGAGGCGCGCGGAGGCGGGCTCCGCGACGGCGGCCATGAGGTCGACGCTGGTCTCCGGGTTGCAGGAGGGTACCCCGGTCGTCGACGACGGCGCCCCCGTCCGCTTCCTCTTCTGGAGGGCAGGCCGCCGCGGCGCGTAGTCCGCGGCGAAGAGACTGCCCTCGGGGATGCGGGCGCCGCCGGGTCGGGACGGCGGCGACCAGCCGGGCTCCGCCAGGGCTAGCAGGTCGCGGATCGTCGACACCCTGCTTCCAAGCATCGTCGCTGCCTCGTTGCTCAGGTAATTATCTTGTTCTCCGCGTGCTCGGGAGCGAGGAGCGAGCTGGTGTGTTGGGTACTGCTGGGCTGGAGGCGGTTTATATAGGGCAGGAGGGACTGACAGGGGCGCCCTGCTCTCAACTCCTGCGTGTGTTTTTTCGATTACAAGGATGACGCAGCACTACCATACGCACCTTTTATCACAGGCCTTTTTTGCTTTCTTCGATCCAGAGAAATCTGTTTTGTTGCTGACATCTTTGGTTTTGGTGTACCTATAGAAATATAGGTCGTCAAAGAATATTAAAAAAATGAAGGATCTTTTTTCAAGTTTACCCAATGTTCGAAATAGCTCGCTATTAGCTTTTTAGGAGATGTACCGCTATGCTATGCAGCATTTGTCCGATACATCCGCTAAATGGGGTTTGAAGAGATTTAGCAGTGCTACATGTCCGCTAAAGTTGCTTTCAGAGATTTAACAGCACTAAATGTCAAGTAGCTAGTAGATTTTAGTGGTTGCATTCGCTCAAAGACGCGGTCAAAAGAACGAATACAACTAAATGGACGTAGTGTGGACCCTAGACAACGTAGCATGGACACGTTGAGCAGTTCAGAGTTTATTTTTTGGTGTTAGACCAATAATGCTTATCATTTTATATGTGATTATTGATTATTTTATCATTCCGCTAAATGATTTAGCTTTCGCTATAGCCCGCTATAGCTTTCTATAGCTTTTAGAGAAGGGTGCCGCCGCTAAACTTCATAGCCCGCTATTTTAAACATTGAGTTTACCTATAGTTTAATTTCCTTCTTAAAACTTCACCTAGACATTCTTTTCACCGATCTACCCCTTGGCAGACTACACAATTTGTTCATGAATTGTACACAACCCTTTCATCAAAAGAACTGAAATAAACTTAAAATTTTAAAAAATACCATATAATTTTTCACATCAAGTTGGATTATTGCTTATCTGCCTTGAGATGCCTAGACCTAGACCAGCCTCTTCCTGAGCAAACAAAAATGGAATTTGAAATCATATACCTCTTATTATGGTGTACACCAAATGCTTCACCCTCCTTGGCATACGAAGCCTTGTTGTCAAAATGTGTATACCAATTTTGTGCTATAGGACTATACTCCGTAGAGTAGGCCTTCTGGTGTCTAACCTAATTCGACTATGTGAATTGATGAGGTTTCGAGATCCGATACTTCCGCTTTATAGACCGTGCGTAAACACCAACTCACCCTTTTGCTTTACGCTTTCCTTATATTCATTATGAGCTCTTGTTTTATCGATATTTACAATACGTAAAAATAACCGCATAGTACTGTTACGTATGTAGGGCCTGTTTCGTAATATGCGTAGGTTGAAGGTTTATGTAAACATAGGTTTTTATGTGGAAATATAACAGGAATTTTTAATGCTGATATGGCTTTCTAGAAGATAAATTCTTAATTTCGACCATTTCTAACTAGGCTAGCGTCCTACAGTCAACATAGCTCTGATACCACTCCTGTCACACCCGATTCTAGAAAGAACCAGATGCATCTCATATGTGCGCCAAGATCTCGTTCACACACATATGGTAGATGGAAAGTGTAATATATCAAAGACAATGCTCAAAAGTAACTAAATAAAGTATTACACTCCGTATAAAACAGACACAATTGTCTTTAAAAGATAAACTGTTATACCCTATACGAAGTCTTCAAAACTCCGTCTTCCACAGGCGATGACTGGTGAACGCAGGACCTAGAACTCCTCGAAGTCGTCGAAGATCTCCTCTTCAATGTTCTCTTCTGAATAGCAGGGGGCAAGGGTCAAGTGAGTCTAATCCGTTGGATCAGAATCGGCGGCGGATCGGATGAATCGGCGGAGTAAGGGTCGGGCGAATCGGCGGTATGAGGAGTGGGTCAGGTGAATCGGCCGTGTAAAGTGAAGATCAATTCTGGCCGTTAGATCTAGATCGAGCGGCAGAAGAAGGGTCGGCTCGACAGAACGAAAAGGGGTCGGGCGAAGCGGAGTTTTACTGGGCATCGGCGGCGAGCGATTGCGGCGGCGGACGGAAACAGATCTCCGGCGCGGAATCTGGTTGGCGGCGGAGCAAGAGAGAGGGGATTCTGGCGCAGCTTGATACTCACCAACTCGTGGAGCTCTGGCGAGAGTTGATGATGGCGGGGAAGCTGCGGAACGGCGAATCGACGAAAAATCGGCGACTCAGGACGGCGGCGTTCCTCTGATGTGCAACTTCCAGCGGCGCGCGACAATGTTGTGTAGAGGGAAAGATTTGAGTTTGGCTTGGGTTGCAAAGCGGGGCTTTGGCAGGATTTTATAGGGGCAGATCGGCCGAGATTAGGAAGGCGGTGCTGCGGAATCGATCAGGACTCGGGTAAGAAGAAAGAAAGAGAACGGAGCACGAACGACAGCACAGAGTCGTTCCGGACTCTGGGTAAGGAAATAAGAAGGAAGAAGAAGGCGCCGACAGGTGGGTCCTAGCTGTCGGTGAAAGCAAGGGTCGGCTGAGGGAATCGGCCGCTGGGTTGGCCGTGGAAAAAGAAAAGAAGGAGAAGAGAAGAATTGGGCTGGGCTGAAAGAAAGAATAGGAGAAGAAAAGAAATAAAGATGCATGCACAATTTATGATTTTTATGAAAATACTTTTAGAAATTTTAGCTCCTATATTTTGGGTGTTACCCTATACGAAGTCTTCAAAACTCCGTCTTCCACAGGCGATGACTGGTGAACGCAGGACCTAGAACTCCTCGAAGTCGTCGAAGATCTCCTCTTCAATGTTCTCTTCTGAACAGCAGGGGGCAAGGGTCAAGTGAGTCTAATCCGTTGGATCAGAATCGGCGGCGGATCGGATGAATCGGCGGAGTAAGGGTCGGGCGAATCGGCGGTATGAGGAGTGGGTCAGGTGAATCGGCCGTGTAAAGTGAAGATCAATTCTGGCCGTTAGATCTAGATCGAGCGGCAGAAGAAGGGTCGGCTCGACAGAACGAAAAGGGGTCGGGCGAAGCGGAGTTTTACTGGGCATCGGCGGCGAGCGATTGCGGCGGCGGACGGAAACAGATCTCCGGCGCGGAATCTGGTTGGCGGCGGAGCAAGAGAGAGGGGATTCTGGCGCAGCTTGATACTCACCAACTCGTGGAGCTCTGGCGAGAGTTGATGATGGCGGGGAAGCTGCGGAACGGCGAATCGACGAAAAATCGGCGACTCAGGACGGCGGCGTTCCTCTGATGTGCAACTTCCAGCGGCGCGCGACAATGTTGTGTAGAGGGAAAGATTTGAGTTTGGCTTGGGTTGCAAAGCGGGGCTTTGGCAGGATTTTATAGGGGCAGATCGGCCGAGATTAGGAAGGCGGTGCTGCGGAATCGATCAGGACTCGGGTAAGAAGAAAGAAAGAGAACGGAGCACGAACGACAGCACCGAGTCGTTCCGGACTCTGGGTAAGGAAATAAGAAGGAAGAAGAAGGCGCCGACAGGTGGGTCCTAGCTGTCGGTGAAAGCAAGGGTCGGCTGAGGGAATCGGCCGCTGGGTTGGCCGTGGAAAAAGAAAAGAAGGAGAAGAGAAGAATTGGGCTGGGCTGAAAGAAAGAATAGGAGAAGAAAAGAAATAAAGATGCATGCACAATTTATGATTTATGAAAATACTTTTAGAAATTTTAGCTTCTATATTTTGGGTGTTACAAAACCTACCCCCCTTAAAAGGAATCTCGTCCTCGAGATTAGGAAGGACTAGGGAACAGCTGAGGGAATTCTGCAATCAGTTCATCTTCTCTTTCCCAAGTAGCCTCATCCTCTGAATGGTGTCCCCACTGTACTCTGCACATTTTGATCACCTTGTTCCGTGTAACCCTCTGAGATGTTTCCAAAATTCTAACCGGATGCTCTGCATAAGTCAAATCTTGTTGTACATCAAGTTCCTCCAACGGTAATTGCTCCTCTGGTACTCTCAAACACTTCTTTAACTGTGACACGTGAAACACATCATGGACATCTGACAATCGTGCCGGTAACTCCAATTGATATGCCACTTCACCTTTCCTTTCCAGAATCTGAAAAGGACCAATGTAACGTGGTGACAACTTTCCTTTCACTTTGAATCTACGTAAACCTCTGATGGGTGATACCTTTAAATACACAAAATCTCCAACTTCAAATGTCAATTCTCTTCTTCGTGTATCGGCATAACTTTTCTGTCGTGACTGGGCAGTCTTGAGATTATCCCGGATTAATTGGACTTGTCTATCCGCTTCTTGAAGAATCTCTGGTCCAAAAACTTGACTTTCTCCTGTCTGATTCCAATACAAGGGTGTCCTGCATTTTCTTCCATATAATGCTTCAAACGTTGCCATCTTGAGACTTGCCTGATAACCGTTGTTGTAGGAGAATTCTGCATATGGCAAACTTTTATCCCAACTACCTCCATGTTTGAGGGCACATGCTCTCAACATATCCTCCAATACTTGATTCGTTCGCTCAGTCTGACCGTCTATTTGCGGATGATATGCAGAACTGAAATTGAGCTTTGTATCCATGGATTCATGTAATTTCTGCCAGAAACGCGACGTGAACTGAGTACCTCGATCAGACACTATCTTCTTTGGAACACCATGCAGACACACAATTTGTGACATGTATAGTTCTGCTAACTTGGCTCCAGCGTAAGTTGTTTTGACTGGGATGAAATGTGCGACCTTTGTCAATCTGTCCACAATAACCCATATCGAGTCGTAACCATCACGAGTACGAGGTAACCCTACAATGAAATCCATACCAATCTCTTCCCATTTCCATTCAGGTACTTTCAATGGCTGGAGTAAATCTGCTGGTCTCTGGTGTTCTGCTTTCACTCTCTGGCACACATCACACAAGGCTTGAGTTGCTACGTCTCTTTTCAAACCATACCACCAGTACCTTTCTTTCAAGTCTTGATACATTTTGGTACTTCCAGGATGAATCGAATATGCGGAATCATGTGCCTCCTTCAAAATAAATTCACGAAGGTGGTCAATTTCAGGTACACAGATCCTCTTCCTGAACCAAACAGTTCCTTGTTCATCCTCGGTGAAATCCTTAGTCTTGCCTAAACCAATTTGAATCTTGATCTCTTTGATCTTAGCATCTGTCAACTGTCCCTTTCTGATCTCTTGTTCTAATGTCGGTTCCATTTCCATGGTTATGGCTTCCGCTTGTGTGACAATTCCCAAGTTCAAACGTGCCATCTCCCAACATAATTCCTGAGGCATCAATCGAGTAACTATCATATTAGCTTGTCCTTTCCGGCTTAGGGCGTCTGCCACAACATTAGCCTTGCCAGGATGATACTGGGTATCCAAATCATAGTCCTTGATTAATTCTAGCCATCTGCGCTGTCTTAGGTTAAGGTCCTGTTGCGTGAAGATGTACTTCAGACTCTTATGGTCCGTGAAGATCTGACACTTGTTTCCGATCATGTAGTGCCTCCAAATCTTCAATGCGTGCACGACGGCAGCCAATTCCAAGTCATGGGTAGGATAGTTCTGCTCATGCTTTCTCAGC
Source organism: Panicum miliaceum (assembly GCA_032594955.1). Classification (NCBI taxonomy): domain Eukaryota; kingdom Viridiplantae; phylum Streptophyta; class Magnoliopsida; order Poales; family Poaceae; genus Panicum; species Panicum miliaceum. The sequence continues at coordinate 3,447,738 of CM064057.1, read as the reverse complement.
TGTCTTGAAGCATAGGCCACAACTTTGCCTTCTTGCATTAACACACATCCAAGACCCATCCGTGAAGCGTCATAATACACGTCAAACCCTTTGTGGATATCTGGCATTATCAACACAGGGGTCGTGGTCAATCTTGTCTTCAGCTCTTCAAAACACTTTTGGCATGTAGCATCCCACTTAAATTCTTTCCCTTTTTCCAACAGGGAAGTCATAGGTTTCACAATCTTTGAGAAGCCTTTAATAAATCTGCGGTAGTAGCCTGCAAGTCCGAGAAAACTTCTGATTTCAGGTACAGTCTTCGGTGGATTCCAATTCAGAACATCTTGAACTTTACTTGGGTCTACTGCAATTCCTTCCTCTGTGATAACATGTCCAAGAAAAGAAACTTCTCTCAACCAAAAATCACATTTGCTCAGCTTAGCATATAACTGATTCTCTCGGAGTTTCTGTAACACTATCCTCAAGTGCTCTTCATGTTCTTCCTCGTTCTGCGAATACACCAAGATGTCATCAATGAACACAACCACAAACTTGTCAAGGTATTCCATGAAAACCTTGTTCATCAGATACATGAAGTATGCTGGTGCGTTGGTCAATCCAAACGACATCACAGTAAACTTGTACAGACCATATCTGGTAGTGAAGGCTGTCTTGGGTATATCCTCCGGTCGGATCCTTAGCTGATGATATCCTGATCTCAGATCAATCTTGGAGAAAACCTTGGCACCTCTCATCTGATCAAACAAATCTTCAATCCGGGGCAGTGGATACTTATTCTTGATTGTCACATCGTTCAGCGACCTGTAGTCTACACACATCCTTCTGCTGCCATCTTTCTTATCGACAAAGATCACGGGTGCTCCCCACGGGGATGAGCTGGGGCGGATAAATCCTTTAGCTAACATTTCTTCTATTTGTTTCTTTAGTTCGCTTAGATCCTTAACATCCATTCTATAGGGTCTTTTAGAGATAGGTGCAGTACCAGGTAAAAGATCAATACTGAACTCAATGTCACGAACAGGTGGCATACCTGGTAAATCTTCCGGGAAAACATCGGGGTACTCGCTGATAACTCTGATATCTTCTAGAGGCATTCCCTTCATTTGGTTCACTATCCCAACTGCACTGGGCAAAGCTGATGCCACAAACTCTATTTTATCTCCTTGAGAACTAGTCAAGAGCACTGATCTCTTGCGACACTGAATAACACCATCACATCCTGATAACCAATCCATTCCGAGGATCACATCGATGCCGTTAGTCTTTAGGACTATTAGATTGGCTAGGAATTCTATCCCCATAATATTCATGCTGACCCTTGGGCATAAGTGACTCGCTTTCAATTCCTTGCCCGGGGAGCTTACTAGTAATATTTGTTTCATAGGACTCGTTGGTAAATTATGTTTTGCAGCAAATTGCTCAGTAATGAATGAATGTGATGCTCCAGAATCAAATAAAACTGATGCAGGTTCAGAATTGACAAGGAACGTACCAAGCACAACGTCGGGAACCTCTTCAGCTGTTTCTGCAGCCACATGATTCACCTTTCCGCGCACGCAGTTCTGTTGTCCTTTGTTACCCAGTGGTGTCTGGTTGCTGTTGCGCGGCTGCTGCTGCTGCTGAGGAGTCTACCTTTGTCCACTGTTCCTCTAACTCTGAGGAGTTTGCGCATTACGCTTCGGGCAGTTGTTAGCGTAATGATCCAGTTCTCCACATTTGAAACATCCGTTAGGTTGGATCGGGGTGACTGGATTGTTGGTCCGTACTGGTCCACCCGTGGCATAGCCTGGATGGTACGGTTGCGGGTTGGAGTTGCGCTGAGTCTGCTGGTTGTAGCGTTGAGGCTGCTGTGGAGTTCGTTGATTCTGTTGACTCTGCTGATATCCTCCACCTTGTCCTCCAAAGCGCGACTGAAATCCCTAGGGTGTGTTGTAGCGGGGTCGGGTGTTGCTGCTGGATTGTCCCTGGGACTGAAGTTTTCGCTTGTGTTCTCCAAGCTCCTTGCGCTTGCTCTCCAGACCAATGGCTTTGTCTAGCAGAGTTTGGAAGTTTGGGAAAGTGTGACTATGCAACTGATAGTTGAGTGGCCCTATCAGTCCTTCCAAGAAACGCTCCTGCCTCTTTGCGTCACTATCCACCTCATGGGGCGCGTAACAAGACAACTGAGTGAATTTATCCCGGTACTCACTGACAGTCATGCTACCTTGCTTCAGATTCAGGAACTCCTTCTGCTTGAGCTTCATTAGTCCTGCTGGAATATGGTGGCTGCGAAAATTGGTTCTGAACTCCTCCCAGGTGATAGCGTTGGCATTGGCGTGGGCAGCAGTGAAAGCGTCCCACCAATCAGCGGTTGCACCTTCCAGACGTCTTGCAGCATACAGGACTCTTTCACAGTCACTGCATTGCGTGATATCCAGCTTCTTAGTGATGACCTTCAACCAATCATCAGCGTCCAAGGGGTCCACAGAGTGAGAAAAGGTAGGAGGGTGGTGACTCATGAATTCTCTGTGTTTGTCTCTTGGTGGCGGGTTTTGCTGTGGTGCTTGCTGATTCTGCTGAGCTTGTATGTTCTGGATAGTGGCAGTGAGGTTCTGCAACACCTGCATCTGTGCTGCCAAGAATTGCTCCATTGTTGGACTGGGCGGTGGTGGCAACTGATTCTGTCGGTTGACTACGCGAGCACGCCTAGAGCTAGGGATATTCTGTCCTCCACCTGTCCTGGTGTTCACCATCTGATCATTAGGGAATAAACCCAGGATAAGACAGGTGTACTAGATATAGGTAGACAGAAAATAATATCTTAACAAAATATGGATTTATAAGACTCCAACTGTATATATTATATCAAGTAATTCTTATAGCACTCAAAGCAAACACTTGTTCTCAAGCAATCATTACATCGTCGTCCTCTCAAGTGAAAAATTGATTCTAACGAGAACTTAAAGAGATATTAGCCTAAGAGCCTAAATGCCTATTCCTCGGGACGAGTTATGGAGCCGGGTTCGCCGCGACGAAGCTTCTTGCGGGGTGGTGACAAAGCGGGAAAATGGGGTTCATCCATCTGTGGGGGTGGCGGCACTCTTCCCTCAAGTCGAGCTTCCATCATGCGGATCTTTTCATGGGCCTCCAGTAGCTTGTCCTGAGTATCGTCCAGCTCAGTGATGATGCTTTCCAGCTCAGTGTTAAGGGCGGTGGTGACTCGAGCAAGAGTGTTGAGGCGGTCTTCGTCATCTTCACCCAGAGTAATCACAGTCTCTTCAGTTCCACTGAGGCGGCGAGGAAGGTGGCGATACTCCGTGTTCTGAAGCTCCTGACGGTAGGTATGGCAGATGGACCATAGAGCTCTCCTGGCGGCACTGCTGACGGCGGCGTCATATGTAGCGTGGGGTGTGGTGGAGTCGTGTGCAGTAAGAGTCCTCAGGCCTCTGGCACTTTCCATCCTGATATGGACGCGAGAGAGGTAGTAGTCGCCAAGCGCGGGGTCGGTGTAGTGGTGCGTGTGGTAGTGAGGTCTCACGCGGTTGCCCAACTCTTGAAGAACACCTTGTAGCACCAAAGACAAGTGGCCGGGTTCTCTGTCCGAAGTGCGAACACAGCAAAGTTGCCTCATCCCTGAAGTTTCATCACTCTGATCATCGTTGTCTTCATCGTTGTTGTTGTCCTCGTCATCATCTCTTCGAATATCTGCGAAGTTACTCGGGCTTCCTTCAGCGACGTCCGGTGCTGGGGAGGGGGCTGGAGCAGGGACAACTGGGGGTGGTGGCGATCTCTCAATGACTGGTGATGCCGGTGGTGTGAACTGGTTTCCTTCTTCATCAATTGCCATGATGCGACCATCTTCACCATCCACGAAATAATAGACCTCCTCGGGTTCTTCCTCCGTAGCTTCCTCCTCTTCAACAGGGGCTGGAACTGGGGTAGGTGAAGTTGGTTCAGTTGGGGCAATGCGAACTTGGTGACCTCCAGTGCGCTTGCGAGCAGTTTGGTAAATTCTGACCATCTGGCAGAGCGGGAGTAAGATTCAGGATATTTTTCTTTAAAAAAATGGTAGAAGGTTTATGTAAACATAGGTTTTTATGTGGAAATATAACAGGAATTTTTGATGCTGATATGACTTTCTAGAAGATAAATCCTTAATTTCGACTATTTCTAACTAGGCTAGCGTCCTACAGTCAACATAGCTCTGATACCACTCCTGTCACACCCGATTCTAGAAAGAACCAGATGCATCTCATATGTGCGCTAGGATCTCATTCACACACATATGGTAGATGGAAAGTGTAATATATCAAAGATAATGCTCAAAAGTAACTAAATAAAGTATTACACTTCGTATAAAAGAGACACAATTATCTTTAAAAGATAAACCGTTATACCCTATACGAAGTCTTCAAAACTCCGTCTTCCACAGGCGATGACTGGTGAACGCAGGACCTAGAACTCCTCGAAGTCGTCGAAGATCTCCTCTTCAAAGTTCTCTTCTGAACAGCAGGGGGCAAGGGTCAAGTGAGTCTAATCCGTTGGATCAGAATCGGCGGCGGATCGGATGAATCGGCGGAGTAAGGGTCGGGCGAATCGGCGGTATGAGGAGTGGGTCAGGTGAATCGGCCGTGTAAAGTGAAGATCAATTCTGGCCGTTAGATCTAGATCGAGCGGCAGAAGAAGGGTCGGCTCGACAGAACGAAAAGGGGTCGGGCGAAGCGGAGTTTTACTGGGCATCGGCGGCGAGCGATTGCGGCGGCGGACGGAAACAGATCTCCGGCGAGGAATCTGGTTGGCGGCGGAGCAAGAGAGAGGGGATTCTGGCGCAGCTTGATACTCACCAACTCGTGGAGCTCTGGCGAGAGTTGATGATGGCGGGGAAGCTGCGGAACGGCGAATCGACGAAAAATTGGCGACTCAGGACGGCGGCGTTCCTCTGATGTGCAACTTCCAGCGGCGCGCGACAATGTTGTGTAGAGGGAAAGATTTGAGTTTGGCTTGGGTTGCAAAGCGGGGCTTTGGCAGGATTTTATAGGGGCAGATCGGCCGAGATTAGGAATGCGGTGCTGCGGAATCGATCAGGACTCGGGTAAGAAGAAAGAAAGAGAACGGAGCACGAACGACAGCACGGAGTCATTCCGGACTCTGGGTAAGGAAACAAGAAGGAAGAAGAAGGCGCCGACAGGTGGGTCTTAGCTGTCGGTGAAAGCAAGGGTCGGCTGAGGGAATCGGCCGCTGGGTTGGCCGTGGAAAAAGAAAAGAAGGAGAAGAAAAGAATTGGGCTGGGCTGAAAGAAAGAATAGGAGAAGAAAATAAATAAAGATGCATGCACAATTTATGATTTTTATGAAAATACTTTTAGAAATTTTAGCTTCTATATTTTGGGTGTTACGGGTCTTAGTGAGAGCTCGGTTGTAAATGTGAAGTTTTTGGCTGAACCGGAACAGAATTTGTCTCGAGTTCTAACCACTTTTTTTTTGGTTTTGAGTTCAAGTGCCATTAATTTTAGTTTGCTTTTCGAGATGTGACAATTGCTGTTGGCTGGATGACTGTATCTGGATAGGCATAGGGACGTTTCCAACTCGATCGCTTGGTCCAAAGCCTGAACCGAACATATGTTTGTGCTCGTGCAGTGTGCCATGCATTGCAGCAGCAGGAAGGGTCCGGGCAAGTTTGTTTCCCTTTCCCTTTGCCATGCTCTGAATGCACCATCCTGTCTGCTGTATGATTTTTTTCTAAAAAAAAATCCAGAACAGATGTTTTTGTATGCTTGTGTAAGGGTACAAACATGTGGGATTAGTTAAAGGCGCGACACAGATAGTAACTAAATGGGCCACTTGGGTATGTTTGCACACAGGCCCATAAACCCAAGCCCATATATTTTTGTACGCTTGAGAAAGTTTGGTTTCTACCTGGCCCATATATTTTCCGGCAGTTTGCGAGCATGCTAGCGATTGCTGCTGCTGCTGCTGCAAGCCTGCATGGGACCCCAGTTGGTACAAACTACCTGCATTGCCATCCACGGAATAGTTTTTCTTTTCAGATCACGACCTTTTGCTTATAGGCTTGCAGCACCCGCCAATTAAGACACGAGAATAGTTACACCGGATCTTGTTCACAACATTACCCAGCAGCATGGTAAACCAAGCACGCATCCAAAGGACAGGTTTGCAGCCAAGTCTTCTTAACCGCGACACCGTTCCAATCCCGGCGAAGGTTCATGCCAAGACCTGCTAGTCTACTACTAAGTTTTCTGGAGTGAATAGTGATCCTTCGGGAACTGATTTCCCAGATCCGGGTCCTTCTCAGTCCCTCCACCTGTGGCCACAGCTCGGGTTGCAGCAGATGAAGTACAGCGTCATGGCTTGCTCTCCCTTAGTCGGGGCCTGCAGGTTCAAGGCGTCAGCATACATGTTAACAGGAGCAAAATCAAGCGCAGCAATGACAGAATGACTCAATGCACCAGGCAGCCCGTGCAGTACCATTGATTCCAAAACTAAGTGGTCACGCGATGGCTATTGCAGTTATATTGAAAAAATAAGCTTACATGTCCTGAATCCTGATTCAAAAAAAGTCAGAGGAAACAAAATAGCTCATACTAATAACAACTGGTTAGAGACCCTCGGGGAATTTGGGACCAGCTTCTTGAGCAATCTGACAGATTATGAGACCCAGGAAATTGGAATCTTACTTAAGTGGTAGATAATGATTTGATTCCATCTGAACAGGCTGATTCAAGCTTTCATTGTATGGACTTGATGGATACCAAAGGGGCTCTGATCTAATTTGGCTTGGCTAAAGACGTAAACACTAACTAACCACAAATAACCAAATCATGCGACACTACATACTATCGGTATGAAAGCCAGTGTACTAAACAACTCCGTCAGGCTTTCGTATTAGCTTCTAGCCAAATAGATGACACAACAAATCATCACCTCTAGCGACAGCTACAGTATGTAAACAGCACCCATGTACAAACCTGGAAAAAAGTAGCTTCTGGATGGTTGCAGTTGTAGCATCTAACACTTCTGGTGCGAGGCAGACTAGGATCAGCTGCTACATCCTTCAGGACATCTTTGGGTTCACCCGAAGGCTTACGGAGAACCCTTTTGTACACACAAGTATCGGAAGCAACCTCCTGTTCACATCAATGATTTAAAGATTGGAATGATCAATGAAACTATGAGCAAGCTTGTTAATTGAAAATCAAATACGTTGATCATGTGCGGAAACTTTATGTACAAATAAACAATGAGAAAAACTCATGCTTCACTGCACACAAAAAAAAGCATCTAAGGGAAACAAGAAAACCTGAGAAATTTATCTACTTCATAATGTTCTGGAAGCATCAAAAGCATCAGCAAGATACATGACTTATTTTAAATGGCATTCAGCTTTAACCTGGGTTCCCCTTGCAAAAAAAATATTTTCACAGAAGGATTGCATTGGCTCCTTCACCTTCCTCTAAAGGTGGGTTTCTGCTAACACAGTTTAGTTCTTCTGTAATTACTCCCATTGTTTTAAAATACTTGATCAACAAAATGTGCACTGGCCGCAGAGGGCCAACACATTTAACTGTTAATGGAATTGGACCATGCTTACCTAGCGGCGATGCGGGTGGCGGCTCAGCCATGACTTGGCAGCACGTGTGGCAGTTGTGGTGCGGGCCGTTGGGCGCAGGCGCGAGCGCCAAGCATGGGTGGGCGGCAGGCTGGGCAAGTGAGACAGATTGGCGGCAGCACGGGCGGGCAGGACGCTGCGGCGCCGGATCTGCGAGGTACTCCCTCCCTCCCTCCCTCCCTCCCTCCCTCCCTCCCTCTCTCTCCCTCTCCCTCCCCTCGATTGGGAGAAGTCCGAGCTGTGGTGTGGGTCGTCGCAGTTGCTCCACGGGCTGAGTAGGGGCTCGGGTGGGAGCTCCTACATCTGTGAGCTCAGGGGATATGGATGAGAGCTCGGATGAGAGAGGGGAGGGGTTCAGATGGGCGGTTGCCGGTTAGTTGGAGATGATTTTCTGAGCTTCAACTCTCATCAGAAGTATAGGGGCAGGGATGAGGGCTAGGTTGGAGGTGCTCTGAAGTCTAAACACTTCTCGGTTAAAGCACATTTCAAGGCAAACCAAATTTTTGTACGCAAACACTAAAGCAACATTATAGGCTCTTTGTAACCTACAACAGACTTTATTTTAGTATGGGCAACTGAGCAGCCCTGAGCCCATGAATCATCTATTTATGTTCAAGAAAGAAAGCACCAGAAACATGAAGCATCAGCGTTTCCAGCAGAACCAAAATTGGCACCATCATGAAACCAAAATTTAGGTGCAGAATATACAGTACGAATGTCAGCCTAAAACATCCACGAAACCGTAACGGAATCAATGTACTACCAGACCCAGATTTGCATCCATCCTTACACGGCAGATCACTAAACCCAGCCTAAACCTACCCGACCCCCGCTCCCCAAGTAATCCTAGGGTTTCCACGAATCAACAACAAAATCTGAGGAAAAGGGATTAATCTGAGGAGGAACACGGGAACCACCTGGTGCTCGTAGGACTGGCAAGCGTAGAGGAGGGTGCGCGTCTCCTTGTCCTCCCGCGGGTACAGCATGTTGTTGCTACGGCGAAAACAAAACAAGAACAATTAGAACATGAATCGAACCACAAGATTCCTCTTTCGACGAAACAATCTTGAGATTGAAACAGGAATGCTAAAAATTCCGTGGCTTTTACCATTCGCTGCAGAACTTGAGAGCGCTCATGGTGGTCTCGTCGTCTGTGTCTCTCACCTTCCGCTCTGTGACTGCTTGTCCCCTTCTCTTCTCGGCTTCTCCCTTCTGCTCCTTTTCACTCTGCGACTTCTGGCAGGAGGGCCAATGGACCCCACATGTCAGTGAGAAGGTAGTGCCATGCCTGGGCCACCGGAAGCGAGAATGTACACGTGTCGTGCGATGGCCGCTACCGCACGAGGGCCACCTACCCCGCCGCCGCACCGGATCCCGCTTACCCCTCCCCTCCTACTCCCCTGCGTCCGCTCGTCGTCTCCCCGCTCCAAACCCTAACTCCAATCCGGAACACCCGAAACAATTCGCGAAAATCGCGCAGAATTTCGCTCCAGACTACTCCCTGGTCCCTCCTCTGGTGCGAACCCAACTCGATTACCCCATTTTTTCGATTTTTTCTTTTTTGGGGGGATTTTTGTTCATTCGAATGTGGCCATGGCAGGGCAGTGATGATATGATGCACATGCTGGTGGCCCCGGATGGGGGCGGAGTGGAGCTTCAGCCGTACGGCGCTCCGCCAGTGGAGCAGGAGCTGGAGCTCCTCCGCGACAACGCCGACGACGGCCTCGAGGGACACGTGCGGTATGTAGGCGCGGCCAAGAGCTTCTTGTTGTTGCTGTGCTTGTGGCAATCACTCGCGTTTGGTCGCCGTAGGTTCGCTGGGCGATGGAGCGGTCTCGCCCCTGCGCGTTGGTTGCTTTGCTCTGGAGCAGTGACAGTGCTCTTGCTCTACTTCGGAATTTATTTTTATGTTTCTTCTATTTCCGAAATGGTTGAGGTTGATTCTGTCATTCCTTTACTGTGATTCCATCAGGTGTTTGCGGTGCGGGATATCTGGCAATGCAACGCCCCATATGCGGCGTGGTCCTGATGGCCCAAGAACTCTTTGCAATGCGTGCGGCATTGCTTACAGGAAGGTAAAACCATGCTCTTATGTTCTGAAGTAGCCATGTAAGAGTTGTTTTCAACTTCCTGACAATTGCTTTGCCATCAGCAATTTGGATGTTACCAAGCTCTCTTTATCAATTCCTTGGGAGATGTTTTATAGCTAGGCGTAGACTTAACTTTCTGATTCATAAGTACTATCTTTCCTATGCTCTGTGCCTTAATTTGGACTTGGTGTCATGCACTGCAAGGGTTACTTTTCCCCTTCTGTTGGAGGTTATGTATTGTGATTTTTCTTGTGATCACAGGTTGCAACCTGCAAGCAAAAACCATGGCATAGTGTCAGGTTGTGCATTTTGTCTACAGTGGCAAAACTTCTTTCTTTGATGATCATGAAATAATTGAATTACTTATCAAATGTATGCATATGCATCCTAGTTTCGATAGAGTAATACCCCATTTCCCTTAAAAACAGAGAAAATCATTTTTTTTGTTGTCTTGGAATAACTTTGATCTAGCATTTTAGGATTGAAGACCATATGGCAATGCTACTTACAGCAAAAATAAGAGACATCAATATTTGTATTTTCCATTATGGCTAAAATGCTGCATTGCTGCTCTATGTCATTTTCCTCCTGTTTTTGCGTAGTGAGCAGAATCCGATGCAACCAAATACGCACTGTGGTTTTTTGCCTTCTACTCAAACATTTCATGATCGGTTATCCAGGGCAAAATGAGAAGAATGATAGAAGCTGAGCCTCCCATAGATGAGGCTGCACTCGCAAAGCTTGTTCCAGAAGTTGGCATGGAATTTGAGAGTGAGGAAAAGGCATACGAATTCTACAACAAATATGCTGGGCATATTGGCTTTAGTGTTAGAAAAAGTACATCACATAAATCTTCTGAAAATATTACCAAAGTGAGAACTTTTGTGTGCTCAAGAGAAGGTTACAACAGGGATAAAAAATCACTGGAAGCAAAGAAGCCAAGATTGGATACACGAATTGGTTGCCCAGCGAGATTGATTATTAAAGTCACACCAGAGTGTAAGTATAGAGTAACTGATTTCAAAGCAGAACACAATCATCAGCTGGCCCCTCCTTCGACGATGCATATGTTAAGGTCGCAGAGGATATTGACAGAACTTCAGTCTGGAGAAGCAGAACTATCAGATGATTCGGTAGTGACACCAACAACAAAAGCAACTGGTGATCTTGTTGTCAGACAAGTCAGTTTCCTTCGGAGTATCTCTCTCCTTCCAGCTGATTACAAGAATTATCTCCGTTTGAAGCGAATGAAGACTATGCAACCTGGTGATGGTGGAGCAATATTGAAATATCTGCAGACAATGCAAATGGATAATCCCTCTTTCTTTTACACCATGCAGATTGATGAGGATGACAAGCTGACTAACTTCTTTTGGGCAGATCCAAAATCAAGAGATGACTTCAACTACTTTGGCGATGTACTCTGCTTAGACACAACATACAAAATAAATGGATATGGTAGGCCACTTGCATTGTTCCTTGGTGTGAATCATCATAAACAAACAATTATTTTTGGTGCAGCTATGCTTTATGATGAATCATTTGAATCATACAAGTGGCTTTTTGAGAGCTTTAAGATCGCTATGCATGGGAAACAGCCTGTTGTAGCTTTAGTAGATCAATCTATTCCATTGAGTAGTGCAATGGCAGCAGCCTGGCCAAATACCACACAACGAATTTGTGCTTGGCATGTATATCAGAATTCTCTTAAGCACCTCAACCATGTCTTCCAAGGCTCAAAGACATTTGCAAAGGACTTTAGCAAATGTGTCTTTGGCTATGAGGATGTAGATGAATTCTTGTTTGCATGGAGAAGTATGCTGGAAAAGTATGATCTTAGACATAACGAATGGCTGTCTAAAGTGTTTGATGAGAAGGAGCAATGGGCCTTGGCATATGATAGGCATATATTTTGTGCTGACATCATAAGTGCACTTCAAGCCGAGAGTTTCAGTAGTATTTTGAAGAAGTTCTTGGGTCCTCAACTGGACCTACTGTCCTTCTTCAAGCACTATGAAAGAGCAGTGGATGAACATCGCTATGCTGAGCTGCAAGCTGACTTCCAAGCTAGTCAGAGCTATCCAAGAATACCTCCAGCCAAGATGCTAAAGCAAACTGCTCATACATATACACCAGTGGTGTTTGAGATCTTTCGTAAAGAGTTTGAGCTATTCATGGACTCTGTGTTATTCAGTTGTGGGGAGGCTGGGACAACATCTGAGTACAAGGTTGCTTCATCTGAGAAACCCAAGGAACACTTTGTTCGATTTGATTCAAGTGATTGCTCCTGTGTGTGCACTTGTAGGAAGTTTGAGTTTATGGGCATCCCATGTTGTCACATGTTGAAGGTGCTGGATTACAGAAATATTAAAGAGCTACCTCAAAAATATCTGCTGAAGCGATGGAGGAGGACTGCCAAATCTGCAAATGAAGACAACGAAGGCAATGCAACAAATGCTAATGGATCATCATTGAATGCCCCTGCTCCTGCTGCAAATCACCATGTGTTTCAAAGCTTCAGTGCAATGATTCAAGTAAGTAGCTCCTGATACTTGTCCGTACAGAGTGTGTTGCCCTGTATTTATTGTAGCTGATGACATCTTTGTATGGGTGCAGGACACTTCTGTTTCTAGTATGCCTTAGAGTTCATTTCACAGGAGCTTTTGATACAGGTACTAGAACTCATTTCAGTAATTTCCTTATTTTTGCGCTTCAGATGAATTTTCATATGCCCAGTACCTCCTGTTAATTTTATCTGGGTTTAGTTCTGGGCCCATCTGGTTTATCGGCTCATCTTAGAAAATGGAAAGTCAGTTCCTGGTACAATGTGGATAGTTGATGAATCCATAACAAAAATGTTATCATAACAAATTCAAAATTTCCATATCTGCCAACAAGAAATCATCCTTGATCATCCATTTGGACTTTCTGCATTCGTGCTGAAAGGCTCGAGTGTGTCATGAGCTTTCCTGCTGGATTTCCTAGCAGTGCCCTTACGAGAGATCTTGACATTCTTTTAGAAAGATGTCTTAAACATTTTGATCAAACAGTTCTATGTGCTTTCGATTGTGTTGTCTAACGCTTCAATTTGCTTCAATTGTCATGCAGGTTACAACAACGATGACTCCACATGCTCATTGCAACATCATTGGCCACTGAAGCAGTGGATGGGCCGCCGTGAAGTGCCCTGAATAAGTCTCCAACATGTACATTATTCAGCCGTAGGAAATTCAGTTGCAAAGGCACCCGATCCTTAGTGTAGGGTAGATTGTAATTTTGAAAAATAATATTTGTATTGCTCTGGAAATAATTCAGGAAATTTTGTGCATACTGTAAGCTCCCCCTATCGATGCTAGCCCATTCATTAGGAGTAAAAATGTGATTCAGGCATTTCAACCGACTGTATGCTCGAGAAGAAGATGCGTCTAAAACTTGTGCGGACAGCCTGACTGGACCATTCTGTGGAGAGCAAGCAGACCCCTCATGATACGAAGCTCAGTACGATTCAGTTAGATTCAGATCTGGGGTTTCATCTCGCCTGCAGCTGAGCTGGACGGCTCGTGCATTGAAGCGTTGGGGGCAAGCCAGAGCAGCTCGCATTGGCTTGGCTGTGGGTCTCGGCTGGCCCGACCGGCCGGAGGGCTAGGCGCTCCAGCAGCCAGCGATGCTCTCCCCTGGCTGGTCTGCTTGCCATCTCTGGTTCAGACTTCAGAGGTGATCCAGTTGAGAAGCTTTCGTGAGCTGGGCAGCTACACATCCTTGTATTCAGTGAGGCACAACACCCATGAAATCTTCAGCATGTGATACATGACACAATAATCTTCGACCTTTGTGGGCAAGTCGCCAGCTGGTGGCCGGCCCAATGATACAGCAGCATTTGTCTTGGTGTTAGCTAGTTGAGGATCTTCCGGATATGATTCGATTCAATAACCTCCCAGGTAGCTGAAGAATCTCAAGGCTACCATGGATAAGATAACACCAGGTGGCGCCGCCGCTGGCCTGAGCGGGCGTCCGCGCCGGCTCCGACGATCAGCGGCCACTGTTCCATTGCCGTGCCAGGTCCGGCCCGTTCGAGCACCGCATGCCGTTGCCGCGCAGCGACGGCGGCGACAGGGACGTCGCAGCCGACTGACACTGACGCAGGCATCCACGATGTGGCAGAATACCGCGTGGCGACCCGACCCAAGCGTCGCTGCGGCTGCAGGCAAGCGTGACGCCGGCTTCTGTCCTCGGTTGGAGCGGCGTGCCGGGCGGGAGAAGGAGAGGAGAGAGCTCACCAATCAGAAGCAAAAGATAGATGGTTGGGTGGGCTGCTGGTCCATGCCTGATGGCTCTGCTGGAGTGATGGCTGATGCTTGATGCTTCCCAGGGGGATGGCTTGCTTCCTGCCCAATTCTTTCTCCTCGCTCGCCGCCGAGAGCCGGTGACGGTGACAAGGGCATGGCGCTCGAGCCTCCTCGCTCGCTCGGCCCTATCCTACCCTATCCCCCGCATCGAGTCAGGTCGCCCTTCCAAGATCGTCGGCCAGACGATGGTGGTGACGATGCCCAGCGCCTACCGATCAGGTGGGACGGTGGCTGCTACGTGGCCGGTCTTCGAAATGGTGCCACATGGACAACACATACTTACATCGATAGCCTTGCAGGTTAATGTTTTTTTTTCGGATTTTTCGTTCTAGGAATGATGGATCGAGCGTGCACTCCGGATCCCCTCGTGTAATCTAAGCCACCGACAACGCTGCGCGTGCGCCGGAGCCCACATCACAGAGCACGGCAGGGTGAGCCGGTGAGGCCGGCGGGGCGGGGCGAGGCGTTCAGGCGTCGGCCCGGGCTCGCGCGTCGCACGCGTTCTGCTCGCGTCATTGCCCCGCGCCCACGCCACGCACCGGACACGGCGCATGTGACGCCGGCCTGCGGCGGCCGGCGGGTCTCAGCTTTTCCACGCCGCTGCTGCTGGTGCTGGCGCGGGCACGGCGCCGTGGACCCGTGCACATGCAGGCAGCAGCCGGCTCTCGATCTCGTTCTGCAGGTCCCTGCCGCTCTCTTTGCGGCGGCCGGCGTGCCCCGGAAGCCTCCAGAGCTCCATGACTCCCGTCCCGGCTCTGCTTGTTGGTCCTTCGCTTCAAGATGCCACTGGTACCCATATTGTTTGGAGAGGGTATGACATTTATTTATAGGTATGGGTAGGGTAATATAAGTTATTACCTATTTTATTCTTTACCCGCTATATATTGGATAAAATTAATAAATATGAGTTAGCTTTGGACGGAGTGTATAGACCTACATGTGGGCCCCACGTCATTAGCCGGACACTGAAAATAAAATCTTGAGTTAACACTATAAAATTTATTGAAATTAACTGAAATTTCTGGAGATGACTCAATATGACTGACAGCTACTATGTGCAAAACAGTACGACTATACTCACACGTGGGCTCCACATCAAGAGCTGGACCCTAAAAATAAAATCTCACGTTTACACTATAAATTTTATCGAAATTGTCTGAAATTGTTGGAGATGACTCAATATGACTGACAGCTACTATGTGCAAAGCGGTACAGCTATACTCACACGTGGGCCCCACGTCAAGAGTCGGATCCTAAAAATAAAACCCACGTTCACACCATAAAATTTTATCAAAAATGACTGAAATTTGCTGGAGATGACTCGATATGATTGGCAGCTACTCTGTGCAAAACAGTGTGACTAGACCTACACGTTCAATATCAACTTGAGCTATTAGTTTTTTTTTATCCATTGATTTATCCGTACCCGTTGAATATTATCCGTACGTTGAATATTATCCGCTTTATTTGGACAAGGATAATTTGGGCATAGTTAGATTGTGGGCATGGGGATGGATTACCCATAATCTACCCAACGGCAACGTAGCTCGCCTCTGGCTCTGAGCTTTTACCCACTATCCATCGAGTTTCATTGGTTCAACTAGCTGATGTTCATCTAACAAGGCTGCTTGCTGATGGTGGTTAAAGAAGAAGCTGATGGGGGGATCTGAGTGCCTGGAGTCTGTATAAGACTTCAGTGCTCTCCATAGACAGGACCATACTAATTGATGCACTCCACGTATAAAAACACTGAGATGGAGATGGCATGGCACTTTGTACCAGGTGTCCAAAAATTGGTCCAGAGCTATGTTCGTGTGTGGGGAGAAAGATATATGCTGCTCCACACTCCACAGTCACATGCTGAAACTTTTTCCTTCTTTCCTTCATCACCTCAGCTACGCAACAAATCAAACCGGCCAAGCAACTTTAATCGTACTACCATTTCTGACGCGGATCGTTTCGCACTATCAGTCAGTACTTAACCTAGCATAGCATACGTACGGCGAATCAGAGCTACAAAAAATCGCTCCGGTCGTTGCTCAATCCTCGTCACTGGCGATTGAAAACAAGCCCCGGGTCTCGTCACCGGCGCACAAAAACTTCCCTCCTCGCAAATGGGCTCTGCCTTTTTCTGCCATCCTGCTCCATTCAGAAAAAAGCATGGTGCCTGATGCAATTTGATATTCTGATTCTGTGGTTCATGACCTAATCGCTATGTTTCCTTTTTCAAAAAACAATATCAGCGAGGTGATCATCAGGTGTTGGGCCTCCAAATCTCGCTTTATTTTCTGAAGCGTCTCCTTCGTGCGAAGAAGCCAAGAAATGCGGCTGCTGCTGCTGGCCCTGTCTGCATTCTCTGACGGAGGAAGGAAGGATGCTGCTTGAAGTCAGGCGCGCCATTAACTAGGACCTGGCGGCAAAGCAACCTCCCGGGGACGACGCCTAATACGTGATTATTTCGCGTCTGCGTCTTGAGATGAGCATGTTTCTCCTCCTTGCAGTAATCACTACAGATAAGCCCTGGAAAGTGTTGAAGTTGCCCCTTCACCTAGAACTGCTGCTCTACCATTACACTTTATTATCAAGCATCTACATACAAAACTGGTGAGACCGGTTTAAGAAAAAGATTAGCTCATTTGCAGCCACTAGCTCGAGACTGTCCAAAAAAGAAGATGCCATCATGCACCAGATGGCCCCAAACTGCCTGTCGAGCAACACGTATACCTCCACTGTCATCTCTGACAGAGAGGTGAGAAAACCACAACTGAGTGACAGTTAACAGATCCTCAGAGGGGAGGGAATCTCGATGCTCCACCCTAGCGCGCGAGTTAATCAATCAATTCTTCAACTTTAAAGAAAAACTATGTTATTCAGTCGATCAATCAAATCTCCAGGAGGGAAAAGGCAGGGAGACCAGACAAATGAGCGAATGATTTGTCCTCTCCAATACATGCTTTTGCATTGCAGGAGTGCAAAGCAAGACACTTGCTGAACCTGACCACCAGCAACTTCCCAACTAAAAATCGTTTAAAACGAGCGCTTTGGTCACCCTCCATCTTGTCCAAGTGTCGGCTGGTTAACCTTTCAAGTTATTGAAAGGAATCACAGTTGCCAAAGACAGCAAGCGCAAGTAAAAAAAAAGGCAAAAGTGTTTATATGCATATATTCCAGGCTTGAGGTGCCTAGATGTAAATATGCATGTATATTTTTAGTGTACAAAAGTCAAATACCAGAGCTGTACAGTGACAGCAGTATGCAACAGGGTTGTGAGACTGGAGTGGTGATTAAACTAGCTGAGAAGGTGCCAATCAGAAGGCCAGACCTGACTTGGCAGGGGGATGAATGGATGCAATGGAAGCAGACTTCTCAGCTGCACTAAAGAATGTCTTAGCCCTTAATATTGTATCATTAGCAGTGATGCATGTTCAAAGTACATCTGCTGCTTGTCCTGTTGACCTTTTACTGTGGGCCGTGCGGCTCTCAGCTCCAACAAGTGGCGTTTATTTATTTGTTTGTTTGTTGCTTTAATTACTTGGTTGCTTGGAATCGTCTGCCAAAAATGTTATGTGGAGAGATGTGCCACCTCATTTTAAATTGTGAGAGATGTGCTGCTTCTGTCCTTTGTTCTTGAGAAACTGAACTCGTGAAGAACACCATATTGTCCCTATTTTAATCATGGAAGTAAAATATTAGTTTTCCATGAGGTTAAAGAATTTCGGGGTTTGGTCTGTGTGTAGGAGAACACATGTTAGATCCCTGGTAGTTTGAAGGATTTTATTTTTAATAAAGTTGGATTTTAGGCATCAAATTCTGGTTATTTTAAATGTGCAGAAAAATCTAATACTTGCAGTAATCGAACTCGTATATTATTTAAATGTACAGAAATCTAGCGCGTAGTTGCATTGTAAATAATTGGCATGATTAACAAGGTAGATAAATTAGACAATATATATTATATAGATCAATTCACTATGTTTTTGTTTCAGTTTGATTTTGCTAGTTTGTACCATGAACCCATGATGAGTTCATAACTGCGATATGTTCGACTCGGTTTTGTTCATACGTGCACTGAGTCCATGATTGCACTTCAACAATGCTACCAATAAACACTGAGTGTACTCAGCTGTGGAGAAAAAATGGCTACTCATCATCAGCAATGCTAGTACACGGCAGGTGATCAACCCAAATCCTAGCGTTCACCTACTTCGCTCAAAAAGCTATAAAGGTGGTGAAACATTGCAATCCCATGAGCACAATTAGCACCTAAATCAAGCATGCATTATCACTGTTTATGGAATTCTGGTGCAGCATATCGGAGCTTTTATGCATCACATCAGTACAAATCATTGTACCACCATAACACTGTAGAAATTTCGGTCTATTCAGCACATTGCTTGTCTAGCGCTTCTATCTTAAAATTTCATAAATTGAAGTTACATGAACAGTAGGTGAAAAAAATATTCAACATAATCTCTGTAGGGATTCAAGGGACTGAAAAAAAGTGATAATTACATCATAGAAATCATTAAACAAAGCTAAAGTAATGGATAAATCAAAGTTTGTTAGAAATCTTGAGGCAGAATCTAGTGAGCTCAGGTGAAAGGGACTGCATCGGGTGCTACGTGAGCTTAATGTGCCAGCTACCCCGTCCTCTCCAGCTAAGTGTGTGTTTAGATCCTGTAAATTTTTGGATAAAATTCACTGTAGCAATTTTCAACCAAAAATCAGAAGGGCTAAACATGATCTAATTATAAAACTAATTACATGGATGGATGGAAAATCGCGAGATGAATCTGTTAAGCCTAATTAATCCGTTATTAGAGGTTGTTTACCATAGCACGACATTATCTAATCATAGTCCAAATAAGCTTAAAAAATTCATCTCGCAATTACACTCGGAGGTTATGGAATGGGTTTTATCAGTTATCCACATTTAATACTACTAATTAGTGGTCAAACTGTAGCGCTAAAACAAATTTGGGATCCAAACACACCCTAACTATTACCTACCTTGCCTCACCTTTTTCCGTTTTCGAACCTGTTCATATGATTTCAGACAGTACAAAAGTAAATTTTTTTTGGCATTTTAGATATTTTCCCGAATGAAGAACTGTTACTGAGCACACATGCTAATGGAGGTAAGGTTAAGAGGTATTAATTGAGTGGATTTGTGTTGTTTTTCTATCTAGGTGTGATATGAACACGTCAGACAACACTGCTTGGATTTCACAATTGTTTAAGTTGTTTTCACCGACAAGAGAGATGGGATCATGATTTGATATTCACTGGTTTCCTCATACTGTTTTTTTAAAAGTCCCCGTACAACCAGTACATGCAATTCTATGTTCCCCCCACCTTGCATTGGTCCACTCGTTTTCTCTACAACAGTCGGTCAACAGCAAGATCTAGGTTTTTAGGGAATTTGTTTACCGAAAATATACAAGAGGAGATAAGATATAAAAGAGTTTTGGAAGAAAAATTGTTCTTCAGCTACTAATAATATCAGTAAAGCATGATTAGGCTTGTGTAAACTATATCTGTTCAAATACACACAGATAAGTGTCCCTATTGAACTCTTGGGGCCCAGTCTGTTCTAGAACAATCACTGCAGGATGCTCACTTTACATTAGATTACCTGTTGTTTTACGTGCAATGCAAAGAAAAGGGAATTAAATAAAAGAGAGAGAAGAAAAAGTAGGTTATTTAATTCTTTTTGCACCTTCGCAAATTTCTTTTTGCACCACTGTTCATTGTACAAAATAGTATACTTTTGGAATGCAGTGAATTGCATTCAAAACAAGCACCGCAGAAAAGGGTGAACAGCAGTTTGGGAGGCTGGTGTTTTCCATAGGCTCAAGAAAAAGCTATCGAGTGCATCAAATCAACGCAACAAGCCGTGCTATTTAATAGAACTGTAATGTAATTACCTACTGCTAAAGCTTACTATTGGCAAAGCATAATTAATGTAACACAAACCACCTAGGTTTTCAGTTCACTCGCTGCACGGCACACTTCATATGGATGCATCATGTTTGATAGAGACTTTTAATAAAATTAATTCGCCACTAAAAAATTTGGTGACCTAACATTTCTTCAACAATTAAACACAAGTAATACTTATTTAACCATCACTAACAATATATATATATGTACCGACAATGGTTCTTCTGAATTGTTTATATTACCAAGGTCTTCCTCAAACAGAAATCCCTCCTCTGAATTTCAAAAGCCAAAGCCTACATCTTCTCCTGGAGGGGCAAAATGGTAAGCCCCAGCACCTCAGTCTTCTCAAAGCCGTTGCTGTTATCCTCAAAAGTTAGGAGCACAAAAGCCAAATTGAGAAGAAAAATCAAAGATAACCAAAAGTAGCTGCCCTTCAGCTACCATTCTTTTGTCCATAATTCCAACAATCTCAAAAGAGAACTGGCTCCCATAATCACACAGCTAGTTTAACCAAGGCTCCAAAATTTAGCCACTAATCTCTCCCAAAATTCTTGATTTAGCTTTATTCTTCAGCAGCAGGCCAGGCCACCAGTGAAGGGAGAGGTCAGTCCACCACCACCAAACACGCAGCGCTCTCTAGTCCTCCCTTCTTCCACTCCGCTCTCCCCCGTCGCACGCGCGCTCGTCGGATTCGGCCTTGCGCCGGCGAGATCCGGGCCGCCTTAGCACGGTCCGGTGGACGCCGCCGCCGCCAGCCGTGATCTTGTCGCCGCAGGAGCTGCATTGGCGCTCCACGCAGCCGTTCCAGCGTTTCTTAGGAGGCTGCGGCGGGGGGAGGAGCTCGTGTCCGGGATCCGCCAGATCCGAGCTCGCCGCCGGCGGCGGCAGTGGCGGGGGACTCCATGGAGTCCGACGCGCCGCTCGACTTCGCGCTCTTCCAGCTCTCCCCTCGGCGCCAGCGGTGAGGAAGCGCGGGGCTAGGAAGGAAAATTCCACCCTTTTGATGCGTTCGTGCGGTTCTTGTGCGCTAAATGCGGCGTCTTTGGGTCCCTGCGCAGGTGCGAGCTGGTTGTGTCCGGCAATGGGCGGACAGAGAAGATCGCGTCCGGGTCGGTGAAGCCGTTCGTGGCGCACCTGCGGGCTGCGGAGGAGCAGGCGTCGGCGCAGCCACCGCCGCCGGCCATCCGTCTGCAGCTGGAGCGCCGCGCCCCATGGTTCAGCAAGGGAACCCTCGAGAGGTCTGCTGATTGTGGCTTACCGGCGGTTATTGGGTCGGCGATGCCGAAAAGGTTGGATTTTGATGGATGTTTGGCTGGCCTCTGCCTGCAGGTTCGTGCGCTTTGTGAGCACGCCAGAGGTGCTGGAGTTGGCCAATACCTATGATTTGGAGATGTCGCAGCTAGAAGGGGCCAGGAAGATTTATGCGCAGGGAGTAAGTGCCAAGCAACTTTCAGTTCCTGGAGTGTGTAGCTGTTTCTTTCTTTTTTTGAGAGGAAGCTGTTTCTTTCTAGATTTTGCTATTGTCTAAAAATTGTGTACCTTGTTCAGGGTACTGGAGATGCTACCTCGGGTGCAGCTGGTATGTCGTATGATTCTGTCTAGTGTTTGGGTTGCCCTTCCGTTATCCATTGGGGTCTGGATCTTGTTAGATTAGTCCATCTATGTTCATACCTGATAATGTTTAACTGCGTCTTTTTATTGTGGGAAATTCGGTCCATATTAACTTGGGTGACATGAAAATTTCTTATTGATGGTAAAATCAGAAGCAAAGAAGGAAGATAGTTGATGATATTCAGATGGGGACACAACTGGGTTAATTGATCGCCTGAAATTTTAAGAGCTAATGAATGAATGCATTGGATAGCATGAACTTCACATAAGAGGCTAATTGAGGAAAGACATAAATGCTGTAATTAATCGCTGCAAGTGTTTGTGGGGTTAATGGATATTCATATAATATTGCAGTATTAGTATGATCTTGTATATGTGCTGCTTCCGGATCTAATTTATGCTCTGACCATGCTTATTGGCAGTTGAAAATGTTACAGCCTCAGCAGCAGCAGCAGCAGCAGATGTTACAAAGTAAGCTCTTTTGTCATGTCTATTTTCTTCTTTTCCAGATAAACTTGATTTGCCTTAGTTGGGCATGACTTATCCAATTAGTTTGTTTTAAAATCCGTGAGACACCTCACATGCAGTTCTTGTTAGGTCTGCTACCAATTTGTGGTTATTTTTAATTTACTAATTACTAATTTATGAGTTCAATTCTTGTGTAGGAAAGAACTACTTAGAGCGATTGATGTGCGTCTAAGTGCCCTTAAACAGGATTTAGCTGCAGCTTGTTCCCGAGCATCATCTGCTGGGTTCAATCCTAACAGTGTATCCGAGCTTCTTCTTTTTGCAAACCATTTTGGTGCCAACCGGCTGAGGTAATGCTTAAAACCTGTCAGTCTCATAATTCTGGTATGTATTATAGCTACTGCTTAAGATTGTTGCTCATAAGTACTTCTGTACTCGAATTTGATTAATAATCACATAAGATTTTTTTTGGTAAAGCAATCATCAGTAGACTGATCACCACACTATATTCTTTTGGTTTCTCTAGGAGTTGATTGAATGTTACAGCAGTTGCAGATTTTGCATAATTTGAGCAGTAGTAATGTGTATAAGTTACATTTTCTAGGTGATGTGAAACAAGGAAGTCTCATATGAACAACCGCTAGTTGCGCAGTTAATGATAATTTAATTTTGCAGATTCTTTGGATTTATGAAATTTGAAATGCCATTACATTGCACGGCAAATTATACATGATTTATGATTGGTTAATAAACTTTATGATATAACTAAGAAAGTAACAGATTTGTATACGTAAGGTGTAAACTTAGAAACTTTATAATTGGATTTTTGGGAAGTGGGGAAGTTTGCATGGGGAGGAGGTTCTTTCAGTTGGGACTTGGGGGGTATCAAGTTGTAGTGAAATCTGTTCAATCTCTATGGGCCCTCAAGTCATTGTTACCTTGCTGGTTGCAATGGCAGCACTGAAGTTATTCTTCCTTTGCACTCTTTGCTTTATTTTTCCTTTATTTCCTTTCTTTCTGAGTAATGTCTGGACATGTATGACAACTTATACTTGTTTTGTTCAGTGAAGCATGCACCAAATTCATGTCACTTTGCCAGCGGCATCCTGACATCATTCCTCAAAATGCATCACCAGCAGTTTCATCACGCTGGAAGGGCTTTGATGATGGGAACGTCCGTGATTCTTCCAGTTCAGACATGTCTATAGATGAGCTGCAAGTTGATCTTGGCGAATCCAACAACAAATCTACAGTTGGCAAAAGTGACTCTCAGATCCACAGACTAAAAAACAGCGAAGGTTCAGTACAAGTTGCATCCGAACCTGCTGCAGAACAGCAACACAAGCCAACCATCCAACAGGCAGCAGATAAACAAGAAACAGAAACAGATGCGTCTACTGCACCTTCTGTAGGTGTTTCGAGGCGGCTGAGTGTGAAGGACAGGATAAGCATGTTTGAGAGCCAGAAAAAGGAGCAGACTCCAAGTTCTGGTAACAGCAACTCAGCAGGTACTGGTAGGGTGGTTCCAGGGAAAGGTGAGCACCGCAGGAATCCTTCTGGTGCCTCCATGGAGAAATTGGTTAGAAGGTGGAGCAGTGTTAGCGATATGAGTATTGATCTAAGCAACAATGACAGTGGGAACTTAAATGACAAAAAGGAGAATGGAACTCCTGTTGCGACTCCGACATCTAGAGATATGGAGGCCAACTCAAAAGCAAGAGCAGATGAGGATTCTAATGGGATGAAGGATTCGGTCACATCACAGTCTTGGCCTTGTCAAAAGGATAACATATCAATGGATTCGGCCACCAAAAATTCGTGCCCAGCTCCAAATTTAAGCAATACGCCCGCTCCTCATAATGAGAGCATATATCATGCAGAAGATGACATGGTTATAAACTCTAGCATTGAGAGTGAGTCATCGTTTGGGAAAGAACCGGGAGTTATTCAAGGACACACGAGGATGTCCAACAATGCTGCTTCAAATGTTTCCACTAGAAACCGTTTAAAAACTTCTGCAAAGCCAGTTGAGGAAACCTTGCTGAAAGATAAGGATATTTTAACTAGCCCATCATCAGAGGAGCATTTCCGCATGATAGATAAGGAAATAGAAGGTGTTGCTCATGAAGTACCAGTTGCAAGTGAACAGATTCCACAAAATGATATTAGAGGTCCTCGCCTCCATACAAAAGATATTCACACTGAACCAGAAGTGATCAGAAGGAAAGATCGGCCATCCCGAACATTTGAAAAGGTATCTGTTGGTGTTAAATCAAAAGCATCATCTAATTCCCGAACTAATGTTAGAGGCTCATCTGGTAGGGATGAGGTAACCTCTACAGAAAGTGAGGTCCATGATGTCAGTTTGCAGCGAAACCAGCGAAACCGTCTAGCACGGAAGGCAGAGGATGTAGGGAGAAAGGTTACTGCTGGTTCTGATTCAGATTGTTCTGGTCGCCAGGGAACAAATTTGAGCAGGCAATCATCCATTACCGAGCAAGAGCTAAATTTGCAGGCTAGGGTAAGACCAGGAAAAGGGAACCAAGATCGACATGGTGAACTGCAAATGAAGGCCAATGAATTAGAGAAACTATATGCTGCGCATAAGCTAACATCCTCTCGAAGAGTCAAGCCTACAGATGTGCAGGTTGGTAGCACACCTATGGTGAGTGAGGTGAAGCCTATAGCAGTTCTTCCAGAGACAATTTATACGAAACAAGTTGTGGAGGAGAGTATAACAACAAATGGTTTTGATGCCAACGAGCTTCTGAAGATGGTGAACAATCAAGGGTATAACATTAGCACACCACAAAAACTTGGCATTCTCAGTTTAGAAGAATCGAGAGGGAAGTTCTATGAACAGTATATGCAAAAGAGGGATGCAAAACTGAAGGAAGACTGGAAACTGCAGAGAGGGGAGAAGGAAGCAATGTTAAAGGCAATGCATGAGAGCCTAGAACGGAGCAAGGCTGAGATGCTAGCCAAATTTTCGCGGTCTGCAGACATCCCTGACTCAAATTATGTTTCTCATTGCTCTCAGAAGATTCCTCCTTCGCAATCAACTAGAAAAAATAAGGATCAGGTATATATGTGTATTTGAAATAGCTGTTTGACGACAGAAAAGTAGTTCTGTTATAGCTAAAAAGTGACTTTAGAATTTTGGGCATGATGCTTAGTGAACACCTTGAGTGCATAACTTTAGGATTTCCACTTTACATGAAATATTGTTTTGAAGTTTCTTTGGTACAGAAAATTAATGCTTTACAAAGTATTCGTGTGAAACTGTAAACCATTCACTATTCTGTGTCATATGCATATCTTGGAATCCTGTAGTTGCATGGAATGTTATGGTATGCTGGAATAACGATATAGAGTTTAATTTATTGCAATAATTTTCTTTGCCATTTCCAGGGGTTAGACTCATTCTTGGTTGAAGAGGAACTGAATAGTGACTACCTATCCGGTGATGGTTCTTCGAGGAGTGCTGATTCCAGGAAGCTTTTTTCAAATAAAGTTGCTTCCACCCAAAAGACATCTGTTGCTCCTATCCATAAGCGTTCATCGAGGACTGTAAGCTCCGGTTATGCAAACCGCAGGAATCCACCAGAAAATCCTCTTGCGCAGTCTGTCCCCAATTTCTCTGACTTAAGAAAAGAAAATACCAGGCCTTCACCTGGACTCAGCAGAGCAACCGCCAGGGTTCAGCAGAAATCATTTGCCCGTAGCAAGAGCATTATTGAAGAGTCAAAGAGTATCTTGAAAGAAGATCAATCAAGGAGGTCACAGTCTATGAGAAAGAGCCAAATTCCTGATGAACTAAAGGACATTCCATCAGTGAATGAGGATGTTTACAATTGGGCCCCCTCAAGAATTTCCAATAATCAATCAGAGGGAGCTTTCGCTTACAATACCCGTAGAACCGGTCCACCAAAGGCTTTTCTTAGGAAAGGCAATGGGACTCACCCTGTTGTTGGTATAGCTGGATTTCAGGCTGCGGCAGCCATGATGGCAAATGCCCTCCAGCACAATGAGAGCAGTGGTGATTTTGAAGATCAGCAAGAAGATTCCCCTGATGATGCCAAAGAAGAGGAAGAATATGAAAGCATTGAAGAGAATCTTAGGGAAAGTGACTTTCCTGCTGATTCTGACAGTGAGAACCCAAGAGCGAGTCATGAATTTGGAAATTCAGATGATCCAGGATCAGAAAATGGCGATGTTAACTTTCCAAGTGAGGCATCTGGCCTTGGTGGTACCAAGTTCACTGCTTTTACAGGAAATGTGCACAATCCGGGAGATCTTCCAGCACCCTGGAGCTCTCGCCTTCCACAGCTATTCCCTTATGCAAATGATAATTCAGATGGTGATGCTTTTGCCGATTCACCGTCTGGAAGTCCGTCACCATGGAATTCTCATTCACTTGATGAAATAACAGATGCTGATGTTTCCCGGATGCGGAAAAAGTGGGGCAGCGCACAGATGCCTTTTGCCGGTGTCAATGCATCTCAACAGCCACGTAAAGATGTTTCCAAAGGATTGAAGAAACTCTGGAAATTTGGAAGGAAGAATAGAGGTGGCGATGGCTTAGTAAATGATTGGGTATCTGCTTCCACGGCCTCAGAATGCGATGATGACATGGAAGATGGACGGGATCTAGTAGTAGGATC
Organism: Panicum miliaceum; assembly: GCA_032594955.1. Taxonomy (NCBI): domain Eukaryota; kingdom Viridiplantae; phylum Streptophyta; class Magnoliopsida; order Poales; family Poaceae; genus Panicum; species Panicum miliaceum. The sequence continues at coordinate 3,421,011 of CM064057.1, read as the reverse complement.
TTCTGATGATTTCAGAAAGTCTCGAATGGGTTATCTTGCTTCATATGATGGTTTTGTTGAGAACGAGGTTTATGCTGAGCAAGGTATTTTGCTTTCTACTTTTCTACAAAAGCTCCAGTCATTGTCTTTAAATTAGTTAGTATGCCTCTCAAAATCCTACTCCCACACTGTATGGGCACTAGATAAAGTTAAAGGGGACTTTCTAGTATGATGATCATAGCCCTAAAAACTCCAAAGAAAAAAGTTCCGGTAGGTTCCAACAATTTACCCACAAGTTGGCAAACAATTTATCGTATGCTTGTCTGAGAACATTAGATTTCTGAGTGGTACTCATACTCTTGCTGAGATACACCAAGGATAACCAACTATTCTTCGCTCATGTTGTATACATTGACCACGGTGCTTCAGTTCTGCATTACGACTTGAATACGTTGTTTATCTGCAATTTGTTGATAATGACCGTTTGGATGTTCCTCTGTTCATTCTCTTGATTGCATTCATAATTCACATGCTCATCTAGCTCCCTAGTTCATGTTTGTGGATGCATTTCGAATGCGTGGATTTTGCCCAGGGGAAAAAAAGATGCTAGAGTTGTAATGTTCACTATGGAATTCCTGTGCATTGCCATCAGAAAAAAAAATCTGATAACTTATTTTTGTGAGCCATGGCTCAAGGACCACCCGGCATTTAGGAAAGGTTTGCTGGGTATGGGAATGATGCACTCACATAGCTCAAGGACTTCTGAATGTTAAGATATTAGATATGTGTATATCCTTTGGCCACTGTCTAATTTTAGCTCTGGCCACACATTTTCTTTACTCCAGCACGTAAGCTTGATTAAGACTTTTTAATTCGCAGAGCAATCACTACGCAGCTCCATTCCAAACCCCCCTGCAAATTTCAGATTGAGGGAGGATCAACTCACTGGGAGTTCTCTCAAAGGTATAGAAATTTAAAACATGTGTATGCTTATGTTAAGTTGCTCATTCAAAGCGTAGGATGTGAAGATTTTGGTTTGAAGTGTAGGGTGTGAAGATTTTGGTTCTTCATACTAATTCTCGCCATCTTTGCCATAAATACTTATTTTGGGAATCACAACCTTCTCTAAAATATTTTATCCCTGAAATGCAGCGCCACGTTCTTTCTTCTCCCTCTCAACGTTCCGAAACAAGGGAGGTGATGCCAGGCTCAGGTGATCCTGAAAAGACACCAGGGTTGGAGTGTATAAAATATCTTCCGGAATTAGGTACAAGTATCAAATTTTCATGGATGGTACGCGACACTGCTAGCTTGTGATTTTATAAATATATATTGTGTATCTATGGCAATTCATATAAGCTGCCAGTTGAGCTTTCCATTGTCCCCGTTTGATTATTCTTTTCCTTAATTCTTTTACCCCCTGTGTAGAGTTGGACTTCAAGATCTTTTGCAATATTTTCTTTCAACTGGCCCAGAACTACTGTATTTTTTCATTATTTTTTGTGATATATCCGTATCTCCCTCTCAACTAGTCAACTGTTTCTTCATCGACATATATCACAAATTCACGATATACGGTAATTTTGCCATTTAGAGAATGGAAACTGGACTTCTACAAGGCACATGCAAGTCACTTATCAAGTGTGACTGTTAAATGTTTCTATTCGTACATTTATTGTTAGCAAACTTCATCGAGTTTGTTCTCAAACTTCGCCTTATTTACCGGGTGACTAGTGACCAGACATAACATCTTTGATGTACATATGTTTCTAACGATTTGTGGAGTATCTCATGCAACTTCAGCCCAACCTCATATACTTGGTTTTACTGATGACCTTATCATACAAATCTTGTACTTGTTCTATGTACCTTCATTTAAAATGGTTGTGGTTGTGCATGGCTAGCTCTTGGATCTGAAAAGTGAAAACACAAGAAACGAATCCCATCTGACATGCAATGGATGTCCAGTTTGCTGAACTTGTAGATGAGCAGAATGCCTTCAGAGTCGTGGAATTATTGCTTCTGGTTGATTGTTTTGCACTGCCATTGAGTCGTATTCCATCGAAATCTCATCTGAAATCCATGGAAAAGCATGTGCATCGAACCGGGTAGCTTCTGCGAAATGTGAAGACGGATGTGTTGGTGTTACATGCTGTAGCGGCTGCTGCGAACAATAGCCTGTGCCTGGCTGCCATCCTCTCTGATCCATGTAGGGCCTGGCCTAGAGTGAGCCCTAACCCAGTGGGCGCAGGGCTAGGGCTTATCGTAGGCTTTGTAGATGGATCATGCTGCACCTTGCTGCCACCGTCCATGGGAACCAATCATCTCTCTCTCCATTTGGCCTCTGCATTGAAGCCAAGGGTCAAGAGAAGAGAGGAGCTGTCAAATGAATTTGTGGCCGCTGGTAGAGGGTGTTGCCATTTGCTGTCGTCCTTCTCTTGCCACTGGATTGGCAAACCTCGATCTCTCACCGTCAATGCATTGCGTCACTGGTTGACTAAGCGCCTTCCACTTCCAACCCTAATTACTGGTGTGTGGTGGTAGGGGCGGAGCCAGAAACTCGATTTGTGTATGTATATATTGTCGTTGTTGTCGTCGTCATCGTCGCCGTCGTTATTGAAGCCTGGTATAAACAGTTTGGTTTTTCACAGCTGTACATGTTGAGTTCTGGATGCATTCCAACGCCAATCTCCCTAGTCTACTCTACAATGACCACCACCAGGGATGGAAGGGACTGCCGCCGTGCCGCACCGGCATGGCACCTGGTATCACCATCCATTTATCGCTCTCCTGTGGAATGAAACGGAACATCAAGTGGAGCATGCCTAGCTTAGCCTCTTGTATGCTGAATTGAAATATTCCATCAGTTGTGCACAATTGTTACGGTTCTTTTCTTTAAAAATCCATTGTATTTCGCCGAATTGCAGGGTCTCAGATATGTTTTAGGGTAAATACCCTCGGTGCCATAGAAAATTTTATGATTTCCTTCAGTGCCATAAAATCTTGAAAAATCCCTTCACTGCCATTGAAGTTTTGATTTGTCCCCTCGGTGTCATTCTGTTCACATTTCCACCCATGTGCTGTTAAGTGTGGTTTGAATGTGTGAGTGAATGGTAAGGTCAATGTTACTGATCAAGTACCGAAAAGATGACCCAGGAGGCGACGTTGTGCAGTCAGCCAGTGGCCATTACAATGTCTAAGGACCTAGCTGGCTACTACCCACTACATGAATGGCTATGCCAATGCATAGTGCCCAAAGGATAGCAGCATGCGCAGGCATGGCCATGCATGCCATATCTCCTCAACAAACCACACACTTCCTAGGATCGCCCCTGTTATTACATGTTCCACTTGCTTCACACCCGCTCTATCACTAACAATTACAGTACTTGCCTAGAAATCTTAGACTCATGCATAGGCCATAGCTGACTGAGAAGAAGAAGAGCCTCACAGCTTGCTTGCTTGCTTGAGCGTCCAAGATGGCAAGTCCCATCCAGACTAGATGCAACATGTTCACCTCCTTCTTCTTCCTCTTCCTCTTTTAGGAACAGTAGCACAGACCAAGAAGAACTCTCAGGGGTGGCTTATTACATCAGGAGCCTTGTGAAGAAGCATCTGAGCTCCTCGTCGTCATCCCCAGCAACATCCCAGCAGGAGCACCATGACCAACAACACCATACCACACGATCACCAGCCGCAGCTGCAGCAGGAGCAATCACCAGTTGTTGTGATGAAGCCACAGGTGAAGAAGCAGGCGAGGAGGAGGACGCACGCGAGCAGGCCGTACCAGGAGAGGCTGCTCAACATGGCGGAGGCCCGGCGGGAGATCGTCACCGCCCTCAAGATCCACCGGGCCACCATGAGGCAGCAACCCTGCACCTATCAGCATCAGGAGCCGCCGCCTCTTCTTCGTCAGCCACCGCTGGAGATGCGACAGCAAGAGCATCAGCAGCAGCAGCAAGGGCGAGTGGTGTTTCAGGATCGAAGCCAGGCGGTTGAAGAAGAAGCACCTCTTCATCTGGCGCCGATGAGCTACGCCGCCTCCTTCGCCGACCATCAGCTGCGCAACCCACTTGGGAAGTGGGTTGCCGCCGCCGCTCCTGCTGGTAGCTACTACTACCCATCACCCGTTCGTCCTTATGATCTCACACCGCTTGAGGCGCCCACCGCCATGGGTGGCTTGGATCAGTTGGCTCGCAGCCTCCCTGCGCAGCCACTAGGGCTGAACCTTAGCTTCCAAGGTTTTGGTGGCTCCGTGGATGGTGCCAAGGACTGTGAAGATCTCTTTGGCGTTCCGTCGATCCGGTCCTCACCGCCGGTCGCCTCGTCGTATTCGCCTCCGGCAACGGAGACGGCGAGCGGCACTTACGGGTCACCGGCGCTCAGCACCGCGGAGAAGTACCCGCCGTCGGCCGTTGCACCGGCTGCTTTGATCGCGCCGGTGCTGGACGACATGGAGACGCAGCCGGCCGGCGAGATGCAGCAGGGCGTGGAGTGGTGGGGCGAGGCGACGGACGCGGACGTGGCCGCCGCGTCCGCGTGGTGGAGCAAGATCCTCCTCGAGAGCATGGAGGGCGGCGGCGGCGAGGTCGCGGAGGGAGGCGCGCCTGGCTGCGCGGCGGACGACGTGGCAACGGCGGCGGCGGCCGCCGGCTTGCCGGCGGAGTGGCGGTGGCTGTGCGAGGCCGGCGTCGGCGAGCAAGGCGTGGTCACGGGGGCCGACGATAAACCGCCGGACGTCCTGGAGACGATGCACGCGGACGGCGACTACAGCACCTGCTGCTACAAAGAGGGTCGTCGCAGCGACGACGGCGGCGATGGCATCGCCTTGCCCTGGTAAGATCTTGCCGATGATCGGAGCTCAATTACTTTTGGTTTCTAAGCGTAGGACAAGAACTTGGGATCCTGGTTATTGTTTACTGCACAATTACACCCTCGCAAAAAAAGTTTACACAATTACACTGATGATGAAAATGAGATTGATTGCTTTGTTTCTTTCAGCATGGACGACATTGAAGGGTGGGACGGGGAGTGGTTCTCATGCTCATCATGAATTCATGATCACAACACCACTCCAAGTCTCTCGTCTGCTCGATCGATCACGTTTACGTTGTCCGCCGCCCATTTCTGTACACAAATGTATGTGATTCGATTCTACAAGCAACGTGATACCGACTCCAGAGCAAGTAGTAACACACATCAAACAACCAGAGTGCCTGTGTACCTGGCCAGTTCTCGCCGATTCTTCAGTATACGCTGCCTGTGCGAAGCATGCCTGCCAACATGTTCAGACAGCTGAATAACCCATCCCCTCTGTATTGTTCTACTCGTCTTAGTCGTCTAGTCAAGCTGCAACGGCAATTCTTAGCTCCTGAACGGCTGAACCCCGGCAAGCAGTACGTGATGTCCATGGTGCTCGTGCACACGGCGAGCTTTCCTGTAGTTGCAACAAGAGCAGATGGCATTCAGTTATCTGCCTGTGAGTGAAAAAAGGAACAGAGTTTGCCTCCACTTTGTAAGCTTGCTGCATCCACTCTGTAATTTTTTAGGGCATTGGCCGGCACGTCGTCTTGATTGCTACTTGTTTCTTTGTTTTTTTTTCTTTTGGAAAGATGATTGCAAGTTTCTGCACCGCACTTGCAAGTGCCGACATGTTCAGGCAGCTAGCATTCAGTTATCTGCTGTTGAAATGCTCAGAAGCTGTTCTTTGAGAGAGAGGAAGGTATCGAAGAAATGAAATCGATCAGCCCTGCTGAACCCACGAGTGGCATACTGGGCGTAATCCATTCCGATAACAGGTGGGTTGTGGCGAATCCAGGTCACTGTAATGCTGCTCCGGGGATTGTGAGTGGAGAAGAGGAACAGATATTTCCTAGCGAGAGCTCTGTCTCACCTCTCATGGCGGAGCTAGCAGCACCGGACAGTTTCGCACCTGCGGTCCGCAGCACAGGGTTCAATGAGTAGAGACGACGGCCGAGGAGACGCCGCCGCCGTGCTCGCGCGCCTGCGTGCGCTCAAGCGCGAGGCGGATCTCACTGCTTGCTGCAGGAGCAAAGCAGGCGATTGCGATTGGAGATCTCGTGCTAGGGCGGCGCCTGATCGAAGTACGGGTCTCTGCGCTTCCGGCCGGAACGGAGACGGCGAGGACGGCGGCGGCGGCGGCCTCCGGTGGGCCGCAGTGAGTCGAGCCTTCAGAGTTAGGGAGCCTTTTGCGAATATTCGATCCGGAATTTTCTAAAAAGACCCCTAAATCGGATCGCGATTATGGATCGCGATCCAAAATGGGGGGTATTTTCAAAATACTCCATCCGCCATTTTACAAAGTGACCCCTAAATCGGATCGCGATTAGTAATCGCGATCCGAATAAGGGGTCTTTTGAAAATATTTTACCCAGTATTTTACGAAAAGAACCCGATTTTTTCGGGCGGCGTCGGATCACCCGGCGAGCCCGCGCCGCCGCCGCCGCAGACCTCTGCTAACTCCGTGCCGCATGCGTCCTCGTTCGAGCCTCCGTAGATATTCGCTCCCCTGACGCCTAGCCGTTCCCCCGGCTGCTCGCGCGCGCCGCTGACGGCCCAAGCTCCAGCGAAGATGCTGCCGCGGCGGCGCCGGTGCGTCGGGAGATGGGTGCCCTGGCACGGTGGCGGATCTCCTTTATAGAGGCCGGCGAGCCAACTCTCTCTCGCTCCAGCATTGTAGATGGGCTGCGTGGACTGGGGACATCCGATGGCAGAGCGAGAAGAGCAGACCTGGCCTCCGGGGTACCAAACAGGCTGACAGGGGAGACAAGATCATACTGACAAAACTTTCAGATGTAAAACTCGTGCTCGTCCGGGAAAACTTTCAGAGTATGCCATGCATCTTCAACTAAATCTTACAAGCTTTCGGCAACAGATTCACTGCACTAAGGAGCAGCACGGAGCAATTTAGCAATTTTCTTTCCTTCCCGTTAAAGACTTAAAAGGATCACTTGCAATGACATCGGTATGCAGTTTTGATCGCATTGCAATTCGATTAAATATTTGCTGCCAGCAAGCGTTCTCGTTCCCCCATTTATTTTCCGGCGCGGGAAGAGCTCGGCGGCTCGGCGCCCATGCCAACATGTTCAGACAACTGAATAGTAGCTGTTCAGGTGTTTGCTGTTTGAACCCACAGAATTCTAGGTGTGGATGGACCCAGGCAGCATTGAGTAACGCTGATGACAGTAAATATAGGCATGGTTATCTGATTGATCACAAAATCATCCTGTTGTGCCATAGCAATTCTTCAGACATGATAACAGCTTCCTCAAGAGGGATAGGAACACAGGGAAACGCTGCACATGCCTCTGAAGAAACAAAATGCCCAGTACAGAGATCTTGTTGGACTGAATTTTCAGACAACCGCAAAGACGTAAAACCCATCTACTGTTACAGCAAGTTAACAGTTAAGCTGCAACGGGGTTCAAGCAGTACGTGACGCCCATGGTGCTCATGCACACGGCGAGCTTTCCTGCTGTCTGTTTCAACGAGTGCAGCTAGCGTTCAGTTATCAGCCTGTGGGTGAAGAAAAGGAAAAGGAACAGAGATTGCCTCCAGTCTTTAAGCTGCAGTAATGCTTGCTGGATCTACTCTGCTGTAAGCTGTAAGCTGCTATAACGAGTCCGCGCGGCCGCCGCCGCCGCCGATCTCCGCTAACTCCGTGCCATCATGTGAGCCGCTCGAGCCTTCGTCGTTATTCGCTCGCCTAATGCCTAGCCGTTTCCCCAGCTCCTCGCGCGCACCGCTCGCTGCCCAAGCTCCAGCGGAGATGCAGCCGCCGCGGCCGGAGCCAGCTATTCAGTGACACAGCAACACCGCCACCAAGCAGCAATAATCGTTGGCGGATCAGAATCAGCAGTATCGCAAGGGCCACCAGATGCTGACGCCGGCAACCGCAAGCACAGGTTGGAGGCGGCGGCTTTGAAGGAGATGATTCGAATTTCCTGCCCGATTTTCGGTTTGGCCTCTCCGCCGAGACGCAGCACTTGCTACGGCAGACCTCTCTGCCATGGACTCCCAGCCCTAGCTAGTGGGCGCTTGGATGGAGCTTTACCTGCCAGAGCAATGGAAGGAGAGCAAAGATCGTCAATTTGTCATCCTGGGCTCACCGGCTCAGGCAGGTTTTGCATCGCAAGGTTCTTCCCAACTACGAACCCGGACGACCTTAGCCAATGACCGCAGGTTCCGAATCGTCTGGTAAGAAATTTTACTGTCTTTTGACTGGTGTGGAGGTGGTGCCGCGTGATCCTGATGTCAATGGCAGTGGCGGCCATGGGAAAGCGGAACTCCGGATGATCACGACGTGTAATAGAGGCATTGTTCTGAAAAAAATTAAGGCTCTGCTTTCAGGTCTCCTTGTTCAGTCCATCATGCAGAGTCTGAAGGATTTTGGGACTTCGCTGTAGGAGACAACTCGGCATCTTGTTCTAGTGTAGGACTTATACATGAAAGGATTTACGTATTGTTGTATCGTCTCGTGTGATGGTAGATTCTGAATTAATTAATTTAATCCTGCATTTATGTGGAAAACTTTATCATAAGTTGTCTTCTGTAGTGGTAAATTGCATTGTCTTCAGACTGCCTAGCCTCCCAGGCAGCAGCTCTGTGGGTGCTGCCAGGCTAGCTGACCATACTTGCAGCTCCTGGGGGGCAAAGGCAAGTTCATCGAGGAACAGCTGCACCAATCACAAATCTTTTAACTCAGGAAAAGCAGAAAAACGACGACAGTGAAAATGCCAAGCAATTCTTACAGCGAAACCAGCAATTCATGGCTAATAACCGACATTGTTCACAACATCAATACAACATAAAATCCCAGCACCTCTGCAGGGAAGAGGATCATCTACTGGACTCCGCCAAATCTAGGAAATAGTACTGACTGGGCAGACACGGTGAAGGCGAAAACACTGGCCAGGTACAGTAAGTCGTCTGATAGATACCATATATTTGCAATTTTGTGATATAGTTGAACCTTGCAGGGGGCTGATGTTTTCACATAGTTATGTGTATGGCACAGCGTTCTCCCCTCAGCTTGGACCTCCATGTAGTATGTGTGGTGTAGAGGAAGCCACAGAGTCCACTAGTCTTCTATATGCAGGTCTAGATGTATGAAGCCGTTGGACGAAGATGGTAGTTTGTCGGCCATGTTCACTTGAAGGGTGCGAAGAGAATTGATGAGTTGTGCCCACCAAATCCAAATGAGTTGGATAGTGCCACACTCACTTCACATCTCTCCTTCTGTGGTCCTACCAAGACGCCCACATCCTGTATCAAGATCAACATTGATACATTCATATTAGCTCCATATTGAATTGATATTTGAAAATTATAGATTCCTGTAGATTTTGCACTTTTGTATCTAGCTCCTTTAGTGGAAGTATAAACTAGAAAAGATGACATTAAATCTTTGCATCACTAAAGGAGCTTACCACAATATCCTCTGGATTTTCTAAATTCAGATTTGGATGGACCCAACCAGTTCTTATAGCCTGCAATGAACAACAAAGATGAGGCCCACCATGCTTGCATTGAAATAACAAAGCACATGCATTGGCATGCTTCTATTCATGCGGATTGTAGCCAAAAACACCCAAACAACAGGAGTTGTGGTAAATGGTTACAGAGAATGAGATACAGTTCATGGCTATATGAGAATAAACCCGAACGCCTCATGTTTATTGCAAAAGCACCATCGTATCTACTATATCATATTTAATATCCTTGGTTTAGGATAATTGGAGTAATATCCAAATGACCAATGCCTATGAATCTTCTAAAAAAGTATTGAGGAAACTGGGTCAAGCAAAGATAGATAAATAGGAGCAAGAAAAATATATATTTGTCTGTAAATAATTTCATCCAGACAGCCACAAAGCAATATACAAACAAGGCAGATGTAGTTGAAGATAATTTTAGAATAACTTAGCTTCAGTGCCACTACATCAAACAAATATTTCAATTGAAGGGTATATTAAGTGATGTGCTTGTTTTCCAAGGAAACAAATTGTAGCGGGTGATGTGCCAATTTTTACTCGGTTACAGAGTTTTCGTCTTCCAACAAGTTACCAATCGCACTGTAAATCACTACACTGGATAAACAGAAAAATACAGTGGACATGGAGAACTCAACACCATGAATGCCTTATTCGTACTCAATGGAGTAAAATTTTGCATTAGTGATACAATAATACCGAGTAAATATGGCCCCTGTAAGAGTAAGAAGAATTTCTTACTTGTATAGAAGCAACTGCTTCAATTCCACCAGCTGCTCCTATAAGATGTCCAGTCATTGATTTTGTTGAGTTCACCCTTAGCTGCATCCCAGAAAAAAGAGATTTAGATGCATTACTTTATAAAATTACTGTAAAATCGCTGGCACCAGGTGGCATACTTGAGGATTCTGGCCGAAACAACGCACAATAGCTTCGTACTCCTTCAAATCACCCGATTGTGTAGATGTTGCATGTGCATTCACATAGTTGATTTCCTCCCTTGTTACCCCTGCATCATCTAGTGCCTTTTCGATGCAGAGAGTAATCCCTCTTCCTGATATTGAATTAATGAAAATGTTAGCATCAGAGTCCCATTAGATTTTTAGGTAGGAAAAGAACAGGAAGAGCATGGCAGAGCCAAGATATACACTTCACCTTCAGGATGTGGCTCGGTCATATGGTAAGCATCACATGTAAAGCTTCCACCAAGAAATTCAGCATATATTTTTGCACCTCTTTCCTGAAAGAATATGCAAAGATCTCAGGAGGAAGAATATACACTTCACCTTCAGGATGTGGCTCAGTCATTGAGCTGGAAACAAGCAGCAGAAGGATATATAAAGAGAGACAACAGAAATTGTACAAAACCTTAGCATGCTCAAGTTCCTCCAATACAAGGACACCAGCCCCTTCCCCCATAACAAAACCATCACGGTCCTGCAACATGAAAGATAAATTATCTCACACTTGCACAATAATGGACAGCAAGTTATTTAAACCAACACGGTGCTGATGTGCTTGTAATAAATTATGGTAACAATTATCAGCCAGCAAAATTTTGTCAAGCAACTGACCGTCTGAATCAAATCGGTAGGGAGAATGCACGTGAAGTAAATCATTCAACTACTTTGATAATAAGAGTTGCACAGCAAAATACACTAACCATGTCCCAGGGCCGGGAAGCTTTTGTTGGATCACTGTTCCTCTGTGAAAGAGCCCTGCAGGCCACAAAACCTCCCAATCCTGCATTACATATGGTTAAAACACTTGAAACTACAAAGATCAAGATATTACAGAAACCGGACTCAGAAGAATAATGAACTGAGGCCACGAACCGATTGGGATAAGAGGTGCATCAGATCCACCACAGAGCATAACATCCTAAAAAATCATAAATAAGGTCATAAACAGAAGTTAAATCATAAATAAGGTCACAAGCAGAAGTTAAGTCAAAGAGAACATGGAAGGTTTAAGTTACTTACAGCTTCCCCTCTTCTGATGTGGTTTGCTGCATTGAGGATACAGAAGTTACTGGTAGCACAAGCAGTGGAAATAGAATAGTTTGGTCCCATCCATCCCTATAAATCACAGAAAGTATGAGCTGTTGTAATCACTGGTATCCACAAATAGATCATACAAAAGAATGAAAGGAGAGATCATGTCGCACCAGATCCATTGCAAGGATTGCAGAGCCCATGTTTGTAGTTGCAAAGGGAACACAAAATGGGTTCATTTTCTTGTAAGAGACCCTCAGTGCTTCAATCGCATCATTAAAAACCTGTGCATGAGGGTCCAGCATAACTTGTATGAGATTATGGGAAACAGGTATCCATGGATGGTCAGAATCATTGAGATATAACTAATACTAGTATATTGAAAATACAAACCTTCATGCCACCCATCGCGGAACCAATGAGAACACCACATCTGGTTTTGTCCAACTCATTCCTGAGTTCTTCAGTGAGTCCACCATTTTCTAATGCCTTCTTTCCAGCAGTTATCAAATATAGCATAAACTTGTCCATCCGCTTAGCAAGCTTAGGTGCGACCCAACCGTCAGTAGAAAAGGATTTTATCTCTCCTGCAATTCTCTGTATTATAGTCCAAATATCAACCATTGTGTGATAATATTTGACCAAATTGCAAAACCAGCCCAGACACCACTCCCCAAAATTGAAGGAAACCATGTGCTCTGTATTACCGTGGGGAAGTTGGAGCAGTCAAACCTCTCTATCTCACTGATTCCACTAACTCCATCAAGAAGGTTGTTGTAAAACACATCGGGATCATGGCCCAATGGTGTCACTACACCCATGCCAGTGACAACCACCCTCCTTTGTTTGATATCAGGTTTCTTCTTTTCGATAACACTTCTTTCAGCTTGTAAGGCAACAGCCATGGCCATTCCTGCAAACCATAACCAATTTTGTTGAGACCTTTGTCTGCTTGAATGAAAAACAAACGGCAGCCTGAAGAGGTGTGAACAAACATGCAAACAGTATAAAACTAAAGAACCAAACGGAGGGAGTACGTTTGCTTGATAGAAGATGGGGCATAACAAATGTGACTCCCGTTGCAGATTTTTCTTTTAGCATTTTGGAGTCTTCCACGCCCACCCTTTCTGTTTTATATAGCAATGAGCAGCACCCATTCTATCTCAATTTTCAAGTCAAACTCTGTGCTAATAACAAACGAAATGAGAACAAGCAGAGCCAGACAAGCTGAAAGAAAATTATGTTGAAGTCGCCAGTTCAGCAGTAGCCACAAGCGAATGCATCCCAAGCAGAAGCAGGGGAACCAGACAGCGAGGCCAAAACCAGAAGCGGGCTATGCTACTACTCACGACACCAAGAATCCAATATCCTCAGCACAATCCAAGGAATAATCCTACTCCTCCACGCGCATTACGCATCGAAAACGCATAATGACAGCCCGGAACAGGATAAAAATGGCACATTTGCCCCGGGCGATACTACCGATGCTCTGAGATTACACTAGGATTCGAACGTACGGTCGTGCAAGGATCCAGCAAAGCGAACAAAGGACATGCGGCAACCATATGCTGAGTGTGTCTCATCTCACCAGAGCGCGCCGCGCCGCGCCGCCACGCACCGAGGCGGCGGCGCTCACGGCCCTGGCCAAACATGGCGCCGCCCCCAGCGCCGCTTCCGCCAGCACAGCAATGCTTCTGCTTGTGCTCGTCGGCGTCGCATGCCGCGGACAAGCACGCGGCTACGAGCCACGTGCAGATAGGAGTCACCACGGCCGCCATTGCCCGTCCCCCGGTGTGTGGCGCCGCTCCCGCTCACCGCCTGCTGGATCTCGCCCACAAGAAGGGGCCGCACGGGTCACTCGGATTCAGCGGCGCGGGCACCGGGGCGCGCGCCAGTCCAAGAACGGCGGAGGCCAAGAAGCCGGAGCACGACGAGATGCGGGGGCGAACGGGCGATGACTCGGGGCCGAAGAAACGAACGAGGAGGGAGAATGGAGCACGCGGAGGAGGCGCGTCGATCTCACGAGGAGAGGAGGAGGCTCGCGCGCATCGGAGGGGCGTGGGCGGGAGCCGCCATTGGCAGTGCCAAGTGCTCGACGGGAGGAGTGGAGGGACGGGGACGACTGGAGGAGGGGGCTGGGGGAGTTTAATATAGGAGGAGGAGAAAAATGGGAGATTTTTCGGTGAATTTTTTAAATCTTTTTTCTATTTCTTTTCCAGTATTTCTCTCAGCACTTTTGTCCTTTTTCAGACCCTTGTGACTTTATTATTTTTTGTTCCTTAGGTGGGCCCCATTTGATTTCATTCTGGGATGTTTAGGCTTGGACATGCTAGTTACTTAAGTCCGGTGGGGATGGGATCATGAAATAGAATAATGGTGTTTAAAGGGGGAAGGAGCTTTGGGGATTTGTTTTCTCCTGAGCGATTTCTTTTATTTTGACTTTTGGTTTGGGTTTGGTTGGTGAGACTCACTAGAGAGAGACTGTGTGGGTGTGCATGTGTAGGAGAGAGGAGGAAAGTTTTGTTTTCTTTGGATTTAGTAGTTATTTTGGATGGCTGATGAGGACAGTTATTTTGGAATTTGATGTGCCAAGCATTTTGGCACAGCTCTGGCGTCACCCAAGAGAGAGGAGATTTCATAGGTAAGCAAGAGTAGAGGTGCTAATTTGCTGGATCCATCAGGTCAGACAGGCTAAAATTTGTATGAAAATTCGGTATAGAGACATATTGGGTGTGCACAAAACCCATTATAGTTTGAGATAAATTTGTATGAAAATTTTAGGTAATGTGTATGCGCACTAGGTGAATCGCCACCCTTTTTCCCAGTCGATCTGAATCACTCAATGCAAATTACGACTTTTTTTTGAGGGAATGAATGTGCACACATGCTTCTAGGAATGGGCTTCGGCCTGCTCGCGTGCTGGTGGCCTGGTGGGCTGGTGGCTTGTTCAAAGTCGTCTGCTGTCCTGTCAATCTGTGGTCGATGGAGCGTTTGATAATTTGGTTTGCCGAACTCTTATACGAACCAAATTTGATAATTTGTTGACGGGGAAACTTCGAAAACGCACCGTCACGGTGAGAACGTCACGTGCAAGGCTCCTCCCCGTAACACCTCGAACGAACCGTACGTCCATCGGCGCGGCGCCACACCTGCAACCGAGACGGGCCAGACGTGGCAGTTCGCCTCGGTCTCCAGCTCAACACGTGGCACCGCGTTCCCGGCTGGTACCAGCGGCGCTCGCCGCCGGCGGTCAGGGCGTCGTCGTCGCCCCCCGCCCCGCGTTCACGCCGTCCGGCTTTCTTCTGGTGATGAGCCGCCGCAGGTTCGACCGTTCGAGAGGCTGCGAGCCGGCCGGGCCGGCCAGTCGATGCAGGTCGCATCCGGGTGGGACGCGCCATGTTTGACAGCCATTCGAAAAGTAATGTTGCTTTTAGGAGAGACTTATCGAGAGTTTTCATGCGACATGTGATTAAATTGATGCATGCTGCATGTGATTTTTCATGCGGGTTGCACTATTTTCTATAAGAATTAAGCTATTTTCAAAACATAGGTCAAAGACGTTTTCATGAGAGTTTGATGTATAAAATTAAAGGTGCCATATAATAATAATGAAGTCTCTATTGGACAATGTACATCAACCAAGGCACACGTCAAAGATATTTCATAGATGTATTATTGACAATTTTAGTACACTTTGACAAATAAGGTTCGCAATAGTACATACATGGTTTTTTTTTCTCAATTTCCTCCTCATTTCAACAATTCCTCCTGTTTTCTTGTCCTTCGCATGTTCATACTGGCATGCATGAGACTTCAACAATTTGCATTTTTTTTCGTGTGTTCCTAGAGGAATGTATTTCAGTTTCTCAAAAAAAAGAGGAATGTATTTCAAAAATTAAAATATACTTATAAATATTTCCAAATCATAATGGGTCTTACAAAATAAAACGGTGGGAGTCATGTTTTGAAATGTCATTAATCTATAAGGTTTTCACAATATTAAATGTTATCAATTACAATCTACTCCATCCGTCCTAAATTATTAGTCGTTTTGACTTTCGTAGGTGCATAATTTTATTTATGCGTGCATAGCAAAATCTATTTATCTAGAAAATTCAAAACGACTAATAATTTAGAATGGAGAATAATTTAGAATGGAGAGAGTAATAATCTTTGATTAAGTTCGCTGCACCGCAGAAAAAGCCAAGATTCCTACCAAAAGGACAACAAGCTGCCAAAAGCCTTACAACTGGTGCACGTCAACCAACATTCCTAAATATTACTGTTACAGCAAGGCAAAAAAGTCATAAACTTGTCATGGGCCTTACGTTACAGTACTGTTGGTACCACAACCACATCGACAGGACGGCAAATGAAATCATCCAGGCCAAGTAGATCCAATGAAAAGTGAAAGCACAGGCACCAAATTTAGTAGGTAACTTGTTATTGCTCGTGGTCAGTAATAGTTATCACTATGCCATCACAAGTCACGTGGGGTAGTCAACAAGCAAGACCATCAGTGTGTTTTCATGCAGCCATCAGTGTGTGCATCCACTCATGGGCCAATCACTCTTAGCGAAGGCCGTAGCAGCAACAAGAGGGCCTGCACCGAGGGCACAGAGGGCTGCGCCCCTTTCCGAGGGAAGCGTACAGGGAGGCCTGCGCGCCACAGTAACTGCATGCACTCTTAAGCATGAGCGCGTGATGATCCTCCCAGCGAACCCGAGCAGCCCACATGCTCCTGCAAGATGCCAAGGTACAGTCTCCATTGATGCGCCCATATAATTGGGGTTGCGTCGTCAATGCGAGCGCACAAGTTTCGTGGGATCGATCGAGGGGGATATTTGTTGTGGTGTGCTGTAATCCTGTATCCATCGATCGTTGGATCGGATGATTGATCCCTTTCTGTCCCAGAATCAAACGAGCTTGATGCTAGCTAAGCCTAGCTTGCAGACGATAGAATCAACGGGATCAAGAAGAGAGTGGTAGAAAGCTGATTGTTTGATAGGAGTAGATTGCTGAGGCGTTGTTTAGATCGTCGTGTAAAAGATTTTGAAATGAAATATTTTCATATTTGAAGTATTAAATATAGACTAATTAAAAATTAATTGCAGATTTCGTAAATCGCGAGACGAATCTAATGAGCCTAATTAGTTCGTCATAAGTGTAGATGTACTGTAGCAATATTGTAGCAATTTATTATCTAATAATAGTCTAATCATAGTCTAATTAGGTTCCTTAGATTCTCGCGATTTACAGTCCATTTGCGATTTCTTTTTCGACTACATTTAATACATCATGCATTTATCCAAACATTGATGTGATTGATGTGTAAAAATTTTGACGGGAAACTAAACCAGTCCTGACTTTGCTATGCAAACGTCACCAATCGTAGCTGGCAGCTTTATCAGAATCTTTTCTAGATATTTCTCAGATTTTTTTGAAATCTATGACATTTCTCAGATTTGTACAAGGTTCAGCTAGATTGTCCTAAATTTAGGTAGCATTAGTAAATTTCAAGGTAGCAGAACAACACGGGGCTGTACTCTGCGGTCCCAGGAAAGGGAGATGATTCGTCAATGATGTGCTTCTGGCTGGTAGGAGTACCACAATCTGAGTTGGAAGGACTAGGGTGTTTTAAATTCTTCTGTTCAAAGGACATATGCTTCTTAAAGTTCAAAGTAATGAATGGCAGGCACACAAGAAATTGGTCAACTTGAATACGCTGGTTATTTATGTATAACTCCTTTTGCTTGTACAGTTCCTTATCTAATAAAACATGATCTACTTAATACTTGCAATCTAGCCCATTAAAATTGCTGGCTATTCAGCTAGAATTGATTCATGTTTGACAAAAATCAGGCAAGACAGAGCAAAGCCATTCTCGACGTCTGATATTCTTAAAGAGTGATGCCACCAACTTCCAAGCACGGTACGTAAAATACACTACACCCAAAAGACAGTAGGATTTTGTATGAACAAGGAGGACATTTTTTAACAGTATGTTAGGGAAAAGAGTAAGACCGGTAGGTGGAACATGGCTGTCAATTTGATTCAGAGTGCAGGATCAGGTTGTGGCCAGCACTGGCTTTGTCCTCTATCGGAGCTTCTGACATCACAGATCACACCGAGGAGGCAAGGAGTGAAGGACCGAGGGCGCGCACTACTCAGTCACAGAAGCAGCTGCCTTTCACTCTCATATTTCTGCCATACTTCATCCTCTACCTCGATACCGGTCCTTCCTCCCGACCTCCTCCTCCAAGTCCCTAGAGGTATGGTGCTGCGACTCACTGTTGTTTCATCAATTTACTCACATACTATGAGGTTTTTGCTCTCAGTTTCCTGTTTCAATCACGTGGAGAGTCCCTCTGTGCATCTTCTTGATTTTTGCGGAACCCTGGGTGGATGGCCATGTTAGATGCTGCTGCAACCTTGAATGCTCCCCAACTGTGAGCAATTAAAGGGATTGCCATGCTAGAGGGCCTGCCAATTTTGTACAGCCCGCACCACTGTCCGCCGTTCCCCCGATTCGGGCTTATCTTGAATTCAGTGGGGGCGCCATTCAGTTCTGTTTCGTCAGAAAAAATATCTTGCAGCTGTGTTGTGGACTTCCATTGACCTACTTGGTCTTCTAATAATCGCCGCTTCAATTTACCACTTTGGACCTGACTATTATTAGGACGAGTGATCAAATCGAACGATCTGGGTTTCCCTGTGCTTTGCAGCCCTGGAGAAGCTTAGTTGTTTCTAACTGTGTCTGTAGTCCTGCAGATGCTTAGTCGTTTCTAATTATATCAGTTTTTTAGCCTTTGCAGCAGGATACAGCAGTATGTTTGGTTCCAACTTGAATATATATAAGATGTCTGCAAGCTTTAGTATTTTTCGAAGCACAGGTGTCTTGAAACTGTAGTAACTGCATCAATTTAAGCTAAATCTGAATTAGCTTACTCTAACTATCTAATTGGGCCTTCAAGGTAGAGAGGAAGTTAATTCAAAGTTCAGAAAGAGTAGGTGCCATGATGCAAATATTTCTTCAGCTAAAATCCTTCTGTTCATGTCAGACACTTGAATGATGAGAAATAAAACTGTGGGATTTTGTGTTCCAAGTACCACTGCTTCCCAGCAAGCTTAACCCATGTTACCCATCTTATTATTTATGTAGGGCCTGGGGGTCATCTCTTGTGAAAATGGGAATACTCCCTTCCAAAGTGTTTACATATTTGACATAGCAGTGGTATACATCAAAACATACATATTTAGCATGTCAGTGCACTTGTCTGTGAAGTACTATGATGAAGAACTGAACAGATTGGGTTCTGTTTCACTTGAGATGAGTAGAACCGGGACTAGATCAAACAGTGATTTCAGAGTCATTTTAGTTTGCTTCTTTCCCTTGCCCACTGTAGGTTACAAAGCATGAGTAGATATCCTCATATCCATTTTTGCCACCTTTTTGTTGTCTGTGCTTTGTTGTGTCTAGCTGTAGCCGGAGTCACAACAAAAGGTA
The DNA here is from genome assembly GCA_032594955.1 of Panicum miliaceum. Taxonomy (NCBI): domain Eukaryota; kingdom Viridiplantae; phylum Streptophyta; class Magnoliopsida; order Poales; family Poaceae; genus Panicum; species Panicum miliaceum. The sequence continues at coordinate 3,402,019 of CM064057.1, read as the reverse complement.
TGAGATGCAGTGGTTATTTTCTCAGTACAAAATACCAATGCAAATTGGAATGTACTGTCTTCACTGAAACCATATGCAGATCAATTGGTTAGTACGTCTTTCGACATCTGATGGCTGAAGTTTTCATTTTCAATACTAAAGTCTGCTGACTTCATCGAAGCTTGTTCACAAATTTTGAGTTAGCTTCAAAACATAAATGGATGGTTATTAGGCGTGGTATTACTAGTTTGTAACATGGTACTTACTGTTGAGGTGTTTCGTATATGTCCGTTAGTTTGTTATTGTCTTGAATTTGCATTTCCAGGAGGGTTCAAATATTTCAATTAAATGAACATATCCTAGTGTTCCTAGTTGATAAAGGTAAGAAAGTGGGAATCTTGCATTTTGTACCCAAGGATAGTAGTTTGGCCACACTTGATTGGTTGTCTTAAAACTTCTCCTCATGCCAAATTTGTAGGGTTTTTTCTTGATCTGTTATGTACTCCTAGAGAAAAGCAATATTGTAAACTCTAGCATACCTACAGGCTTTGGATTAGTTTGAACGGCTGAGGAACAGCATGAAGTGCTAAGTGTCTATTCCAAATACTAAAACTCAAGATCTAAAATGCATATACTGCTATATATAGTTTGTTATCTTTGAAGCATACAAGTATTCCAAAGTTTTGATATGCGTCCAAAATGAAACATTGGAGGACTGTACTGAAAAACGAACATCGTAATGGTTTTGTTTCTAAATTTTCTGTATGAGCATAACAGAGATACTTGCAGCGTCGAGAATGACCTTTTTAACAATTTAATGTAGCAAAAATGGAGGATAATCTACCAGTCAATGTCCGGGAGTATCAAGAACTCGCCAAGAAAGCACTACCAAAGATGCACTATGATTATATCAATGGGGGAGCGGAGGATGAGTACACACTGAGGGAGAATATTGCAGCATATGGAAGAATTCTGTACGATGCACCACGCCAATAATTTTAAACCCCATTAAGAAGTAGGACCTGACTTTTTGGCGTGGATCCCACAGGTTACGGCCAAGGGTTCTTATAGATGTTAGCAAGATAGACATGTCTACAACCTTGTTAGGATATAATATGCCATCGCCAATAATTGTCGCTCCAACAGGATCACACAAATTAGCAAATCCAGAAGGTACAAAAACTCAAGTCAATCTAAGTTTTGAATGATAAGTTAGACTGTCTAACGACTGGTGCTATCTCCATAACTCTTGGTTAAATGTTCATCTTAGGGGAGGTGGCCACAGCGAGAGCAGCAGCAGCATGTAAGACCTTAATGGTAACTACTGATTGTTCTTCTAATGATAATCTGATGCACTACTTGTCAGACCTGGGGCAACGGGACTGCACGCGTGGCGTAGAACATTCTAAGTAAGGGGTGGGATGTATTCCATACCTTATCCACTTATCCATACTGTAAAGTACTCGTACGTAAGTATAACTAGTCTGTACAAAAGGAAACTACTCGAGAGTACTCGGCTAGGACTCCTAAGCTCGTACCAGACTAAGATTTTCATGTAACCTTATCTCCCCAGGATATATAAGGGCGGGTAGGGCCCCTCCAAACACATAACCTCAAGGCAATACAAGCCATACAGGACGTAGGGTATTACGCATACTGCGGTCCGAACCTATCTAAACCCTTGTGTTCCCTGCACCATCGAGTTCCTGATCTCGGCGACACCCTGACCACAAGTCTACTACCTTAGGGTATCCCTAGGTAGGCTTGCCGGTAAAACACCGACAACTGGCGCGTTAGGTAGGGGTGCTCATCGAAGATCCACCGATGAATTCGATGGCAACTTTCAGATTCACCAGCGCCGTGCCCCCTGCGGGCACTACTTTCGTCTTCGGCTCCTGGGTCTGTGTCTCTGATGGCACAGGCGACTTCCTTCGGCACCTCGTCGACAACAAGCCAGAGGCATCTGTAGCAACACCAAGCAGCGTTCTCGACGAGTTCGTTGACAACCTCGACGAGATGCTGCTCCCTGATCTCGCCAGGGAGATTGAGAAGTTGTCCGTTTTTAACGCGACTCCGACTCGTGCTGCATCAAGCTTCCTCAGATCGGTCTCGACTCCATCTGAGGAGCAGCGTGACCGATTCCCCTTCGGTTCACGCAATATGATCACCGTTTACCAGGAGGCCATGAAGTCCGAATTCTACTCCGCATCGGAGAAGAATCTGGACGAACTACTCGAGTTCGGGGACAAGGACGCCACCACATGCCGCGAGGCCCCTATCTTCGACGACTACTCCGATTTCACGCAGACGCCCGGCGACCTGACAACGACTACTCCAACTTCGCGAGGGCACTCGGCGATCCGCCGCCAACTACTTCGACTTCGCAAGGACGCTCCACTCGCCGATGACTACTTCGACTACTCGTCTCGACTACAAAACTAGTCGGGAGCGGGCCTCGCAACATCAAAAACTAATCGGAATCGACTCTGACTAGTCGGCTTCATGCACAAATCGCCGCGGCTACATCAACAAGCGCTACGGCTTCATCGGCAATCGCCGACGAATCAAGCTAAGTGACTTATACCTTTTTTCGACTTGTTCTCCACAAGATCGACTACTTTTTTGGGTACGCCTCTCGACGGGAATTACCCTCGAGGGCTACGCCGTGATCAACTACTCCTGGGATGTTAGAGACCGACAACCACAGCTTTGGTGCACCGAGTATTGGAGGCTCTGCCACAGACTTAATACACCGAGTGCTGGCGGCTTTGCCACAGTCTTAGCACACCGACTGCGGAGGCTACGCCACAAAATTGTGTTCTGAGTGTTGGAGGCTTCAAGTGGCTATACCCTATGGAAGTATAAATCTTCGCGCTACAACACGCGCTCTCGCCGACTATTTATTAGTGTACGTCTCTCGATGGGCACGAAACCCTTCAGAGCTACATAGCGCCGACTACTTTTTGCGCAACGCGCATCCTCTATGTCGCATGTCGACTACTTTTTTCTGCTCGTTGTCTTCTCTTAATGGTCGCTAATCTACTCGAGTAGCAAATGCCATAACTCGTGAAACCTCGAGTCTTCAGTCATGACCTAAGCGATTGTATGCACGAGACAAAGATCTGATGGATGCTATGAGCGAAGGCTAAACTGAGACCGGGTGAATGTAAAGGGTGGACTACTCGAGAGATTTAAATGGCCTAAATAAGAGCTCAACACGACAACTTCTTTTTATCACCGAATAAGTTTCGGTATTTTCATATTATTACTGAGTCAAACTCGGTATCTTCATATTGTGCTACATAATGTATGCATTGTCTTTTTTCAGATCAAGCTTCGGCAACAACTCGCTAGACCGCTTAGCCCGTCTCCCGGCTCAAGGGCTAGGCGGATTACTACTCGACGTGGCTCCTTTGGCTCCCAAGCTCGGGGGCTGGATGCCAATAACTACTTGATGTTGCTCCTACAGCTCACTTGGCTCATAAGTTCAGGGGCTGAACGCCGCAAAACTACTCGGAAGACAACTTATATGAAGACTGAAGGCCTAATGGTACCCTAGGTTGCCGCGCGGTTAGATAACCAGCGGCGGTCTAAGGGTCCTTTGGAAGAGTTTTTTCCTTAAAAAAGTGCGTGATTCGTTTTTAGCGGTTATTTGGGAAGAGTTTTGGGGAGTTTATTTGATTAACCATTTTTTCAAGGATCTTATCCCGAAAAAAGAGGTTTTTTGAATTTTGAACCAATTGATTTCCGAAATAAACCATCAAAGCAGATTACGCATTCTCTACACACATTTTGTACATAACACTGTTCAGTATGCCACGTTCTTGGGGATCTTTTTTTCCAAACCTTCAAATTTGGATTCAAGGCTCGGGGACTGCGGGGCACGTGTCATCGATGGCTTATTTTTCAAAAATGTTTCGAAGATAAGGAAAGAAGATTGAAGACTAGTGGGACCCTCAGTCTGATTCTTCGATTCAACCTAAGGCTCGGGGGCTACTCCATATGGAGTGCGATTTGCATCGCACCCCATAGAAAGAAAAGACTTGAAAGTACTCGGGGCTAGAGCACCTCAAAGTCTCGAGCAGCCAAGGAAAGTACTCGGAAGACACCTTGAAGATGGAGTTTCAGCAGAAACCGAAGGATGACTTCAAGAAGTACTCGAAGCCTGCAGTACTCGGTTATGAAGAGCTCGGGGGCTTGTCAGACCTGGGATAACGGGACTGCACGTGTGGCGTAGAACATTCTAGATTAAGGGATGAGACATGTCTCATACCTTATCCATACTGTAAAGTACTTATATGTAAGTATAACTAGTCGGTACAGAAGGAAACTACCCGAGAGTACTCGGTTAGGACTCCTAAGCTCGTACAAGACCAGAATTTTCATGTAACCCTGTCCCCCAGGATATATAAGGGCAGGCAGGGACCCCTCCAAAATATAACGCATAACCCCAAGGCAATACAAGTCATACAAGACGTAGGGTATTACGCATACTGCGGCCCGAACCTGTCTAAACCCTTGTATTCCTTGCACCATCGAGTTTCTGATCTCGACGACACCCTGACCACAAGTCTACTATCTTAGGGTATCCCTAGGTAGGCTTGCCGGTAAAACACCGACACTACTCACCTTTATATCCTCCATGATTGTTAAAACTTTGGTATATGTCATACAGGTGCTTTCCTTTTCATCCAACTGCAAAATCGAGGAGGTCGCCTCCAGTTGCGATGCCATTCGCTTTTATCAATTATATGTATGATCTTGACACTGATGTTCTTTTGAGTAAATTTCTCTTTCTGCATCTACTTTGATTTCTGATTTTTTTTTTGTACCTTAGGTGTACAAGAGAAGGGATGTTTCAGCAACATTGGTACGACGGGCTGAGAATTTAGGATTTAAGGCAATTGTTCTGACAGTTGACACGCCTGTGCTCGGTAGGCGTGAAGCTGATATCAGAAACAAGTATGCAGTGCTGGTTATCTAACCCGATTTTCCTGAACATTTACTTGAAATTTGTTCTTTTACAAATCACATTTCATTATTGTGGTCACCTATCGTTACAGAAGGTTAAATTTTGATAAGCTACTGCCTTCACATGCCATATCTTAGATCGTCAAGATATTTATGTAGAGCAGTTTAGCAGCTTGAGGGTCAGGGTATCACAAAATTTTCCTTTCTTTCGGTGATGTTCTGTGTTGAAATATGCAATGCATACTTGAAACATTCTATGAGATTGTAGAAATCATAAGAAACTACCTTTGCAATCCATAAGGATAAGAATAAGATCATGACAAGGTAAGAAGGTTCTAGAAGAGTGGAGGACATGTATGATTCATAGTTGTCATACTTCATGGTGAAGTGTGGAATGTTCTAGAGAAGAGATATTTGTATGATAGGATAAAGATGGAGAAAAGTCTAGAATTGTAGAAGAGCGTAGAAGGTGGACACATGACGACACCATATGAGCCATGGAGTCCTATATATATGAGGTCACTTTCCCCCCAAGTTATATCAAGTAGAAGCCATTTGAAGATGGCATAGGTAGCCATCATGGATAATTGAGTGATATGTCATTGGATGATATGAGTAGAGTGTGGTAGGGTAGCCATATAAAAAGTGTAAGGGTTGTTGGGTTATTAGAGAAGTTGAGTTCCTTGTAGAGAGTTGGTCTCCCATATTGGTGTCTAGGTGAAGATCTCATTGGGTATATGGTCCACGGAAAAGTGGTATCACACTACTTTGGTATCGCTTCTTGGAAGTCGGTGTCAAGGTTAGGGGCGACGATTTCTCAACATTCTGTAACCGAGCTGATCGTTGATGCAGGATGATTGCTCCACGGTTGGCAAACCTTGAAGGCCTGATGTCATTCGATGATAATCTTGACAGTGTGAGTGAAACATTAGCTCTGGTTACTGGTTAGAACTTAGAACGGTATATGAATCTGTTGATTGTGGATGAACTCCTTTTCCTTCTGGAAGACTGAACCATTATCTTCTTATGATCATCAGGAAGGCGGCTCCAAGCTGGAAAGATTCGCGCATGAGACGCTGGATCCATCATTGTCATGGAAGGTATGTACAGAGAACACAGCTCAACCCGTAGCCATGTCATAAATTCCATAAATCTTGGATTCCATAGCATGTGCCCACAATACATGCCGAGCATATGGAACAGTTATGGGATGCGAAGGACGCGTCTGCATCAGGCATCATCAGAGAACAGTGTATGACCCTTAATGCAGCTTGCTGGTATAGAAATGGCGGCCTACCGGCGTCCTGCTCCTGCCCCATGGACACGCAGACGTACTGCTCTTTGAATTGCATGCATCAGCACGTACTTGGCTACAGCGGCCTTGAATCGCCTGTACCGGCGATAATGGCGTGATGGACCAGACGTAGTGGTCTTGCTGGCAATTACTCCTAAGTGGCGAGTGGTTGATGCTGTGTGTGTCCTGAACTGTGGTTGCAGGACGTGGAGTGGCTCAAGTCCATAACCAGCCTGCCGATCCTGCTCAAGGGCATCGTCACCGCCGAGGACGGTAATGAATTTTCACCATAATATCAGTGTTGGATTGCTGGTGATTTGGTATATCACTGAACGAACTCGCTGACTCTGCGGCGGCGTTTGACAGCCAGGAAGGCCGTGGAGGTTGGGGCGGCCGGCGTGATCGTGTCCAACCACGGTGCCCGGCAGCTGGACTACGCGCCACCCACCATCGCTGCACTCGAAGAGGTAACGACGCTGCAACGGATCAGCCACCGGCGGACAGGCCGGCCGGCCGCCGGCCGCATTCATAACCGGAGTCCGGACACGCGGCCCACATGCATGCAAAATTTGCATGCATGTGCAGCCCGCGGCCAGCGTGATGAGGGCGCGGCGGCGTGCTGTTACCGCGACGTACGGTGGTCATCTGCGCAGAGCTGCCAAAACTGACAGTGGCCCGGGGTGTCGTTGCAGGTGGTTAAGGCGGTGGCGGGGGCCGTGCCGGTGCTGGTGGACGGCGGGGTCCGGCGGGGCACCGACGTGTTCAAGGCGCTGGCGCTGGGCGCCACGGCAGTCATGGTACGGCCCGGCCCTGGCCGAGCTAATTCTTGTTGGGGAATCGGGACCATGGAAATTCTCTTCTGAAGAAAGGGGACCATGGAAAAATTCTCACGAGGATTTGCTTAATTCCTTCTCAGGTGGGGAGACCGGTGCTCTTCGGGCTGGCGGCACGCGGGGAGGCTGGGGCGAGGCACGTGATCGAGATGCTGAACCGGGAGCTGGAGCTGGCCATGGCGCTCTGCGGCTGCCGGAGCGTCGCCGAGGTCACCAGGCGGCACGTCCTGACGGAGGGCGACCGGATCAGGGCCCTGCTGTGAGCCTGCCCTTGATCCAAGATGCATGGAGCATGTGACATGTATTGATCGCTCCAAAAAAGAAGCTGTTGTGCCTTGCCAATATCGAAACGACGGTTACTAGAATCTGTGCTGGATTAAGCTCTCTGTTGTGTGAGAACTTGGTCATTGTATCTTGGGATCCACTTATGAGAACATATCGTGAGGCAAATAAGCAACTTTCAAATACCAAATTCTGATGACAAGCAACTCCATTCAGCTCCTCAACCGTGAGAGCAACTAGGCGGCGGCGCCGCTTCAGCCATGGTTGTGCTCGTCGGCGTTGCATGCAGAGTGGGTCCGCCATTGCCGGTCTCCTGGTGTGTGGCGCCCCTCCCGCTCGCAGCTCGCTCACCGCCTGCTGGATGCCTGGATCCTTCCCCAAACGATGGGGACGCGCGAACCGGGCTGAGCGAACGGCGGAGGCCAAGAACCCAGAGCACGACGAGATGCGGGGGCGATCGCTCGCGGACGGAGCCAACGGAGGAATGGATCGATGGAACGGGCAGGGGACGGAGCATGAGGAGGCGCGTCGATCTCACGATGAGGCGGCGGCGGCGGCTTGCGGGATTGGAAGGAGCCGCCATTGGCAGTGGAGGGGCGGGAGCGCCTGCAGAAGTTTAATATAGGAGGGTACTTTTTTGGTGGATTTTAGAAATTTTTTATAATTCCTTTTCCCCAGTTCTCTCGGCATTTTTATACTTTCTTGGCCCTCTTGATTTATTTTTAAAACTAGCTGGTAGTTTTTTTTTGCCCTTTCTTGGCCCTATTGATTTGAGAAGGAAAAAAACAAGAGTCAGCATGAGATGATGAGAATAGTTGCAATCCTTCTTTAAATTATTGTTGTTCCTCTTTCCACAAATTTTTGTGCGCACTTCGACGGGACCTGAGGACCTGAACTTTTGAAAGGAAGGAAGGACTAACCCTTGAAGCTCCCTTCACTCATCTGTCTGGCATCCTTGTCAGCTGCCCTTCCTCCCAACCCCACCTCCAAGTACCTAGAGCCTAGAGGTATGGTGCTGCAGCTGTGCTCACTGTTCCTTCTTCCATTCATCAATCTCTCGTCGAATAATTTGCTTTCAGTTACCTGCTTCCGTCATGTGGAGAATCCCAGTGTGCTTTTTATTTGTTCATGATTTCTGTGGAACATTAGGTGGAGGGAATGGCCATGTTACTATGTTAGATGCTGCTGCAAATCTTGAATGCTCCCCAACTGTTTGCCATAGAAGGGATTGCCGTACTAGAGGGCCTGCCATTTTTTTACAGTCCCCATCTCTATCCGCCGTTCCGCCAATTTGGGGCTTATCCTGAATTCAGTGGGACATGTCATGTTTCAGTTGTGTTTTGTCAGAAAAATAAACCTTTCAGTTGTGGCGTGGAGTTCCATTGATCTGCTTGTGGACTGGTCCTATCCTTAGATATGTGAGATGTCTTAACAGTTTGGTATTTTTTGTCCTAAGAATACAAGTCTCGAAGCTTTATAAGCCAGGACAACATTAATTTCCACTAGCTTTGGACCAGTTGATTGGTTGTCTTAAATATTTGTTCGTATGGCCAATAGGTAGTGTTTAATCCATTTTTGACTTCTAGAGGATTTTGATATAGTAAAGTTCAGATTGATCTACTCAACTCTACTACTATCTACCGATTTTGAACCAGTTTGAACAGTTGAGGAACAACGTCAACTGGTAATTTTACATTCCAAAGAAGAATGGTGCAACACATTTATGTAGATCATTTCAAGTAGCTTCAGCATCACAATGGTGCAAAATTTCCCCTACTCTTTATTTCTGTTGTGACACTGCAACCGCGCTGAATCGCTGATTGTTGATGCAGGATGGTTTTCCCACTGTCGCCAAACTTTGAAGGTTTAATGCCATTCGATGCTGATCTTGACACTGCGAGTGAGACATTTGCTCGATGCAATCCCAGATTTAGAGCTACAAAAGGCTGTTCATGGTGGATGCTATTTATTCCTGAAAGCCCGAACCATCATCTCTTCATCTCGATCGTCAGGAAAGTGGCTGAACGATTCGCACGCGAGACGCTGGATCCATCTTTGTCATGGAAGGTACGCACAAATATCATAGCGCAACCCCGGTAGCCGTGCCATAAGTGTTCTTGAACCCCATAGCATGTGCCCCGGCATCCACAATACTATCTATCCGGAAGAACAGTTATGGGATGCAGAGGACGCGTCCGCATCAGCCTAACAGTGCGTAGAAACGGCGGTGGCCTACCGGCGTCCTGCTCCTGCCCCACTGTGTAGAATTGTTATGCGTCAGTACTTGGCTGCAGCGGCCTTGAATCGCCGGCGCCGGAGACGATGGCGTGATGGGCCAAACGCAGTAATCTTGCCGGCAATTGATTGCGATGCGTGTGCTGAACTGTGGTTGCAGGACGTGGCACGGGCGTTGCCGGCAATGGCGAGGACGGCTGTGAATTACCACCATAGATAATATCAGTGTTGGATTGCTGAAAGCCTGAAATGGTGCTGAATCGGAGCACTGGTAATTTGGTATGGTCACTGAACTAGGCGGCCGGCATGATACGCGCCGCCCACCATCTCCGTGCTTGAACCCGGGAGCTGGAGCTGACCATGTCGCTCTGCTGCTGCCGGAGCGAAGCGGAGGTCACGAGGCGGCACGTCCAGAACGAGGGTGACCGGATCAGGTCCCTGCCGAAGTGCTTATCGACATAGCAACAAAATGTACCGAGAAGTCACTGAATCCGTTCATCAAATCTTGGGTGTCATGTCCCTGACTCCCCGTACGTTCACAATGTCCATTCAGAGATACTGAGAGCACACGATCAGCGAGCAGGCAAAACATTTTCTGCAACGAACGACATACAATTCTCAAAATGCACTTAAAATAGTGCTATCCATTTGTGGTAACAAAAAATGGCCGGTTCACTCGCTGTCCCAGCAGTCAATACTCAATAACACAAAATTGATTTGCATCTAACTCATTACTGTAAAAAAATCCAAGCTACTTGAGCAGTGTCTACCAACAAATTCTGATCACATGTAACTCAGCTTTCAGCTCATCAGGCGCGCCTGATCAACCTTCTACTTCCAGTCAGGGGTGGGTGCGGCGACGGGGGCAGCGCCTTGTTCCCATCCAGGGGCTGCTGCAGGAGGGGCAGCTGCTGCATCCCAGACACCTTCGGCCGGAGGAGGAGCTGCAGTTCAGAAGAAAGGATACAAGTACTTGTAAGGCTACCATCACAAAACAAACCACAGCAAATCAGTTAAAGATGTCTGAATCTGTGCACAAAACGGACATTAGGCCAAAATAGGGAAATCTACATAGCAACATTACTCGCTGGCCCGCTTAAAGTAAAATGGTTTTACTCAGCTTCCTGAAACAAGAATTTGGGCAAGCATGGAAACTTGCTTAGACCCAGCATCAAGCCACTTATAGGCATATGCATAAGGTAGAACGTTTAACCGCTGATAATATCAAGAAAAAAAATGTATACTAGACAAAACTAAGCATGTGTAGACAAAACACAATGAGCAAGATTTTACACATAACCAAATTATATTATTATGGAAGAAGAAGAATTAGACCTGGAGCAGCAGTCCAGTCAGCACCGGTTGGTGCTGGAGTGCCAGCAGGTGGAGCTGCAGCATCACCAGCCCCCCAATCACCACCCCAGTTGTCAGTCCCAGGCGCAGCATATTCTGCAACTGCACCATAGTCAGGAGCAACCAAAGCCTCTTCCTCCTCCTCCTTCGTTTCCTCTGGGTCTCTGTAGAAGAATAGATCAACCTGCAACAGGAAGCATGATTATTTGATGAAGTAAGAAATGCCTTATTTCTACAAGCCAAACATTAGCTGGAGGGATACTGGTTCAGATTGTGTTAGCTTACCATGACATCCCACTTGTGTCCTGGGAGAATAGTACCACGCATCTGGAGGACCATCCTAGCAAGCAACCAGAAGAGACAGCCAATGCTCTGCTTCCCCTTGTTATTTGCAGGAATGCCAATATCCACATAGCGCATAGGTGAGTCAGTGTCGCAGAAGGCAATTGTGGGGATGTTTCCAAGTGCAGACTCCTTAATGGGCTGCACACAGTTTGATAAAGAAGATATAAGAGCGTTCTGAGTTGACAAACTAACCTATATACACTGGTTTAACAGATAAAAGTTCACCTGATGATCAGTCCTGGGGTCAGTCAGGATAAGAAGACGCGGCTCACTGAAAGAGGTTTGCAGCTGGTTGGTGAATGTACCAGGAGTGTGCCTGCCGGCAATGGCATGAGCACCAGTGTACTGCGCAAACTTGAGGACAGCCCTTTGGCCATATGGCCTAGCAGACTGCACGATGATGTCCTGGGGGTTCTCAATTGCAACGATCACCCGCGCGGCCATCTGAAGTTTCTCCCAGGTCTTGCCGAGGTTAATAATGTAAATACCTTAAGCATAGTATAGAAAGGCCCTCTTGTTAACTTGCAGTTCACCATAGTCAAGTGACAAAGAAAATTGCTCAATATTAAGCAACTCGTGTTAGCACTATACCACTAGATTTTCTTGCCATAAGCTCCAGTGAACAAACACAGCAACATAGACATCAGATCTCCAATACCAGTCAATTGATCTTTCAGTTTTGATAAAATCTATGAATTCATCCCACAAATCATATTTATGAGATCAGATTGAGAAGAACATTTATACCTTGCAGCTAGACCTTACACACATGGATACCACATTCACTCCCGTGACCTCCAAACCCTCATGCTAGACGGATCTCAAGGCCTAAGATGTTGAGTACAATATGAAACGGACTACAATCCGAAACACGTAATACCGGAAAGGCTACCAAAGGACGAGACACATCTACCAGCGGGAACACTACCAACTAGAATGGCTTACGCATCAATACTTCTCAATTAAAATAAACATCGCAGCAAAATATCTGCATACACATGACAAGATCCAAATTGAAGACATTATCAACAGATCTATTATAACTAATATATCTAATCCGACGCGCATTCGATGTAAAGAATTGGTTAGACTCGAGAGGATTGGACTGATACCGTCACTGCGGCGCTTGTGGGTGTAGCGCTCCATCTGGAAGTCGCAGTTTTTGGTGCCCAGGTGGACGTCGGCGGCGAGCATCAGCTGCACGTCCCCCTCCCGCTCGGACAGCGCCCGCGCGGCGCCGCCTGCCGGTGCCGCCGCCATCGTCACTACTGGAGTTGAGGGTTTCGGGCGCGTGCACCGTGCGCAAGGGAGCCGGAGCAGGACGATGGTCGATGGGGCACAGGTGCGGGAGGTGGCGGCGCGAGAGGGCGCGAGGGGCTGAGGCTCTGACTTTTATATGGACCGGCACGTTTGGGAAAAACCTAGCTCGGGATCTTCTGCGGGTTTGCATTTTAGAAGGATTTTTATTTTGGGATGAGCCCCCTTTTTTCTGATATAAGAGAACGAACCTTCATATATTGTTTACACGTTTTGCTAAGGTTAGACTTTTCTCCTTTGAAAAAAAAATTGATTCCCACCTTAAGAATGAGCTTTCACTGTTACCATAATTTTTATTTGACACTGGTGAAAAGAGTATGCGTACAAAATGCTTTGAAAAACAAGACATGAAGCGGTATTTTTCTACATTAGAGAACAACATTAAAAAAGATTTTGGTTTTATTGGAAGAAAGTTTGCTAAGTGCCTCTCCATCAAACAAAAAAATGGCCCCATGTAAACAATAGGCCGGCCGCCGGCCCACTCGCCCGGCCCGTGTACATGCAACATGTAACAGCCCGTGTACATGCAACATGTAACAGGCGGCGGCGCCTCTCTGGCGGTCTGGCCGCGATTCGCCATCACTCTCGCACGCAGTCAGCCGCCGAGTCGCCAACCCAACAACAACAAGAAGTGCGCCGAAGGTTGGAGCCCTCGCCGTCCGCCGTCGCCGGCCTATCCAACCCGCGGCAATTCGCCATTCCCCGACGCGTCTCCTGGCTCTTGCCGTCCGGCCAGCCTACCCCCCCGCCATCGACCACCCTGAACTGGGAATCTGCGACCCTAATCCCACCAACACCGCTGCCATCCACTTCACCCAGGTCAGGAATCACAACACCGCTTATCCAAATCCAAGGCTCAGCGTCCCTGGCCTTGCCTTGGCTCTTCTCATAGAGGGCTTCACTTGATCCCTGTACATGCTTGTTCTAGCTGTTCTCATTGATCGATTTTGAAGAAATTAGACAGGTCTGGACCAATTGTGTAGAGTACTGGTTCTGTATGCGCGTTCCCTTGCAATAGAATCGTGCCCTAGTGACCCTACTCGCTCAGGGGTTCTCTATATTGCCAAGATTGCCTGACCTTCCTAGTCATGTACTGTGAGTTGCGACGAATAGGCAATTCCGGTTACATACTTACAGATTTGCGGGTCATAAGTGATGTAATATTTGAGGAAAAAATGAGTTGTTTCTGAAGGTGCTATAGCTGGCATTACTCTACCTAGATCTACTAAAGACCTAGAGATAGCAAATGTGCTACTAGTTTAGCTGTAGCATTTTCTTCTGTTGATTTTGTGAATTATTCAGGGATATTTTTAGATGGCAATATCCATTTTTTAGAGTGTCGATGAGCTCTTTTGTTAATTCTCATAAACATTTTTACATGCACAGATTCCAGAATGGCTAGCGAGGACACGAAAGATATGCTGAAGAATGTGAACTGGAAGACAGTGGGCGGTGCAGTGACTACTGAATCTAGCCAGTCAGTCATCAAGAAGCGCCTTCCAAAGAAGATCAGACAAGTCCCTGAGTGTTATTTTCTGCCTCGGCGATCTTGGCCTTCTGCATTGGCAATCTATGGTGCCGTGTGTGCTGCTGGTGTTGGTGCAGGAATGCTGCTTGAGGTGTGGATAAACAAAAAGATCAAAGGTGCATCCAAGGACATACCACTCACTCTATTTTCTTAAGGATTTACAGTAGCACCATATCTTGAAAATTGCACTGCTTGTGTATTTTGCACGTTCTGTTTCTTATTATTGCCGCATGCAGAGGATGGTGGCATTATCTGGGAGATGGATAAATAATGTTATGGTGGAACTACTTCTGGCACCATGGTAATTGCTACTGCTAACTCTGAAGTTCCCTGCTCTTGCTTAAACTGTATCCGAGGAATTATGTTCACCCTTTTGTTCCAGAGGCTCTATTTAGTTTTGACCTGAGAAGCAAATTTTGTTTTCCGATGTGAACTAGCACATCCTTGTTTGTGTAGCCCTGATTTCCTTGGGCACTCAAGCGACACGATGCTTCAAATACATAGCCTCACTAGGCACATGAAATTGCAAATAACAGAATCATAACGCAATTTGATTCTAGACTACAGAGTGGTCATTTAGCAAGGCATAGTTGCTACTTGAGTTGTAAGAATCAATCTGAATGTGCATTCTGGTCGAGGCTCATGTTGCATATGAAATATGATATTCTGATTGATGGATGCAAAAAGAATATGCTGTCGTGATGAGCTATTCTTCTGTTGAATTTCAGTGACTTTCGTTCCTCTGTTTGGTGCCTAGTAGAGATTGCATCAGTTTTTTTTTTCTGTCCATTACGAAATATTCTGAACAGTCTGCTATTCTCCTCTTACTGAAAAGTGAATATTGTTCGTTTCAGATGACTCCCTCCTTGTCCTTGGAATGGCAACAATAAAGCCTGCCTGTTGCAACTTGCAAGAGGGCAAGACCCTGTGGCTGGTGTTTCTGACATTGCATCCATTGTATGGACCTTTAAATAAAAAATATGGACCTTTGCATTCACGCAGCTGGAAGGTGAATATCCACTGGTAGCAAGCGTTTTTGCCTTATGCTTCTTTGGACGTGTTTGTTGTAAAGGACGACCTCGCACGTTTTCTTGATCGATGCAATATCTCACTCTTCCTTCCAGATCCTATTGCCACGAATGTGCAATAGCTTTAGCAGGTCTAAAAAGAGTTCAAAAAAACTGCGCAAAATATGTCTTAGTATTTGTTATATTAAAAGGAAAATATTTACCAGAGGCATCACCAGGCAATTAGAAAGGAAGGCGGCCCAATGAAGCCCAAATATTGTATCACCGTTTGTGATGTGGGCCCCAGATAACACGCCTGATTCTGAGCAAATTGCCAGCTCGGATCCTTCTTCCTTCCTCCTCCACCTCTTCTCACAACAGACCCGGTAGGAAGAAACCCAAAGCCCGATAAGGCGATAACTTATCCGCAAATTAACTGGCAGCAAAAGGCCGGTCGATAACTTGCTCCGAGTCCCGTCACGTGATCTTCCCTTCCATCCTCCCTGCCGTTGCCGGCGGAAGAAACAAACGAACCAGCCAGCAGACCCGATCCCCACCCCCGACGCCAACGCCGCCGTCGGGAGCCGCTTCCTCTTCCTCCGGTCCCCCGCGGCGAGACGACCGCGCCGGCGCCCGTCCGATCCGAGCACGCGTAAGCCTCGCTGTTCTTCTTACTCGCTTTTCCTCCGTGCGAAGAGGGTGCTAGCTAGCTCCCCCGCCGCGCCGTCCGATCGCGCAGGTTTTGTTGGGGCTTAGATTCGTCGTGTCCGCACTTGAATCGACGGATGTTCTGTTGATTAGATCGTTTTGCCTCGCGGGTCGATCGGCTGGCCTGCTGGTCTGCCCCATCTAGGGTTCCGCAATTGTTGCCGTCTCAATCCCGTACTGAATGTAGAGGTTAGGGTCCACCATCCACGCACGTTGGGCGAGCACGTCCCCGGTCATATCTGCTAGAGGAGCTACTGGCGCGCGGTCGTGTTGTACATCTGGGACTAGTTTCGGCTGGTGGATGCCCTCTTTGGTTTCATTGCACATATATGTAGCATTGCCTAGGTGGCCTGGTTTCAATGCTTGATTTTGAAAACAGGATGCAACTTGAATGTTAGCTTTGTCTGGACTTGAAATGCTGTTGTACCTAAACTTGTCTAAAGTGATTGTTTGTGAACTATGCACGAAATAGCTAGAGTGTATAATGAACACATGATAAGATGAGTTTATTAACGTGATGATGAGATGTGAGAGATGTGTTGTTGCAAATCTTTTCCCTCCTTGCATCTCGTTTTGACAATTTACATGCAATCACCTGCTTGCAGGTGGGGCCTTTGTTCTACTATCAGCTATAGATGATTCCATGGGAACTCCAGACGAAATAATGGCATACTCTTCCCTGTCCAAAATTGATACCAGCCAGAACCAGAGAGCTGCTCTGTCCAATGGAGTTGCTGGAAACAACTATCCAGCTCAAGATTATCTCTATGAGCCATCATTTGAACCAGACTTCTCAGAGTATGATTCACGGGATGACCCATTCACCCCAACACGAGCTAGTCCAAAAGTCGATCTGAAGACTGTTCTCGGTGGGCTGGTTTCAATCGTCATAGGTGCAAACAAGAGTGAGGATGATGCATCACAGCAGCAAAGTTTCAGCACAGACATCTCGTTTCTTGGATCTGACAAGAATGGTGACGTCGATGTGCATCCATCCGTCTGTGTTCCAAGTGCACCACCACTACTTGAAGCAAACGCATTGCAATATAGTGCATACAGGGAGGTGTTGCTTGCGGATCCACCAGAGTGGTTGCCAGATAGCTCTGCTAAGGCATGCCTGCAGTGCAACTTGCCTTTCACAGCTCTGACTCGTGGAAGGCACCATTGCCGGTTCTGTGGAGGTATATTCTGCAAAGATTGTTCCAAGGGAAGGTGTTTGCTGCCCATGAAATTCAGAATTCGTGATCCTCAGAGAGTTTGTGATGCTTGCTACGAGAGGCTCGATCCACTTCAGGGCTTATTGATCAACTACAATAGTAACTCCATGCAGCCAGCAAAACATGATGTCATGGATTGGACAAGTACTAGAAGCTGGTTGAACATGCCTGTCGGTGTATCAATGGAGTATGAAATATACAAGGCCACAAATACAATGAAGAAATATTGTCAGGTATGTATGGTGTTTTATTACTCATCAAAGATGTATAACCTTACTATCCAGAGCTGAGAAATGTTTCTTTTTTCGAATATGTAGGTTGCAAGGTTAAACCCTGAGAAGTCCATCCCATCATCTATTCTCAAGGGAGCAAAGGGGCTTGCAATTCTAACAGTTGCCAAGGCGGGTGCAGTTGTAACATACAAAGTTGGCACTGGTCTTGTAGTTGCTCGCAGATCAGATGGATCGTGGTCTGCCCCGTCAGCAATTTTATCTATTGGACTGGGATGGGGAGTACAGGTATTTGCCCCCTAAATCTCATGCCTCTTTTAATGTGCAGGCAGTATCTATAGCTTTTTAGACAAATCTTCTTTTGCCTTTCACCAGAAAATAGTTGAACTTCATTATTAGTAAAGATGTGGTCATCACAGGTATACATTGGTTGTCTAGAAGAATATAAGCTACTGCCTCCGTCTTTTTTTTCAGGCATATTAGGATTAAGGAATGTCTTTTCAACTATACTTTGACCATCAGTTACTTACATAATATATTATCAATTGCTAAAAAAATCAGTTCAAATTAAAGATATGTGAAATGTGAATCTATTGATACACCTTTCCTTTAGTATACTAATCATGCTTATAATTCAAGTTTTGTTGCCTGTTGGTCAAAGTTTACAAAGTTTGAACTTTTCGAATTCTAACATGCCTTATATTTTGAAACTGAGAGAGTAGCTATTCGATGCACCAGGCGACCGAGTGATGAGAAAACTTTAGCTTTCCTTTGCCTTGCTTTGCTGTAGGTATGCAAAAATGTCCATAAAATTACAATAGGCTCCTAACTATATGCATATTTTCCATTAAAAGATCAGCATAGCTATCCTGAACAACTTGTCTGAAATAGATCACATTATGGCCCTTGTCTGAACAACTACGTAATGATTTTTATGCTTCACTGCATTTGTTGTTTGGATCCTTAAATTTCCACTTCATGGTGACCTTTCTTTGTATGTTCCAGATTGGTGGAGAACTGACGGACTTTATCATTGTGCTTCATGACCGTAAAGCTGTCAGGGCATTCAGCAGTCGCATTCATCTTTCTCTTGGGGCAGGATTAAGTGCTGCAGCAGGGCCAATAGGCAGAGCCTTTGAGGCAGATGTTCGGGCCAGTGAGAAAGGTTCTGGAATATGCTACACTTACAGCTGCAGCAAAGGTAATAATCTGAAGCAATGTTCAATTGTGATAAGGTTATCAAGTAGTAGGACCTATGTTTTATTAATAAAAAAAGGAAAAAACACATAAAGGCTCACCTCTGTTTTTTTGCAATGTAATAATGTTTACATGACCTGCCTATTTATTCATAGTTGACATTGAGGAGTCCTGTCTTTCCAATCTATGACTGATACACTGTAGTAAGTTCAGGTTGTCTTAATAGTAATCCTGAATTCACTTGACGTCCCGAAAACTTGTAAACAGGTGCGTTCGTCGGGGTTTCACTGGAAGGGAATGTCGTGACAACCAGATCAGAGACCAATCTTCGTTTCTATGGCGATGCTTACCTGACCACAACTGACATCCTGTTTGGGAGAGTGGTGCGGCCCCGAGCCGCCCAGCCCCTGTACTCAGCTCTGGATGATCTTTTCTCCAGAATGGTCTGCTAGTCCATTTAGATTGGTGCAATACTCTGCTGCATGCCCACGGTCGTTAGCTTGCAGCCATGTACATAAATAGAGCATACCAGGAAAATCCAAAAAAAAAAGGAAAGATGCCAGGAAAAAAATGTACAGCTTTTTTTGGATGGTTCTACTTTCACTACAGTACTTGATTCCAGTCGACACTTGTAAATATTGGCAGAATATTTGATATGCTGCCCTGTGCCGTTGTGGACTCATTCATGCAATGGATGACTGATAAATTTGTTGGTTAGTTTCTGGATGAATTAATTGGGCACATGATTAGTATGTCCAGTTATTCTGTAGCAACTCGGGGCTGGTGGAATGTACAATTCGTTGCTCTTGTACAGAATGAGGGATTCGAGATGGAATTCAGGAGTGGGTCTGCTGAGTGCACGCCATATAGCCGGTAAAATTTGCTAGCGAGTTCGTAAATATTCGCTGTAGCCTGCCGCCGGGTGCTCCGCGCGAGGATTCAGCTGCAGGCCGCGTCGCCCACAGCAGACAAGCAACCCGTCGCCTGCCTCGGCACACGCGTGCACGCTTGGGGGCGCCGCCACCGGCCGCCGCGAGCCGGTCCAGGCCAGGGTTTCGCCTCGCCCGTCCGCCTCACCCTCACGTGGGAAGCATCGACGCAGTCGCCGGAGGAACAAGAGGGCCGTCGCGTCCAATCTAGCAGAGATTCCTCGGCTTGCCGGTCTCGTGCCAAGGTTCCTTGGTCTCACCTTCCAAGGAACAGTTTGGCAGTAACAAACGATTAGGCTGACAGATTCCTTGCAACGCAAAGAAATGACATGTTGGTCCTTCCGTCGCCAATTAGGTTAACGGCTTCGTCTTTGCTTCTGCACCACTCCCTCCATGGAAAACATGGCGTGACATACAGGATATCTTCTTCATCCAGCAAGTTGCGCATGGTGCCGTCAGCACTTGCAAAGGCACTCAAGTTTTACAGCCGGATTTCGCTTCATTGTGGCATTCAGACACAACAGTACAAGCTGAACAGATTCAGTTGAATTTGATCTTAAGCACAAACTCTTGATACAGAAAGATTTCCAGTAATCACATACACCTGAATGGTAATGGATGGAACAATGATTTGGCGGTTGGGGGCATGATATGGAAAAAAAGAAAGAAAATCATGCAACAGCTAAACATGTTTCTCAGCTCACAAGTTCAGCATGCATCACGCTTGGGTATTCCAACTGGAAAGAACTAGGAATTATCTTGGAGTAGCGCCACACGTCAACAGAAGTTACGTCACTGCAAATCACCTGAAATAAAGCCTCCTTCTTCCCTCACCCCCTGTGTCGATGCAACGGAATAGCAACTCTTAGGAAATAGTGTCTTTTGATAAAACTCCTAGGAAAATAGGCAAAAGAATATATATTTCTCGATGGCTTATGTGGGATGAGGGCACTTACAAGTTGAATCAATGGTTTCTTCAGGCTGCTGTGCTTCAGTAAACAACACGGTCCATTGGCACATCGTCAAAATTCCAGAGACCCCCGATGTTCACGCCATCCTGAGCGGCTTCACCGTTGAAAAGAGTGTCAATGTTTTCATATGAGTTACCTTCAAGGTAAGGTAACTGCATAAAGTTTGGGTAAGGCTCGTAAGGCGCAAAATCATCCGCAAGCCGCACTTGGCCATCGCCAAAAACCATATCTGCCATCACTCCCGTTTCATGACCAGTTTCTTCAGTTGTTTCTCTCCCATCAGCTTCAAGCTGCCTTAATCCACCAAGCTGGTTCAGCTCAAAAGCATCAAGCCATGCGCTGGACACTGGTAGTGGAGAAGCTGGTGACTCTAACAACTCAATCTTGACAACCGTGGAATCAGTACTGCTGCTGAGACGACATGACAGGAGGCGTTGCTTGACTTCAGGTTCTCTTGTGACATAATCCTCTTTGCCGGTCGAGCCACACGCCGCCGGTGCTGTTTCCCAGCAGCTGTGATGGTGTTAGGGAAATTCACCTTGGCTTTCTTGCCACGTATGCGTAGGGCCTCCACGTCATATGCCCTTGCAGCTTCCTCGGCAGTGCTGAACGTGCCAAGCCAAACTCGGACGCCCTTCTGTGGGTCTCTGATTTCAGCTGCCCATTTGCCCCAAGGGTGCCGCCGGATCCCTCGGTACTGGGTCTTTCGCTTCCTGCTGGCGACTTTGGCAGTATGGCCGTTGAATTCCACAAAATTCGAACTGTTCATTTGGAATTCTGCATCAGAGACACGATAGAAAAACACAGGTTAAGGTAAGCTTCAATTCCCTCTATGATCAGATCATAAGGATCCGTAACTAGAATACAATAAATATTCCGCTTGTCAAAAACTGTATGCTGGATCTCCTGTTGCATTGATACCCAGATGTGAGGATACGAAACCATGACAAGCAAGGCACAACAAAACATACTGGAAGCATGCCATCAACATGAAAACAGAAGGATACACCAAAGAAACAAAAACAGGAACAACATAATCAAGAACCAAGACCTAAATGATAAGAAAAGAAGGATGGCCTAATTACGAACCTTTTTCCTCATGTCCAAAATCTACCTCCTCCTCGCTACTGCAATCCTCGAAATCCTCAAAATCAGCTTCAAAGTCGTCATCGTCTTCATCAAACTTCCAAGAACTCCTCCTTTTCCAGTTCTTCCCATTCTTGCTGCTGCCACTCTCTCCCCATAGGTCACCGGCAGTGACCGTGCGCCTCACTGGTGAGTAGAGATCACTGAGAATAGCCCCGCCACACATGGCGAGAGTTTTACCCAAGGATATAACAATGGAGATGAGGGATACAGGGGTGGGTAATAGCTTCTGCTAATGGCTCAGTGCAGTTAAGTTTGTGCTTACATATTTGTACAACACTTGGCTTGTTCTAGGTGAGCTAATTTATTACAATTGTAAGTAATATACACTAGTAGCATTAAAGTAGTCTGCGGTACTATAGTGCAAGTGGAGTTGGTGAGTGGACAAGTTGGCATTGGTGTGCCAGGATGCAAATGTTCTGCATTGGAATATATGTGGGTGCATGAACCAAATGGAGTACCTGGACAACACGACAAGATACTATAATCTTATATGAACAAGTTGCCAACTTGTGATAAGTGAAATGTGCCAAAGTTAGATATCTAAAAGGTATAAAATCTGCTTTGATTTGGCATTACAGTGGCAATTACACAGAACTAAAAAGTTGAGTCTTTGCTGCTTTTGTTCATTCGCAAACTCAAGTGGGTCATGCTTGGCATTTTTCATGGATTTTTAGTAGCTCGCTATTATATTACATAACAAGTAGAAAGATATCATTTTTCAAGTAAGCAATATGTATACAGAAGGCAGCCAGTAGGCAAAAGAACATGTTGAACTTTTTTTGAACAAAAATAGTACTATGCCAATTGCCAAGCACATCAAATAAAATATAACGAAAATTGACAGAAATTCAGCATTCTTGCAAACATTTTTTCGGTGTCAAATAAGGAATTTTCTCATATGGAATTGTTGGATCTTGATATCTGTTTGAAAAAATGTGTGGCATATGTTTCCCTTTTATTTTAGCCTTTCTCCATTTGGCCATCAATTGCCACAATGTCTAATAGTTCTGTTGGCCAACCTTTTATCCATCTACAGGATACTTTTTATTTCCAAGTACAAGAGTGCACTATTGAATTGTCCTACATAACTCTTCCATGCAAATTGAAAGATTATGCGATCATGAACCTCACATTCTGAAGTTCTAGAGCCTCAGATAAAAAATGGGCCATCCAAACAGTATAGATTTCGTCAGCACGTGATTAAATACCTCGAGACATTGCTCAACTAGATCTGATTTCTTTGCACCTATGTCCCAAGACGTCTTAAATAACACAACTAACCGAGAGGATTCAGTCAACATTACCAATAGAATCGACCTAACTCAACTATAAGTCTATAACCAAACACACACCAGGAATGGGCAGGCTAAGGAGACCAACTGGCAACAAGGTGTTTAATTGGGCATAAAACATAAGTCTCCTCAACCAAGCAGATATTCAGACTTACACCCGGTCCGGTCAGAGCCTGAACCCACAAACCTGAAATCAAATTGCAATGCCAGGCCGCGGTCTCTGGTCATCCTAGACCGTGCTTCTCACTTTCTCAGAACCTGTCAAACAACACGCATAACGCAATTCATAGAACGCACGAATGAGAAATGTATGTTGTAGGCACGAGTAAGGGCCGAGCCATGAGTCGCTCACCTCGCCGTGCTCGATTGCAAGAACGGGTCCTCCAGCTCGATGCTCACCCGGAACCGCGAATATCCTCGTATGCTCCACCTTCCTTACAAGCCCAAGCCCAAGCCCAAGCTCAGCATCACTTCCTCCCTCCCTGAGGTCGTCAAGGCGTCCATGGAGGTGACCAGGTGGGGGCGAGGACCCGACGTCATTATGGTAGGAGAAATCACCGGCGGCGGATCGAAGGGACCGTGCGGAGGTAGTGAATGCTTCATGCCGAGCAATCCATTGGAGTGGAGGCGGCGGCGGCGGCGGCATACCGCCGGAGGGTAGCGCCGGCGGCGGCGGTGAGAGAAGGAACGCACGAGTGTGTTTACTTTTTGTTATTAGGAATGAGTCGGACCTGTATCTGATAGTAAGTAGCTAGAGGTGTGTTTCTGCAAACATTCCCCACATTGAAACCTTCGATCTCGGCCGTGCAAGCATAATCCGACGGAGATCGGTGGGCTGATTCGGGTCGCGCTCCGTTAGGGATGTAAACGGAAATATTAGATTGTACGACGGCGTTACCAGAAAAGTCCATCCCGTGCCATTCCCGCGGAGATCGCGGCCGAACAGTTCATTCCGACGGTCAGACAGTACCCAGAATCGGATCGCGATTACTTTCCGCGATCCAATCTTGGGGCAACATAAATAATAAATAAAATAGAAAGGGCCTTTTGGTAAAATTTCCTCGCAACATTGCTTCCACCGAGGCGTGTGCAAGCACGAACCAACGGCCATGGGCGAAATCGCGGCCCTTCTCTGGCCCGGATGCTAGTAGCGCCGCCGCCGGTCGCCGTCGTCGAGAGGGTAGAACCAGTTCACCTTCCAGTGAGGAGAGCAGCCTCCGGAGACGGGCTCTTCTCGGGGAGGAGATGAGCCGTGCTTCGGCATCACTCACGGCTAGAATTAGAAGCTTGGAACGGGCGGGGCGGTGCGGCTTCGCGTCCTCCGCCGATCGTGCGCGCTCAGAGGCCGCTGGTTCGTGATGAAGAGGACCAGGTATCGTGATTCTTAGCTCTGCGGCTCTGCCTTCTCGCATTCATGCGCTTCTCTTAGTTCTCTATGCTTGATTCTTATGTTGCATGAGTCGGAACTGTTTGATGCATTTCCTCACTGGATTGGTGCCGCGCATTACGACTCCTCTATGGAGTGGTCGAGATAGATCGGCAGGCAGCCAGGCACAAATATAGAGCTGCTTTATTGTAGATTATATTAGGGGAACATGCTACGGTTTTCCTGAACTTTAGTGGCTGTACCTATTTGTTTGCAAGGATTTTAGCTACCGTACTTATTTGTGCATGCACATCAATATCTATTTGATGCGCAAGTTTCTTAAGTTCCTTGAAAATTGGTTTTGCAGTGGCAATGAGTGGGGGATTTTTAAGTTTTATGTAATGGCAAATTTATGTAAAGTCATATGTATCTTAATATACACACCATGTATCCGATATTGACAGTTGACTTGAAAGCACATATGACTGGGATTTGTTTCTCGAAGAGCACCTGAAACAGTAATCTACTCTCTCCGTATTGTAAAGGAAGTTGTTTTGAGTTTGTCTTAATTCTAACATTTTAAACTTTGACTATAAATAAATTCTTTTGGGTTGAGTTTGAAAATATAAAAGTGATGTAAGTAGATTCATCTTGAAACATAGTTTCGTAAAAGTATATATTGACTATATTTTATAAATTTTTATAGAAAAAAGATAGTGGTCAAAGTTGTTTTTGGAGACCGTGTCGATGTCCGAAACGACTTCCTTTACCAACATGGAGGGAGTATGTTACTCTCTCTCTCTAGAAGCTCCATTTAAATATACAGCTAAAAGTACTAAAATACAGCTAAATTACACATACAAGTACTAAAAA
This sequence comes from Panicum miliaceum, assembly GCA_032594955.1. NCBI lineage: Eukaryota > Viridiplantae > Streptophyta > Magnoliopsida > Poales > Poaceae > Panicum > Panicum miliaceum. Next base: position 3,376,943 of record CM064057.1, on the reverse strand, counting down.
ATATAAGTAGGTGAAGTTTGCATTTAAACGTCTCTGTTAGTTCCCTAACAGCATTGCAACATATAAACCTTAGATGCATGATGTTTGTGCAAATGGCCCAATCCAAATACCAACACGCACGCACATAAGATCGAAGAACACTTAATGTAGAAGGTTTGCTGAAACTGAAGTACCGAACAGCATGAGTATACACACAGGTACGGTTTGCAGCATAGACAGATGGTGGTCCTTATGGAAGTTAGACCAGTGGCCTGTTCTGGTTGGCTTCTAGCATTAAACGGAGGCGGCCCACCACTTCTGTGAAGGTTGGTCTTTTCTCAGGCTCATTTGACCAGCACTGCTCCATCAGTTCCCTCCATTGCGGATCACATGATGCTGGTACTGTTGGCCTCAATGTGTTGCTCAAAATTCCTCCTGCAAATTTCAGTTTGTAGTCAGGACCTCAGATGGCGTTAGAGGATAGGATACCCTTCATAATAACTTCATAGTGTTTTAAGGACACCTATAACTCCTCCATGGTGCATGCCAGCATATGGCTCCTGGCCCGTGAGTATTTCCCACATTATGATCCCAAAAGAATACACATCAACCTGTCATAGTGTCAGATAAAGGTACATTTATTTATAGATAATGCAGATAACTAAGAAGCATTTTTTTCTTTTCTTCTTCACTTAAGCAACTTGAGTATGTAGATATAAGTATTCTCTAGTTTCCATATAAACGATAACCCTCCTAAATAACAGAGTTAGGCAACTCAATTATCTTAGTACCAAAATCACAATTTAATGGTTGGTTTTCAGCAGGGGCGGAGCCAAAGAGATTGGCTAGGGCCAGGGCCAGGGCCAGGGCTAACACAGTTAGAATAGTTCTAACCCTGTCATAATTCCATTTTTCCCTACATCTTTTCATAGCTTTGTGCCCTGAATTTTGAGACCAGGAGCCGGGCTATAACCCTGGCAGCCCAGGGCGTGGCTCCGCCACTGGCTTCCAGCTTGTTGAGTGCCATATGCAAAACACACATAATGCCACTGTGCATTATGTGTTTTGTAGTATTATTAATTTTCCGGACCATCAAGATACTTAGTGAGTACTACCTTGGTTGATACCATATTGCTGCTCATTTCAAGCATTTCAGGAGCCATCAATGGAAGAGTTCCTCTCATTCCACCAGAGACCATTGTAGTTTGTTTCACCTTGGACAAACCAAAATCAGCTATCTGCAGCCAAGATTACCGGTTGCTTTGTTTCAGCTCACATGGAAAGGAAGCCTGGAATGGGCTCTTTATACATCTCTTACGACTCATTTTATACAAACATAAACATCACATTGATGGAAAGGGGCACACCTTGCATATGGGACGAGACGGATCATTGAGATTCACCAGCAAGTTATCACACTTCAGGTCGAAATGAATTATATCCTTGGAATGCAAGTATTCCATTCCAATAGCCACATCCATAGCAAGAGTTATCCGCCTGCGCCTGTCCAGAAATTTTTCTTTGCGCAAAAGGACTTTCTTGAGGGATCCAGTGGCCATGAATTCTGTTACAGTTGCTAATGTCCCCCCAGGCCCATTATTCACAATCCCGTAGAATGCCAGCACATTAGGGTGGTGAAGTTTTGAGAGGATGGCTGCTTCTCTCCAAAACTCCTCAATCTGCATGATAAAATTTGTTATTGTTTTATGATGAGCAAAGCCTAGTTCACTAGATCCTGGGCGACTGATCTTGTGGTATTCTACTATTAACTGCTGAGTCTCCATTGTGAATTTGTGATCATGACTCCAATTTATCATGTGATTTTAACTAACCAGTTTATCTGTCTCTGATGATGGATACATGAAGCAGCTATTCTTTATCCGTTTGATGGCAACATCAGTTTGTTAGAATCGAAACTCTTACTCTCATCGAGAGGATGACACTAGGAGTTGGGGCAATTTTCTGGTTTTCTTCTCACACAATGCCATACCAACCCGAGGGGTTGGGGTTACATATTTATAGCTGGCCAAGACAGCCAAGCATATGCCAAGATGCTAGTCTAAGATGCTAGTCTAAAAGCTAGTGATACTTAGTCTAAGATGTTGTCCTAGATGCTGTCCTAAAAGCTAGTCTAAGATGCTGTCCTAGATGCTATCCTAAAAGCTAGTCTAAGATGCTAAATGCTGTCCTAATAGATGCTGTCCTGGTTGGGGCAGCAAGACCACCATGCCGAGGACCACAAAGACCAACAGTACAAAGACTTATCCCATCATTCTCCCCCTAAGTCTTGTGCGTCGTCTTGTGGGGAAGTTGGACCATCCTGGTCCGGGAACAAAGCTCAAGAAACTTGATCCTCCCAAGGGGTTTGGTGAGCAGATCCGCAAGCTGGTCCTTGGTGTTGATGTAGCTCGCCTTGATGCTCCCTTCCTCCAAGCAGCCTCGGATGAAGTGGTACCTCACCCGGATGTGCTTGCTCCGTTCATGAAAAACGAGGTTCCTTGCCAGGGCCAGAGCGGACTTGCTGTCCACCCTGAGTTCCACCGCTTCAGTGGCTCTTCCGAGAAGATCACCGAGCAGTCGAGCGAGCCAGAGCGCCTGAGTCGAAGCGGTGGAGGCTGCTATGTACTCAGCCTCGCAGCTGGACAGGGCCACCACCTGCTGCTTGACCGATTGCCAGCTAACGAGGCACTTGCCGAGGAAGAAGAGGATCCCGCTTGTGCTCTTGCTGGTGTCGATGTCGCCGGCGTGGTCGCTGTCGCTGTACCCGACAAAGTGTGCCTCCCCAGAACACCTCGGGTAGTAGAGACCGTGGTCGAGAGTCCTCGCAACGTAGCGGATGATCCTCTTCACAGCCTGCTGGTGCTCCGTCGTCGGTCGCTGCATGAACTGACTAACGTAGCCGACGGAGAATGCCAAGTCCGGCCGTGTGTGGGCGAGGTAGCGAAGGCTCCCCACAAGACGCCGGTACTGCGTAGCGTCCACCTCCTCTGCTGTGCTGTCGCGGCTCAGCTTCAGCCTCTCCTCCATCGGAGTGAGAGCTGGGTTGCAGTCGGTGAGCCCAGCCAGCTCAACAACGCGCTTGGCGTAGGCGGTCTGTCGAAGCGTGATCCCAGAGTCATCCTGGTGCACCTCGATCCCTAGGTAGAAGGAGAGAGGTCCCAGATCACTCATCTGGAAGGTGGCCTTCATCTCTTCCTTGAACGCCGCCACCTCCGCATCCTTGGTGCCGGTGATCACCAAATCGTCGACATAGACACCCACCAGCAGGGCATTTCCTCCATTGCCCCGCCGGTAGATGGCCGCCTCGTGCGAGCTTTGCTCGAAACCCATCCCCTTGAGCGTGGAATCCAACTTGGCATTCCATGCCCTCGGTGCCTGCCGCAAGCCGTAGAGAGCCTTGCGCAGGCGTAGCACCTTGCCTTCCTTGCCGGGGATCGCGAAACCCGGCGGCTGGTGTACGTAGACCTCCTCCTTCAAATCGCCGTTAAGGAACGCCGACTTGACGTCCATGTGATGAACGCGCCAGCCCTTCTGGGCGGCTAGCGCAAGGAGGAGTCGCACGGATTCCATCCGTGCCACAGGGGCGAAGGCATCGTCGAAGTCGATCCCCTCCTGCTGCACGAAACCTCGTGCCACCAAGCGGGCCTTGTGCTTCACGATGGCGCCGGCTTCGTCCCTCTTCAGCTTGAACACCCACTTAAGGGTGATCGCGCGGTGAACGCGAGGAAGGTCAGCAAGCTCCCAAGTGCGGTTCTTCTCAACCGCGTCCATCTCCAACTGCATTGCGGCACGCCATGCCGCGTGTCTCTCGGCTTCTGCGAAGGACCGAGGCTCGCCGTCGTCGCACGCAAGGTGCAACTGCGCCTCCAGGTCATGAGGCACCAGTCCTGGCACCGGCTGGTCGCCGAGAAGGTCTTCCATTGTGCGGTACCGCAACGGCTCGCCGTCGTGGTACGCGTCGATGCGCTCCTCGTCGTGGGAGAGAGGAGTGGCAAACTCCACTGGGCTATGCTCGGCACGGGCTGGTGGTGGAGTAGGCGTGCCCGGAGGGGTAGCTGGTGGTGCTGGAGGCCGTGGGGTCGCCGGCTGTGGTGGAATCGGCGAAGAGCTTATCGCAGTCGAAGTAGTGACTCGAGAGCGTGCCGCTGCCAAAGTAGCGGGCGCCGGAGTCGGTGGAGACTCGGGGACTGGGGTAGGCACGCTTTGTGAGGAGGAGCTGCCTACTCCCCCAGCTCCCTCGAAGTGGACGTACTCGACAGTGAAGTCTTCGTACGTCGGTGTCGAGCCGTCGTCCACCGTCTTGTCCCATGCCCATCCTCGCCCTTCGTCGAACACTACGTCGCGCGTCGTGCGCACACGCTGTGTCTCCGGGTCGAGAATGCGGTAGGCCTTCGAGCCCTCCGCGTAGCCGATGAACACCCCTGGAGTGCTCCTGTCGTCGAGCTTGCCGATGTGGTCAAGCTCCTTGGCGAACGCGAGGCAGCCGAAAACCCGCAGGTGGGAGACAGCCGGCTTGCGCCCATGCCAAGCCTCGTACGGTGTTCTGCCATCGAGGGCCTTGGTGGGCGAGCGGTTGAGGATGTAGACAGCTGTCACCACCGCCTCTCCCCAGAAGACAGTCGGCATCCCCCTCTGTTTGAGGAGGGCCCGAACCATCCCCACAACCGTCTGGTTGCGCCGCTCGACGACGCCGTTCTGCTGCGGGCTGTACGGCGCGGAGTAGTGGCGCTGAATGCCCTCATCAACGCAGTACGACGCGAATTCAGCCGCCGTGAATTCGCCGCCGTTGTCGGTGCGCAGCACGCGTAGCTTGCGGCCGCACTCCGCCTCCGCAGCAGCCTGCACGGACCTAATGGCGTCCGCAGCCTCTCCCTTGCTGCCGAGGACCATCACCCACATGTAGCGGGAGAGGTCGTCGACGAGCAGCAGGAAGTAACGTCGTCCTCCCGGTGTGGCCGGTGTCACCGGGCCACACAAGTCCCCGTGCACGAGCTCGAGCCGCTCCTTGGCTCGGAAGCTCGTCTGCTGGGGAAAGGGGAGTCGCCTCTGCTTCGTCATCACACAGACGTCGCAGAACTGCTCCACGTGGTCGAGGCATGGCAGGCCTCGCACCATCTCCGTGGCACTGAGCCGCTTCAGGGCCTCGAAGTGAAGGTGCCCGAAGCGCTCGTGCCACTGCCACGCTTCGTCATCCCGGCGAGCGGCGAGGCAGAGAGGTTGTGCCACCTGCAGCTTAAGGATGTAGAGTCGATTCGCGCCTCTGATTACCTTGGCAAGAAGGCGACGATGGCGATCCCAAATCCGCATGACTCCGTCCTCGATCGTTACGCGCGAACCGTTCTCATCCAGCTGTCCCAAGCTGATGATAGAGTTCCTCAACGCGGGGATGTAGTAGACTCCGGTGAGCAGCCTGTGCTCACCAGACCCGGTGGTGAAGATGATGGAGCCGACACCCTTGATCTCTACGCCGGAGGCGTCCCCAAACTTGACGGAGCCTCGGATGCTGGAGTCAAGCTCGGAGAAGAACTCCTGCCGACCGGTCATGTGATGGGTGGCACCAGTGTCGAGGCACCACCCATCAATCTTGTCGTTGTTGGAGGCGTCGCCGAGAAAGGCGTGTGCCCTTGACTCGTCAAGGTGGAGGAGAGCTGCTGCGGCCGATGCCGCTGGAGGTAGCTCGATGCTTGCGTGTGCCAGAAGGAGAGCCGACTCCTCCTCCTCCACCTGTGCGACGTGGGCCTGGCCGCGTCGTGGCTGTCGACAATTCCTGGCCCAATGACCAACCCCGCCGCAGTTACGGCAGGTGTCGTCTCGTGCCGGCTTGCGTGAGCCGGCGACGTCGCCCTGGGCGCCTCCACGAGCGCCACCCTCGGTACGTCCTCGCGCCCCGGCCTGGGCGCCTCCGCGCGCCTTGCGCGGCTTGCCGCGCTTGCGGCCGCCTGTCGAGGAACAGGACTCCCCCTTCCTCCCACCACCTTGGGATGCCTCCCACTGCTCTCGAGTGAGATGGAGTTTCCCGCCAATGGTGATAGGCCCCGAGAGAGGCTGTGGCTCATCGCTGTCGACGACCTTGAGGCGACCTATTGCCTCCTCAATTGTCATCGTAGAGAGGTCCAGCAGAGACTCGATCGAGCGAGCAATCTGCCTGTACTTCTCGGGGACGCAGCGAAAGAGCTTCTCGATAGCTCTCTCCTCGTCGTAGGTGTCGTCGCCGTACTGCACCATCTTCTGCAGCAGAGTGTTTAGACGGAGAGCAAAGTCATCAATGTCCTCACCTGGCTTGAAGGCCAGGTTCTTCCACTCCTTGCGAAGTGCCTGCAGTGTGGACTTGCGGGCGCGGTCGCTGCCGATGCGTGCCGCTTCTTGGAAAGCGTGAATTGCATCTCGGTCGGGACCGCAGCGATGAGAGCATCCAGCGCCCGTCGATCTTCATCGAAGTCGACATCGCCGTACCGGACTGCCTCCCACATGTGCCGCACCTGGAGCCTCACCCTCATGACCGCGGCCCACTCGACGTAGTTGGTCTTGGTGAGGGTAGGCCACCCACCACCGGGACCAAGGTCCCTGACCACCGCCTGGACGCCATGGTAGCCATGGCGCCGATCTGGGGAGGGAGAGCCGCGCCGCCTGTGAGGGCCGCGCTCTTCGTCGACCCGGCCGCCGTTGCCGAGAGCACCGCCGTCGTGCGCGCCCCCGCCTGGGGCTCCGCCGGCGCGTCCGCGCCTGTCTGGGCTGCCACCGCCGCGCCCGCCCCCGCCTGGAGCGCCGCCGGCGCGTCCGCGCCCATCTGGACCGTCGCCACCACCCCCGTGGGGGTGCGCAGCTGCCCACAGCCTCGCCCGCTCGCGAGCTGTTTCCCTTGCCAGCCCGAGGTCCACGTCGGTGACGCCGTCGGCGGAGGCAGAGCTACCGGAGCTACTGCCGCGCAGAACCTCGAGCTCCGCTGCCGCCGCCGCCGCCGCATCTGCCGCTGCCGCTGCCTCCACCTCCGCCCTTGCTGCTACCAGCTCCGCCGCTGCCAGCCTTGCCGCCCTTGCCGCCGTCGCTGCAGTTGCTGCCGCCGCTCGCTCGCGCTCCTCTGCCGCGGCGACCTCGGCCTCCTGCCGGTGCCGCGCGCTCGAGGCGACCGAGCGCTGAGACTGCCCTTCGGACATGGCGTGCTAATGGGGGGCTGCTGCGTGGGGAGGAGGTTGCCTCAGACGAGCTGCTGCTGCTGCTTGTCTGTGCAGGGGAGGAGAGGTGAGCAGAAACAGCAGGTGTTGTTGCTGCTGGCTGAGAGCGAAAGGAGACGTGGGAGGGAGAGGAACATGAGATGTTCAGGCTGCAGGAAAGAACGGCTCTGATACCAGTTGTTAGAATCGAAACTCTTACTCTCATCGAGAGGATGACACTAGGAGTTGGGGCAATTTTCTGGTTTTCTTCTCACACAATGCCATACCAACCCGAGGGGTTGGGGTTACATATTTATAGCTGGCCAAGACAGCCAAGCATATGCCAAGATGCTAGTCTAAAAGCTAGTGATACTTAGTCTAAGATGTTGTCCTAGATGCTGTCCTAAAAGCTAGTCTAAGATGCTGTCCTAGATGCTGTCCTAAAAGCTAGTCTAAGATGCTAAATGCTGTCCTAATAGATGCTGTCCTGGTTGGGGCAGCAAGACCACCATGCCGAGGACCACAAAGACCAACAGTACAAAGACTTATCCCATCACAGTTCCCCTCCATTTTCCATGAAAGACAGTTCCAAATGCACCAGAGCCCATCTCCTGCAGATCTTCGAGGTCCTCATTCCTTATTATCTGTGGTGTAATTCAAATGAATAATCAATGGTACATTGGGGAAAATCATGTGCAATAATGTGATTGATTGATGGTTCCTTGTCCAGAACTGCAATATTACTTGTACTAAAGCTTCTTTGTTCCTTGTTTTTCTTTTAACTCCTCATGTCTGTATATTTTCCTAACAGTATTGTGCAAATTCTTTTTTTTTTTACTGAGAACTGGAGGGAGATCCCTACAAAGTACTATGCAGATTCGCACGAACATGTAGTCCTGATTGAACTAATGGTTGGCAGTTGGGACTGAAGATTCTAGCTTAAATTACAAACAACCTACCCACCTGGACATTGCTTATAATATCCATACTCAATGTTGCATTTGCAGGAAGGGATGGTTTATTTTCACTGGTTTCACGTACCTGCCATCAGAGGAAATGCAAAGACTGTCATAAAAAATGCTTTCAGAGTTGCATCTCACGAGTACTTATGTGGAGGTGACGAGATGTACCTCAAGTTCTGAGATTGGTGATGCAAAACTTTCTGTAACTTCTTCTGGTGAAGCTCCAACTTGCATACGGTTGCCATCGCCTCCAAGTGAAGTAGACCTAAAAATTTGTGCGTCCTGTTGTACGCTACTGGGAGAAGCTTGTTGTTTGTCCCTTGAAGATTGTACAGGACCATTTTTCTGCAGCTCAGCTACCTTGCTATCTGAAGATGTAAACAGACTTGGGGAAGATACTATTTCACTGTCATAGATAATTGATGTAGAAGGATTGTCTTTCTTGGCAGCACCACTGCACATAACATCAGGAAGTATATGCTCTATACTTCCTGTTGTATTCGCTGAAAATACTCGCTCATGGGTGTATGGGTTCACACTGAGTGTGTGTTGTCCCACAAAATGTGAGCTCCTGCTTCATTTGACTCACTGGGTAGGAGCAGGCCACTCTGTCCAGTTGTGCAACTGATCTGTATCGGAATAAGGAGTAGTGTCTCCTTGGGAGCTATACCTTCTTGTGTCTATGCTTTCATCAGAGCTCAGGCATTTGTGCACTGGTTTTTGATAATATCCTGAAGGAGATGCAAGCATTTCATATATAGCTCTTCCAACAGGCTCTTCTGTCACCAACTTCTCAAAATCAGTTGAATTATTGGACTGGATAAATTGGATGGTTGTCTCAGTCTGTTCTCTCAGCAATATGTTGACTGGACTGGTATGCTGTGTTGGGCTGCTGTATTTTGAACTCAGTGATGGAATCCTCGAACTGTTCTCGGCTGATGGTATGATCAGATCTGTTCTTAATGATGCGCTTCCCTTATCTCTTTCAGCACATTGACCTATCTTTGAAATGTTGGTTGCTGTCCTTTTGCAGTTCAGGAATTCTCCTTGGTGTGACATTACTACCATTTCGCTCCCACTGAGATGGATATGCGAATTCCAATGGCATAGATGAAGCAGGGTTAATATTTTTTGACTTTCTGGCAGGATAGGAGCTCGCCTTGCCTTCATCACTCTGTACGACACAGTCTTGATTGGTCATTTGTTCCATGACTATGGGAGGAATTTTATGCAGGGGGATCCTGGATGCCTTTGGTGGAACTGTAACAGTATTTTGTGAACGCTTGCTCCTAATGCATGATGAAGCTTCTTCAGTCCTGCCTATCAATGATCCTTCGTCGTCAATATCAAACACCAGCTGATCCAGATCACTGGCTGATGTACTCCCAGGACCTTGTGCACTTAATTTCTCACCTGGTCCAGTGTATCCATATCCATTTATTAGAGCAATGTATTGTGCTTCAGTATCTTCATCTGATGAGCTTCCTACCACAAAATGTGCATGGTGCTCATCATCTTCATCTGTAAATAGGTACATAGCTGGCCTTTCTTTACTTTCTTCTAGTACAATGCACTCATCAATCATGTGGTGAACATCATCATCGGAGGCAACAGAAATAAGCACATTCACTTGTTCCCCTGGCAAGTGGTACTTGACTATATGAGCTTGCCTGATGAGTTTGGTTGTCTTGCTGATCAGTCCTTGCCATGACATTCCCCAGTTAATCTGAATTAGATGCTTCTCACCACCAACATATCGAAGCTTGCCATCTATTGGCCTTGGTAGGAATCTGCCACCAAAGTTGCAAAGGAACTTCATTCTAGTTGATCCAGAGTTATATATCTCTTGTGGGTTCCTCTTATTTGATCCTTGACTTTTTGTTTCACTGAATGGAGGAAACGCCAGCAGCTTCTTTGATGGTTTATCTCCGGAAATATTAACTTCTTCCCCCCAAGGAGTGAAGCTGGTGTTGATGGTCCTGTCATCGGAGATGATTGGAAACAAAGGCTTCCTTATATTTGCCCTGTCTTGCATGAATCCAAGAGCAAACTCTTCGCCAGTTCGGAAGGAGTAATTCAACAACTGTGTCTGCCCAGTCGTAACAAAAAACACTGGAGGTCTAGGGCTGGTATTTGGGACACTTGTTGGCAAAGCTTCTGAGAGTCTTAGATGTGCAGCTTCAGGACCTCCAGCTCCAATTATCTCTAAATTGCATGGAGAATATATAATGTTCTTTGACATTACCTCTCAGGTCAGCGTTTGATCTGAGTTCTATTTCTCAATCCATTTTTAGTATACAAGCTAACTATGATATTAGCTGGCATGAATAGAATCGCATAGCATCCTTATTCAGCTAGTTGTAGTTTTGTTCCCAATGAGCTTAGAGATACAGTCTGGATATACGCAATTAGAGGATTAAAAAAAAGGTATAACTTGTGTCTCACAAGAAATTATTAAAATTTCTTGAAATTATAAACATGTAAGAAGGCAGAAAGTCAAAACTTAAAGGCTTAGCCATGATGCTTATTACAAGAAAGTGAAAGCGTTCAATAATTCTCAAACTTGTATTCTTGTTTCCAGTTTGTGCTACTAGTGATTATGCAGTGTTTGGCTGTTTGCCAATATTCATAAAATAAAATAATATTTTACTATCAAGTATAAACTTTACTTCAACAGGATAATACTAAGTATATTAGTAATCACTTCTTCCAAAGGAAACAGAATAGATGGACATAGTTTGTGAAGATTCTTGTTCTCTGAAGGTGAAAAACACACATGCTGCTGCAAAGGAAATAGAAAGGTAAAGAAGAAGATAGGTGCTAACCCTCACGACCTCCAGCTGAAGGCTGAGACGACTCTTCAAAGCTTATGAGCTGGTATGTACAGTCTACCTTACCTCTGTGATGCTTGAGAGATTGTTATATATAGATGGGTGAGGTTGATTTAGAATAATACTAGTAGATTTCAAGATGGCTGGATTGGAGTTGGGGCAATGGGGCTTAAACCGAGTCATCTATGAAGCAGTTAATTGTTTCTGTCCAGACTTCAAATTGGATGACAGCAATGGGCTAAATAGTTTTAATCAGGGCTGCTACTAGTTGAACATGTTTTTAGATATTATTAGGTTATACACTTCACAGGCAGACTAGCAGGTCAATGGCTGTTAATATGGAACTGGAGTGAAGTGTAGTGTAGTGTAGTGTATCGTGACACGTCGATCAGCTTTAAAGATATGCACATCGTGTATTAGGCACTTCTCCATCCGTGTAATTAAATATCTAATAACGAAGAAAGGAATTCAGTTGCCAGATTATCTTTCGATTTTGTATCTATAAGTGTTAACTGCAAGTGAAACATTTATATGACATGAGCAGTAAGGTTGTACTCAACTGTCATGCAATGCACTTTTGCCAAAAAAAAGGAAAGGAAAGGAAGAAAAGAAAAGAAAGTCATGCGATGCAGTTTTGCACCCGAAAAAATCAGGCAATGCACAGCAAACTTAATTCTATATAAACCTCGACTGGAGATTACTTGGGGCAAGGGACTGTCTTCTGAAACTCCCATTTGTCATTATCAGATACTGACTTAGACATATATAGATATTGTGGCTCATTGCTACACTATATATGGTGCAGCACTGCTGCATCATATTGAGTTCTATAGTAACGTTTGTAGCCCAACTGGACTATTTTTGAATTTGAAATGTATTGTTTTTGGCCATCAGGAGGTAAGTGTCTTTCGTACGCAAACTGGACCCAGTAGGTGCAACTTGGTTTAGTCACACATTGGTCCCGCCATTTGTGTACTTGAAGTTCTTTTAAGTTGACCTGTGACTTCTTGCCTGAAGATATTTTGGTTCATTTGCCATCAGATGATACTGAATCTTCTTTCCCCTTCGCTGTTCTTTTCCCATGTTTTCTGCAAGAAGACATGACCAGCCAGCATACAGATGTTGACACTGATATGATATCCCTTCTGCACTGACCTAGCCCTCGATGGTCATCACCGCGCTTACTTGGTGCAGTTGGTGTGCTCTGTATTTGGAGATGGAGAGGGCCTAAGCCTGCCCATGCGTACCTAACCTGTTGCCGCCGAGGACCACCGTTGCCGGGGCGTGAGCGCTCACGGTCACGGGTCGGGGCGTGAGTGCAGTCGGGTGTGCCAATGGTGGGGCACTGCTCCAGCTAGTACTTGCCGGCGTCGATCTGCCGAGGATCCTGGTGACCGAGTACCCGCGCGCGAACCAAAATTTGTGCTGGAGGTGCTACCCGAATTCTCTAAAGAACTGTTGCAAGGCAACACCGCCCCAGGAGTTCATGAACTCACTATGTAAATGGCGCCCTGCACTTTCAACCTGCTGCCATTGGATGAGCTGGTCCATGTTCTCGTGGGCAGATAGCCTGCGTATTTGAAGGCTAATGTATGTACGCCTATGTTTGAGATTCCGTAACCTAGATAAGTTCCCGTCACATCGGATGTTTGGACATCAATTATGAGTATTAAATATAGACTAATTACAAAACTCACTGCATAAATGGATGCTAATTTGCGAGACGAATCTAATAATTATAGCTAATTAGTTCATGATTTGATAATGTTGTGTTACAGTAAATATGTGCTAATGATGAATTAATTAGGCTTAACCGATTCATCTAGTGAATTAGTCTCCATTTATTCAATTAATTTTATAGTTAGATCATATTTAATCCCTCTAATTGATATCCAAAGATCCGATGTGATACGGACTAAAAATAATTCCCAGAATCTAAACACCACCTATATCTTTAGTCAAGCTGCCGCCAGTGGTATGTCAGAGAAACTGTTGTAATTATTGAACTCTGGGCAAACTTGGTTGTCAAACCATTGGAGAGGTAATCCTAGAAAAGCTAACTCGGTAGGCAGAACTCCTTTCTGTAGCATCTCTTTGATAGTGAATACATTTTAAGTTCCCTGTCTTTTCGTTCTTCAATCTCCAATATGAAATTTTGATCTCACACAGTTTTCTGGATAATTTTACACATTGCAAGCTTCTCATGTCGCTCCAGCATGCCATTGTGCAAATACTTGCATATTAATTAGGATAACATTGCTTGGGGACTGATTTGTCAAAATAGATCTGGAGCACGGCACAACCTACAAGATTAAGAAACTTTGAGGGTGTTTCAGTAACATCATGTCCTTAGGAAGGGGAGCCAGGGAACAAGTTTCGTCTTGCTGTAGTTTCTGACTAATTCTGTAGCTCATATCCTTAGTTTCGTTGCTTGCACAAACTCGACACGAGAGCAACGCTAAGTATCTGCGATCTGTGGCACAGTGGTTGGCAATTGGCATTGCGGCACTGGCAGCCGAGGGCGACGGCCAAGCCCCTCGACGGCCGTGTCCAGGGAGCAGGATGGTGGGTAGCCGCGCGCATTGTTTTTTCCAGCAGAGCTTGTGCAAGAACCAGGTCGCTTAGGGTTTAGGGTAGAACACGAAGTGATGGCACACCTGATAGTTTGACAGTACTGGAAAGATGTCACCAGCATATATATCTACAACATTCTATAATCCACAATATCTGCCATCGGTGGCACTCAGTTTTTTTTGGTAGAAACCAGTAGCATGTAGATAATATTCAACCAACGAAGCATACAAGTTCAGGTGGAGTTAATCTAGCATATTCAGGTAAAAGTTACATGACTAGGATAAAAATATGAACCTGATTCATTAGGCATTTGAATAGACCAACAATGTGGCAATTCATTCCAGTGGCCACGGCAGGAAACAAGTCTATGGAGTTAACAAAAATCCTCAGCAAAACATGACGGCTAGGTTATCAAATGACAGAGAACACACTTAGTTCTGATGGTAAGACAAAAGCATATCATCTCCAGCTGCATCGTCTAGAAGCATATGCAGTCATGCGTAGATAACCTCCTTGCCACCTTTGGGATAAACATGACTCTCCTCCTCTTCTCTCTCCTGCCATGTCAATATTGCTATGATATTTTCATTGAGATTGGCCTAAAGTGGTGTCTAGATAATATAACAACATAGACACTACATATGGTCACCATATGTTAGAATTGCCCTTATGGTTGGAACTCGGGTGGTCTATTGGTGGTCGCGCAACAGTAAAGGCGAGGTCAATGGCCATCGTGTATCAATGACACGAGTGATTCGGTGGTGGCGGGGCGCGCTACTCGACGGCCGCGCGGAACCCCGTCGGCGCACGGCTATTGCTCACGCTGATTCGCGCGTACGGCTTCATTCGACCATGATAAAAACACGTTCCCTCCCGATGGCAATAGGTATGAGTTGGATAGAGATAAATAAATTAAATTTCCACCTTAATTTCTCGCAATACGTAATAAGGTTTAAAGAGGATTAATATATATTCAAACGAGATTCTAAAGAGAGCGGGCCGGGACCCGCGAGAGAACGTGCGTTCGAGTGAACTGAGTCAAAATTGTGTTTTGTACTGAAAATCGTGACGTGAAATTTGTTTAGTGTTTAGCGAGAGGATTAATATATAAATATGGACAACGAATGGGCAGCATAAATTTGTTTAGTGTTTAGCACCCGCGGAGAGGTCAGCAGCAGCAGCCAACCATCACTCGAAGAGAAATTAATTCCGTTCTTCTAGACTATCTCCTCATAGACCGAGGCCATTAGCAATAAAAGAGGATAGATCATATGCATGCATACAGAAGAGGATAACAAACCATAAAATCACCCACGTGCATAGAAATTCCAACAAAAAAAGCTATATCTATTAAACTAAGCATCTAAATTAAATTTCGATTGCATCATTATCTGACAAGATATTAAAAACAAGACCACACTTACCGATATTTGCACGATATTTAAAAAAATATTTTTTAATACTCAATAATGAATTTCGGTTCCTGACAATAAATAGTTTAACAACACGAACAAATAATTATTTTACAAAAAAAAAAGTTAAACGTAACGAACAAATAATAATGTACGACGAACAAAATGTTACACATCGCGAATATTGTTCGTGTTCTTAAAATTTTTGTTTCCAGATTCCGCAGTTGTTGGGGGGAAATATTAACGACCTCCTAATGACTATTAAAACAACAGTCATGAAGGTCCGGGCCCACCTGCGGCAACGGCGGCCCCATTGGCCCAACGTGGGAGGGGAGCGCCCCGCTCCGCCTCGCCCGACCTAATGCCTCGAGGTCGGACGCTCCCGACCCCTCGACGGCCAGACTCCGCCTCGCCCGACCCGCGGTCCCAGGGTCAGGAGCGCCCGACCCCTCGCCACAAGGCTCTGCCTCGCACGACCCAGGGCGTAGGGGGTCGGACTCACTCGGGCCCACAAGACGAGTATCCGCCTCGGGCGCAGACTGGAAGATAGGGGTGCGGATCTCGTGGGCCCCCTGCCGATCTCGCCATAAATGCGCCGCGGCTCTGGCGCGCAGAAAGGCACCCGCGCCCCCGACGTGACCCGTCACAAGTACCCAAGCACGACCGCCCAGCACAGGCTACAGTGGCCGCAGCTTTCCCCGATTCGCTACAGGGCACTCATGGCCTGCGCCGCCCGGCACAGGAGGAAGCCCCGCCCGTCCTCGCGCCCCGCGCATCCGGCGACAGAGACGCGACGTCCGCGTCCCACGGGCCATCAGCAAGGTAACAGGACCCTGGGACCGCGGCGCCTTCCCCGACGGGCACGGATGCCACGACCGAACACCATCATCATGCCTGGCGGCAATGGCCGCCAGGGAAATCGTCGTCAGGATCCGGAGGCAGCCGCCCTCTTCCGGTGGACGCGCTGACAAGAGCCGAAGGCCGGAGCAGGGGGCGGCGACCCGGGGACTTGGTCCTTCCCCTTGTATTCTATATTTTACTTTCTCCTCACGCATGGCTCATCTGTAACCCCGAGCTTCCCTTGCGCTATAAAAGGAGGACCGGGGGCCCTGAGACACAAGATGGACAGACTCTCTCTTTCCGGCGAAGAGAAGACACACACTCACCATTAGAGCACCAGTGCAAACCCAAGAGACTTGGGACCAGCTCCCTCTCTCGCCCTCCTGTAACCCCTACTTGGCGCACCAACTGTCGTTGTCAAGATTAGCAGATCTGGACTAAGACTAGTAAATTTCTTTTATGCGCGTAAGGCTTCGGATGGTGGCGTGGGAGACACGGGGTTTAGACTGGTCCGGACGAGGAAAAGCCCTACGTCCAGTATGAGGAGCTGCTCGTGTTGCTTCTCCGGCACCGGCGGACGCGAGTCGACAACCTTAGTCATGTGGCCCTGCAGACACGAAAGCTCCGCGTCAAAGCGACAAACCAAGAAATGCAGGAAAAAGAAACGGGCGCGCGAAGTCCTCACCAGATCGACGAAATCCTTGTCCGGGCGCATCGGAGGGTGGCCAGGCACCGGGTAATCGGCGTCCTTATCCTCCAGCGCCTCCTGGACTCGCTGCCGGATCTCGGAGGCAGCGAGCGCACCCGTTGCAAGGACGGTGCCCTCGGTCGGCGCGCTGGGAGTCATCTCGGAGAGCGAGCGGACCCGGAGCATCAGCGGCGCCACCCTCCGAGCATGGTACGCCCCGATAACTCCAGCCCCGGTCAGCCCCTTTCCCTTCAGGTACTCGATGGCCTGAAGCAAGCCGGTGATCCGCTTCTTCTCCTTCTCCATCGGGTCGTACGACCACAGCTCCGGCGCCACTTCAATGACGCGGCCGGTGAACTCCGGCAAGGGGGAGTTAGAGTAGTTCTTCACATAGAACCACTGCTGATGCCATCCCTTGTGGGACGCCGCGGTCTTCATCGCCATGTACTCCTTGGCGCGGGTATGGCGGAGGTGGATTCCGGCGCACCCTATCGGCACCGGGGTTGCCCGCTGCTGGCTCCCTTTCTTCTCGGCCTTCTGGTACAGGCTGACCACAAAGAAATACTTCCAAAGCGAGAAGTTGGGCTCGATGCCCAGGAACCCCTCGCACAGCGCGATGAACGCCGCGATGTGTTGGATCCCGTTGGGATTAAGGTGCTGCAGCTCGAGCCCGTAGTAGTGCAGCAGCCCGCGGAAGAAAGGGCTCGGCGGGGTCGCGAACCTTCTCTCGTGGAAGTGGGCGAACGACATAACGTAGCCGGCGGGCGGACTCGGCACCTCCTCCATCTCGGGGAACTGCCATTCGCCCCTTTCAGTCCTCTCACAAAAGAGGCCCTTCCTCGTGAGGCCGTCGGCGCTCAAGGTGCCAAAGCTAGTGCGTGCCCAGGATCCCATCGCAAAGGGGTGAAAAGCTCGACGGCGGAAGGCGAGAAAGGTTGCAGCGCTGGGCGGAGGAAGACGAACGGCGCGCAAGAAAGCTAAGGGCGCGCGAGGAGGTGAAAAGACTTGGGGGCAGATTGCGGTCGGAACCAGCGAGGCGGACTCCCTATCTCATAGGAGGGCGCATGGGAAGCAGAACAGACGCCCCCATCGCAATAAATGCGCCGCCACTGTTGGGGGGAAATATTAACGACCTCCTAATAACTATTAAAACAACAATCATGAAGGCCCGGGCCCACCTGCGGCAACGGCGGCCGCTGTTGGCCCAACGTGGGAGGGGAGCGCCCCGCTCCACCTCGCCCGACCCAGTGCCTCGGGGTCGGACGCTCCCGACCCCTCGACGGCCAGACTCCGCCTCGCCCGACCTGCGGTCCCAGGGTCGGGAGCGCCCGACCCCTCGCCACAAGGCTCCGCCTCGCCCGACCCAGGGCGTAGGGGGTCGGACTCACTCGGGCCCACAAGACGAGTATCCGCCTCGGGCGCAGACTGGAAGATAGGGGTGCGGATCTCGTGGGCCCCCTGCCGATCTCGCCATAAATGCGCCGCGGCTCTGGCGCGCAGAAAGGCGCCCGCGCCCCCGACGTGACCCATCACAAGTACCCAAGCACGACCGCCCAGCACAGGCTACAATGGCCGCAGCTTTCCCCAATTCGCTACAGGGCACTCATGGCCTGCGCCGCCCGGCATAGGAGGAAGCCCCGCCCGTCCTCGTGCCCGCGCATCCGGCGACAGAGACGCGACGTCCGCGTCCCACGGGCCATCAACAAGGTAACAGGACCCTGGGACCGCGGCGCCTTCCCCGACGGGCACGGATGCCACAACCGAACACCATCATCATGCCTGGCGGCAACGGCCGCCAGGGAAATCGTCGCCAGGATCCGGAGGCAGCCGCCCTCTTCCGGTGGACGCGCTGACAGGAGCCGAAGGCCGGAGCAGGGGGCGGTGACCCAGGGACTTGGTCCTTCCCCTTGTATTCTATATTTTACTTTCTCCCCACGCCTGGCTCATCTGTAACCCCGAGCTTCCCTTGCGCTATAAAAGGAGGACCGGGGGCCCTGAGACACAAGACGGACGGACTCTCTCTTTCCGGCGAAGAGAAGACACACACTCACCATTAGAGCACCAGTGCACACCCAAGAGACTTGGGACCAGCTCCCTCTCTCGCCCTCCTGTAACCCCTACTACAGACCCCGCGTGGGCAACACGAGCAGCTCCTCATACTGGACGTAGGGCTTTTCCCCGCCCGAACCAGTCTAAACCCCGTGTCTCCCACGCCACCATCCGAAGCCTTACGCGCATAAAAGGAATTTATTAGTCTTAGTCCAGATCTGCTAATCTTGACAACGACAGCAGTTAAGTATTTAGTACTGAAAAAATGCAAAAAAAAATTGTGCAAACATACGCATGTGTGGTCTTATTTTGAAGATCTCGTCATAAGAAGATAATGGTGCAATCAGAATTTAATTTAGATGCTCAGTTTAATAGTTATAACTTTTTTTATTAGAATTTTCATGCATGTGGGTGACGTCAGCACTTTTGTCTACTTCTACGTGCATGTGATTCTCTTTAGCAACATGAGGGGCAGTGCTCGAACAATAAATGGACCTGCTCAAAATACTAATTTATTCACTGCATAATGCGCTGTCGCAACGGTTAATTGGTCAAAACAACATAAGAAACAGCCCACAAAATAAACAGGCCGCGCAAAAAATTCTTGGGACGATGGATACAGTTTTACAACACAACCGACGGGTATCTTTTCCGGGGCCGGGAGTCCAAACCAAACACCTGTTGCCCCTATTGGGATGATTTTTTTCTAACGCGGGATGAAGTATTGGGCCGGCCCAAACAAAACCTCGTGCCCTTTGTATATTATGGGCTTGGGCCTCCCTCTCCTTCTCCCCTAATCTTTCGCACGTCTTCCACAACCCAGTACCCACACTGCACACTCCCCGACGCCCCCTCCTACCCTTTCCTACGCCGCCGCCTCTTCTGCCGTCGCCATGGCCGCGGCCCCCGCCTCTTCATCCGCCGCTATGGCCGCGGCCCCCGCCTCTTCATCCGCCGCTATGGCCGCAGTCCCCGCCATCACCGCGTCCTCCTCCTTCGTCTCGTCGTCGCCGTGCTCTCTCAGGTACCCAGCTGCACCCCGCTCCCCGTCGCACGCTGCGCGCCTTTGCTAATCCGATGGATACCTATAACCGTGGTACGCTTCTAGGGTGTCGAAGACAAGCCCCCGGCGGCCCACGGGAAGAGTGTCCCACAAAATCAGCTGCGTCAGTAGCCCACCGGCCGTCGAAACATGTACTACCAAACCCCCCGTGCACTTCATTTCTAATGGTTTCGATCCTGTTCCTGAAATTCATGTTTAAGCTTTAGTGTCTGTTAGTTTTCGTTTGAGGCATCCAATCGAATGCTACAGGTTCTGGTTCGGCTTAGTTTTTTTTCCCTAGGTTGCTGTAGCTAATTGTTTGGCTTCTGTGCATTCATGTAAAGAGTTTGCCTGGAGATGCTGTAGGAACGGAAATAGGGGTGTTGTTTGCTAATATTTTCTTACTTCTGTCCTGAAGCTTACAAGACTAGTGTCCCGCGCAATGCCAACATGGCCAAGCTCCAAGCAGGATATTTATTTCCTGAGGTTATGACCTTTTCTTCTTGATGCTCTTATGTTGTAGAATTGTCTCTGATAATGTTGATTTGTTGACTGTCAATCAGATTGCCAGGAGAAGAGCAGCTCATTTGCTTAAATACCCTGATGCTAAGATCATAAGCCTCGGGATAGGTGACACTACGGAGCCCATTCCAGATGTCATAACGAATGCCATGGCAGAGGTGCCTTCTTGTTGTGAAAAATAAGATACCAATAGTGCTTTCAATTGTATACCTCCAATTCACCCCCAAAAAAGCCAGTGTTCCTTAGCAGTCCTTTCACTTTTATTTTTAATTCATTTATTTCG
Source organism: Panicum miliaceum (assembly GCA_032594955.1). Taxonomy (NCBI): domain Eukaryota; kingdom Viridiplantae; phylum Streptophyta; class Magnoliopsida; order Poales; family Poaceae; genus Panicum; species Panicum miliaceum. Next base: position 3,356,610 of record CM064057.1, on the reverse strand, counting down.
GTTCTCACTTAGTTCCACTTGTACATATTTGTAGTAGTTTTCTAAGAAAAATCATCTACACGTTTCTTTTGCTTAATACCTCTTTTGTAACTACATTATTTATTGATTTGTCCATTTATAAACACAGAGGGCACATGCCTTATCAACAATTGATGGCTACAGTGGTTATTGAGCTGAGCAAGGTGAAAAGGTACTATAGCTTGTGGCTTTATTAGAAACTTTCAATGCATTTATAGATTGATCCAGATAAATCGACTTAGCTCCTTATCCTCAGCGTCATGAAATTTTGTGTTGGTTGTCAATGCAGAAACTAAGGGCAGCAATTGCTGCAACCTACTATGCAGACCTTGGTATTGAAGATTCAGACATATTTGTCTCTGATGGTGCCAAATGTGACATTTCCCGCCTGCAGGTACCAAAAGAACTTGCATCTTCCCTTTTAAGCTTACAGTTCATGTTAAATTGTTGGTTGACAAGTTTCCTGATTCTAATGTTCCAGGTCCTTTTTGGATCTAATGTGACAATTGCAGTCCAAGACCCATCATACCCTGTAAGAGAATTGTTAAATTGACTTTAACTTGCAGTTACTTTCATATTCACGATTCTGAACCTTGTGTGATGATAATGGTGAAAATGGTTCTTTTTTTATTGTTTTCATACTGTTACTTTTGACTTATAGCTGCTGCTTCTTTTACATATTATCTGGTGAAAAAGGATGTCTTTCATTTTGACAGGCATATGTTGATTCAAGTGTTATCATGGGCCAAACTGACTTATATCAGCAAGATGTTCAGAAGTACGGGAACATCGAGTACATGAGATGCAATCCTGAAAATGGATTTTTCCCTGATCTGTCAACTGTCCCACGTACAGATATAATTTTCTTTTGCTCACCGAACAACCCCACTGGTGCTGCTGCCTCTCGGGACCAACTGACGAGACTAGTCAAATTTGCTAAGGACAATGGGTCTATCATTATCTATGACTCTGCCTATGCTATGTACATATCAGATGATAGCCCAAAGTCTATCTTTGAAATTCCTGGAGCAAAAGAGGTGGGTTCTGCGTTCCAGTTGTTTACTTATTTATACTGCATATTGGATTTTTTTAGCCCTTAATTGCATTTTGATCTACGTATATAGTGCCATGGTTATGATAATAAACACCTTATTTTCTTCAAGTAAATTGTACTGAACTATTGTTATCATGGTTAGGTTGCCGTTGAGACAGCGTCATTCTCGAAATATGCTGGGTTCACTGGAGTCCGTCTAGGTTGGACTGTTGTCCCCAAGGAGCTTCTTTTCTCAGATGGGCATCCAGTCGCTAAAGATTTCAACCGCATAGTGTGCACTTGCTTCAATGGTGCATCAAACATTGCTCAAGCTGGTGGCTTAGCTTGCCTCTCCCCAGAGGGTCTGAAGGTAGACTTTCAGTTTGTTGAAATCTTCAAATGACACTTTTGCACTGTCTCTGCTCATATCTGTTTGTTCTCATACAGGCTATGCATGATGTTGTTGGCTTCTACAAGGAGAATACTGAAATAATTGTCGACACATTTACATCGCTCGGATTCAACGTGTACGGTGCCAAGAATGCTCCTTATGTGTGGGTGCGCTTCCCTGGTCGCAATTCGTGGGATGTGTTCGCTGAGATCCTTGAGAAGGTGAACGTTGTCACTACCCCTGGCAGTGGATTTGGACCCGGCGGTGAAGGCTTCGTGAGGGTCAGCGCGTTCGGCCACAGAGATAACATCATTGAAGCAGCTAGGAGATTAAAACAGCTGTACAAGTGAGCGCAGAGGTAGCTTCAGTATCATCTTGGGAAGGACGGTATCAATAAAATTGCAGCAGGATTTGGAACACCAAATTTACTCTGTCAAGCTACCTGGAGATATTAGAAGCGAAACTTGATAATTTCCTAGGATTTTATGGGGTGTTAGTTCTTTCAAACCATTTCCAATTTGAAACGATGTTTGTTGTATCCCTGAGACATTTGAATCACCAGGAAGTGGTTATATGGCCTATTTTCGGTTTCGGCCCTTTGCTGTTCGTGTGCCACTACTGTTTCGGAATATCTCTGGGATGCAGACTAAACAAAATGGGATATAAAAGCTAATATCTCTGGGATGCTGACTAAACAAAATTGGATATAAAATTGGATGCGGACTAAAATCTTTCTTTTTGTAAATATAATTACTGGTAGTCATCAGTGCTACAGTATCTACATGGAAGTTGACCCCAAATTTTAGTCGGTTGGATCGATATTATTAACGTCACCATACGTCATAATTAATTCGGAAAGATCCAAATTAATCAGACAAAAGTCCAGCTCTTATAATTGCATAAAGTATAAGATTATTTTTTCCGGGAAGCATCAGTGCATACATGATTTTCTGTTCCGTTCTGTTCAGTTTAGCTGACCCTCTCCGCTTGCAGGCCAGTCGCTGCCGCCGCGGCGAACTGCTACCTGCCAAGCCTTGTAACGGAGCAGCATGCCAGCATCCGACTGGGCGGATTGATCGACACTGCAAGATCGCTTGGAACCATTCTTCGCTGGTCTGCACTCGATTTTTCAGTGTAAGTTAAGCTGAACAAAGTAGCTGGCATCTTGCACGCATGCGCCGCTCCATGTCCTGTCCGGTTGTCCCCCGTCGACCGATCCATGGCCGCTCCGGCGAGCCCGGACTAAGGCACCGCCCGCTGGTGCTATATAAACACATTGCAATCGAGTCTCGAGGAAAGAAACATCAGCACCGTGCAAATCTCCAGCTCCGGTCGATTGCTCACTCTAGCCTCGCCGCCATCAGATCAATGGCCTCCTCGCCGTCGCTGCTGGTGCTCGTCGCCCTGCTGGCCCTCCTCTGGCCGGCCGCCCTCGCCTCCGGCCGCGAGGAGCGCACGCGCATCCGCGTCTACGTGCACGAGCAGTTCTCGGGGCCGAACGCCACGGTGGGGTCCGTGGCGCCGTCCCGGCTCGGCGACAACTCGACGTTCGGCGAGGTGGGCGTGGTCGACGACGTGCTGCGCGCGGGGCCGGACCCATCGTCCCGGGAGGTCGGGCGGTACCAGGGCCTCTTCGCCGGCGCGGACCTCGCGGACGCCAACTACTTCTCGGCCATCACGCTCGTGTTCACCGCCGGCGAGCACCGCGGCAGCACGCTGTCCCTGCAGGGCAGCTACACCTTCCCCGGCGACGAGGTCCTCGAGCGCGCGGTCGTGGGCGGCACCGGCGGGCTCAGGATGGCGCGCGGCGTCTCACTGCTCAAGGTCGTGAGCACCCCGCTGGAGGCGGCCGTGTTCCAGCTCGACCTGGTCGTGTTCACGCCCCGCCGCCGAGACTAGCTTGGTCGTGGGCTGTGGGCAGAGCATGCAACATTTCGTTCTCTACACTACACGTTGACAATTTGTTTTGGTGTGAGTTCCCGCGTCACGACACAACGATGTTCAGTTTTCACCAATAACTGAATAATGTCCAACATTTGCAAATTATTTGAATTAAGTGAAGTTCTTGTATCTTGGATGCTCAAGTTTTCTATTTGCGTTTTTTAATCGAACTAGATTTTTTGAGAACTTTTGTATTTGAATAGTGGATATTCAAGTCCAACTAGTTTTGAAAAAAAATCTTTTGTATTCGGATGCTGGATGGTCAAGTGATGGTTCAGGTGCAGAGGCTGCAGATCTCGTTCTTCAGAGAGAGATTTCGTAAATTCGTTTTCTGGCGAGTGAAACAGGCACAGCCCACATTTGTGGACCTGGGGTTTTTGTTTAGGCAACGTTTCTGCAACTGGGCCAATGTGTTCCCATATGTCTCTTTCCCGCCCGCCGCCAGCCCAGCAGAAAAAACGGCCCGTCAACCAGTTCTGACCGTGGCGCCCAGCCAACTGCTCATCGCAATGCAGCGGGGCAAAATCAGAGGGCTGCAAAAATGCAGCTGCGCCTTGTACGAAATCGTGTCGCAGACGTCCAATCCAAATTCCAAGCCATGAAGGCATCATCAGATACGCATCTTGTCGCCCAGGATCGTCACGAAATGGTGCCCTTTCAACAGGCTTACAAGCAGGGAGGGTTGACGCAGCTGGCTAGAGTCAGAGAGCCTCTGTTCATGTTAAGCAGAGCCATTTTCGTATGATTCTGTTTAAATTCGAACTGATTCTTTAAAAAATTATAAGCGTATCCACACAAACGCTTATGCTGGCATCCGTGCAGATTCGCTTTGGGGACCGGAGGGGCCAGTTTGGCTTTGGCAGGTCAAAACTCGCACGACCAAGAGCAAGCGAGCAACCATGCAGCATACCATTACCATCTACTAGGATGCTGGTAAAAATAATACAAAAGCAAGCTGCAAAAGAAAGAAAGAAAGAAGAGCCCTCTGCAGGCAGGCCAGGGCCAGCTATCCACTTGTACAATCTAATCTGGCGTGCAAGGCTGACCGGAACAGGCGGCCCACCGGCCTCGGGGAAGGCGAAAGGCAAAAGCGCCGCGCCGAGGCCGGCTCGTCGTGTGTATCAGCAAAAGTCGCCGGACGCCGCCGCGCGCGGCTGCACCCCCTCCTCCCTGCCCCTTCTCCTTCCGTCCTTTCACACTCGCGCAAGGGGGAGGACGGAGGAGCTTTGCTTTGCTCCGCTAGGTCGTCGGCGCCAGTCATCGACGACAATTGCAGCAGCAAGCAGCCAGCATCCATTCTTCCTTCCACGCATCATCGCCACTGATCCGTCCACTCCGCTGGCTCCTGCTGGAACAACCACGTAGTACACTCAACGATGTCGCGAGCTTTCCTGCCGGGGCTCGTACGGCGCTGCTCGCCCTGCCGGCGACAAGCCGGACGTCGTGCGGTATACCATTGCATCTAGCTGTAGCTGCTGCCGCTGCGGCGAGGCTAAAGCGCTTTTTCTAGCCCGTGCTCGTGTTCTTGTAGACGCCATGATTGTGGTTTGTGTACATGACAAATTAAACCGCATGATTACAGTCGTTAGCAGCGTAAATGACAAAAGCGTAGCCTACTCGCTACTGAACATGCTGTGGAAACCTCAGTAGCTTTACCAAAAGCTCTAGGTACTAGTAGTAGAGAGAGGTCTGGTCTGGTCTGGTCATTAGGAGGAGAAGAGAACAAAGTGCAGATGCATACAACCAAAAATGCGCGTGGTTAGGGCTATAATTGCAGGCACCCTGCCGAGCCTCAAAGGCTTAACCACGCGCCCATGCGCCTGAGCATGTCGCATGAGCTGCTGGCTCGATCATGCAGATGCTGCAACTGCAGCTGCTTATAGCTTCAGCACCTCTCAAAAGTCGCATGTTTTTATGCATGCTGTTCGAACTAGGAGCGGTGTTTGGGACTGTTTTGAGAGTGTGCGTACTGATGTGATGAGTGAGCCCAGTTGGGGATGGATGCATGTTTGCAGAGCAGCATCAGGGTTTGATAAGGCTGTGTCAATCTGAAACCTCGCTCTCCATCTTTAGCTGTCTCCAAGGCAAACCAACACACACTTGTTTAGCGCCTGATGCTTTGGCTTTTGCAAGTACCAAGGAGGAGAAGCTGGGTTCCGTCCTTGTCTCACGTGTGACGCCAGCTGCACATCGCGTGCATGCGGGCCAGCCGAGCTCGAGATCTAGTAGCTACACGTACAGCAGCATCTGCTGGACGGACCACGTGCTGCACGTATGTATACATGTATGTATCGCTGTATCATCGTATCCATATACGTATACTCTACTGGCACGCAGTGGCACCACGGTCTAGTAGCCCGTGGTGTACGGATGCACATGGCCTTTGCTTCAGGGATTCTTGAAGTCTAATGAACTAATATTCAGAGAATCGGTGCCTGTCGTAAAATCTTCCATCTTTGCGACGAGCTCGAGCTGAAGAACATTCACACTAGCGCCTCTTTTTGTCCTGCATTCCAATTGCGTATTATCTGGCCCTTGCTGTGCCTAAGGTAATCAAAGGTCTCGCCTTTTGAGGCAAAAGCTTGCGTAAGCTAGATGATGACAGTTGACAGCCGGTTATTAAGCCATGCCCATGCGGGTAGTACGTACACTGGCAGCATTTTAACGCGAGATCGATTGCGATGATGATGATGAGGTTTAAGCTGGCTGGATTATTTCCATGCGCGCATCATTAGAGCAGGCTGCCAGCCTCCATACTTGTGTCGGGAAGCGATCAGCGTGCCTGGTTTCTTGTTGACCGTTCGTCCTTAACGACCCGTTCGGTTTTACTATACGTGCTCCGTTCTAAATGTCATGGCCACTGGCCACTGCCCCCGGTAGACGCACAGCTCAACCAGATTAAAGAGAGACCATGCCTGGCCGTCCCATGCTCATGCACAATCACGACACTACGACAGGGCACGGATGACAGGAGGTAGGACGTCGTCGCGGCCTCGTTTCCGTCCAGTCACGTCGCCTGTGTCTTTACCTCTGCGCCACGGCGAGAAGCCGGCGCAGCGCCGCTCTGGGCCCCGGGCGATGGCGATCGATACGATACGGCGTGGAGCAAATCTACGGGCCCGTCATCGTCAAGCGCCTGCGCCTCCTGTGTGCGGCGGCAGAGCCTGCCTGCTGCGGCCGGCACCGCTCGCTTTTGTCAGCGACCCGTGTCTGCGATGACGGACGGTGCATGTGTTCTCGCACGCAGCCAGGAGGATAGGAGAGAGCATGCATGGGTCGGGTCACCTCTTTATCTTTGGTCCGAGCTAGCTGATGTGTACGTGCTCTCCGACGTTGGTGCGTACGGGGGAGCAGCATCTTTCTCGGGTTCCGGCGAGCCTTGGATGGATCCTGCTGTCACCACGCACCTGGGAGCAAGGCAGGGCGGAGCTGCCTTTAGCCACTGGGGTCGCCGGACCCCGATCAATTCTGTCGAATTCCACCTATATCACTGTTCATCTATGCTGTTGGCCCCGATATGCTAATGAGGCCGATCCGGTGGCGTGATCGGCTGCCTTCGCTTGTGGAGCAAGACCAGTCATATAGCCGGCTGCTGCCTATAAGCATTTATGTAGTCCATCTCTCAGCCGACTCATACAATAATTTATCTTTTTATTATTAATATATGGTCCATTTAGCTCTCTCATAAATTCTTTTTAATTCCTGTGTCAAAGCTGGCTGCAAGGTTACAACTTATTTTCCTTCTCTCTTTTCATCTCTCTTCCACCTCACCGTTGAAGCTGTTTACAGTCTTCCATAATACTTGATCTGATTGTGGTTGGCACGAGCCTCCAAGCAAAACCGCAGGAGAAGCTTGGAGTAGCTAGATGCTCAAAGTTACCGGAACTAAGCTTGGGCATAATTAATCCATAACAAAAACCAAACCGAACTAACCGATAACCGAACCAAACTAATCGAAATCGAAAAATTTGTCACTGGTTTGGTTCCTAGTCTTGACTAACCGAAATAAAATTTGTTTGTTCGGTTATGGACCTTGGTACTCGGGTAACCAAAATACCCAAAATAGAGGCACAATAATAGAAAAAAAATCAGCCCGTCCCAACAACCTCCACCCAAGTAACCCTAGGTATGTAACCCCACTCCCTCTCAAGCCCTATTCTATTCCTGCCTGCTGGCCGCCGCACGCCTGCATCCCTCCCTCCGTCCCCTCCTTGCTCTGCTCCAGCCTCCAGCCTCCAGCCCGACAGCCCCCACCCCCCGGCCCTCGCGAATCGCGATGCGCCGACGACCTCCCCCTCCGCCTCATCCCCCTCGCAACGCCCTCGTCCCGGCACCCGCCGCCGGCCGCCCTCCAGGTCTGGGGCTCCAGGCCGCCACTCGCCACCGGCATAGGTGTGTCGCTGGCCGGCTGCCGCGTCCGCCGCTCCAGCCTCCATTGGCACTGAGCGTGCGGCGACGACGGGGCGAGCCTGGCCTCCGAGCGTGCGGTGGCCCCTGCGGGAAGGCACAACGGTGGGCGGTGGAAGCGAGGCCCCGTAGTGGCAGCGAGGCGAGGCCTGTGGGTGGACTTCGGACGCGCGGCGGCGGCGGCGGCCGGACGCATAGAGGGTGCACGGGCAAGCGGAAGCGGTAGCTCACTCTCGCTGGATGCACGGATGGCGTTGAGATTGACTTAGCAGAAGAGGTGTTCGTAAGTGATTTGTTTGTAGTGCTTCCAATATGTAATTTTTGGGTTGTGATTCATTTGAAGATTTGATTTCACCATTTTTCTGTGGTTTTGTACGTTCAGTTCGATCATAACCGAGACCGAACCGAACTGACCGAACTCGATTTCGCTCGGTTATGAGATTTTTGAGGAACCGATCGGTTCCAATTTTTGATAATCGAAATTCGCAAGAAATCGAGGAACCGATCGGTTCGGTTCGGTTAGACCGAACGCCCACCCTGATTCAGGATAATGCAATGTAAGCCCACACTCGCAGCACAAATTCTGTGGTTATAGACACTATACTATACTAGAACTCATTTCATCAACGGGTATCGATTGAACATGTCTTTACTCTTTAGTTTTTGGACGTCATCACGCTCAGCATCATCACCAGACACCCTGGGTAATGAAATCATGTGATTTTGTGAGTACTCCTCGGTTCGAGAAAGAATACAACTCTCGCATGGTAAACAATTTTAATTTATCCAATTTTATAGAAAGGAATATTAATGTTTGTTTTTTATTTGAATAACAAAGCGAGGTGGTTTTCATTTGAATCTGAACAAGGAGTTAAGGACACTCCATCCTTAGTCTTTCTTTTTTTTTTGAGAAACTTAGTCTTCCTTTTTTTATTTCTGAGAAAGAACACGATAGTCCTGGAGTCCTGACGGAGTGACGGTGCTGCTGCTACTGCTGCTACTGTTCCCCGTTGCAGTGGTGGCAGGTCCGGCCAAGCAAGCGCGAGCGCGTCATGATTCCGGCGTTGAAAACTTTAGCCGGCCTGGCGTGGGCATCAGAATCTGAGACGTGGCGGCGCTCTGCTTGAGCCAGTGACTCAGTGAGCCTGACTGACTGCTTGACTCGCTGCGCTGCAGACTCTGACGCGCTTAGTGAGAGGAGACGCAAATATTTTTACTCCGACTCTGACGCACGCAGCCAAAGAGGCAGGCGCTCCACAGTCCTCGCATGCTGCCGCCTCTGAATCCGAACCACACGAGCGCATTGGATGCGGCAGGCCCACCAGCAGCGGCTTGACCGGCTCCCACCCCAGCTGCTTGTGTTGCCAGGTGCAGAGAGTGAGAGTGACCACACACTCTCGCTCCCTCTGTGTTGATCGCCAGTGGTAGGAGTAGAGCACAGTAGTGGTTGTTGTTTACTGTAATCCCTCCGCATTAAAATAATTATATTTTAAAGTTTAAAATTTGTCCCACGAAAAATTCTACTTTGACCTACCTACCAAAAAATAAGTAAAATAATTTTTGGAAGATTCTCGTAGAAAATAACTAATAATTCATCTATTTATTATAAAAGAAAATAAATATTTTCGTAATTCCATCCATAATATTAGTTTGCGTAGTCGTGTACAGCCCTCTCGACGTACGTTCCAGTGAAAATACCAGTACAGTATACTGTTGTGCTCGGAGAGAGAGAGGCGAAGAAGAAGAAGACAGGCAAGTCTCATCACCTCTGGGATGACCTAACAAAGTAACAAGGCGGCCCACCTCGTGTTCTCTCGCCATGGGGTGGGGCCACGGCGGGCCCTGCCCATCCATTTGACTTGCGCAAAAGCAAAAGCTCACCCACACATGACCGGCCGGCAGCGGCAGGCCGGCCCACACGACACCAGACTCAGACGATATCACGAGAGCGATCGAGCGTACAGAAATTAGAGGGGTTGGTTCAGTTAATCATAAAAATTTTTACACATTAATATTTGAATATATACATAATAAATTAAATATAGTAAAAAAAATACATTATACAAATAGATTGTAAATATCGAGATGAATATTAGATTCGTAATTTATAGACAAAATCTGCAATTTTTAATTAGTCTATATTTAATACTTTAAATATGAAAAGATTTTATTTCAAAAATCTTATACCGAAATTTTTTTCTTTTTTGAAAGCAGCTAGAGCAGTAGGGGATCGACGGGACTCGAACGCGAGTGGGGCAGCGCTCCACCCAAGCGTGCTACCACAGAGCCATCGGCTCGTTGGCTTACGCGGGGATCTGAACGAGGTGAGATTGCCCCTACGAGGAGGAGAGCAGCGGAGGCGCACGCAGGGCAAGACGGGACGTGCCGCCGCGCGGCGTGTCGCGCGCACCGCACCGGAGCGGCTAGCTCGCCTAGCTGCCTCCCTCTGTGGTCCGTGCCCCGCGCTTGTCGCTTGCTCCTGCTTTACGGTACGGCGGGCCCCTGCCGGTCCCCGTTTGGTTCTCTACGAGCCAATCTTACATGCACTAAGTAATAAATAAAATCTATTTGCAATTTTTTTTCATAGATGAACATAATTTTACGCGGTGAATCTAATGAGTCTACTTAATTCATAATTAGTTACAATGACGCTACAGTAAGAGCAAAGACTAATGATACAGTTGGCTTCTGGCTGTAAAAATTTATGCAACCCATCTTTTAGTCTACTCATACAATGGTTTATTCTTTCATCATTAATATATGGTTCATTTATCTCTCTCATAAAGATTTATTTTTATTCCTGTGCCAAAGCTAGCTGCAAGCTTACAACTCATTTCCCTTCTCTCTCCTCTCCTCTCCTCTCTCCTCCACCTCATCATTCATCATGCTTACAACCTTCCATAATATTTGCTCTAACCATCCTCTAATCATGCGGTCAAAGGTCTCATTAGATTCCTCGTGAATTATTCATCTCGTGAAATAACACCGGGTTCTGGAGGTGGTTTTGTAAACTACCTTTATTTAATATTTCTAATTACTGGTTAAAATTGTGAACAGTATTTTATACCCCAGGGCCTTTGACATGGACGCCGTGCGCCGTGCGGGGCACGGCACGGACGCAGGCGGGCGGCAAACATGCGCGCCGGGCGGCGGGGCCCCGTGTTCCACGGGACGGGGTCGTGGTTCCGTTCACGCAGCAGGGCCGGGCGAGTGGGCGTGCAGGCCGTGCGCCTGCACAGGGCCCCCCTCCATTTTTCTCTTCAGCCCACTATAACCGACTTCAATTCTTGGTCACCTGCAGCCGTGGACACTTGGACGATTGATGGTGGACGTTCTGGTCGCTGTCCTGGGTACGCTGCAGGTCCTATCGGCAAGCCGCAAGCAGTATTTCACCGCAACGCTGCAAATCAGAACCAACGACAGGCGATAGCAGATCAAAGTGATTTTTTTTCTTCAATATTCGATTCACATCTTCTCGGCCTTACCCTGCATTCTGCTAGTACGAGTGTATGACCTCGCGGGCGCCCCGTGCGTGTTGTAATCAAACTATAATACATAGATACACAGTTTTTCTACGTATTCGAGAAAAAAGAGTTATTAATATTTTATACTAGCAGCTAACTCTAGTAGTCGAGCTTGTTTATTACTTGATGTGTATTTTCTTTATTTGATAGTCTAATTGTTAGTTTTGTTCCCTTTGTCTTTTATATACATGGTATAAATTGGTCTACACGTTTAATACTGTTTGAAGATTGAACCTACATATTCCGTAAATCAGTCTATAAAATATGATTCTAGCCACCAAAAGCATAAAAAAATAAAGGTTATGCAATCAGGAATAAATAGGTATATTTTTAATATATTTTGATAATACATTTTACTCTATCTTATTTTGTAGATCAATTTTTTATCAGTGTAATAGGCTCTAGCTCAGAGTTCGTACAGGGCCCCGGTTTACACCGGCCCGGCCCTGTCTCCAGGCCTGCGTTCGCGTGGGTTTGGACTGGCCGTAAGTACCGGCCTGCCTGCCTGCTGCCGTGCACGCGTGCGCGCAGCATGTGTGCATGGACTCTGCGGCGCGTACGTATGATTCGGATTCGGCACAGGACACGGCCTCTCGCCGTCGTCTCGTCCGGCTCGCGTACAACCAGGAGTCCAGGACAGTACAGCACTGCTCCTACGTCGTCATCGACGGTGGTAGCACGTCGTACATGTCTCCCCTCTACTATCTCTCCCTCCCGTCGGTTTTCCTCTCTGCCAGAGGCCAGTGCGGCTGCTCTCTGCCATCTCCACGGCGCCGGTGGCAAACCCCGCCGAGAGCGGAGGCCACGGGAGGCCATCCAACAGACCGGGAGCACCGTGCCTCCGTCGACCGGCCAGCTAGCAGTTCGCGCGCGGCCACGTGCGTTGCGCAGTCGCGGCGGGTCAGACACGAGTCAGAGCCCCTCTCTCTCCCGCACCCCCCATCGGCAACATCTCTCGTGCGCACGAGCGCCGTACGCGGATCAGTTCGGGGCTTCGGGCAAGCTCAACGAGACGGCGTACAGTCCGGACAGATTGCGACGCTACGGTGAGTGAGACGTGAGAGGCCAAGATGGGTATCGGTATCATACCACCCCCATCATCTCATGTGCATTATAGAGGAGAGGACGGATGCAAAAAAAAAAAAAAAATCCCCCGATTTATAGGGAGGCGCAGAGACCATTTCTTGCGACTTGCGGCCACGCGGCACCTATAAAAACACACGGGCTCACCTCACAGCCAGGCAGGGGGAGCAACCGGCAAGGTGGCGCCTACACTCTCTCGCCAGTCGCCACGCGACGAGCCCACTGGCCGCGGCCACCTCCGCTCCACCCTCCCAAAGCGCCCGCCCGCCTTTCTCTATCTCTCCTCCCGCCCGTGCTCCGCATCCGCATGTCAACGCGAACAAAAAGAGCCCCCTCCTCCACCACCGCTGCCACGCAACGAAGCTTCGCTATCGCTCCCACCACCACCGCCGCTCCGCCCCGGGCGGGAGAGCGCCTCCACTCGTATAAAGCCAGCGGACTCGCACCGCTACTCCGCTAGTGGCGCTCCGATTCCCTCCGCTTCACCCCTGCTGGCTGCGGTGCGGCCTCTCCTTGAGCTCTTCTGCTACCTTGCTTAGCCTCCGCCCCTCGCTCGCGTACGCCGGTCGGGCATGGCGGCCGCGGCGGGAAGGAGTGGCGGCGGCTGCGGGAAGAAGCGCAAGCGCGCGGCGGCCGGTCTAGGCGACCTCCACGACGACATGCTCGAGCGCGTGCTCGCGCGCCTCCCGCCCGCGAGCTACTTCCGCCTCCGGGGCGTCTCCCGCCGGTGGCGCGCGGCCGCGGACTCCAACACGTTCCGCACCGCCTGCGCGCGTGTCCCGGCACGGGACCCGTGGTTCCTCATGCTCGAGGACTCCGGCCACCAGGGCCAGGAGGAGGACCAGGAGCGGCTCCCGGCGCGCCCAGCCGCCGTCTTCGACTCGGCCGAGCGCGCCTGGGCTTGGTGGCGCGGCGCGCCAGGGTCCGCGCCGGTGGCCGCCGCGGGCGGGCTCGTGCTCTACCGCGATGCGGCCACGGGGGAGCTCACCGTCGTCAACCCGCTCACTGGCGCGTCACGCGCGCTCCCGCCGCCGCCGTCGACCGCGGCGGGCGCGCTGCAGGCTGTCGCCATGTACGGCTCCCCGTACCGCGTGGTGCTCATCCTGGGCGAGCTCCCGGACCTGTCCATGGCGTCGTTCGACTCGACCAAAGACGCGTGGGAGGGCGCCGTGGCGCTGACCCGGAAGGCGGGGGACGGCGAGGCCTCGTCGCGGGAGCGCGTCGCGGAAGAAGGCGAGGGCGGCGGCGACGACACGGTCTACTTCCTGAGCAAGTCCGGCGACGTCGTGGCCACCACCATGCAGCGGAGCGCGTCGCGGCAGTACTCGTCCGCCGTGGCGTGCCGCGGCAGCGGCGGCGGCGACGCCGTGGCCTACTTCCTGAGCCACTCGGGCACGGTGGTGGCCTGCGACCTGGCGCGCCGCGCGTTCGCGGAGCTGCCCCGCATCCTCCCCGTGTACCACGAGTACTCCATCGACGTCGTGGTGTGCGGCGGCGCCGCGTACGCGGTCGTCCTCTCGGAGCTCCTCGACACGGCGAGCCTGCGCGTGTGGGAGCACGCGGGCGGCGCGTGGCGGCAGGTGGCCGCGATGCCGCCCGCCATGTCGCACGCCTTCCGCGGCGGCAAGGCCGACGTCAACTGCGTCGGCCACGGCGACCGCCTCATGGTCTGCGTCAGCTCCGGCGACGCCGCCGCCCGCGGCTGCTTCATGTGCGACGTCGGGACCAACGGGTGGGAGGAGCTCCCGCGCCGCGCCGGTGGGGACGGGGACGCCGCCGCGGGCTTCGTCGCCGCCCTCTCGTTCGAGCCAAGAATGGAGGCCGCCGTCTGATTCGTTGGAGCCTCAGCATTTGCTGGTTCCTTTCGCGTTAGATCCGCTTGATCTGGCATCCCTGATGCCAATTGTACGTAGTGATCCGTGATCGTTCGTGTTCACGATTGCCTCAGTGATTGGAGATCGTTTCGTTTCGTGTGAATCAAATCACCCAGCCTGTCTGTCGCTTCACGCTCCGCTAGCCGCCGATTCCGTCTGACTCGGACTAGGAGGCTGGCTGCTGTCGTTTTGAGGTGTTTTTTTTTTCTCTGTTGCTGCTGCTGCTTTGCTTTGAGGTGTACCAGTGTGGATGGATGAGCTGCTTTGGCAAGTGCAAACAAAGCCCGCTCAAAGCGGGGTTACGCCTTTAGTAGTTACTACTGCTGCCTCTCGCAGAGGCTTTTCCTGCCCCGTTTGGCTTCCTTTAGCCTAGCATTAGTTTTTTTTTACTGCAGTATGTGATCGGTAATCCTATGCTGGGGTTCCTGTTACACTGACGGACCTGACCTGCCAAGAACTTTTTTTAACACTAGCATCAGGCTCATGCTAAAACAGAGTTTGGAACTGCTTCGAAATGACCTCCCAATTCATCGTGCTCGTCAGACCGGTGCACGCGATTCTTCCATGGTCATCTGTGCATTGGCGAGCATGAATTGTGACGGATCACCATTCATCAGTTCACCACGCATGGAGCAAGCATGGTGTCTGCACACTGTGATACGCCCCGAGTCTCGCTTTATTCTAGATGGAGCATGGCTGGGACTAGGCTTTGCTTTGGGGGCGAAACGGGGAAGGGGACCGGGAATCATGAGCTGATAGATGCAAGGGAGAAAAAAAACGATGATGGAATGGTTGGCAATGTGATAGGGGAATTATTTACTATCATTGCTCTTACATCTGGCAGCCACCGATCCAGGGACAGCCGGGCAACGCAAAAGCCAGGATGCTCTCCGCTTTTGGATCGCTATGGAAGCCTAGAGCTGCGCGTGCTCATCTGCAACGTGGGTCGAACAAGCGGTGAAGACGAACACAGTGAATTGTGATGAGGAATTCGATGTGCTCTTCAGAAGCTAATCGTGAGGAATTTACAGAAGCTACTGCATGCTTAGCAGGCAACAATGTACTGTGCTCAAGCAGCAGGCAAAGCTGATCCAGATCCAGGCTGGGCTGAGACACTTTTGGACCACCTGCACAAGACAACCCACTTCGAGTCCCAAGCAACGAGAATGAATCGGTGAGACCCTACCATTAACAATTTCATCTCTGAAGATGAAGGTGCAATTGAAAGGTTTAAAATTTCCTCAACTCTATGAACGAGTCTTGGTTTGAACAGAAACTCAGTTCAACAGCTACATTTCTGACAGAAGAGTAGACGCAGGTTCTAACCTGACAGGAAGACACTCCTGTACTGGAGCCTTACCAGCTTACCTGTAGGATGTAGCATTGTCGAAGGAGCAGAAGCAGCTCAATCAAACCCCCATCACAAAACAGATCATCTGGACAGTGAGATTCTCCACAAGATAAGGCAGAATTTCAGGGATGTGCTGAGTAATTTCAATTGACCTCAAAATTCGGGTAAGTTTGTACACATCAGGGCCAGGAGCCTAAATTACACTTATCACAAGGCAAGCAGAAGCATGGTTTTGGCACGCTCGAGATTCTGTAACAAAAGCTGGGAACAGTTTGGCTGTAGCATCCAAAGGATGAAGGGACGCCATGGGTGACCTTATTATTTTAACAGAAAAAATTTCAGAATGCCTCTGACAGAAAAACTGATGCTATGCCGAGTCTGAGGTGGATGCCCAGTGTCAGCACCTTTTGGTATAAATCTGTATATTTAATCACGGAACTCATCCATGAACTTCTCGTGAAACTCCTTGAACCTAGATATGATTGCTGGTATTTTGTCCTCCTGCGGCAAGATCGTGCATCTGAAGTGCCATGTTCCAGGGACCTTCACAATATCACACAGTTAAAATCCAACAGAAAACGTGTCAGTTCAAACTCAATTATGCTTGGAACTGTCAAGGACCATGTAATATTTCACGAGGCTTTTGAGATTACCAACCTGTCCAAAACCAGAACCAGGGACAATGACAATTCCAGTGGCTTCTAGTAGGCGTTTGGCGTAGTATGCATCTGGGGCAGTGCCAGCTGCTTGGGCAGCTCCAATTGCCTTCTGGGATAAATGAAGGCGTGGGAACAGATACATTGCGCCCTCAGCTTTGTTGCATGTGATACCTTCTAAACTATTGAATGCTTCTTCCAAAGCCTGTGAGAAAGAAGAATATGTAACGGTAAGGTACTTGAAATGTTCAGAAGAAATTTTTAAGGTGGTCCGAATCCTCTCAGCTTGCATATCGATATTTTTATATTAGGACAGAAAAAATGGAAGGGAAAATAGCACCAGTACATATAAACTTGCACTTCCAGCCTAGCTTTCTGTTTACAATTGATTCAATTGTGGAAGGGGCAGGAGTAGCACAAACCTTTGCACGCCGAGCCAATGATGAAAGGATACCATCCCTCTCTACCATGAACGATTCAAAGGATTCATCCCCAGCCTGTGGCGGTAGCAAACATCTTAGTTACTGCTATCACTACTTTACTTAAGTTTCCTAAGTATCATATACTGACCTTTGGTGGGTTCATTACAAGACTAGCAAGTATTTGGCCTGAGACATTGGAGCATAGATTTACCGATGCCAACTTGTAAATTTGTTCCCGTACTTCAGGACTGAATCCAGTTATCTCCATGTAACCACCTCGTTTTCCACATTCTCCATAGTAGCCTAGCACGGCAAAGAGTAAGTTTTACCATAAACTATGAGATGCAAACAGAAAAGAACTACAGAGCACAGAACCACCTGAATCTGATTTTGATTACCTTTAGAAACCGACTGGAATGATACCAAGGGAAGATCATCATCAGTGTATCCCAATGATCGTGCAATTTTTTTGAATGAGTGGAATTGCTTATCTTCAACATATATATTTTCTTGGTAAACCTAGGAACAAGGATAAATAAGTGGTCTTAGTAGACCTACCAAGTCTAGGTGTTTTGAGTAGCTCAATAGCTAGTGTATTGACATAGTGAAAACCTCAGATGCAAGTTCTGGCTCACCTCATCCGCAAGAAGAACAAGTCCTTCATTCTTGCAGAATTCGACAATTTTATTTTGGTTTTCCTCAGCAAGAACCTGTTGGAAGAATAATAGTGTTAATGATCACTCAACCAGACTGCAATTCTGTTAAAAAAAATGAGAGGGAGCATAGGTTCATCTTCAGCAGTTATTGTTCGGATAGGTAAAATTGTTTATCTCACATAACACAACATGTTAAAAAAAACTATAACCTGCAATACATTACAAGGTATAAATGTTCCTAAAGAGGAAACCATGCAGCATCTGTCTTTTTGCATGTAACAGATAAGGGCCAAACAGATAAACAATTACCTGTCCCGTTGGATTTCCAGGATTTATGACAACAAGTGCCCTGACAGTGATGCCCTTAGATCGAGCCTCCTCCAGTTGTTTCTTTAGCTCATCGATCTCAAGTCCCCACCCTGTCTCTTCATCAAGGAAATAAGGAACCTGAAAGAAAATTTGTTCCACAAAAAAAAATTGTCAGACATACAGATAATGCCACTGCAATAGTCCTATATACAAAGCAATGCTCACTGGTGATGATCGATTCACAAATCATTATGAAATGACTTTATTGAACTTAATGAATCATATGAAAGATTTAACTCAAATTATTGACTGAAACTGAAATTTGAGATGACTTTGATCTAACTCAACAAGCAACAATGAACATAATAATCTGTCAAAGAACATACAAGGGAACCACCATGGAGAGCAATCGATGCAGAATACAGCGGGTACTGTGGAATAGGACAGAGAATGCCATCCTTCTCAGACCCTATCAACAATTGCATCATCATGTGCACCTAGTTGAAACAGAAATCACACTGTATAAGTAATGACGGCGAAGCTTTATTCACAGCCGATTATAGGTAGTGAGAACTCAGACGAATCGGTCCTTAATCCACATACTGCTGGGCTTGCTCCATCTGTTAGGAAGATGTTGTCTCCGCTGGCATGAAACCCATCACGGGCAGCAATTCCAGCAGCAATTTCATCACGCAAACCTTTTATACCCTGAAAGAGCAGCATGAATGATCAAGCTCATCCAATCATCGTCCATCATGACAGCATTCATCCAAGAGCATATATATATGTACCTGACTATGACTATAGGCTCCCGTTGCTCTTCCTGGTATCTTTTCCAGAATTTGCCATGCTCTCTCTATAGCATCTGAACTGTATGAAAACATATGAATCAGCATTCAAAGCCCACGAACAAAAATCGTGTGCAGTTATACAACTACCTAGCACACAATCTTGTGTAGGAAAGCTGTTTAAAATCAATGTGTCAATATGTGAATATTCCACTACCTTGCAATGTTAGCAAGACATACAGATGGCAGTTGCTACAGATTCAAAGGTTAAAAAGAAGGGATCAAGTGCTTGTGAGCCAAACAGATACTTGCTCTAGAGATTGAGTTCTCAATTCTCATGAGTCACAACTTCATGGGTGCACCATGAAAGATAGCTAGATAAGGTCTCTAAAAAAATCAAGTAAGTACTTTTGCCCCATATCAAAAGCAGGCACATAAGTGGTTGTGCTGGGCAGTTACTCTACTTTAGATTATCTTCTACATACTGAAATATGCACTAAGAAACAGTTACAAATGACTGATAAAGAAAGTTGATCCTCTTCTTTTTTTATTATTACTAGGCAGGTGACCTAGCATATAGCAGTAAGCCAACCAGCCAACAAAAATCAATTACAGTATGGGTCATAATAAGTCAATTGGCCAATTTATTATTAATTTACTTGTGCTCATCTAATACTGAATGCTTTGATGTACCTGTATAGAGCATGAGTTTCACTTTTGTCCAAGAGACCTGGATGATCACATAAAGAAAGGACCTGTAAAAGAGCAATATGAGTAAGGAACCATGAACCAAACTTTCATCCGTCATTGCATCAAATAACAGAAATACAAGGAATGCAAACTCACTTCTCTGAAATATGTAACTGGCTGTTGGCCAAGGGATTGGGGATTTCCAATATTGCAGTAAAGTATCTGCCATTGAAGTAGATAAAATGTAACCAACTCCATTGGTCATCGAAAGCAGCAATAGTAGATATGTGGTTGTTGATGGAATCCAAATACAAACCTCATCAAAAGGAAGTGAATCTGGATTTTTCTGTAATTCTTGCTGTAAGTTCTGTAGAAGGAAAACAGGATCATAAACTGAGTCCAACGGAATCATACTAAAAATAACTTCTAGATAGTGCAGTCCTCTTTCACAAAAATATAAGACCATAATATGTGAATATAAAACATAAACATACACCCTGACCCTGGACGAGCTAGTCCCTTGTGCTCTCCTGATGTGGAGAATGAACATCTCCAAATTATTCGAGACGACAAAAATTACTGTTAATTATTGATTTTTAGAATGCTTTACATATTGGACGCACCTGAGCATGTGTAACAATCTCTCCTCGAACTGCATATTCACACTTCAAGACCTGAAGAAACAAAACAAGACAAATCACATCAACTGGGGATGATACCGTTTGCCGGTTAAAGCAAACAGATTGCATTTTAGAAGCCGCATTACTACTAGCACACTTCTAATACTGCGTATAAGTAAGCATTTGACTTCGATCGAATTCTCCGGTACACATCGATAGGTACTCGGCTCCCATCGCGCGCGTATAAAGCCAGCAGTCCAGTAGAGTAGGAACAGAACAGAGCAACCCAAAGGCAGCAACCCAGCTGCACTGGAACAGGGATCGAAACTTTTCATGCTCGCGCTAATCGGTTACATGAATGCCTCCAAACCCAAACAAGTCAAACGAATCGAATAAGTGGGGACAAAAGCGGCACCTTGGGGTTGATGGTATTCAGCGAAACTGGGGGCGTGCCCGCGGCGGCCGTGGACATGGTCCTGGCCAGGGCCGCCGCCATCGCCGCCGCCCCCACGGGAGGAGCTGGATGGCGCGGCGCCGGAGCGAGGGGCGACGGCGCGGCTGATCTGGACGAGGCGGCGCCCCGCAGGGACGCGACCACCGCGCGGCGCGCCCTGTCGGCTGCGAACCGGCGCATGGCGTCGTAGTGGCGGCGGCGGCGAAGTAGGGATGGCGACCGGCGCTGGCGCTCGGCCGCTCGGGCGGGGCGCGATGGCGTGGTGCTGATGTGGGCAGGTGGGGTGGGGAGGCGCTAGTGCGAATTTTTCTTTCTGGACACGGCTTCCTTTTTTCGCTCGCGTGTTTTACGTCCCCGGCAAGAAAGAAACCGAGACGCTCCCGTCGAATTTTGCTTGACCGAAAAGACAAACGGTTAAATCTTGTAATCACTACTTCCTCCGCCCTCAAATATATAGTAAGATATTTTAATTTATTCTAAGTTCAATAGTTCTAATTTTAATTAATTTTTTAAATAATAATAATAATTTGAATGTTAAATAAGAATAATTAGATCTATTATAAAATATATTTTTATAATTTACCTTTTTGATGTGTTAGATATTAATATTTTTCTCTATAAATTAGTTAAATTTAGACTATTTTAATTTAGAAATATTTAATATTTCAGAACTGGGAAGTACTTGAGCTAAGCGTGAAAGCTTAGGGCTGATGCTTATATGCAGTTACAGGCAGCAATGCAGCAGGGTTGTTTTGGCGAAGCTCCGGCTAATATTTTTCAGGTGCTTGTCTTCTGTAGAACCTTGCTTTCAGACACCGGAAGATTGTTAAAATTTCCTGCTTCACTCTATGGTTGGTTCGTTCGTTCCCTGCAAGTTTAGCGCATATTCAAATGAAAATATCTCAAATACTGCAAATTCGCTCTACTCATGAACGAGTTTTATGCAAGATGAGTACAGAATCTTTTTGGCAAGAGCCAAGAGGCCTGCTTTGGCCCAGCAGTAACTCCAACTACTCTTTGGATCACCCAGCAGGGCCGACCAATAAAGAAAAGGCCCGCAACTTCTCTTCACCCTCAGCCCAAAAAGAGGCCCAAACGACGGGAAAGGCTGAATCGCAGGCCCATGGACCCTCTCGCGCGTGTGGAGCGAATACATACGGGTTGCGCTTGCGCAGTCCCACACGGCCGGCAAACCGGCAGGCAGCGGCGCCGTTTGCAGCGGGTTATCTTATCCCGCCGCCTCACACCCGGCCGAATCCGCTCGCGCCACGACGCGGACGTCTCCTTCCCGGTTTCCGCCGACCTGGCGGCCATGCGACGCTGCGGCGGCCGCTCCCTCCACACGCCACGCCGCCGCGCGCCGCGCCGCCAACACGAGCGCTCCACCTCCACCAGCGGTTGGGCTTGCGCGTCGCGACCGCCGGTGCCACCTGGACCAGGACCAGGACAAATCCCACTCTCCGTTCGCCTTCTACCTGGCGCGCCGCTGGTCCGAGCACGCTCAGGCGCGCCTCGCTGGGCATCGGCATGAATGCATGCCGGCCGCGTACCCCGTCCACGTGGACGGCTCTTCTTTCTCGTCCTCTCCTTGCAGAAAAAGATCGCGGGCACAACCACACGCCAGCTTTGCGAAAGGAAGCTTCGGAGCCGCAGCCAGCAGCTCTCCGAATTCTCAATTCAGGGGAGCAGCCAAACATCCGGTGTCATACTTGAACACTTCAATAATTATGCAGCAATAGCTGGACGAGTACTAGATTTCTCCGGAACAATTCTTCGCCGCCGCCGTCGCCACAGAGTGTTCGTTCTATATTCCGCGAGACCGCAGGTATTCAATTCCCACGATCCAAACAGATTCAAAGACCCTTAGCAAAAAGAAAAAGAAAAAACAGATTCAGAGACTAATCCAGGCAGGCAGGCACTCGATGTCCCCTTGACGCATCAGTGTTTTGCACTATCTAATGTGGTGTCAAGGCAAGCAGAAGCCCTAAACAACAGGCTTTAGGGGCCTTTGACCCATCATTGTCTGCGCGCGGCGCCGGCGCCCGGAAAAGAGGCGTCCTATAATCAGCGTGCATGTCCGCTGATGAGGTGCGGCCAGGCCATCATTTCAGAACTGGGAGGCTGCTGCTCGTGTGTCTGTGAGTGTGCTCGAGCGTTTGTTTGTTGTATTTCAGTTCTGCTGCACATGCCTGCAACTGCACCCTGCTTTCAGGGTAAAGGAAGAAGAACAAAGGCAACCTCGCGTGCACTGCACACGAAAGCGTATGCGACCTGTATATACCATCGGCATGGAATGGATTCGACCGAATATTCAAGACCAGTTTCGGGTTGTATCATGATGATTGAAAGCGCAGACAGGTTTGCGTGTACTCAAATGAATAAATCCTCCAATTCATTGATCAGCCCTGAACAAGCTAAAGTAGTATTTGAATCCTGATCAAACACAACAGAAACAAAAATGATGTCAGCTTGAGGCCAACGACATATAAAATTCAGTTTCCAAATGGCCTTTCTGCGAGCGTATGGCGGTCCATTCAACCGCCTGCCTGTATGTACGCCTCTACCGTTCAAAGTTGCTGAAGAAATCCACACGAACCGCATCTATTTGACTATTTTCCCGGTCATCTTTGCCCCGGCTTAAACAATGCCCCAACTGCCGCAGCGTTCCCGCGTGCAAGCATGCCCAACTCGGGACAGCGACGCCATTTCGGGATAAGGGTTATCGCAAACCCTCCATATCATCTCTGTGCGTGGAGATATTATATGCCTCGCACGCCCGGAATCTGAAGCTAATCCCGCCCGCTGCCACATCTTCAGAATTCTTTTTGAAAAACTCACATCTTCAGAATTAGAATCCTCCTCCCCCGGAGGACAAGCACCGGATTACGACGCGACTCGGATCGCCGATCAGGAAAGGGATGCCTCTGCACTGCAGATGGACAGGTCGGATCGCCGTCGATGAGAGCATCTAGAGAGCTCCCCGAGCAAGGGGTTGACAGGATCGGTAAGCAAGGGCAACGACGCGTCGTTGTTCATCGATCAGCCTGCAACTGCAAGCGTTTCTGTTGCAGTATGTGGAAGGGCAGAGAAGGCAGGTCTCTGCGAGCAGGAGAACCCGCTGGGAGTAAGGTGAGCCAGCAGAACCAAGCAGAGAACGAGACGCAGGAGAACGCAGCGGGTGACGCCGATGTATATGGACACAAAGCCTTTAGTATCGCTGCTGATGTACGCGCGTTTGTCCGCGCGCGTGCTGACGGCGAGATCGCTCTCTATCTCTCTGGAGGAAGAGGGGAAAGAAAAAGGAAACTGAAATTGGTCTGACGAAGAGCTACGGCTCCATGAGCGCGACGCGTCGATCGGTGGTGCCTATCCGTTGTGGCGGTTTCGGTTGAGCAAACCCATTGCCAGCCTCCTCCCTGCAGCGAGCCAGCGATCGCGTGGCACAGATGACAGATCGTTCCATTTTTGTTTATCGTTTTCTCGATGGAAAGTTTGGTATCTTGATATCATACTGCGAAATTCGCAGAGCGATTGGCCGATGAGCTCATCGGCCGTCTTCCGATTCGCTGCTGGTGTTGCTGTTGTTGTTGCTTGTTGGGCCACCTGCCCGGCCCGGCCATGCTTGCTGCTAACTCTACTACCTCTCAGCCAGGTCAAGTCGCTTCCTTCGGATTTGGACAGAAGATTGGAGCAGCCACAAGCCACGCACAATGACGCAATCACTCTGCAAAAATGTTCTGGAGAAAAAAAAATGGAAGAGAGCAATTATGCAGGAGCTCTGGCTCGATTATGGATGGCTGCGTTGGATTTTTCCGAGTGGTTGTTCAGACATCAGACTGATTAGTCGATTGGGAGTGCAGGGTGTTTCAATGGAACTGGTGTTTTGTTAGTGCATCAGGTTGCCTGCGCGGCGGTTGGTTATGGCCGGGCGCCTGTGGAGTGAGTTCGAGGAACAGGATGCAGTCACACATGTTCTTCTCAGCTTATCTGCCGTCAAATCTTCAGTTTTGGCGGGTACAGTACAGGGTGTGAGGTCCTGCTGGCTCCGGACAAAACGCTGCTGCAGTGCTGCACTGTGAGTCTATGACTCGTTTGTGGTGACGAGTTTCTTTGACAGCGGCAGCTTGTCGTCAAAACAACATCGACACGCAAGACGACGGATTGGGCAAGGTGAATGTGACTATTCTACTGGCTACTGCAACTTTCGGTTACAGGTAGCCGTAGACTGCAACGGACGGAAACTGAAAATAACCGCTGAATTGGCTGCATGCAGGAAGAACAAACAGCAGCCAGGTAAGAACAGAAGAAGTGTACTAGTTCGAAGATTCGATCTTTTCTTTTGTTCGATTTCTCTCCCCAGTTCATGTTCTATCGGCACGAGGAATTTACATCAGGCGGCTATAAGAATGTTCTGTACATTTTTTTTCATCGTTCTCTCTTCCTACGGGAAACACTCACGCGAAGAAGGGGACTGAAGCAAAAAAAAAACTCGCGATGTCACACAAGGAAACGGCACGAAAGAAACCAGCAGCCTCAGGAACCGGGCTGCGGCGGCTTCACCGGCCGCGACGCGCTGCTCTCGCCGGCGGCGAGGCCCATCTCGATGTCCCCGTCCGCGTCGTCGTGTTGGTGGTGGTGGTAATGGTGCGGCGGCTGCGTGGGCGGCGTCGCGCCGCCACAACCAATCAGCCTCCGCAGCCCGCACGGCCGCGCCGCCTCGGCGGCAGCGGCGGCGGCAACATGCTCTTGCGGTGGGGACGGCGTCGCCCGGGTCGGCGACTGCTGTTGCGAGCGGCCGGTGCTGACCCCGTCCTCCGAGCCGAAGAAGAGCACGTTGGTGGGGAAGTTGGGGGACTCCGGGTCAGCCTCCGGCGTGGGCACGGCGGGCAGCACGGGGTGCACGGGCGGCTCGTCGACGGCGGGGCACCGGCAGAGCGGGCAGGTGGAGTGGGAGCGGAGCCACATGTCGACGCAGTCGACGTGGAACGCGTGGCCGCACCGCGGCAGCACGCGCGCCGTGTCCCCGGGCTTGAGCTCCGTGATGCAGACGGCGCAGTCGTCGAGCAGCTCGCCCTTGCCCACCTCCCGGCGCGGCAGCTTCGCCATGGACTTGTCGTCCAGCCCGCCCTCGTAGCACCACGCCTCCGCGCCGCCGTCCGCGACTCCCCCTCCGCCGCCGCCGAACATGAACCGCAGCCACGCCGCGACGCCGCGCCCCGCGGGCGGGGGCGGCGCCCTGCCGCCGCCGTAGCGCTTGGCGCAGAGGAAGATGTAGAAGCAGAGCACGAAGGTGAGGAAGACCGCCGCCACGGCCGCCAGCATCGTGGTCGCCGCCGCGACCGTCGTGGCCGTCACCGCCATCGACGATCAAGCAACCACACGCGCCGCCCTTCGCTCCCTCCCTCTGCCTTGGCTTCAAAGAACCTTTAATTGTGCTCCTCCCTTACGCGAGCAGGATCCTCTGGTGCTGGTGTACCCTCCCCTGCTGCTGCTGAGGCTAGCCGCGGGCTCCTCGGCGTCCGTGCCCCGAAGCTCTCGATGACATAAATGTTTAAGCGCTCGTGTCGTGCTGGGGCGTTGGGGGGATTCGAATGATTAGCGCGCTACTTATACGACGGCGGCGCGGGATTGGGGAGGATAAGACCCGGGCGGGAGGAGGCTGGCTTGGGTTCGGCCGTTTGGAGGGGAAGGTGAGCGAACCGTGGAGGCCGTGGCCTGTGGCCGGGACCTGGAGGGAAAGCGTGGACGGCGACCGTTTTGAAAGCGTTGTCGCGCTGGCAGGTGGAGGCCGTGGAACCAGAGGCGGCCCGCCGGGCTCTCCGTTGGACCTCCCTCCCACGGCCGTCGCCGTCTAATCCCCGGCGATGGCGTCGCCGATGTTCCGATTCGCGCCCCCGCACGGTTGCACCGGATGCACCGAACCACACGGCGGCCGGACCGGCGAGCCGCGACGCCGACCGCCCGCGCGGCCTCCGCCGATTGTTGGCAGGCGCAGCCACTGACACCACTGGCCTCCACGCAGAGTGGTGCTTTGCGTTGTGTGAAACTACTCCTAGTTGCTTCTCAGGAAATCCGATTAGTGTCAGAACAATGCGATTATCAGTGACGATTTTGACGGCGACATGATCCAAGTGTCCAACCGTCAACCGTGCTTCGCAGATCGCAACTGCCCCGTGGTTTGTGCAGGGCGCGCTTCCAGAATGTCAGGAGACGCTCGCTCGCATCCGTGCTCCAGGAAACGTGGGCCGTATGCCGCGAGCGTGTCGCGGTCGGTCCCAGCCGCCGGTGGAATGAGCATCAGCAGCGGGGGCGAAGGCAACGAAGCCGGGCGGCCGGACGCGGCGGGGCCCGGGGGGGTTGGACCACCGTGGCTGGCTGCCGTGGTTGGGGAGGTTCGGTATAGCGGTTTGTGCTCGCGCGCATCCTGTCCCTTCCCCTTCCGGTTACGCGGAAGCAACGGCAGGAGCCGGACCCCTCCAACTGGTGGACGTGGCCGGCTTGGATTTTCTGGGAAGCAACTGGAGGAGGGCCGGCGAGTTCTCAGTAAGCGGCCCCCCTACCTAACTCGGGTTCAAAGTCTGGGAGGGTTTGACCAGACGTTCCCAGGTTAGCCCAACCCGGTCTCGTCTAACCCAACCGAGTCGTACCCAAAGGAAGACTTGGCGCTGGTTGATGGCTAGGTCGTCAAAGGACGGTTGGAAACTGTGGCTGCACGTGAAATAGTAGGCATAGAAAGAAAGAAAAATCACGTGGATTTGCAGTTTTAACTTTTAACCATGGTGTTCAGGTGTTGACCGCAGCACTGACTGACCGGGTGGCGTACTTGCTGGGAGCATGGGCGGCCGTGGGCCCATAGGTAGCTAGGCCAGTACGAGGATGGACGGCCGTGTCGTCTCCACAGGTCCAAGTAGTAGAGCCGAACATACGTACGTGCTGAAAGCTGTGCTGCACGGAGTACGGATGTCCCTCCCTGTAACCCCAAGCCCCCAACGGGCCAATCCGACACAGATATAACCCAAGCCAAGTTTGGAAGGAGCGCGACGCGGGCGCTGCTGCTGAATGGGATGGGAGCCAGCAGGTCGGCTGAAGGCGGGCAAATTAAAGCGCGTCACGGCGTCATCGTGCCGGTGGCGGTGCTGGGTCGATCGATGGCGCGCCGGCCGGGCGGCCGCTACGGCCAGAAAGCGAGCCTTTCCGCACGGCGCTTTTCCTTTTCGTATCGCAAACAAGAGAGGGCGAGGCGGCGTGGTGCGCCGGTTGTGGTAGGGTCGCCTGCGTGCTCAGCTTACTTGGATCATACGTGGCTTGCAGTCTGGATAGCGTCCGTCGCGTTTGAGGCCCACATGCGCGCGCGTAGTTTGCTTCTGCCACACACGTTGCCAACCGGGACATCCCTCCGTCGCTTGGACCTGTACATTGTGCGCGAACAGATCATAGTACGCCTTCACGAATACCCTGCAGCTTCTGCAGCAAAAATATAAAACCCACGAGTCCTCCTCCTTCTTCGGTTTCTCAGGACCAGGATCAGCTCGTGCGCTGTGCATCCCCAGAATTCCAACATGGGCTCGGCAACCGGAGACCCGGCGGGCGCGTGCCCGGTCGGCTACTAGTAAACCCCACTGTCCATTGACCATCCACACATTAGCACTGGTACTACTAACTTTTGCCCGAGTCGGGGCCGAGCCATGGAATCTGGTGGGGCATGAATTGCCATGAAATCTGGGGCGGCATGATTTGCCATGAGCGATCCGGCCGTGCCACAATCAGAGCAGAATGAGCAGTGCCTCTGTGCTCTCTCGTTCGTGCACAGGGCGCAGTCAGCGCAGAGCTGCAGTACGATCCCGTCGGGACCCTTTGCCCAATTGTCCTGTCCTGGACCGACTAGAGGTCCAACTTTTATGTGATGGGAGCGAACGGGCGGAGCGACGTGGTAACGGATGGTAGGTCAGCATCAAATCAAGAGCCTTTGCAGCGCCAAACTGTCGTGCCTTTGTCGCGTCTTGCTGCTTCAGATGCTAAAGCCCCCAGAGTGCAGCAGCAACCTTGGCCGTTTTTAGCATGGATGTTGGAACAAACTGGCCATTTCACGATGTTTTGTGTAGTGCGGTCTGTGACGTTTTTAACCTTCACGATCCGGCCTGGTGACGATTCGGCCCACACAGTATGCACCTCGGCCTTTCCTTTCCCTGGATCAGGCCCAGGGAGGTATAGAATTGGGCCTACGTTTGGTGATTTTTTTTTTGTAAATAAATGCCTCTGGATCAGTTATTATTCATCTAACTGGATGCAGAACTGGTTGCAATCATTCAAGCCACCGCTCAGGTCAACACTCCATCAGGTATAAACACTGCACCGAACTTCCGTATTGTAAATGCTAAGTGCACATTTCCGTATTGAAAGATAAATTACACTATCCTGTTTGAACAGAGATAAATTACACTATCCTGTACTCCTGAGCAGCCGTCTGCTGGGCAGTGAGCACGCACCATCAACGGAATTCAGAACACAGCCCGTGATCTGAACCCCTGAGTGCCTGAACCTCATCTGCCTTGAGCCCTTGACATGCAGGCATGGCATGCTGACATGGTATGCAGATTTCAGAGCCTTGGCGGTCCCCTTGACCGAGACTTTGGACCTCATCACTCTACGGGTTGGCTAACCAGACTACCTGCTCTTGTTTTCAGTTAGGTTCAGAGGACTGCCAGAATCGGGCTGCTTGTTCTTGTCGTCTGAGTCAGAGCTAACTTTGCCAGTTGGTGTTGGACTGTTGGTGGTCTAACTTCGTTACTGGTCTCATCATCTCAACCTACCTAGAACTTCTACTAATCGATACAGCATCAATTCTGACACCCTTCGCAAACCACAAGCCCAATTATGTTGGGTTTACTTTAGGGAGAGCATGATGAAATGTGTCAACATGTGGTGCACCACCCTTTGCTGTTGGCCTGCTCATCTAACACAAGAACGCCACGTTCTTGGCTCTCAAACATGCCATTCTTAGTTAGAGACTCGGAACCCTCTGATTCCTGAATAAACAGTTGCGACGAAATCGTGCTGGCGACCGTCACCAACCGTTCCCATCCATCCGACTAAACAAGGCGATCTCGATGACGAGCGACGAAAGCTAAACATGCCTACCCCCAGTTCCGGAACACGACAGATCGATACAAATATTTCACCAGCCCTGTTCTTGGAAGCTGTTGCTTTCGATCTATAGACACAGTGCAGCGACGTGTACAGCTCCTGGTTTCGCTCCCCGCACGAACGAGGCAAGCCCTCGATCATACCTCTTGCGTGTCGAAACGGCAAAAGTGGAACGGCACAGGTGGACGAATGCAGGAAGATGGCAGGAAAACTCATCCCTGGTGTCGAAAACAGCTCACGAAAATGACAAGTTTTATGGGTGCAGATGCTGCGTCATGGAACCGTCGGATTGGGCGAGTTTGGCCACCTGTTATGACGCACAACCCCCGGCGTCTACCTACAATCGCCCTCTTCTACTTATAATTACTCTATATTTATATATGTAATTATATATGATGGGGGAAGGCTGAGAGCCAAGATGAAGGATGCTAGTACAAGGTATGGCCATCATCATGGCAGGGTGCAATCATGCTGAGAATCAAATCGCTCACTTTTGATATGAACGAAGGGTGCACAACCAACACGCTCTTCCGTCCCCTCCTTTTTGCTCGAGCGTGAGCAGATTTGGCTGTCTCTTAGGCCTAGGCTGCAGAGGTTATTTGGAACGAGAGAACTTCAGATATATGGATTTTTTTACAGAAATTTCACTGCAAAAATAGTTCAGAATTCACAGATTTGGGAAAGGTTCTCGTGTTTCAAATTATTTGGAATGGGCAGCTTGTACAGCGTACTAAACTGCTTAATTATTTGACATAATAACTGGGCACAGAACCATTTCAATCAGGCAAAGCTCTGCCTCGTCGTCAGGTCACTGCAATCGTGAGAGGCCATAACGAGATCGATGGGGCTTTCGACTGTAGCCATACTGATGCTGGTCAAAAGAGGAGCTCGAGAGCATGGCGCCACACGCGCGCATTGCATCATTGCCAATCAGCAAAAGCGACCCTGCAGATGGACGGCAATGCTTCGTTATGGGAGCCACGATGCACGAACAGCTGAAAAACAAAAGCGAGAGGCAATATCTTCCACTTGGTTCTTCAACGTGTCATGGCGCACACATTCTTTTGCTAGAGAAGGATCAGCATTAAAATGTTAACCCAGGGAGAATAATCCATATTAAATGTTTGTGCCTTCTGAAGTAGTTCTCCGTACATGCCATCAACCAGAATTGCAAGTGTTTTTCTTTTCCCTACGCAACGCAATAGTGCGATTCGTTTGACTAAGTTTTTTTTTTCTTTTGCTTTGTTGCCGCAAATATTAGAACTGTCTGAGTGGCTTTAGGTTAAGTACTTATTCATGTATTCCCCACTGATGCTTTTTATTAAACATTTTTCCAGTGTATTGTATTTCTTTTCCTCTTTACTAAAAAAATCTGGAACCAAATCTCAATTATCTAGAAGACAAGGGCGCTAACTAAGCTGCTCTAACAAGCTCAAGATCATCATCAGGTGTCAAAATCTTGCCTTTAATTCAACACACTAAACATCACTAGCAGTCAATGAGATATTTAAAATTTTCTGCGGACACCAGAGAGAGAAGCATTGCTGTCCATCTGCAGGAAGAGAAAATTTAGCCCCCTTCTCCCACTTCCTTCGTTCTAGCTTGCTGACACCAGAGAGAGAGAAAAGTAGCAATACTAGCATACAAAAAGAGTGGAACAAGATAGGAGACCCCTCTTTTTTATTTATTTTGCCATATAATAAGCGGGTCTGTTTCTTGGAGCCTGCAGAGAAATGGTGCGGCGGTGCAGGGAGGCACGAAGGGGAGGGTTAGGAGGAGGGGGAGGGGAGGAGCTGCTGAAGCCGCAGTCTGCCGCAGACATGGCTGGGGCGGCCATTGGGGTGGTGGTGCTGTTCTTGGCTGCAGCTCCATTTGGGGCTAATGCCAACACCGACTCGAACGATGGTGAGTGAGTGCTGCTCCTTTTAGTCGGTTCTATCATTTCGAAGCATATGTTTCGCTTCCGCACATCAAAAAACGATGCATTTCTTCGTTTTTAGTTTGGTTTGCGCAGCCATAAAGGGACGCCAGAAGTGTGTTCTTGTGCCGCCGCGCCCCCCCCCCCCCCCCCCCCCCCCCCCCCGGCGTCAGTTCGTTGCTATTGCAGAAGCCTGAGTCTTTTCCATTTTGGGGGGGGGGGGGCATTTTGCAGAAGGATGAGTTCTGAAGTGTTGAAATATGCAATGCGTACATGGAACATTCTAAAAGATTGTGGAAATCACAACAAACTATCTTTGCAATCCATAAGGATAAGAAATGACATGTATGATTCATAGTTGTCATGCTTCATGGTGAAGTGTGGAATGTTCTAGAGAAGAGATATTCGTATGATAGGATAAAGATGGAGAAAAGTCTAGAATTGTAGAAGAGTGTAGAAGGTGGACACATGGCAACACCATATGAGCCATAGAGTCCTATATATATGGGGTCACTCCCCCCCAAGCCATGTTAAGGAGAAGCCATTTGAAGATGACATAGGTAGCCACCATGGATAATTGAGTGACATGCCATTGGATGACATGAGTAGAGTGTGGTAGGGTAGCCACATAAAAAGTGTAAGGGTTGTTGGTTTGTAAATAGAGAAGTTGAGTTCCTTGTAGAGAGTTGGTCTCTCATATTGGTGTCCATGTGAAGATCTCATCGTTGTAGTGTGGGTATAGGGTCCACGGAAAAGTGGTATCACACTACTTTGGTATCGCTTCTCGGAAGTCGGTGTCAAGGTTAGGGGCGCCAATTTCTCAACATGAAGTTTCGGTTTGTATAAGTGACTGGTTTCTGAAATTTCGGTTTACATGCACGTATTCTGTCAAGAACTCTATAGGAACTTCTCCTTGTTATTATCAGTTAAGTTGACCAAGGGAATGCTATTTCTCCAGTTTGCTGCATGCGAACATCTTAGTTTTCTATATAACAGCAAAGTATGAACGAAACATTATGGTACCTGAAAAATTAATCCTCCATTGTTACTAATTTGCCCTAAATCTTTGTTCTTGCCTATGCAGTAAACGCCCTCAATGTCTTCTACACAACCATGAATTCGCTACCCCAGCTGACGAACTGGGTGTCCCAAAATGGGGATCCCTGTGGACAGTCGTGGCTTGGGGTCACCTGCTCCGGTTCCAGAGTGACAACAATGTGAGCTAGCTGAAACCTTCAGAAGGGCTGTGTTTCTGCATCGGAGCAACTTATCCATCTCATCTGATTTTTCTTTCTCCTGAATCCTCGGCAGAAAGTTATCTGGAATGCAGCTTAACGGGACCTTGGGGTACAACATGAATCAACTGACTGCACTAGTTCAGCTGTTAGTGAGATCCTTCATGCTCTAGACTCTCAGTGCACCAATGTTTAAACTGAACATGTGATTATGTGGTCTAACTTAATTTTCTGCAGCGATATGAGCAACAACAATCTTGGAGGCAGTGACATCCCTTACAATCTTCCTCCAAATCTCGAGAGCTTGTGAGTCATGCCTCGTGTAGATCATCCTTCTGATTTATGTAGAAAATAATTTTAGGTACCTTTGGCATGCAGAAATCTTGCCAGCAATAACTTCACTGGGACTGTACCTTACTCCATCTCCCAGATGGTTGCACTTAAGAATTTGTACGTTGCCTTCAGACTTTTGTACATGCTGTTTTGCTTGAGCACTTTGATGAGATTTGACCAAATTATAATTGTCTCTTTGTTGTAGAAATCTTGGTCATAATCAGCTCTCAAACATCAATGATATGTTCAATCAGCTCACAAACTTAACAACATTGTGAGTGATTTCCCCTCCTCTCTGACTGCTTATGCTTGTTTCATGCCTTCATTGTTCCACAAAACCAGCAGTGAACCTGAACAAATTTTCAATTTCCCAGGGATTTGTCACACAACAACTTTTCTGGTAATATTCCACAGAGCTTTGACTCCTTGACAAGTTTGAAAGCACTGTGAGTGTTCATTTTCCATACGTTCTGTTTAACTTCATTTCATCAGTGAGAAAAGGTCACAT
Organism: Panicum miliaceum; assembly: GCA_032594955.1. Classification (NCBI taxonomy): domain Eukaryota; kingdom Viridiplantae; phylum Streptophyta; class Magnoliopsida; order Poales; family Poaceae; genus Panicum; species Panicum miliaceum. The sequence continues at coordinate 3,323,255 of CM064057.1, read as the reverse complement.
GGTTACTTACAAATCCAATTTCTCCTCTTGTCAGTTATCTTCAGAACAACAAATTTAGCGGCACAATAGATGTTCTTGCCGATCTTCCTCTTATTGACTTGTAAGTTGAAATATTTACCACCTACTCTAATTACAAGTTGAATTTCTTAATGTAACATTTAACAATCCTTGCAGAAATGTTGAAAACAACCAATTCACCGGTTGGGTACCTGATAAACTAAAGGGAATCAATAATCTCCAGTAAGTAATTTTATTGCAACTGTTGCGGTGATTGCAATTGTTGGCATATGTGATGGATTCAATAATTTAGACCTCCTTTTACAGGACAAGTGGAAACTCATTTAACAATGGTCCCGCTCCACCACCACCACCATCACCACCGTCACCACCACCTTCTCAGCGGGCTCCTATTCCAAGTACTGATGGTAACAATAGCCCAGCTGAAGATGCTGGCAAAGGCAAACACTCTAAACTGGGAGGTGGTGCAGTAGCAGGAATTGTAATATGTTTGCTGGTTGTTGGTGCGTTAGTTGCATTCCTTGTGATCAAAAGGAAATCATGGAGATTGTCACGGGGACAAGACCCTGAACAGAATGAACCTCTCAGCCCTCTTGCTTCTGGACTTAAACGTAAGTCTCACGGTAGTTATGTTTTCACCTTAATATTGCTGCTGTTGTAGGAAAGAATTGCAAGCTCTTCTTTTCTACAGGCAATTGTGCAGCTTCTTTCTTCTGTATGACATATCAACGTGGAAGATGGCTAAATAATGTGCTTTCTTTCTCAAAACTGTACTTTTCAGAGATGAAATCTATTAAGATCATATCAACAATCGGCAAGGAAGAATTGCAGAAGACCGTTTCAATGAGTTTGAAGCCTCCAACGAAAATTGACCTGCACAAGTCCTTTGATGGAAGTGATACTAGTAGCAAGTCTATTACAAGGAAAGTAAGTTTGTCTTCCATCACAATACCTGCATACACAGTGGCGGACCTGCAGGTGGCAACAGGCAGCTTCAGTCCTGACAGTCTTATTGGTGAGGGATCATTCGGTCGTGTTTACCGGGCAAAATTCAGTGATCAGAAGGTGCTTACCTAATTATAAGATATCTTTTATCTCCCGCGTGCAGCATCATATATATGAATCCAGCATCATCCATCTTTGAAATGTGTTTTTGGCAATACGAATCATCAGTATTAGTTTTTTTTTTCATTTTTTTATGTAGCCATAAAATCTGCAATGAAGTGGATATGCTAAAGTTTGAACATGTCAAGATATTTGGCTAATATCTTGATGATATCCTTCATTTGAGCATGTAGTAGGTTCAAAAACTATTTTTATCCTCTCACTGTTTTCTGATTATTATCCATATTCCATACTAGTATTTAGTTATCATCGTTTTATGGATGCAAATTTCAGGTCCTGGCCGTAAAGAAAATCAATTTTTCTGCATTTTCAAGCCATCCTTCAGATTTGTTCATTGAGCTGGTGGCAAACATTTCAAGGCTAAATCATCAAAACCTTGCTGAGCTAGCTGGTTACTCCTCAGAGCATGGTCAGTGCTTGCTGGCATATGAATTCCACCGAAATGGTTCTCTGCATGACTTTCTTCATATGAAGGATGAGCACAGCAAACCATTGTCTTGGAACAACCGTGTCAAGATTGCCCTTGGATCTGCAAGGGCATTAGAGTAAGTGAAGCAGGATTTTTTATGAATATCAAGAAGGCTTGTCAACCTTTCTTTTTGAACCGACAAGTTATGGCAATCATATGAATTTTCAGGTACCTACATGAAACTTGTTCACCATCCATGGTCCACAAGAACTTCAAGTCATCCAACATTTTATTGGATAGTGAGCTGAACCCTCACCTTTCTGATTCTGGGTTTACAGACCTTATTCCCAACCAGGAATTCCAGGTAAGGCATAAAACTTCCGATTGTCTGTCCAACCATTTTCAAGAAATTTTAACACATCTGTGATCAAACATGACTTGAAGCTTGTGCCTTTTCTGCAGCTGAAATACTTTGCGCTATTATTTTCTTTGTGAAAGCACCCAGTGTTTTTAGTGATATGTATGAAGTGAATAGTATTCAATTACATAATGTTACCTCAAGTCATCAAGAAGTCTGAATAGGAAGCGTGAATTATCATTAGTGACAAAACCAAGTGATTCAGGATCATACGACTAGCACAGTATTACTCCACAGCTAGATGAAAACTACAATTTGATCAACAACCTACATGACACAAAGCTTTTCTCTATGTATTTTATATTGCAAACTCAAATTAGTAAAAAAATCAGCGCGGAGATTTCCTGCCCAGAAGTACTTACAAAACCAACAATTTCAGGAATCAGATGAGAACTCAGGATACAGGGCACCTGAAGTGTCCATGTCTGGTCAGTACTCCCTGAAGAGTGATGTGTACAGCTTCGGAGTCGTCATGCTGGAGCTCCTGACTGGCCAAAAACCGTTTGACAGGTGAAGATAGATCAAGGCACTGCAGGAGACTATTTTCTCTCACATATGTTCTCAACTTCCACAAGAACATTCTGAGACAACTAGTTGTAGCAGCACACACACACACACATATAAAGCCAGTCATCTGAATTCTGAACCAGCACTTGCTCTCTGAACTTACTGCAGGACTCGGCCGCGGCCCGAGCAGTCGCTGGTCCGGTGGGCCACTCCGCAGCTTCACGACATCGATGCGCTGGACCAGATGGTCGACCCCGCGCTGCAGGGGCTGTACCCGTCGAAGTCCCTCTCCCGCTTCGCCGACGCCATCGCCCTGTGTGTCCAGGTGGAAATCGCCTTCAGTTCATGCAGCTCTCTCACTTCCCCCAACAGACGTAAAACATTTCTGACGCTGCTGAAACGCTACCTCGACGCAGCCCGAGCCAGAGTTCCGGCCGCCGATGTCGGAGGTCGTGCAGTCGCTGGTGCGGCTCGTGCAGAGGGCGAGCATGGCGAGGACGCACGAGAGTCACTCGCGGCGCCACGGCGAGTCCGGCGGGGACTACGAGTTCTAAGCGAGGCGGAGTTGTGAATAACACATGCTAGTGTGAAGGCAAAACGTATTCAGAGAACTTTCTCTGCCGTCCGACCGTGTTTCAGCGGCGGCTGTGCTGTAATTCTGTAAATCCCGTGTTGTTTCAGAACGCACTTCGCCGCCTACTGCTTCGCGTTGATCGCAGTTGGAAGAAAGAGATCAAACTGCATCATCCTGTTGGTCTTATCTATCATGCGATAATTTGGAGAGAGCTGCGCACCTGGCATTCGCCTCTCGCCTGTGACAGTGCGCCCGTGCCACCGTGCCGGTGGCCGGACCCGGATGGCACTCCGGCGGCGGCAGGGAACCGTCACGCCAGGCCGCCGAGAGGGCCCCTGCACAACCCACACGGCCACACGCGCGCGACACCCAAAAAAAGCGCGCGTCACCCGAGAGAGCGGGCCCGGCCCAAAACCTGATCTCCTTCTCTCGCTCGGCCCGTTTGGGGACGCGCGAGCCGCCTGGCCTCGCATCGCATCAGGGAGGAACCCGCCGCCGTCGCCCTCCTCCGACTCTCCCTGCTCACGAGCGAGCAAGCCCGTAGCAACCACCGCATCGCACCTCGTCGGCTCGTCCTTCCACCGCTGTTCTGGCCTTCTGGGCGGACGGGCACGGGCGCCGACGACGTCGCCGGGTACGCGTCTTTCCAACAGAGCCAGGGCGATAAAGCGTTGCAATTCTGATTTATATTCTTGTACAGCTAGCTGTGTTTCATTTTCTCTGTTCAATTAGGCAGATAAAGTGAAACGTGAGTTGACTCATTGAGACAAATGTCTTCTGCATATTGCGTGTAACAAATTTAACCTGGAGAGTTGATATTGATGAGAGACAGACTTCAGCGTCTTTGCCGCCGAGTTAATTTGAGTACTGTGAGAATTGATTTTCTTATTCTAAATTTGGGCATTGGTAGCTATTTTTTATGAGATTTTGGTTTGACAGGAGAGCTGTTCGGAGTACTTGATGAGTTTTGTCGTAGGCGTGATAAGCACCATTCTTTAGTGCAACCTTTCATGATTTTTCAACGCCAAATTTTGTACTTACACTCCATATTTTTATCTTACTCTTTTGTGTAGTGGACCTTCGGTGCCGAAGCTTTGATAGTCGTGTACATATTGTGATCTCTGGCATCTTTTTGTTTGTCCCCCATCCCTGTATGATATCATCTACTTTTAGTTTAAAATAAGTGTCTTGACGGCTTTATGTGTGTAGTGCATATATTAGCTCATTTGTTATTGTTAGCTTTGGTTACGCACTGAGGCCTCATATTTGTCCTTTATCTATTACCAGCCAGATTTAAAGGATTAAGGCCACCATGAAACATCCAGTAAGCTTATATGGTTTCCATCACTTCCTTTCTTGACGCTCCTCCAGGCTAAAGAGTCCCTTGGGAAGATTTTTTCAGCTGGTACGAGCTACTATGGAGGACTAGTGCAATCACATGCACCTTCAGGTAAGCTTGCAGTTTTCAGGTCATCTATTTCCCAATCAAGACCAACTCTAACTCCATCCCCTTGTATGTTTTCTTTGACAGCTTTTGATCTTAGGCATTCTCTCAGCTCCTATAACAAAGCTTCCAAATGCGTTATTCCATGCAAGGCGCGTTCAATGATGCAATTTTCATGTGGGAGCAGTTCTGCCGACCAGGAGATTGTGATAGCTATGGGAAGCAACGTGGGCGATAGAGTTAGTACATTTAACAGGGCGCTGCAGATGATGAAAAGCTCAGGTGTGAACATAACTAGGCATGCCTGTATGTATGAGACTGCCCCTGCCTATGTGACTGATCAGCCACGGTTCCTGAACTCTGCTGTTCGGGGTACGACTAGGCTTGGACCTCACGAGTTGCTTAAGAAGCTAAGGGAAATCGACAAGGATATAGGACGCACTGGTGGGATAAGTTATGGCCCGAGACCAATGGATCTAGACATACTTCTATATGGTAATTCCCAGATTGATAGTGGGACTCTCATTGTGCCACATGAACGCATTCATGAGAGGCCATTTGTTTTAGCACCTCTTGTTGACCTCCTGGGTACATCGTCTGATGATGGTATCGAAAAAAGTTGGCACTCACTCTCAAAGTGCAATGGTGGTTTCTTTGAATTATGGAATAAACTTGGGGGTGAATCTATAATTGGAACAGAAGGTATTAAAAGGGTACTACCTGTTGGGAATTGCCTGCTTGATTGGTGTGAGAGAACCCTAGTCATGGGGATCCTTAATGTGACCCCAGACAGCTTTAGCGATGGAGGTAAGTTTCAACAAGTGGAAGCTGCCATTTCTCAGGCCAAGCTATTAATCTCACAAGGTGCAGATATCATTGATATTGGTGCTCAATCTACCAGGCCCTTTGCAAAGAGATTATCTCAAAATGAAGAGCTTGAGAGGTTGATTCCTGTTCTGGATGAGGTCACAAAAATTCCAGAGATAGAGGGCAAGTTGCTCTCAGTGGATACATTCTATGCGGAAGTCGCCACTGAAGCTGTGAAAAGAGGAGTTCACATGATCAACGATGTATCAGGTGGGCAGCTTTGACCCGAGAATTCTTAAAGTTGTAGCTGAGCTGGGGGTTCCGTATGTTGTAATGCACATGAGGGGGGATCCATCAACTATGCAAAGTGATGAAAATTTACAGTACGATGATATCCACATCGATATTGCTTCTGAGCTATCTGCAAAGGTGAGAGAAGCAGAATTATCCGGGATTCCATTGTGGAGGATCGTTCTTGATCCTGGTATTGGGTTCTCCAAGAAGTCTGGAGATAACCTTAAAGTAATTGCTGGATTGAAATCCATTAGGAGAGAGATGGGTAAAACGAGTATAGGCGCTTCGCATGTGCCAATTTTATTGGGGCCCTCGAGGAAAAGTTTTCTGCGTGAAATATGCGATAGTGCCAATCCAGCTGATTTAGATGCTGCTACTGTTTTACCTGTGACCATTGGGATTTTGAATGGTGCTAACATAGTAAGGCTCCATAATGCTGGATACTGTGCAGATGCTGCAAAGTTTTGTGATGCCCTGCATAAGCGCAGAAGATGGGAAAAATGAACTGCCTGATCAAACAGATACAAAATTCCACTTTTGTGATGTAGGGTAGCTACTCCATCGCTGGACTATCATTGTTGCATTAAATCAGAGAATAAAGATGAGTTTTTCTTATGTCATCTCCTTTCTAAAATCTTCAATGAAGCATGAAAGGGGCCACTCTGAAAGAATAGCCAAGGAATGAGGTTTCGAAAGTCGAGCCCAGCGCACGAAGGCTTTCGGCTCGCAAGTAGGGTGTCACCCTAGAGAACGGGCCCGGCCCGGCCCATACCTGATCTCCTTCTCGCTCGGCCTGGTCGGTGGGACGCGCGGACATCCACCTACCGGCTTGGCGGCTTGTCCTAAACAAAAAAAAAAACAAAAAAAAACAACTACCGGCTACCGCTGCCGCCTGCCGGCCATCGCATCAGAGACGAACACAACAAGCCAACACAGAAGCCACCGCCGCCGCCAATCCTCCGCCTCCCCCTGCTCCCGAGCAAGCACGGGCCGTAGAAATCACCGCACCTCGTCGGCTCATCCTCCCATCGCTGGAAAGGGTGAACGGGCACGGGCACTGCCGCTGCCGGCTATGTGTCTCGCCGGTTGCTCCAACCGAGACAGGGAGCCAGGGAGATAGGGTAGGGCGAGGACGTCGCCGGGACAGCGGCTGAAGGCGTCTCAGCATCGACAAATCTTCGGGTGTGTACCACGGAGCGTTGCTCTTCTGATCTGTGCCCTGGTACAGCTAGCTGTATTTCATTTTCTCGATTCAATTAGGCAGATAAAACGAAGCGTGAATTAAGACAATGTATTAAATATTAAGCATTTTTCGTGTAACAAGTTTAACTCTTGGAGTTGAGATTGATTAGAGACAGAGACTTCAGTATATTTGACCGCTTTGACTATGGCGACAACCAATTTTCTGATTCTGATTTTAGGAATTGGTAGCTATTTTTTATGAGAATTGGCTGTAAAGGATAACTGTTTAGAGCACTTGATGAGTTTCATCGTAGGCGTGATAAGCACCATTTTTAGTGGAATCTTTCATGCCTTTTCAATGCCAAATTCTACACTTTATATCTTTGCATTAATGCACATATTTTATTTTGGGTGTTTGAGTGGACCTTAGGTGCTGAAGCTTTGATTAGTTGTGTACATAATATGATATCTTCCTTTTATTTTATACCTTTATGATATCTACTTTTAGTTTAAAACAAGTATGCTTGTTGGCTTTATGTGCATGATGCATATATCAGCTCATTTGTTATTGTTAGCTTTGGTTGGGCTTGTCGAGGCCTCACATTTATCCTTTATCTGTTACTGACCAGATTTGAAGGATTGATGCGCCCATGAAAGATCCAACAAGCTTATAAATTGGTTTCAGCCATTGCCTTTCTTGATTCTCGATACTGAACAATGCTCCTCAAGGCTAAGGAGTCCCTTAGGAAGATGCTTTCAGCTGCTACGGGCTACTATGGAGGACTGGTGCAATCATATTCACTTTCAGGTACTGTTCCAACTCTCACTTTTCAGATTATCTATTTCCCAATCGAGACCAACTCTAACTCCACCGCCTTGTATATTTGGTTTGACAGCATATGATCTTAGGCATTCTCTCAGCTCCTCCATCAAAGCTTCCAGACATTTTATTCCATGCAAGGCTCGTTCGTTGTCACAATTTTCGTGTGGGGGCAGTTCTGGGGACCAAGAGATTGTGATTGCTATGGGAAGCAACGTGCGTGATAGAGTCAGTACATTTGATAGGGCGCTGCAGATGATGAAAAGCTCAGGCGTGAACATCACTAGGCATGCCTGTCTGTATGAGACTGCCCCTGCTTATGTGACCGATCAGCCACGGTTCCTGAACTCTGCCATTCGGGGTACGACCAGGCTGGGACCTTACGAGTTGCTTAAGAAACTAAAGGAAATCGAGAAGGATATCGGACGCACTGGTGGAATAAGGTATGGCCCGAGACCAATTGATCTAGACATACTTCTGTATGGTAATTCCCAGATCCATAGTGAGACTCTTATTGTGCCTCATGAACGCATTCATGAGAGGCCATTTGTCTTAGCACCTCTTGTCGACCTTCTGGGTACATCCTGTGATGATGGTATTGAAACAAGTTGGCACTCCCTCTCAAAGTGCAGTGGCCGGTTCTTTGAATTATGGAATAAACTTGGGGGTGAATCCATAATTGGAACTCAAGGTATTAAAAGGGTACTGCCTGTTGGGAATCATCTGCTTGATTGGTGCGAGAGAACCTTGTCATGGGGATCCTTAATCTGACACCTGACAGTTTTAGTGATGGAGGTAAGTTTCAACAAGTGGAAGCTGCCATTTCTCAGGTCAAGTTGTTAATCTCACAAGGTGCAGATATCATTGATATTGGTGCTCTATCAACCAGGCCATTTGCAAAGAGACTATCTCCAAAGGAAGAGCTTGAGAGGTTGATTCCTATCCTGGATGAGATCACAAAAATTCCCGAGATAGAGGGCAAGCTGCTCTCAGTGGATACATTCTATGCGGAAGTTGCCGCTGAAGCTGTGAAAAGAGGAGTTCACATGATCAATGATGTATCAGGTGGACAGCTTGACCCGAGAATTCTTAAAGTTGCAGCTGAACTGGGAGTTCCATATGTTATAATGCATATGAGGGGTGATCCATCAACTATGCAAAGTGAAAAGAATTTACAGTATGGTGATGTCTGCAAGGAAGTTGCTTCTGAGCTATATACACAGGTGAGAGAAGCAGAGCTATCTGGGATTCCATTATGGAGGATAGTTCTTGATCCTGGCATTGGGTTCTCCAAGAAATCTGGAGATAATATTGAAGTAATTGCTGGATTCAAATCCATTAGGAGAGAGATGGGTAAAATGAGTATAGGTGCTTCGCATGTGCCAATATTACTGGGACCCTCAAGGAAAAGTTTTCTGCGTGAAATATGCGATCGTGCCAATCCAGTTGATTTAGATGCTGCTACTGTTGTAGCTGACCATTGGGATTTTGAATGGTGCTAACATAGTAAGGGTTCATAATGCTGGATATTGTGCAGATGCTGCAAAGGTTTGTGATGCCCTGCATAAGCGCAGAAGATGGGAAAACTGAACAGCCTGATCGAACAGATACAAAATTCTACTTTTGTGATATAGGGTAGCTACACCATCGGTGGAGTATCATTGTTGTATTAAACCAGAGAATAGAGATGAGTTTTTCTCATGTCATCTCCTTTCTAAAATTTTCAATGAAGCATTGGTTGACATCGGATCAATCTGAAAGAATAGCCAAGGAATGAAGTTTTGAAAGCTGCTTGTAAGTTGCAACCTTTAGGTTCCGTCTTAAATAATTCCTGGACAATTTTTTCCAATAAAACTACATAATAAGGATTTTGACTTTTCGGTAATTCAAGTTGTTTTCAAGTTTGATTTATTTTGTAACTTTTCTACTAGTTCCAATCTATTGTATATATTGGAGTTAAACCTGCTCGCCTCTGTCTCCTTGTAACTTCGTATTTTGGATCTTGGTATACCCGATGAGAAAACCTCATGTATTGCAAGTGCCGTATGACATGCCAAGTTTCAAGACTTGGTTTATGATTTGCCTTGGTTTCTGAGGGTTTTCCCCCATTCAATTATGAAAGCCAAATTGTTTGCTGCTAAATAATTTTCAGGCACCTCTCATATGGATTTATTTTCATTTTGAGCTGCTGTTGATTGCATTTTTAGCTCTAAGAAACTCTGTTGGTGCCTCCTAATCTTTGTTGTCTCTGTCCACTGATGAAATTATGAGAACTGCAGGTGCCGGATGATTAAACTGTGATCAAGATGTTTCTTTGTCCATGATATCAACTCAGTTTGTGAGGACTCTCTCTCACGTCTGTGCAAAACATTTGAGGATATACAAACCTCATGTGATTTATACTTGTCTGTTGCACTTGCACACTGGAGTTTATGCTCGGAGAAATAGTTTCGTCTGTAGAGGCGACGGTGTTTGTTCGAGTCTGTTAGCGCTGATGGATCCCTATTTCAGTTTACTTGTTATCCTTTTTACTGCAGCAAATTTGACAAATACTCAAAAGATGGGTGGAAGTTTCATGATAAATCCAGTAATGTGAAAGTTTCAAGTATTTATAAAGTTTTTTGAGGGAAAAAAGGACGGGCAAAATCGCCACAGTGACAAAACGGTAAGTAGTATTTCAGGAAAATAAAATAATCCTGTGGCAATACACGGTGAAACGACGCAAGTCATTGAGCCGTTCGATCTCGCTCGGACGGCCGAGACGTGGTGGTCTGCAACCCTGACGTCGATGCCTGAGAGGATCCCGTTCCTCCCCGCTTCCCCCCTGTGACCCTGTCCCTCCCGGTCTCGCAAGTTCCTCAATCAATCGGCTCCCGTGTCACCTGCGCGTCAGATCGGCGAAGCGAGGTAAGCAGGAGCAGCTTGGGACCAGATCCCCCGCCGCATCTGAAGCGGAAGGCCATGGAGACGCCGCCGCCTTTCCAGGAGTCTGCCCACTGCGACATCTGCCGCTGCACCTTCAGCACCTTCCGCCGCCGTGTACGAATCCCATCCTCTACATCTGTCTCTAACCCCTGAATCGATCTCGTTCTGCTGTAAATTTCTCCGCTCTGTTGCTACGAATCGGATCGTATATCGACCGCGGCTGATTGTAGCAGTGGAGGACTGAAGATACCATGGCTGACTGACTTTTTTTCTCTCTCTAACAGCATCATTGCCGCAGCTGCGGAAGGACGCTCTGTCACGAGCATTCTTCGTACCACATGGTAATGAACCCGAGATCATGGGTTCTTCATATCAAAACTATGCCTAGTCTAGCTCTGGCAGACTGGAAGTGCCTGTTTGACCCTGAGCTTCAATTTGTTTCAGGCTCTACCGCAGTATGGGATATATACCGACGTCAGAGTCTGCTACAATTGCTTCAACAAGAAATCCTCGAGGTATCCATCCTCTGAGCAGTTATCTTGTGGTGGAATTTGGTTTTGTACTCGCAGTCACTTATGTTTTATTTAGAAGCAGGCAGCTTGGCTTGGGTATGTATGTAACTGGCATTGTCCTGTGATGTTGCAGCCAAGGAGGAGCTGGTAATGCGGGATCAGCTGGGAGCATTTCTGGAGCAGCTGATTCTTTTTCAGGGCTAAGTTTGGGAAAGGAGGATGCTTCGTCGCCTACGAAGAATTCAACAGCTCAGAGTGCGGCACCCGTTATTGAGTGCAAATGTGGGATGCCTTTGTGTATATGCGAAGCACCGAAACCAGAACCTGCGCCTGTAAAGGTAGGTGGCAATCCGTTTTAATTATAATCGACACTTTGTTGAGGTTTGCATCAACTTAATGATCCTAAGCTGCAGATTATCAGCACCATTCCCTCCTCAACCACACAATCAAACCCAAAACCCAAGAAGCCTGCTAGCAGCCAACCGAAGGCTTCAGCTACTTCTAGCAGCAACTCAAGGTTGGTTGGACTTCTCACTTCCTGCTGTTTTTAAGAGGAATGCTTAACCTTTTGGTCATATCTATTACCTCTACTGATTTTTGTTGTAATATTTATTGTACGAGCCAAGTTTTTCGAGCAAAAACTTAAACCATACTATTGAAGTTTGGCCATTAGCTTACTCCCTTATCTTTTGTACTTAACTACTTATGCAATATATATATTGAATGTGTCAGCAGTAAGCCATTAACCAGATGTTTGCTTTTTGAACTGATCATTTGATCTCCTTTTGTCCTTGTTGTTGTTGTTGTTGAAGCTCATTCTTGAATATTGGCTTGATGAGCAACGATAGCAATGATAAGGGTCTTTCTGACTACGAAGTCAGTGGGGAGGTAAGTTCTTCTGTAGAAGAACTCGAATATTCTTCTTCTTTTTTCATTATTCAACTGGTTTGGAAAAGTAAAATTTTATGTAACCTAGTCTTTACTTCTTACAGGGACTGAGAGAAGCAATTAAAAGCGGGGATGTTAAGGGTGTAAAGAAACTTCTTAGCCAGGTAGAATTTCTCTTTTTTGTCTCATCTTAGTCAGCTTGATTCTTACATTTAACGTTGTCCAGGGAGTGGATTCTAACTATTGTGACAAACAAGGATTTACGTTGCTACATTTGGTATGTGCTAATGTGCCCCTTTGATATTTTGTTTGTGGTTGAGTTATATTCATGCATCTTTGTATGATTTGCTTGAAAATTTGTGTATAAATGTCTGATCATACAAGATTATTGAAGCTACATATTTGCACTGAAAGGACTACAGCACCTGAAGATGCACTAGAATAGTATACAGCATATATGTGCATTATATTACTGAAGAAATCTGAATGTCTATGAAATATCTGAAAGAACACAAACAAGGGAAACCAGTCGTTGTCTGTGGTTTAGTTGTTTACTTATTTGCCAGGCATAGAGGTTATATATCTCCTTACTATTTAAGGACCTGTTTGCATGTCAACATGAGCAGTTTCTGCAATAGAAGCTCTTTTGTGTTTCATGTCTCTCATGTACATGAGTACAAACTACAAACAAGCAATTCTGTTTTCGTTTCGTGCCTGAATCTTGATTAGTGGCTCTTGCTGGGTTTCAACTCTAGCCTACCCCAACTTGCTTGGGACTGAAAGGCTTTGTTGTTGTTGGTCAATTGCAGGCTGCATTATTTAACCAGACCGAGATTGCCCTTATTCTCATGGATCATGGAGCAAATGTTCAAAGCAAAAATGGGCAAGGTTGGTTCCTTTTACTATTTAAGCCTATTTGTGTGATAGTATTGATGGCATTTGATACTGAAGTACTTACATCCAAGTGTTCTTATAATCGATGAGTTGGTGCTCAGAAGTTATTTTGAACATGTGCTCGGGGAAAGTAGCTTGAGTCCCATTCTGTTTGAGTTATGATTAGTACTCAGTCCCTCATCCAACTCTGAAACTACAGATATTTGTTTCAGTAATGGAAGTGCTAATACCATGAAATTGTTGGACAGGGGAAACTCCTTTGGACTGTGCTCCAGCCATGCTGCAGTACAAAATGCGACAACGGATGGAAGAGCTCGCGGCTTCACAGAGACCACCCGAGTGAAGAGACCACCCGCGTGAAGAGCGTTCGGGCATTTTCTGCTAGTTCTCCCCATCCCTGTTTGTATCAAAGATAGTGTCAACGAATAAACCATTTAAATGACAGCTGAAAGCTTCTTGCTGGTGGTGTAGTATTTTTGGGCTGTATCAAGCATCTAGAAACGTTGGAACGAGTGTGAAATAATTCATTCAGCTTTATCCTACTGTGTAGATCATGTATCCATGTCTGGAGACGGTGAATTCCTTCCAAATATTTACCATGTACAATATGCTATTGACCGAAACAGCAGTCTATTCTATTCTGGCCCCTGTGTTGAAGTTAACGGAAGAAATTACCATCTTGGTTCAGGTCCTGGTGCCACATAGCCCATTGGGCTTGGGCTGAAAATATCCGAGCCGCCGGACGCGGATAAAGTCAGCGCTCTAGGCAGCCTCGTCAGTGCCGCGGCGCGGCAACGGATTTTTAATTCCCCGCGCCTGCGAAAATATCTGGCTGTCCTCTGCCTGACAGATCATCTGTCTTGTCCTACCCTGAGACCCGGCTCTGATCTGCTTCGCTGCTCAGGCCAAGACAGCTAGCGAGCACAGGCAGCGGCTCATTCGCTGCTCGCTGCTGGGAAGGGTCATTACTGTACTGACACAGTGGAATGCAGCAGGGATCATACGATCTTTCAGGTGTGACAGCGATCTCAAACTACTCGTAGCATTGTGGCAACAAGTATTAGGTTCCCAACTACTAGGCCAATAAAGACAAACTCGATGGTTGAGAAGAGAAAAAAAAAAGATGGCAGTTGTAGAACTGCACATGATGCACATCACACTATTGTTGAGAAAATATCACCACTATTCTAATGTACACTCCTAACATTGTACTTGCACCTAGTACCATCGCTGATAGGCGTGGCGTCATGGCTTCAAAAATATCTCGCAACAACCAACCATCCGTCCAGTCGGTTTGACGCCATCGCCGAATCGTCATCCACGAGGGAGAGAACCGGAGAAGAATATCGTGATGTGATGCCATCGGAGGGGAGACAAGGAAGGAAGGCACGGGGAAGGCGTATCAGGGCAGTGCAGAGAGAGAGAGAGAAAGAGAGGATCCCGGGCGGCGCACGCCAGGTCCGAGATATTTCTCACCAAGCGTCGACCGGCGACGCGCCCCAAGCCCACGTGGAAAAGCGGCGCCACGGCGGACGGATAAAAAGCGCGCAACCCCGCGGCTGCCTGTTCCCCCCGTCCCCGCTCCTCGACCGGTCCACCGCTCCGCGTTCCGCTCCGTTCCCGTCCGGGCCTGCCTGAAGAGGACGCGCCGCGGCGCCGGCGACGAGCTAGGGTGCGCGGGCCCTCCTCCTCCTCCTCCTCCTACACTTCTTCTCCAGTTCGGTCTACTCGTGTGCGTTGGTGCTCGTGGGGGCGCTGGTGTGAGGCTCTGATGTGGCGGTGGCGCATTTTCAGCAGGTGGTGGCTTTTGCTCCTGGTGGGCGGCCGGAGATGATGGGCGAGGGGCCGGCCGATCTGCGGGAGCTCGTGCGCCTGCCGGTAATACTTATCCCCGCTTGGATTCGTTTCGTTGCTCTGCTCAGGCGGGGTGTTTACAATTAGTTCGGGTGATCCGTGCGAGCTACCTGTAGCTTCATGTTAGAAACCGAGCATTCGGATTTATGTTGAGAGGAGTTGTGCTGGAGCTGCTAGACTAGTTGCTACGAACCGATTGATTCGTTAGGACCTCTTTGGTGTGATCCTGTGGTAGGCAATGCTTAAAATGGAACAGGGGGTGTAAGATCTAGGTGGGACTAAGGGGGAGAGAGAGAGAATCCAAACGAGTAAGGACGTCAAATCACGGTTCCTTTTTTAGCATGCGGGATTTGAGGGGATAGAAGGTATCTTCGTGTGATTCTCGAGGTCAGGAGCTTGAGCATCTGGAGCGATATGCTGCTCACAAAAAAATGCCTTGATACCAGTGTAAGGCTGTGTGTTTCGAAATTGCTTGGGTTATGTTTTGTTTCTACATTTATCGAGATTGTCTGAGGTTTTTGAGGGAACCATATTAAATTCTGAGAAATGGATGCTAAGTTGCTAGAGTATCAAGTCTATGCCACATCTGTCAGAGTGTGATACTTGATCATTTTTTACATAAAAGGCAGTTTCGTTGGACAACTGTATTATGCAATCTGAAATCCGAATCATTCAAGGCTCTGCTGAATTGCTTTAACTTGATTGATGGGATGTGCAAAATCTTTTGGTACCGGCTCTGCTGAATTTTCATTCAAGGGGCCAAGTTGACATGGACAAAAAAAGGGTAATTCAATAGACAGTAGCTTTGGGTGCCGTACTTTGGAATTTCAGGGAGTAGTTGACTATTCAGCTTGTTTGGGTAAATTTTTTTAGTATTGCTGTCATCATGGAGGTGGCTATTCTATGTGCCTTTTACTGCATATGTCCTTCTGAATATAAGCCTTGTTATATCAAAACTGCAACACCTGAGCAGTATTCCTATAGTTCCACCATGTTGTTCTTCTGTCATATATACTCACTACTCAGATCAGAGTTCGAATTCTGATCGGTCATTTCTTTCTTTGGACGGTCTGTGATGAAGTTCTTTCTTTCATGTCCCAGGATGTTCTGGTGGTATGCTCATCTAGGGGATGGACAGATGAAAAGCACATGCTCTATCTTCAATTATTGGAAGAAACATTTGTGAGCCATTTACATGACAGTGAACGCAGTTTCAAGGGGCTGTTCAATCTCTCTCCAAGATACTGTGGACGTGTGAAGTCAGCTAAGCAAATCGTTGAATATGCGAAACCTGATCAGGTATAGGCAAAAGCCACATTCCCTTATTCAGTGACACAAAAAATGGAATGGTACAGTTCTAACAAATCAACTTGCTGTGTTTTGTTTGTATGATGTGGCAGGGATGTTGTGGGATAGTTGATGCTGACAAAGTCAAGACCAGCATGAAGGTTGAGCTTATGGACTCACCGTCTTGTGGAAATCAGCAAGGTGGAAAAGTCCATTCTATGGATGATAATGCATCAACCACCGAACCTGTAGAAGAAGCCATTTCCCAAGAAAGGGCAACGAGCTCTGGACAATGTTCGACATGCTATGTTGGCAAGCACAGACATTCCCCTTCTAGGAGTGCAGGTAGGGGGTATATGTTAAATGTCCTTTTGCAAATGCTATTGCATATGACCCTAGTTATGTCTTCAGAAAAGGAACAATTTTTTTTTTCCAAATATTGATTGTCTTCTATGAGATAATCGAAAAAATAAGCAACAATTAATTTCCCAAACCTGTATTTACCTATGCACGCCTGATTTGATTTTCTTATAAAATTATAAGCTGTGCAATACCATTGTTGAATACGTGGATTGGGAAAATGCATCATCTTGTTTTCTTATCTTTCTAAGCAGCACAAGTGTACCCTGGGAATCATGTCATTTGTCCCTCTAGTGCTTCATATTTTGTTTTTTTACCTTTATCAGTTTGGCACCAGATTATGAATACATAATATGTAAAGGTATTAAGTTCATTTACTTGAGTGACATGGCCAGATTTTTACAAGAGAACTACTTGTGCATTTACTCAGAGGGGTCGGATCAGAACTTTGATGAGGAGACCAAAGGGATTCGAGAATCAAGAAGAGGATGCAGCCAAAAGCGATTGAAATCTTACAAAGTTATGAGGGATGATCAGGTAATGCTGTAATGGAGGGACCGGTCTTCACATTTTTAGTTGTGCTCTGTCATTATTCCATCCTTATTGAATGTGTTCTTGATCGCATCACATGGTTCGTAGGTGGTTCCATCCGCGAAGGCAGAATGCCAAAAAGTAGGAGGCTTCATTGCAAGCAACAAACCAGAGGATAAATATAATGGCACATCGAAGGTGGATGCTGGATCACTGGATGCAGAAGCTGGATCTCCCATGTGCAAAAACGATGGATCAAAATGATAACCTAACGTCCACGGAGTGTTCTCTGCAGCGAACAAACTCACCTAATAACTGATAGAATCACCATGAGCTGTAGACCAGAGAGGAAAACTGAAGTAGGGAAAGTTTGGAACATAAACTAGCCTACCTTTCATTCTGGTTTGGCAACTCAAAATAGTTTGTTAGATATACCACTTCTGTTTGATTTAGAGATGATTTTGAAGGTTTTGTTGTGTTTCCGAGTGGCTTGGTTCGAAAATTTCTTGCCTGTCCTTATATTGTACTATTATATATGGACAGTACGCCAAATTCAGTGTCATCGTATTATTTTACTGTCATATCTGTCATGGTGTGGAGATGAAATTCTGATGGTTGCTGCCGGTTCATATGGTTATTGTAGGATCTCAACTTTCGTACGCAATGAAAACAGAAAAAAAATTCATTGTAATTTTTCTATAATTTCAAAGATATACTCAGATAAAATAATGGCCACAGGTATGCCTTAAAGACAGTGCTGATATTGTAAAACCTAAACAATTAAATTAGACCCAAGGTAGCATTCAATCTTGTACTAGCATAGTGAAAAGTGAAATTTTGAAACATGGTGTCAGACTTCTGCTTGTTTGCGCAAAGGCAATGGAAATTTCATGCAGATAAATTTAGCATTACGTAGTATTAAAAACAAAACTGAACAGTGAACACCAAGGGGATAACTAACCAGAAAATTATTCAGCGTTGTCACTGGTTTCACGGAACAAGCACCATGACATTCTATTTGGTTTTCTGTTCTTGTCAAAATATTCACCTTTGACATGAGTTCTCACAGAAAGCAACCCTTCATGATCATCTTTTAACCATCCATAATTCTTCAGAAAAGAAAATACAAAAGAGCTTTTAACCTTTATTGTTCTTGGCTCTTACAAATTGTCCAAATCACCAAGCTATGAGTTAGGATAAGAACTGCAAAAGGTATCATAAAAAATGGACGTGTTCTTATGAAAACAGAGGTTAATATTAGCAACCATGGAGTAAATCATTCTTGCCAAATCAAGAACACATCAGGTATCTGCCTCCAATGCTATAAGTCCAATAGGGTTTACTCAACGCTTTTAAAATCAGAGAGATTATGGTACATGTTCCCTTGGTTTGGTTATAATAGGAAGAAGCTAATTTTAAGGTAAAATATAACATAACCTCAATTCTGAAAAGTAGAATAACAACCCACTCAAATGCAAATTCTTCTCATGGTGCACATTCAGAGGGGAACAGAAGATAACGGGCAACTTGAACAGTGAGTGAATTTGAGTGGGTACAATATAACATAAGCCAAATTAGAAAAAGTAGAATAACAACCCACTCAAATGCAAATTCTTCTCATGGTACACATTCAGAGGAAAACAGAAGATTACAGGCAACTTGCACAGTGAGTGAAACAACTTGCATGTTATGGCAGGTTGGCAAACCAGCACCCTGGATCTGGACCACTATACTGCTACTCATTATTCAGCCACCGTTAGACCTGCAGGAACAGACAACCGATCTATTATCAAGCTGATACAATGAACTGTATAAAACATTGTTCAAAGCAAACTGTTAAGAGCAGAAGCACTTAGAAAATGGGAATGCGACAAATCTTCTGAGATGTTCCACCTATATATCTTTAGCAAATCATATGAGCTTACTGGGACTGATTTAGATGATTTAGATGCGGAAATATCATTTAACCACATCATCAAGTGACATGTTAGACTCTAGCAATGGTTATTGTGATAGGCAGTAACTCTACAAAAACCAAGTACAACCCACCCATGTGTGTCTTTGATGGATGCACACATGACTATGAATGCATATGTATCCACAAGGCAGGGCTTTACCGTGTGACCCAGCTTCTTGTTCTTCAAAGGAAAAAGGACACTTCTAAAACCATGTAATGATGTAACCAACATGTGTTCTTTTTAATTGACTACCACACATGCTCACTGACCCTGAGCCGAGCACTGAGCTTGCCACTAGAGTCATTTAGGTACAGTATACACCCTTAATATGTGATTGAAAAAAAAGAAATTGATTACAAAACAAATATGCATCAACCAGGAACTAAATGGTGAACAAAGAAACATTTGCACCGGTGTTGAGTTTGTAAAAGTACCTACTTGTCCTTTCCACTACTTCAGCAACATCCAATTCAGTCTTTTGACTATGCAATTCCATTTGTCACCTTCCCCAAGCATTTGGAGGCATAGTCATCGATGAGGCCTGGGACTTGTTTTTCGAAAGGATGCACAAACTTTTTCACAAAACTCTTCTCACCCAGCGCGGCGGTAACATAGAAGTCCAGGTGACACTTCAACAGTTCCTTCGCCTTGAGAACTTTAAGCAAGCTATGCCGGGGCAACAATTGCCGCTCAACACTATACAACTATACATGAGCAGTGCTGGCCTTCGCACGATATATGGTACCTCCAGACCGACATCCCTCACCAAGAAATCCATATTTCCCCGAAGCTTTTTCTCAGACATACCCAGAACGAGAGGTTGCTTCCTCACCATCGCCAGCACATCATCCTCCGAGAGGTTGCTTCCTCACCATCGCCAGCACATCATCCTCCGAGAACCCAACGCTGTGTAACAGCCGTATTCTCCTAGCGAAAACCTCCTTGCCAGTAAGAGCAACTATAGCAAGCGCGTGGCGGAACATACTCGCGTCACGATATGCCCAACTCCTCCACTCGCTCGACAGTCTCCTTGAAATGCTCCAGGTTCATGGTGAAGAGCCGAGTGGAGAACAGAGTGGTAGAAGCAACCTTAGAAATGTCCAGGCCGCATTCCCGGAGGAACGCCACGTTAGGCCTGGCAGCCTTGTCGAGATCCATCGTGAGAAGGCCGGAGGACCACCTAAGGACCTGCAGGAGCCTGTGGAAGGATCCGAACTGGGCCAGCCAGAACTCGACATTGCCGCGGAGGAGCCTGGAACGGAAGGAGTTGGGGGCGAGGGGGACGAGGCGCGCGATTTCGTCCCGCGATAGACCGAGGTCGCGCAGGTCGGCAACGCGCGGAGCCAGGGTCTGCTCCACGTTGGAGCAGAGGAAACTTGGGTCGACGACGACGGCCCTCCCGACGTCGGTGGCGGGGACGCCGAGGGTACTCTCGAGGTAGGTGAGTACGGCTTCGGGCTTGGCGCGGGACCGGAGGTGGGAGAGCTCTGCGGCGGCCTTGAGCGCCTGCGCCTGGGTGAGGCCGCAGCGGGAAACGAGGTAGTCCTTCACGGAGAAGGAGTCGGAAGAGGACGCGGCGGCGGCGGCGGCGGCGGCGGAAGAGGGGAGGAGGCGGTGGGGGAAGACGAGCGGAGGGGCGTACGGGGATGCAGGAAGGCGGGATGGGGAGCGAACGATGCGGGAGAGGGCCGCTCGCAGGTGGGAGACGACCACCATGGCGTTCCGGCGGGGTGGACTGGTGGCGGCGGCGGAACGGTAATCGGCGGAGGAGGTGAAGTCGTGAAGATGGCCCGTTTGGAATTGGGTTTTTCCAAACGGAATTTCAAAGAATTGCTATTCTATATTTTGGTGATGTCACGGGGACGTTTGAAACGGAGGAACGGAGCTGCCTATTCTAGATAAAAATTTTGATTTTCTTCACAAAGTATAACCGTGAGCTAAAATTTCTCTTTTGTTGATACTAAGATAAATATTCCCTCCATCCTAAATTATAGTAGCATTTATAAATATATAATCTTTGCAATACATCTGGATATATATTATGTCCTGATGTATAGTAAAATTTATATACTAGGAAAAATTAAAATAATTAATAATTAGAATAGAGGGAGTAATCGCGATTGGGAGTAGTTGGGTAAAAAAAGTGGAATATATCTCTGTATATGGTATCCTAACGCAACCAATCGAGCTATTAGCATTGGCTTCGTCATCTTTCTTCTACCGAAAGTGTTCGGCAGGCTGGATTTCGGCAGCTATTAGTATTGGCTTCATCATCTTTCTTCTACCGAAAGTGTTCGGCAGGCTGGATTTCGGCTGGTTTCAGCTGAGTTAATAGTATTAGAGTTTAGACTTTCGGGTTCTGTGAGAGAGAAAGTAAAAAAGGTCGAAAGAAGCCGAGCAAAACTGACTAAATTCTAGAGCAGTTCGGCCGTCGTGGTCTCCCCCAACACGTGCTGGCTTCAAAGCATCTAGCAGCCTGGCTCCTTACTTCCAAAGCATAGTAGCTAAAGTAGATTAGAAGATAAATTGTTTTCCATAGCTTTGGCCGATAGGATAGAGAGAGAGAATAATACTCCCCGTTTAAATTATAAGTCGTTTTAGTAAATTTAGATGTATAATTTTTAATATGAATCTAGACAAATTTAGATGTATTATAAAATTTATATATATGTAGATTTTCCAAAACGACACGTAGCGAGTTTGAAAGAAGTAGTCATTATTTATGAAGGAGTAAATGTGTTTTAAGATTCATATGATAAAAATTCCTGCCACATTCCATCCTCACGCATCAAAAGAAAAGGAAAAGCTAAAAATGGGCCGCAATTGGGCCGAAACGCGTGATGACGCAGCAGGCCGAAACACTAAATCGGCCACCCGCACTGCGCAGCGCGTGCCCACCCCACCCCATCGTCTCTGTTTCTTCCCCCGTTCCCTTCTCTCTCCTCTCTTGGTCTTCCTTTCCCGGCGGCGAACGACTGGGCGAGCGGCGGCGCAATTCGGTCTTCGACGGGCCCTTTGCCGGCGACGAGCACCCACCAGGTATGCCCTCCCCTTCTCTTCCCTTCCTGCTGTGCGAATCGGAGCACCCCAAACCTTAAAAGTAAGCTATTTGTATTCGGATCTGAATCTGACCCAGTTACGATATGCATATATTACCCTAACAGCCATGTCCTACGCTGGGTCCGCCCCCGGAGAGAGGACTAGGACTCGCCCTCATGGCCTCACCCAGCAGAAGAGGCAGGAAATAAAGGAAGCCTTTGATCTGTTTGATACTGATAACTCTGGTACTGACAATTTCCTCGGGGGTTTTCCCATTCCATTGTTTCCACTGTTTTCCTCATTTTGGAACTGTTGATATCTTACTCAAACATTTTTATGTCACAGGAACCATCGATGCCAAGGAGCTCAATGTTGCCATGAGGTAAGGCTTCCAGTGTCATTTTAATGGACGAGGCGCAACTGTGGCTGAAATTATTTCTTTCGTTTACAGAGCCTTGGGATTCGAGATGACTGAAGAGGTATTATTCCTCCCCTTAGCGCATCCTTTGTTTTACACCATCTAGAAAGTGCACTGCAGTTGTTTATTGCCCCCTCTACAGTCCCAGAAATTTCTGATTAGCCATATGGCAAATGCCATAGCTCTTCCATTCATGTTGGTCGAGTTGATATTGCAATCTCGCATAATTAGTCTTTGAATGAGCGCAAAGTTGTGCATTGAGGCACAGCTCCTGTTGATATTGCTGCACCGAGCATTTCCTTTAAACCCTATCTTTTACTTCACCTTAGAATTAAGCTTGTTGATGATATCCAAGCCTACTGGCCATGATATGTTGCCCATCATGAAATTCAGAGCCACAGTGCCTCATATTTTCAGTTCTGCCATTCTGTGTAGCATGGCTCTGCATTTTTATATTGAGGACATCCCTTGAGGTAACACTTCCACTCATTTCTTCCGGATACTGCAGCAAATCAACCAAATGATTGCCGATGTTGACAAAGATGGCAGTGGAGCGATTGACTATGAGGAATTTGAGCACATGATGACTGCCAAAATTGGAGAAAGGGATAGCAAAGAGGAGCTTACAAAAGCATTCCGCATTATCGACCAAGATAGAAATGTAAAGCATCATTGCTCTTTCCTTCCTGCAAGCCATGATTTTTGTATGATTGTACTGGACTAGCATTTTGCCTGATCCAGTAGATTTCATGTTTTCAAGTATGTCAGCTTCATATATTAGACAATGAGCAAGCAGATTTCTTCTCTAGTCGACAATCCCTCAAGTGGTTTTGACAACTTAAAAATGATAACTAATAATTGCTTCTTATACATTTTCGCATTCTCTCTTCCCTAGCGTTGAATATATTCTCTCTTGAGTTTAATGGAATCGACTGAGATCAGGAAACACAAAATACTTAGCTACAACTGTACCGAATTCTAACATGGTATTCCCCTTGGAGAATGCTACTGTAACTCTTCAAGTATGTTATGTTATCCTTGCAGGGAAAGATTTCAAACATTGATATTCAGCGGATTGCCAAAGAGGTGGGTGTAAATCTCACCCTTGAAGAGATCCAGGACATGGTGCAAGAGGCGGATAGAAATGGTTAGCTTTGTTCTGACATCACTCTGTGTGTGTATACAAACTAGAAAGACCCTCGTACACTTTTCTTTTCCCAACTGAAGAAGCCGTGTGATTTGTAACTTGGTTTCCGGTTCGTCACAGGTGACGGTGAGATCGACTTTGACGAGTTCACCCGGATGATGAGGAGGACCAGCTACGGCGTTCGGCGCAAGTGATGGCGGAGGCGACTTGGACTGAGTTCACCAGGATGACGAGGACCAGTAAACTTGATTTCTGTGTGGGTGCTCATGTTGTGCAGTTGTTCTAACTTCTATAGCTACCGTTTGTTCTGTTAATGTGTTGGCTGCTGTAGTCACTCTGAAGTTGTGCTTCACGGTGGCATACGATGTTATTAGTTGTTCTGAAGACTCGTTTAAGAATAAATACTGATGTCCCATCAGTTTGTGAGCGGTTGGGTTGGCTTTGGCTTGCTCTAAAGTTGGGCCGATAGTGTCTGCTGGTTATGGGCCGGTAGCTGCGGTCTGGCGGCCAACTCCCAACTAACCTGTGCAGCTGGAGAGAATCAAGCGTATTTCATCAGGAATTGCCGCCGCATTGGCACCTGGCAGGGTTCCAAACTCGCAACGGTCACTGGCTTGCTGCCGGCAGCCTGGACAAGTCGGCATCCGTCGATCGCAGGCGCGCTCACCGACTGCCGAGCCGCCCCCTTCCTCGCAAGTGGACACGTCCGTTGGGCCACTTCTGCGGCGGGCCACGAGATCTGCTGCCGGAGCCGGAAGGAAGGAAGAAAATCCACGGCGGCGAGGGGAGGGAGACAAACACGACCTGCCAACGCTACAGTCTCCATTCCGCTTCTTTTCCTGCCGTGTCAGCGTAGAAAGCTGAGCCCCCGCTTCCAGAGTCTGAAAGGGGCCCTGTCGCTTCTGCACAGTGGGCAACGGCTCCGGCCGCGGGGCTCGGAGCACGCGGACCGCGCGGTGGCCACCCATCTGTTGGTCGTTCGTCCGCGCGCGCGGCTCCGGGCTCCTCCTCCTCCTCCTGGCGGCCCGCGCCGCGCCAGGGGTCAGTTCCGTCTCCGTCCACGTCCGTCCCCGCCCCCCGCGTCGCTGTTGCCACGCAATTATTTCGGTCGTCCCGCAGCAGGGCCATCCATCATCAAGCATGAACCCGCCGGGCGGCCGTGCCGTGCAGCTTTCTTCTGGCTGGCTACTGGCGGCTAACCACGCTGTCTGCGTCTGCCACGCTAGCACGTACGCACAAAAAAAAACATGAGCTGCCGATCTGCCTAGGACATGCTGTGAGAATTTTACGGGAAAAATAAATCAAACAAGGCGTTTTATTTGTACTAGTATATCACTATAGCACAAGATCCTCGAGGGGGACTCTCGCTCAGATCGAGATCCTGATCTTCCGGCGAGGCGTCCGGGGAAATAACTCGACCCTCCCTCGTAGTAGTATGCCAGATTGCCAGTATGCGGTGGCTTTGGTGGAGCATTCACTACGGGCTCCAAATGCATCAGGCACCTCCCACGCCCGGGGCGGGATGCCTGTCGTATCCACCAGGCCAACAAAAAACCCGGCGTTCTACTACAAAGTAGTTTTCCATGCACGCACCGCCGCGCGCGACACGACCTAGCGCACCCACCTCTCGCAGTTAAAAGTAACAGTACCCCACCGAAACACGCGTTACATACCCGGAGCGCGGAACGACGGGGACGCGCTCGCGTACAAGCGCCACCACGGAAAGTCCACGGAGCTCGCGCTCGGCTCGGGCGGGCCCCGGCGACCCGCCGCCATGCCCCACCCCCGCGCGCGCCGTACGTTTCCCGATCTTAGCGGGAACCGACGGCGGGATCGGCCGCCGACTCGCCGCGGAGGGCCCTTTACCGAAAGGGCCCGCCGTGCTCGCCGCTGGAATCCTGTGCTTTGCTTCGTCCACTCCGCAAATCACCCGGCTTTGGGGGAGGGCACGGGAATTGATTAGTGGAGGGGTTGTGGTGAGACTTGAGAGATACCGGCCGGGAATCTAGCCGATCGCTAACCCGGTAGGAGGTTTCCGTTTCGCACCTCGTGCTTTGCGGGGTTTTCTGATGTCAACCTTTCACACCATGCACACGTGGCTACCTGTATTTGGTTACCATCCCTGCTTACAGCTAGAATTATGAGCGCATTATGTGATTCATGAATTCCTGATTTTGAGCTAAAAACTAGAAAAATACTCTTTTCTAGTGACAGATTGGAGGGGGCGATTCGCGCTCGCTTTCGCTGAGAAAATATTTCACAAATCTAATGCGTTTGACTTCCTCAACATTTTAGCCTCAAATCAAGAATTGCCGAATTTCGATAGAAATTTACAAATGTGTCTCCAATCACACAGCGTAGTCCATGCTACCACATTTTGACTAACTCTACTCTGTCATAAAAGGTTAATTTTGTAATTTCAGCACAGCTAGAGGCTGTTTCCGCAAAAGGAGTCCCATCCAATTCACGCACTAATCCCATGTGTCCAACCGACCAGTGGAGTCGCGAGCCGGACAAACCCAGCAGCACCGCCTGGCCTCTCCTCTCCTCAGAAAAGGCAAGCCAAGAAGAATCAATCGCGAGCACGAAGAGCGGAGATCCAAATCGCCGCAAAAGGAGCCTCCCATTCGCTTCGCCCGCAAGGAAATTCCTCCGCGCGATCGGGTAAGTCTCCGCCTACCCCCTTCCGCTGCAATCCGCGGTTCATTTGGCTTCCGCTTTCTGTGTCTGCTGCTGGCGGGTGTGATGGTTCTGAGTTCATGGTTCTTCTTCCTCTTGTCTGGATGAAATGCTATGAATCGCTCTCTGCTTCCCTTTTGCGTTTGGTTTTGGATTGGAGGGAGTCTCGGTTCTTGGAATTGGAACAGTAGTAGGAACCAAGCATAGCCACTGAAAAAGATAGTTTTTTTTTGATTTTGCTGATAGTTCAGTCCATGGATTGGGAGTTGGGACAGACAGCTCGGTTGCATAGGGCGTAGGCGCCATGAAAATTGAAATCGTCTATGGACAGAGGAAAGCTTTTCGCTTTTCCTAATGTTTTCGTGGAAGAAAGGGATGATAAGTTCTCTGCCGTCCTCGCAATTAACTTTTTTTTTACGAATCTCACAATTAGTTCTTTTGATTAATCAGTAATATCCTACATACTGCATGTTTCATCTTGTTTGTTACAGATATGGTGGTCCCTCCGTAATTTTGTACTTTACCTACATACACGTGTATGAACTTTATCTGAAAACTTACAAGCCGCAAACTTACAATATACTTGTGGACCTGTACGGATGAGAAAAATTCAATGGATGTCAAACATTCAAATTCAGTACAGATAGAGTTTAACACGGTTTGAGCTATTTAGGGACTTCGCACATTATTGTTAGCAAATAATGAAGTTGTTGGGCCACCTGGCCCGGCACTGCATTTTTTTTTTGCTTTTAGCCTTTTAGGTGCTAGGAAAACGGGTAGGTTTTGTCTGGATGTCTGCTTTTGTTCGTTAGAAAAAGCTGAATTAGGTAATGCAAAGATACAGGTTCGGTGCAGTAGCGGCTGAATTATTGCAGACACAAAGTTGGTTCAATGTCAGCTGAACAATGATAGGTGAATTTTTAAGACTGGACCCAGTGAAGTTTTCTTGTACTGGCTGATGGCATTGATATAACTGACTCTATGAAATAAAAACCTGGCAAATGGTGACAGCTTCCTAAATATTTTAATTTTAATCCACTCAAGTCTGTAATGAAAATGCTACTTCTCGTGAAGTCATGATAATACCATGACACGTTGCAAACCTTTAGTGCTTATCTATGTGCTTCAATCATGTTTTCTCTACCTTATTAACATTTTCTTTGCAAAATAATGTGTAGGAGCAAACCAGTTGGGGGTTAGAGAAAAGGCTAAGGAATGGAATCGACTTATGCCACTGAAGAGATTAACTGGAACGACTATTTTGCAAATGCAGCTTCATCTCGAACAGGAAGTTCAGAAACTTCAGTCGATTTACCAACTTCTACAGCCAAGGAAGTTCCTGGCGATATTGCTCATGAGGGGCCAAGGGGACATGAGGTGAAGTCAGCAAAAGAAGCAATTGAGACCTCTAATCCGCATACAATGTCTGCTGATAGTTTGGATTCATCCTTACAGGTCCCAGAAATGCGGCTTCCTGATCTAACAGAAGACCATGTGGAATCAAATGTGCCTTCAGATACAGGTCCTGAAATACTGACTAATTCAGGACGAACTGAGGCATTCATAAGCTCAACAAATGATAAGGCAGATCCTCCTCCTTCAGCAGATGCAATTGAAGTGAACAGTAGGCATGTAAATGTCCCAAACGGTACTGGAGCTATGCTAAGAGCTGAAATGAAACCCAAAGAAGATAAGACGCATTATCAGACTGATATAGCTAGAAAGCTGAAAAGGAAAGAAGATTCAGAAACAGCACCTGAAAGTCCATACCGAGGCCTTGTTGATACTGCTGCACCTTTTGAGTCTGTTAGGGAAGCTGTCACCAAGTTTGGAGGCATTGTTGATTGGAAAGCTCATAAAGCTCAGATGATCGAGGTAGTTCTTGATAAATTAACACTACATATAAATCAAAGAACTTTAGTTATGGAAATGAAATTGTGTTTTATATAGTCAATTTTTTGTCAGACAGTAGATCACTTAAAAAGTTTTTTCCCCCCTTGCATGCAGAGACGCAAGCTCATACAACTTGAACTTGAAAAGATTCGAACAGAAATTCCACTTTGCAAGGAGGAACTAGAAGCCGCTGAGACGGCTAAATCTCAAGTTGTTGATGAGCTAGAGCACACCAAGAGACTCATTGAGGAGCTGAAGCATCACCTGGAGAAAGTACAGGTTGAAGAAGCTCAGGCAAAGCAAGATTCTGAGCTTGCACAACTCAGGGCACAAGAAATCGAGCATGGAATAGCTGATGAAGCTAGTGCGATAGCCAAGACGCAAATGGAAGTCGCTAAAGAAAGACATGAAAAGGCTGTTGCTGAACTTAAGTCAGTAAAAGAGGAGTTGAGGTCAGTACATGAACAATATGCCACCCTAATCGATGAAAGAGACACTGCAATCAGAAGAGCAGAAGAGGTTATATCTGCAGGGAAGGAGATTGAGAAACGAGTGGAGGAACTGACTTTAGAATTGATTGCATCTAAAGGATCTCTTGAGTTGGCCCATGCTGCACATCATGAGGCAGATGAACGCAGGATCGGTGCTGCATTGTTGAAAGAGCAGGATTGCCTTGCTTGGGAGAGAGGGTTGCGTCAGGCACAAGAGGAGCTGCAACAACTAGACAGTAAGCTCGCGTCCAACAATGATATGCAGCTCAATATAGATGCAAATTTGCGCAAGTTGCTTAGCCTCAACTCGGAGCTGTCTGCCTATATGGAGAACAAACTGACTGAAGAAGCTGAAGAAGCTTCCAAGGAGCATGAGTCTGAAGGAGCTAAACAAATTAGCAATTCGATTAAGGAAGCTCTAGCATCAAAACAGAAAGAGCTTCAAGAGGTCAAAGCGAACATTGAGAAGGCGAAGGCTGAGGCCAATGTGTTAAGATTTGCTGCCATGACACTCAGATCAGAACTAGATAATGAGAAAGCTTCGCTTGTCTCGTTGCATGAGGGGGAGGCTATGGCATCCGTTGCAGTTTCTTCGCTAGAAGATGAACTCAACCGGACGAAACGAGAGATAGAATCTGTTAGGTCCAAGGAAGCAGAGGCCCAAGAAAAGATGGTGGAGCTTCCCATGGTTTTACAGCAAGCGACTCAGGAGGCCGAGGATGCCAAGGTAGCAGCTCAGTTAGCCCAAGAGGAGCTGACGAAGGCCAAGGAGGACTTTAAGCAAACCAAGGCAGCGGCAGCTACAGCAGAGACTAGGCTATTTGCTGTTGTAAAAGAAGCAGAAGCATCCGTAGCATCGGAGAGGCTAGCGCTCGCGGCAGTTCAAGCGTTGCAAGAAAGCAAAGAGGCGAGAGTCGTTAAGGATTCCCCGAGACAAGTGACGCTTCCTTTAAGCGAGTACTATGAACTCAGCAAGAGAGCACATGAAGCTGAAGAACAGGCCAATGAGAAGGTGGCAGAAGCATTGGCACAGGTGGTGTCGGCAAAGGAATCAGAATCAAGGAGCCTTGAGAGACTAAAGGAAGCATCCGAGGAAATGGATGAGAAGAAGGAAGCTCTTGAAATCGCATTGGAGAGAGCTGGGAGGGCGAACGAAGGGAAACTAGCTGCCGAGCAGGAACTGAGGAAATGGAGAGCTGACCATGAGCAGCGCCGCAGAGCTCTGGAAGCCGCGAAACGCGCAGTGAATCCTTTGAATGGTCCATCTAGGGTATTTGTTGAACACAAGGATCCGTACCACAACGAGCAGGAGTCCAAGCTACAGATGTCAGGAAGTAGCTACGAGAGCCTTGCTCCAAATCAAAAGTTGCAGAGGAAGAAATCGGTGTTCCCTATGATGGGCTCGGTTCTATCCAGAAAGACCCGGGCACACACGTGAGATAACAAGATCCTACCTAGACTCCTAGGACTTTGGAAATTACATTGTTGTACATTGGTGTAATAAATTGGTTCTTTTTTCTGGTCTTGTTTCGAAAGAGTATTTTTTTTGTCTTACAACTTGGTGTCCGGTGGAAGGTGTAATTTGTTGGTATAAACACCGGACGGCGTATTGGAATATGTCTATACCATTTTTTCGGTAACTCAGTAGGTATCCATGAATTTTGTGAGGGAATTGTTCATGTCTCGTAGTCCAGTGGAGGTGTAGCTCTATCCTGTAATGTTTCCCTGAAACTTGAACTCTTTGCAGTGAGCTGGATACACATCTTTCTGAATGTTGATACTCCTGCAACTGTGCTAGCATTCTTCGTCTTCTGCCCTGCTTTTACTTTCCTTTTTCGGAAACCCTAGGGATAGGGCGTCCGACGCGGGGTAAAAACTCGGACGCGGCTCCACCCACCGCTCCCAACCTTATCCGTTCGCTCGGCTCTCATCCGCTTGGACGCTCTCTCGGCCTTCGCTCTCCGCTCTCGATTCCGGCGCGCCGCTCTTCGCCTGCCTCGGAGCCCAAGCCAGCGCCTCACCCCCGGATGCCGAATCCGCTCGGCCGCGGCTCTTCCTCACGCCCCGGACGCCGAGCCTAAGCTTCTATGGCTCCTCCTCGCCGGCGGTGACACCTAGCCTAGCACCGCAGCCCGGCGCGCTTGATGGTCCGGCAGCTGCTAAGACGTCCCACCACCGCAACCACTTGGCACCACGCCGCGCTTCCTCCGCCTGGAGCACCGGCGGCTCTGCCCCCTGGTCCTCTCCACCTCCACTGGCTCCGACTTGCTTCCGCGGCGATCCGTCGGCCGTGCCCCCTCTGTATCATTTTTGCATGTCGCAGAGCCGCTGCCCCATGTTGCATTAGGCTTCTTTTTATGCTGCATCAGCCTTTTTCTTATGTTGCATACAATGTTCTTGGATGTTTCAATAACTGATTTTGCCTTTCCTCCTCCCTTGGAGCCTGTCGCCGCGCCAACCCTTCCTCCCCTGGAGCCCGTCGCCAGCCGGCCCCTCCCTCCCCCAGAGCTGCTGCTCATTCCTTCCTCATGTTTAGATCTAGAAACCAATGTGAAGCAGCATGCTAGATCCCACCTTCTCGGTGAGACGAATTGTTATGTTTCAACCGTGATTTTGTGATGTTGCAATTGGATTTTTGTGATGTTGTAGCTATGCTTCAGGTTTCTTTTAATGAATTGAGATGTTGCAAACATGATTTTGCCATGTTGCAGTCGTGATTCCGTGGTGTTGCAGTCATGATTTGGGATTTTTAATCGATCTTGAGATGTTGCAACATGTTTCTTTTTTGATGTTTCAACAATGGCTTCGTGATGTTTCATCTGTAATATGTGATGTTGCAACAGCAACTTGATAACTTTATCTATAAAATAAGATTTTGTGATGTTTCAACTCGTGGGATCTTGTTGGGAGCCGCAGCGTTACCCTGAATGTCGTAATCGTGGAAGAAGACGCGACATTGAAATGGATCCCGTAACATTGCATGCAACACGGAGGCAATGTTGCGGTGGGTTTTTTCTCTGGGCCGGTTACTGTAGATCGGACGGCCGCGCCTGCGTCCGATGCTAGTAGCAAGTCAGTTCTTTTTTTTCCTCTCGCCTTTTCCGAGTCAGTCAACGAATTAGAATCTCCATCATGCTGGCCCTACTAGGTAATCTGCTACCATCCCACTTGAAGTAATCTATCCCACGATCAGGACCAATCTTTCTAAGATCCTATTCTTCCACCTTCTTAAGTTCTTCCCTTATATAAGGGCCCACGCAGAGAACACCTATCCATTCGTTGCCAAAAAGGGGGAGAAAAAAGAGCATCGATCATGACCTCGGTGTGCTGAGAAGAACCTCGCGAAGCCAAGCGAGAATAATTGGATTTTTTTTTGGGTGCAAAGTATAGGATGGTCTTTCTGCCAATATATTCTTCAGAAGGACACACCTAAGATATTGCAAACAGAACAGAATGGGCACCACACCAGGACGATGAACCTAGGCTGGCTTTAGGAGATCCATGTGCACGACCGAAAGAAGAATACAATTGTTCACGGAGTCAGCTGAATATGAAGTGATTTTCATGGTGGCTCTGATTGCATCACTCCAGCCCAGGATCAGTTACGATCATGAGCTACACAAGCTCACTGAGATGTCTGCACAAATGATCAGTTGTCCTGATCATAACACTGAACCGTCCAAGCTTGGGGATTGAATCGAACCCAATACCAGTTACCGGAGCAATTTACATTGCAGGTCTCCACATCAGACCCGAGAAGGTGATGCCCTTTCTCACTCAGCTCTTCAGAAAAAAAAAGAAAAAAAATACAGAATCAAATAACGTGAGGCACATGTGCTGCGCGCAAGAGATCCGATGCTGCAGGCTAGTAAAGCACAAGCCGCCTACACGCTCTCCACCAAGAACGAGACAACGCCGCTAGCGGAATAGCAATCGAAGAGGGGGCTAGGGCTAGCTAAGCTAGCATGTTGCCGGCACGCACCACTATAAAAGGAGGCACCGATAGATCAACCTGCACTCCTGCCAGAGCAGCGGCAATCGACGAGCGAGGGGGCTAGCTAGAGCTCTTCAGGCTGCAAAATATAAAGCACCGGCGGCCATGGCGATCCGGGGCGTCGCCTCCTCCCGCGAGGACATGACGCTGGAGGAGTTCAAGGAGTGGATCAAGCAGTTCGACGCCGACGGCGACGGCCGGATCAGCCGGAACGAGCTCCGGGAGGCCCTCCGCCGCCGCGGCGGGTGGTTCACCACCTGGCGCAGCGGCCGCGCCCTGCGCCAGGCCGACAAGAACAACAGCGGCTTCCTGGACGACTCCGAGATCGAGAACCTCGTCGCCTTCGCCCAGAAAGATCTCGGCATGAAGGTATCCACCTGGTAGAACAACGAAGCAGCGCAGCAGAGTGGCTGACAGCGCTGCATCATCCTGCATCGATCTGTGACAGAATCTGGCTATACTATGAACTGATAAGCCAGTAGTGTCGTTGTACTGTAACACCTTGCTAGATTTTGAGCCGCTATCTTTGTTTAATATCCCCCTTAATTAATTTGTGTGGTGGATTCTACAAACTTGATATGCCGATTACATCTCCTGAAATAATGGTATGGTATGTGTAAACACCGCACAGGAGGGGTGCTAGTTTGTGTGTGTTAACCAGCATGCATGATGCAGAGTTGTGTGGTGCTTGTAGTGCAAAATATATAAGAAAATGAAACTGGGTCTTCTCATGCCTCCTATTCCCCCCGGGTAGTTGTGGGCTTCCTTTAAACTTGAACTGGTGGATTCTAAAGCATAAGTTTGAATCCTTAAACTTTATAAAGGCGTGTATAATGAAGGTGCTTAGGTGAAACATAGGTATGGAATGAGATGCTTAAGTTTCCATGCACCCAATACTTAACGTGTGTTAAGGTGCGTTTTGTGGCAATTTAAGCACCTTTCCCCCCTTTAGTTGGATATGTAACAAATAAAAAAATATGCTTCATCCAGATAATTTTGTACCACTTGTGGAAATTCTATTATATTCATTCTGAGACCTTTTACAATGCTTGGAACGCTCGGCAACGCCTCCTAATGCCTACGTAAAATAACTATTTTGGTTGATTTTATTCGTCCAAGGGAAGCATAGTCCTTGCGCAATTTGACCCACGCAGTCACCCGCCCGGTCAGCCCACGCGAACTGCGAACAGCAGCCCGCCGCCGCGCCCTTGCCCTCTGCCTTGCACACTGCAGCCACCACGCCGCGCCCTCGCCCTCTTCCTCGCACGCCGCCGTGCCCTCGCTCTGCCTCGCACGCCGCCGCCACCCTGCCCTCGCCGTCGCCTGCCGCGGCGGCCTCCCTGCCCTCTCCCGCGCAGCCGCCCTACCCTCTCCCGTGCAGCCGCCTACACCTCTGCTCTCCCCGCCCTCCGCCGCCTCCCGCACTCCCAGCTCCGCCGTCGGCTCATTTGTGAATTTACTATCATACCCTTGATTGAAAAAATAACTACGAAAAAAGAATTACCATGAATTTCTAATTCCTCTAACTTTAGAGGCATGTGGAGGTGTTACGACACCTATGGACCCACCGACCATGGACACAACTAACGTCTCCCGACGCCTCCTCGTTGACGCCTCCCAACACCTACCCTCGTATTGGACCCACAAACCATAGACACATGAAATACCTCCCGACACCTCCCCAAACATTGTAAAATTTCTCATTCTTTATAAGGACCCACAGAAAAGAAATCCTTACAGTAGTTGTAATGCATATCAAGTGTGTAGAACTCAAGAAATTCCTGAAGCAATATATTCTTGAGGTTGGACCCACCATACATTATTGTCTAGAGAAAATCTTGAAGCCTGGTGAATGCTTTTCATGAAGTTGATTTTTTTTTCTTAAGAGTATCTATCTACTACTCTACTTTGTATGCAGACTTGCAGAGATTCATATCTGCATTAATTCATCCCTGACATACCCGGTATATCTAAGATTCTTACTATTAAGGCCTGTGTGTTTACAAGCAAGATTATATAATCTAGCTTATGTGTGATGAATTATATAATCTGTATTATTATAAATTTGAAAGAAATAATATACGAGCTGTTTGGCAACATAGATTACAATAATCTGAAATAAGCACGTTTTCAGCAGCTTATGGATTATTATAATCTAGGGGTGTAGATTATATAATCTGATGAATAAGCTGGTGTGTTTGTTTCCTTGTGTGATTATTTTTCAGATTTTAAGGTAGATTATAACAAACAGGGCCTAAATCGAACAGCATGCTCGTGATGTAAACTATGAATATGTGTTACATCTAAGGTATAAATGCAATCAAAGTGCTCCAAATAAAGTTGTCCACCGCGAAAGTTACTGATAAAGGGCAAAGATTGAATGGAATAATTGCATATCTCCCCATTATCAGGGGCGAAGCCACGTTGATGGTGCCGGTGCACTTGCACTAGGGTCCAAACGAATTTTTCCACTGTTAGTATTAGAATTCACCTGTGCTTAGAATTTATTGCTAAGTTGTGCACCAGGTTATTTGAGCTCTAGCTTCGCCCCTGCACATTATTGAAACAGAGGTACCATCCTAACCTTACCAGGCTAACCTAGCCCATCAAACCTGCTTTATTTTATTTGGACTTGGCAAACAAAGTGTACCTTACACATGTGTACCAAACAGGCTTGCGCAAATTTCACCAGAAGTTCATTTTCTCCATACAAAATATAAGAGATTATGGCTAATATGCACCTTGACTGGTATTGCAAACCAACCGAGAGTAAAGCACATCAAGCCTTGAGCCTGCAGATAGAAGCGAATAAATAAAGAGACCCGCACGTGTCAGCACCAGTATAAAACGTGCTGCAGCCACCAGGCCCTTCAGCAAGCAGCACATTCCACCCAGGCTCTTGCAAGCTCCCGGCCATGCCTATCAACATGATCGTGAGGCCGATGCGGGACGGCCCTCCCGACCCCGGCATGATGGTGGATGGCTTCAAGGAGTGGCTCCTCAAGAGGTTCGACGCCAACCACGACGGCCGGATCAGCAAGCACGAGCTCCGGGAGGCCCTCCGCCGGCACGGAGGCGGCCGGTGGCTGGCCGCCTGGAGGTGCGGCCGCGCCGTGCACCACGCCGACATGAACAGGAACGGCTTCGTGGACGACGCCGAGATCGAGAACCTCGTCGCCTTCGCGCGCAAAGAGCTCGGTTTGAAGATCTCGACATGGTAGGCCTAGGGAGAGACGACGCACGCTGCAGAAGATCAGTGGCAGCTGCAGCCTGCATGAACGTTGAATCCCTACATGAACCAATATATAATGAATACTCCTATGAGTCAGCTGTGCTCGATCAAGGCACAGCTGCAGCCTTTCGTGTTCCCTTTGTATCGTGTCAGCTTGTTGGCACATGCCAGCAGCTTTCATCTCCTGCTGAATAAGGGGCCTCGTGGGCTTGTTTGTGTGCTGCTAGCTGGTTTTATGTACAGGATGTCAGGGATAAAACCCCAGGTACCCGCAAGGAAGGAAGAAGTCTGACTCCTACTAGGATTCCTCTGTAATCCTACTAGAACTTATACCTTGTAATCCTACTAGGACTCCTACCTTGTAACCGACTAGGAACCCCACCCCTGGAGTATATAAAGGAGGGCGGGAGCACCTAGATCGGCAGACCAATAGAGCGGCCAACAGGCAACTCAACACTCAAGCGCAAGGCGCAATATACAACACCACACAGGACGTAGGGTATTACGCTACTCTAGCGGCCCGAACCTGTCTAAATCTATGTCTTGTGTCTACACGTTTACCTTCAAGTTCCAGATCCGGCGATCTCTCACCAAACAATCACCTACCTTGGGGTATCCCTAGGTAAGCTGACGGTAAAAACACCGACAGCTGGCGCCCACCATGGGGCAGATCGTCGCGATCATTGGGCGAATTTGAAGGACCTCTTCACCAACGTCAATCCACTCAACATGGCGGATTGCTACTTCGTACATATACATTGGCGGATCGATTCGTCGAGTTCGAGATCGGATCCTTCGGCGAACGACTACATCGACCTCGACTACTCGGCTCGACTTCACCTCGCACTGCAACGTCG
Organism: Panicum miliaceum; assembly: GCA_032594955.1. Classification (NCBI taxonomy): domain Eukaryota; kingdom Viridiplantae; phylum Streptophyta; class Magnoliopsida; order Poales; family Poaceae; genus Panicum; species Panicum miliaceum. Next base: position 3,286,698 of record CM064057.1, on the reverse strand, counting down.
ATGCACTGCCGCCGCCGACCTCGACGACCCGGTCCAACTTCAGCTCGTGCCGCAACGTCGACGCGCAGCAGCGACAACCTCGACTACTTCGCTTGATTTCAGCTCGCGCCACAGCTATGACTACTTCGACTTCGCGTGGACGCCCGGTGACCCGTCGACGACTATTTCGACTACTCGTATCGACTAGAAAACTAGTCGAGAATGGGCCGTACACCATCAATAACTAGCCGAAATCAACTTCGACTAGTCGGGCTTCATCAACAAACCGTCGCGGCTCCATCAATGAGCACTACGGTTTCGTCAACAATCGTCCACGAATCAAGCTAAGTCATTTATACCATTTCTCGACTTGTTTTTCACAAGATCGACTACTTTTTTGGTGCGCCTCTCGACGGTAATTACCCTCGAGGGCTACACCATGATCGACTACTTCTATAGTTTACTAACAGCTCACACGCTTGGTACATCGAGTTCGTAGGGCGCCGCCCACGTGTTTGGTACATTGAGTTGTGTCAGGTTCACAGCGGATACACCCTACGGCCATACGCGCTACAACATGCGCGCTCGCCAACTACTTTATGCGCACCGCGCATTCTCTTTGTCGCATGCCGACTATTTATTTCTACTTTTCGTCGTTTTCTCTTAATGGTTACTAAAGTACTCAGGTAACACACGCCTTAATCCATGAAACCTCGACTCTTCTGTACGCCTATATTCCTACGCGTGCACGCGGCCAAGCTCCCTGCGCTATGGACTATGGCCACGATCAGGGATCAGGTGTTTAAACGTAACAGGCTAACTACCCGGAAAAATTAAACAACCTAACAAGAGCAAGACACGAGAATTTTTACATGCATTTTACAATGCTGGGATTCACTCCCGACTCAATATCATGTATATCAGTTATGACATATTTTTATGTTTACCTTGTAGGGCACTCACTGTGTTTTCGACTACTCCGTCAGCCGCCCGCTCGGCCACGGCGACTCGGCCTCACCGACTACTCCATCAGCCGCCCGCTCGGCCACGACGGCTCGGCCACGTCGACTACTTCACATGATTTTGGCGACTCGTCTGGCTCCCTCGCTCGGGGGCTGGGCGTGACAGGGCACTCGCCTTGACTTCGACTACTCGTCTGGCTCCCTCGCTCGGGGGCTGGGCGTGACAGGGCACTCGCCTTGAGTTCGACTACTCGTCTGGCTCCCTCGCTCGGGGGCTGGGCACGACAGGGCACTCGCCGTGCTTCTGACAGCTCGTTTGGCTCCCTCGCTCGGGGGCTAGGCGTGCTGGATACTCGGCACGACTTCGACAGCTCATCTGGCTCCCATGCTCTGGTGCTGGGCGCGCGAAGCGACTTTCCCAGGATAACGATTTGATTTGAGCGGTATTCAAGGGTTTTTTGAGAAAGCGACTAACCATCTTCTCAGGGATAAACTCCCGAAAAGAGGGGTTTTTCGAATTTCAGAACCAATTAACCCATAATTACCATCAATTCATTTCAAAACACATTCCATGCCACGACTTTTTAGATTATTTTTTCCAAACCTTGGAATTTGGATTAAAGGCTCGGGGGCTGCGGGATACGTGTCATCAACAGCTTATTTTTCAAAAATTCTTAGAAGATACAAACCAAAGATTCAAGACTATTTTGACCCTCAGCCTGATTCTCCGATTCAACCTAAGGCTCGGGGGCTACTCCATATGGAGTGAGAGTTCATCGCACCCATATAAAAGAAGACTTAAAGACTACTCGGGGCTTGAGCACCTCATAGCCTCGATGCAGCCAAGGAAGTACTCGGAGGACACCTTCAAGACGAATTTCGGAAGAACTTGAAGATACCTTCAGAAGTATTCGAAGCTTGCATTACTCAGCTACGAAGAGCTCGGGGGCTTGTCAGGGATAGATCCCCAGGTACCCGCAAGGAAGGAAGAAGTCGGACTCCTACTAGGATTTCTTTGTAATCCTACTAGGACTCATACCTTGTAATTCTATTAGGACTCCTACCTTGTAACCGACTAGGAACCCCACCCCTTGGAGTATATAAAGGAGGGCAGGAGCACCTAGATCGGCAGACCAATAGAGCGGCCAACAGGCAACTCAACACTCAAGCGCAGGGCGCAATATACAACTCCACGACGTAGGGTATTACGCTACTCTAGCGGCCCGAACCTGTCTAAATCTATGTCTTGTGTCTACGCGTTTACCTTCAAGTTACAGATCCGGCGATCTCTCACCAAACAATCACCTACCTTGGGGTATCCCTAGGTAGGCTAACAGTAAAAACACCGACACAGGATGCTTACTTGTAGTGTGCAAAAAAAAGGACTCAGCTGATGATGTCTAATTACATATGAACAGTGCTGTATGCTTCAAATCTTATGTATCTTCTCTCTTAAGAGACGATGAGTCTGATGGTACCAATTATTAAAAAAAAACGCTTTAAATTAAAAAAAACTGCAAACAAGTTCTCAACATATATATCGTCGAAATTTCAGCAGATCACTCAGCAAAACTTGATTCCTCAAGCTAATTAATTATCTATTAAGAAGTCCCACCTCAGATTTCCCTGCATACCGATTCTATATTCCACGAATCCAAACGCTCTAATTATCGATTAGCCTGATTGATCAAATTGAATTTATTAGAAAAAACTCAAAATATGATGGCATACCTCCCACCATGAACTTGACAAAGCCATCAAGATTTATCAACTCAAGAGCGCCTTTACCCTGCCTTGTGTGAGAGAGCCTTCAGCACTACTGCATACCCTTTGTTTAGGAGTGTGTTGTCTTAATAATAAGTTGCATTTCTTTTCAATCTGGCTTTAACAGGAAGAACGATAAAAGCCTACAGCATGCCAGCATGTGTGCTGGGACGAATTAGGAATTGGATAACGTCTAAGTACACCGTACCGAAACCAACGATGCGGTGCATTTCAACTCGTATAGTTGTACGACCAGTAGACCGTATTTAGTGATTTTAGTGTGGAGCATATAAACATGCTTGGCATAACAAGCGCTTCCTCCATAGCGAATACAAGTCGATCTACTTAATTAGGTTTGTCCTAAATTGAAACCTTTTCAACTTTGACAAAATACGTATTAATTTAAAATTTTGTCTATGTGTTGACATTATATTACTAGATTCCTTATAAAAAGTACTATATAACTCTTCTCATGTATATATGTATGATAATATATTTTCATAGACATTACTAGCCAATTCAAAATTTTAATTAGGACAGACTAGATGTACTCGTATTTTTATCAGAGAAAGTAGCTTATACAGCACAAAAAGTTTTGGTAGAGATAGAGCTTATGGATTCTTCTCTCGCCAGTGTGGGAGAAGATCAGAAGTATCAACATTCTTGTCGGATTGGTCCGTCAACGGAAGAACACGCCACTGCACCATTCATCATGGCATTCAGGCAATGCGTTTTTACCTAACTTCCACAGATTATATTCTTGACCCAGATCAAGACTAATAATAACCTTCACGGTTCATGTTTAGCAGGAGCTTATAGCTACCAGCTGCAGGCTGCAGGCGCAGGAATCAAATAATTGCAGGCCCCTCCGCATCACAAAAAAGAGATGCCATTCTCATCCTCCCTGTCGATCAACCTGCCGTAACGAACAACCGGAAGAACCCAACGTGACACGCGAGCGCATAGCCATGGGTCATGGCCATGCCCATGGACATGGACATGCATGATGCAGGCAAACACACGTCACGCCTTGCTCAACGCACTGCCCTGCGGCACTAGCGGGTAGTCTTCTTCGTCTTCCACTACGAGTGAGACAACAGAGAGCGGAAATAATCTTGCCTGCAGATAGAGGCGAATCTATAAAGCTACGAGAACGAGACATGGATATCAGAGCTCCGGCGTGCACCTATAAAAGAGCAGCTACTCATTGCAAGCTCCGACGTGCAGGACTACTACTGCTAGCTAGCTTCCTAGAATCCTAGTACCATAAGGCATAAGCTTCTAGAAGAGCTCCACCCAGCAAAGAGCGAGGCGGCGGCAGCAGCCATGGCCATGGCAACCGTGCCCCCGAGGTGCCTGCTCCCGGGCGAGGAGCACCGGAACGCGATCACGGTGCCGGAGTTCAAGAACTGGCTGAAGCAGTTCGACACCGACGGCGACGGGCGCATCAGCAGGAAGGAGCTCCGGGAGGCCATCCGCCGCCGCGGCGCGTGGTTCTCCGGCCTGCGGGCGCGCTTCGCCATCCGGCGCGCCGACCGGAACCGCAACGGCTTCGTGGACGACTCCGAGATCGAGGGCCTCATCCAGTTCGCCGAGAGGGAGCTGGGGTTCAGGATCACCACGGACGCGGCCGCCGCTGCCGGCGGCCCGCCTCTCCTCCGCGTCATGGGCTCGCCGCCGGCGGCTCCGCTCTACATGCACAGGTCGATCACGTACATGGAAGAAGGATTGAGCTGCATATAGCTTAGATCTCCTCTGAATAATTTGTGTGGAAGCAGGAGGAAGCTCGTATTGTACTCTGCAGGTAGTAGCTTGTTTGCATGGGTGTACCGCGTGGTGAAGTGATGATGCTATCTACTGTATATTGATTATTTGTAGTAATCCATCCATCCCATGTGTTAGTATGGACTCAGTTTCTCTAACTAGCTATCGTATAAGTGTATAACACAACCTGCTTCATGGTCTTAGACTTAGAGGATCTCTACTAATAGCGTCATCGAGCTACTAAACATCGCTTCTTTTATACAATCTGTAGTACGTGTGTGTGTGTGGGTGGGGTGGGGGGGGGGGGGGGGGGGGGGGCGGGGGGCGCGGCGCGGCGCGGCGGGCTCCTCAAAAGGCTCTGATAACTCCATGCCAACCGAATGGAAGCGTCCATGCGGGCTCTTGAGTCTTGATCTGATGATCTCCACTTCCGGCCTAACCATGGTAGTACTTATTGATGTATGTGCCACTGGGGCAGCAGGAGTCTTCGTGTATGCTAATTGCTAAGGCGACTCCCTCCGGTTCAAAATAACCAAACGCTTTGTTGTTTTTAACAAACTAAAATATTATGCAAAACTGCATCTTTTAAAAAGTCCAAAAACTGCAGTTCTAGCAAAACCATGGTTTTTAAAACCAAAAAACCACAATATTTCTCCAAAAGTCTAAACTTTGTATTCAACTAGCAATATACCCGTGCGTTGCAACAGGAGTACAGGACACACAAGATAACGGCAAATATCCATGGTGATAACACATTTGGTATAGCCAAAGGTCCATACGTGTCCGTAGCGGTGACTCAAAAGACAAATACATGACTACCACCATTTTTACTCTAAAGTTTAGCATCTGGAGTTTGATTTAGGGAAAACATAACTCTAGGTGGTCGTGTTCATCATGTGGGTTTCTTCAATTTCATCTATCACCTATTACCCTGCATTGTTCAATCCTAGATTTTTGTTAGAATATTGTTGGCGCTAAAAATCGACTGATGACATTTAGCGTCGGACACATGATCCGGGAGAATCTGCTTAACTCTTGTTCTGGTGATCGCCCTGGTGCGGTTCGCGCGGCGTGCCAGTCAATCTGACCTGTTGATTGACAAGGAAAGAAACGTATTAAATTCCGGGGATCTCGATCGGCTAAAGTTCCGATCTGTCCCGAAAAGCGTATCAGCGAATCGGCCGATTTGCTATGAAGATGACCGGCTATAGATCAGCCGATAATCACGTAACGATTGATAATCACGTAACGATTGCAAAGAAATACTGGAGCAACTTAAACAATCGCCATAGATGCAACACTCGAAATAGATCTAATCGGCTATATGATGATAAATAAGAAAAAATAATGATAAAGCCGACAGTTCGATCTCAAGCTGGATAACCGGTGATAAAACTAGAACAATAGGTAAAACCTATAATTTTAGTAAATATCGATAACTGGTGAATAAATCTAAACGAAACAACGGCGATGCGCCCGAAGTTAAAGCTTAGATATTATTCGAACTCCTTCCATTACTCCTTCCATTACTCCTCGACCAAGTCCAATTCGAACTCCTTCCATTACTCCTCGACCAAGTCGGCGTCGCTCTTTGACCAACGTCATATCATCCTTGACTGGGATCTTCTGTCATCTTGACTCAACATCCCCTCTTGGGATTTCATTGGCTTCATCCTCCTTCTATAAATAATTTATCTGTTGGTGCAAGCCCATATTGGCCCAAACGCTCCAGCCTTTCAATCAACCGACCTCCACCAACTCCATTCGCCAATCGCCCGAAACACTTCAGCGCCAATCGGCTGATTCCAAACTGTAGCGCCAATCGGCCGATTCCCAATTGTAACCTTTAAGTCTGCCGCATCGGCCAATCTCCTCCTTCCCTGACGCCGATTCAACACGTGTCAAAATCTGGCGTCAATACATGCCCCCCAGTTTCGGAGTAAAACATGACTTTTACTTCGAAATTCTTTTTTAATCTCTCCTCCAACAAAAACGCGACAAAAATCTCCTTCTATTTCGCGGTCTTCTATATGATGATTGCAATCTTTTCGAACTGGGCGCCTGAGACAACTGTTCCTCCGGAATTCGTGTAGACGACGCGGTAAAAATCCCGCATTTACCCCTTCTCTCGGACTATCTTTAAATACTGGCGTTCCCTGCCGCTTCTTCTCCACGAGCTCAGTAACTTCCTCCCCGGCGAATCACTTTCTATCTTCTCCCAACGCCCTTTTGGCTTCCAACCGCATTCTCCAGCGATCCTTCTTTCGTCCGCATTCCGCTTCATCCCTTCAATGGCGGCACCATCAGCAACTCCACCAACCACGGAGGCTCCGCCAGCAACTCCATCGGCGATGGCGGTTCCATCAGCGATTCCATCAGCGACGATGAGCTTCATCCCGGAGGTAAACATCCGAAACTTTTTCTCTTTTACTTTTTACCGCCCATGCATCTTTTAGATCTATTCTTAATTCCTCCCTTTTTACCTTTTTTAGGCAGTTAGACACCAAATCACTATCCGCCTTTCCGAAGCTCCTGGTCTCATCTGCTTAGGCCCTATGGGGAATCCAGACCCGACTGATCTGATTAACTTAGAAACCCATAGAATCCCTTTCAAGCAATCATATATGGATTTGGGCCAGTGGTCAGACACTTTTAGATCTTGGCCGAATGAAACCCCCGGCTGGAAAGAATGGTACCAAAGAATAGCCAACTCTAAGAGAGTTCAATGGGATGAATTAAAAATCGGCCAGTGCATCAATCTCTCTATGTCCCAGATGGAGAAGAATGAACCCCTGGTAATAGCAGCCTTCTATTTCTGGTCTGACGTGCTCAACGCGTTTCTCTTTGGGCACGGACCCATGACCCCAACTCTGGCCGATGTCCTGATGCTGACCAGCCTCAACATTTCCTCCCCCGATACACCCTTTAATTATCTAATCAAGCCGACCCATCGGTTAGAGACGAAAGGAATCGGTGGGTGGAAAGGGTATATCAACAGAAATATGAGGACCGGGACGATTTTGGAGAGAGAACATTCAACGTTCTTGATGATGTGGCTAGAGAATCACCTCTTCTGCGGTAGAGCGGTTGGCCCTTCTTCCAGCACACAAGCTCTGGCCGAAGCCCTGTCAAGAGGATCCGCCATCCCTCTCGGGAAGCATATGCTAGGATCGGCCTACCACATGATGCACCAGATCAGCGTAAAACTGTCAAAGGGAGAGCCGATTGGTAACCCTGGTGGCCCCTGGTGGTTCATCACCCTCTGGCTCAACTTGTACATGAGCAAAATCTCGCAGCAGCAAATAGAGACCAAGACAGTCCCCAACATTGAGTCAGAGAAAAATCCCACAGTACGACGACGGTGCACGTCTTTTGGCGAAGCGGCATCAGCTTTCCCTGGTTGCCAGTTCACCACCACCCAGACAGCCGAGTATTTCAGATGCTTTTACAACGGCTTTAGTGAAGAAACTACCAATTGGTACCCGTACCAGAGAACAGAGCCACCTTTTGAGCTTCCCTTCTGCTATGACTCGACGTCCAACTCCTTTGATAATGATCTCATGGACGCCTTGATCAAACCAGGGATCTTACCGGCGAACTTCTTCTCTGGGAAAGACTCCCCAACTTATGAATTTTATAACCCATAAGTTGCAGCACGGCAGTTCGGCCTTGGTCAGCTGCCGATTCAAGTTTATTTTGTCGGCCGCGCAAAATTCCGAGATGAGCTCACTAAGGACCTTGACTACAATCGGCTGTGCAATTTAGTGCCGGACTCCAGTACCATTGATCTAACCAATTGGATAGTGGCTCCTTTTGCTGTTCAACAATTCAAATTATGGTGGGCAGAATGGAAGCAGCATCTCTTTTGTGTATCTCCTTCAACATATTGCAATGATCTGGATCCTGACAACATCCACCCAAAAGCAGCGTACTGCCCTTTTCTCGGCCGATTTCTTTTTATGCTACAAATTTGCCACTAACTCTTATTTCCCTTTTCAGTCCGAAAGTCGACTTCCTCTGACGCGGAGCCGAAGTGGTAGGCCGATAGAGAATAGCCGCCCATACGCACCATTCCCACTCATCGGCTACCATACCCCAACCATCGAAGACATCACCACCGGCCGATCGAAACAAACGCCGAAGAAAACCTCTTTAAAGAGGACGAGCTGCCGAGTGCGTGCCCGCATAGAACCGGCCGATCAGTCGGCGGCGGCATCGGCTGAACCTTTAGCTGCGCCGACTCTGCCGATTTTTAAGGAAGTCGATCCCCAAGCTGTTACAGAAGCTGGAGCGGCTGCTGCATCATTGCTAGTAGAAGTTGTTCAGGTAATTTCGCATACCTCACATCCTCCTAAGTATTCTGTCGATATTAACTTCTTCTTTCTGTCAGGCTGAGCAAATCGCCCCAGTGCAATCTCCGCAGCAATCGGCTACATTTCAGGCGGAAACCGGAACGCCAGCAATTCCTCCCACCGAGGTAGAGAGTCTCTTAACTCAATTTTTTGATACTTAACCAAAACTAATCGATTTTTTATGCAGGCTACCCTAGGCGCATCGATTGTACCTTTCCAACAACCATCGGCCGGACGACTCACAGAGGTATGGCAGTCATTATATATCATCAGACTTAATCATTTGCATTATACTTATAAAAATCCGCTTCCCATACCTTTCCAGGAGGCTGGCCCGAGCAGGGCACCAATAATCATCGAATCTTCTTCTTCCGATGAACCAATCGCGCCAATTCCCGAGATGAGGGTAGCACTCCCGCCGGCGCAATCAGAAGAAATCCACTTCAAAGAGGTAAGAAACTTGTCACCCAAATCGCCCGATTTCCCCTTACCGTCGGCTAATCCGTATTTTTATTTTGTTTATTCTTTCGCAGGAGCAGGACACTCCCAACAACAGTCTTTTTTCCTCTGCGGTTGCACTTTCTGACGATGAAGAGGTTGCATCGCGCCAAGTCACACTGAGCTCGATCCCTGATGACGTCCGTGCTAAGCTTGAGAGCATACGAACCCTCCTCCAAGATGACATCGGCCGACTAGTGGAAGACGCCTCGCCGATTCGGCAACTTCTTAGTGAAATTAGAGGCCGAGTTCCAGAGGAAGCGAAAGAGGCTCTGGTACCCGCCGCATACATAGAGTCAATGCAAATTCCAGTGTTCAGGGCCTTGCGCCATATGGCCGATCGCGCCAAACTAGCGAAAGCCCGCGAGGAGGAAGACTTCTACAAACATCGAGCTCAAGAGGTGCATCGACGAATCAGCTTCCTTGAAAGAGCTCGTCCAGATATCGTCGGTGCCATAGACCGCCTTAAACGGCGAAGGGCAGAGCTAGCCAAGGAGATGGAGCAGGTGACCAAGGCCATAGCTGCTGAAGAGAAAAGACTCCAAGACCTACCATCCGTCATCGCCGAGCTGAAGCAGGAGAGGCAAAACCTGGCCCACGAAGCAATAAAAATCCATCGTCATATGCCAGAAGTCCCTGGATCGGCTGATGACGACCAGAGAACCTTAGACTCGCCCGATCAAGTTAGGCAACGAGCGATTGCGGCTATTAATGCCCTCCTCGGGTGAACTGTAAAAGTAGTGAATGCTCTTGTAAACATTTAATGTCCTCTAGCCGTTGACGTGCACATTCAAACTTGGACCGTCCTCTTCGGCAGCTTTTTCATTTATTAACCCTTTTACTCTGATGGGACGCATCCTACCATTCCTTCACCCTCTTCCTTCTATAAGTATAAGGCCCTGTATCGTTTCCAAAGGCATTCGCATCGCCCGTCTTCTTTTCCGCTAACGACTTGATCTCCATCCTCCCAGACTAGACGCCAAGATGTCTTCTTCGTCTTCTTCCTTCTCCGTCAACCAGGTACGAAATCTTCCTTTGTTACCTCACTTGACATTTCAATCAATCTGACGTTGGGTGGTTGTTTGCTCCCCTTTTACCCGAAACGCCTTAGCCCCAGTCTAGACGAGCGATTGAAGTCATGCATTCAGACGGACCATTGTCGTAGGCGGACAGAGATCTGATTAGGGCTCATCACGAAGAACTCAAAGATCATGTACCCGCTGACGTCCAGAAGATCTGGGACCATATAGATGCCAACTGCTCCAGGTGACCGCCAACTGAAAGGAGTCATCCACTCCCTCGCCCAGTCGCCCTTGAAGATGCTGCGGCGGGGACATCCCAACGACCTCTCGACAGGAGCCACCCACTCCCTCGTCAAGTTGAGGTTGAAGCCGCCATGGAGGATTGCCGATGGTGAGGTCGACGCAGAGCGCTCCGCGGGCGGGAGACATGTTGCCTTCGAAGTCTTTGAGCATCATGTCCATCTTGGTCAGATCTTCGTTGCTTTTGCCCAACTTCTGGAACATGACATACGGCATGATGTTGACTGCAACGCCTCCGTCTACTAGTAGCCTGGTGACAGGTCATCCGTTAACGTGTCCTTTGAGGAACAGAGCTTTGAGATGTTGTCGTTTTTCGTCTTCCGATTTCTCAAAAGTGGTTGTCATTGGCTCCAAAACCAATTGCTCCATCTGCTCCTCCATCCTTGTCGCGTCGTCTCGATTGGCGGGCGCCATGAACTCCATCGACAAGATGAACACCATGCTGACTTCAGCTGTCGAGTCTTGATTGTCGCCCTCCTCATTGTTGTTTCTTTTGGGGCGCTAGACTCGAGGCTATCGTCTTTCTTATCCACCATCTGCCTCTGCTCTTCCTCTTGTTGCTCCCATTGGCATAGACGTTGGATCCTTCATTTTTGGGATTTGGACAGTCCATTAGGGCACCACCTGGGGTTCACCGGTTTGGCCGGCGGTTTGGCACGCTCCCACTCTGGTTCCTGTCCTAGGGGGTTCTCATCTGACACCACAGCGTCGGCCATTTCTTCTAGCCGATCGTGTCCGCTGGCTCTGCCCCCCGGTCGCTTGTGCTGGTTGATCCTGCCCCCCGGCCAAACATACTGTTCGAGCCTGCCCCTTGGCCGATCATACCGGTCAACTCTGCCCCCCAGACGATCATGCACTAAAAGGCGCCGATACTCTTGTTCGCGCCAGTTTCTGCCGATCGGCTCTGATCCTCTATCTCTGGAGCGTGACCTTTTGAGCAGGCGATCGTTGCGATATGGTCCGCAGCACTAAGGGAATTATCAGCTGATGATAATCTGAGGTTATTTTTCCAGTAGTGGATGAAGAACGGGCATCGCCAATGATCTTCGTGTCGGCGTATCATCTCTTCACGGTGTCTCGAACTTTCCTGCTGCCGCTGATATTTGTTGAGTAAGAATTGGGAGGTGACGGGTCTACGCGATCGCTCTGATCCTTCGCCCTCGTCTTCAACCCATCTTTTCCCTTTGACATCGTCCATCGTAGCCTGATTTCTGGGGTCCACGGCGCCGCTTCTTTTAGCCGATTCCGACGTCAGCACCTTGGTTTGAAGCGAGTTTTTTACCGTATCAACCATGTTAGCAGGGAAAGGATGCTGATCAATTTTCATCGGCTTTACTAGCTTCGCCGGAACTTCGAATTTGAGTCTGCCTTGCTCAATGGCCGACTGTATCTGCTAACGGAAGATTTTGCACTCGTTTGTGTCGTGAGACGTGGTATTGTGCCACTTGCAATATTTCATCTTTTTGAGCTGTTCGGCCGACGGAATGGTGTGGTAAGGTGAGAGCTTGATCTGCCCCTTCTGGAGAAGTAAGTCGATGATTTTGTCGGCGTTTGACGTGTCAAAACCGAACGCTTCTGGTTCTTTCTTCCCGAAAGGGCTTGATATCGGCTTCTTCCCTTTGACCAATTCTGCTAGGCTGATTTCCGCTTTCTCTTCATTTTCAGATCCCTCTAAATACGCCACATTTTTCTGAAAATTCCTCCGCTGATCAAACGGACGTACTTCTTGACCGGCCAATCGGTGAACGATCTGACTTAAACTTTCAAACTCCTGTGAGGCGTACTTCTCCTTGATGTGTGGCAGGAGACCTTGTAAGGCGATATCGGCCAGCTGAGCGTCAGTCAGGGCTAGGGTATAGCATTTGTTTCTGACCTCTCTGAACCTCTGTACGTAATTAGTTACTGGTTCGTCGCTCCTCTGCCTGAGGCTGGTCAGATCTGAAAGCTTCATCTCGTGGACTCCCACGTAGAAGTACTTGTGGAATTGCTTCTCCAGGTCGGCCCAAGTAACGATGGAATTGGGTGGTAGCGTAGTGAACCACTGGAAAGCTGACCCAGATAGAGACGATGAGAACAGACGCACTCGTAGAGCATCTTGTGTGGCGGCCTCCCCGCACTGGATGATGAATCTATTCACGTGCTCCACAGTTGAGGTGTCATCCAGTCCTGAAAACTTGGTGAAATCAGGAACTTTGTACCGATGAAGAAACGGCAGTAGATCGTAGGCAGGTGGGTATGACGTTTTGTACGTATAGGTTTGTACCTTCGGCTTCAACCCGAATTGGTCTTGAATCACCTCCGCTATCCTTATTGTCCAATCCACTTGCTGCTGATGAACAACTGGTTGGGGGATCGGCACATGTTGATGTATCGGTGGTGGGACGGCCGGGTGATGGATCAAAGCGTGTGGCAGATTTTGCGGCAGCGTGGCCGGCTGAGCGGTTGACAGCTGGTGGCGTAGCGAATCTGCCGTCCCATCGTACAGCATCATCGGCACCGCGCTTCTGAGTGTTTCCGCAGCATCTACCCCCCTGCCGATTTCTGACGTGGCCGGTTGATATTGAGGGGCCGTCGGCCGGATAGCCGATTGGAATGGTGCATGGATCGGAGAGCCTCCATGACCAGCTGATTGGTCCAGAATAGCCGCCGTTGCTGGTGCCCCCTAAGGCACTGAGTTTGGGGGCAGTGATTGCACGAAAGAAATCTGGGCAGGCTAAGGCGGCGCTTGTGATCGAAAGCATGGCGCATCGTTGTATCCTGGAGGCATCGAAGGCAGTGAAGTGTTGTATCCTTCGTGTTGTGTTGATATCGGCTGATGAGTCGAGTGAGACATGCCTGGTAAGCTTCTGACTGGAGCTACAATAGGCGGGGCGTATGCTGGCCCCTGATATCCCTAAGCTGCTCCGCTGACCAGAGAACTGATGACGGCATTGTATACCGTGTTGGTCATCACTGAGGATTGGTCGATGAAAGCCTGATAAACGGACTGTTGAATCATATCGAACATCTTGCCCGAGTCCTCAGCGATGGTGATCTGGCGGGGAAGAGGAGCTTTCTTGACGGTTTCCCCGCTTCTGGTACGATTGAAAGATTGCAGGTATACCTTTTTGTAGTCTTCTAGGTGTCTTGCCAGTTCTTCTTTCTGGTCGTCCTTGAGATCTGCCTCCGTAACCTCGATGACGTTGTCTTCAGAGATTTCGGCGGTCTTTGACATGTTGGATTTTGAGGTGGTCCCACCGGGCGTGCCAGTCAATCTGACCTGTTGATTGACAAGGAAAGAAACGTATTAAATTCTGGGGGTCTCGATCGGCTAATTTGCTATGAAGATGACCGGCTATAGATCAGCCGATAATCACGTAACGATTGTAAAGAAACTACTGGAGCAACTTAAACAATCGCCATAGATGCAACACTCGAAATAGATCTAATCAGCTATATGATGATAAATAAGAAAAAATAATGATAAAGCCGACAGTTCGATCTCAAGCTGGATAACTGGTGATAAAACTAGAACAATAGGTAAAACCTATAATTCTAATAAATATCAATAACTGGTGAATAAATCTAAACAAAATAACGGCGATGCGCCCGAAGTTAAAGCTTAGATATTATTCGATAAACGGAACCTACCAATCGGCCAGAGATCGTGTCGATGCACCCCTGCCAACCCGTACGAACTCGTGAAAGAAAAAGATGTATTGGCGAAGTCGCCGACTTGAAAGTAAAGTACGATGAAAAAGTAGATTGTTTGTATTGATTGATGTGTGTTCTTTACAAAACCCTGACTTCTTCTATTTATACCTAGGACTAAGACTCCTGATCTGTGACGGTCCGTTACAAACTTGACTTAAATATAAAAACTACTATATCTATAAGACTCTCCTAAAGGAAACGGACTCCCGCAGGATCTTCTGCTGCCATCTCCAAATCCAATTCGAACTCCTTCCATTACTTCTCAACCAAGTCGGCGTCGCTCTTTGACCAACGTCATATCATCCTTGACTGGGATCTTCTGTCATCTTGACTCAACATCCCCTCTTGGAATTACATTGGCTTCATCCCCCTTGTATAAATAATTTATCTGTTGGTGCAAGCCCATATTGGCCCAAACGCTCCAGCCTTTCAATCAGCCAACCTCCACCAACTCCATTCGCCAATCGTCCGAAACACTTCAGCGTCAATCGGCTGATTCCTAACTGTAGCGCCAATCGGCCGATTCCCAATTGTAACCTTTAAGTCTGCCGCATCGGCCAATCTCCTCATTCGCTGACGCCGATTCAACACGTGTCAAAAACTGGCGTCAACAAATATGTAGTTTGGTATATTGAAAAAAAGACCCAAATAGAAGTATGAGACAACATCAGATACAATATAATACAAATTGCATTAGATTGTATTTAAGAGTTAGCTTGTCTAGATGATTAAACACCTTCCTTCCATCATTACTATGTGCATGTGCATGAGCCTGTTTCCAGAGTCCTAAAAATTAAAATGCAAATATCTCTATTTTCCGAGTTAATTGGATGATGCTATTATAAATTCGCAACTTCTAAGATAACTACCATTACAATTCTTACCTCATCTAAATCATATCATTTTATACGGCTTTGATGCTCTTGGACCCATCCGCGGATCACCATATTTTTTATTACCTAAAAATACCTCTTACGTCTCTTTCCATCAATCTGGCTGACATGCGGGTCCCATGCGTCATCTTGTTCCTCTTTCTTTCTTCCCCAACCCACCTTCCGCACCTACGCGGCTATGCCATGGATCTGCTAGTACAGGAGCCCCTCTAATCCCCTTCCCCCCAAATCTCGTCCATGCTCCTCTCTAACACGCTTCTCCCCCACCAATTTACGGTCTCCTCCGTGGCCTGCCCTTCGTGAAGGTGAGGAGTTAGGACCTCAAAGTATGAGCGTGTGAGGAAGGCTTAGGTCCTGGATTAGGATGCACCGCCCTCCGTCGCTTACTTGCTGGCCGGTGGCCGCGGGTCCTGTGGCTGCTCCTCGAGGTCTACCGCCCCAAGAACTGTAACCTGCTCCACCTCTCCGCGGACGCGCCGGCCTCCAAGCATGCGAAGCTCGTCGCGACCGTCACGCGCGTTGCCCCCGCCGTCCACGCGTTCGGGAAGTCGCTGCTGTGCAGCGTCGCGGCCTTCGGGATGAGTCCTGGCAGGCGTCGTCGCCACCACCGCTCCTCCACCGCCGCCAGCAGGATCGCACTGCCACTGGTGGACGCGATCTTCTTGCAGGAGGAGGAAGAGCTGGCCGCCGGCAGTCCTCGCAGTTTGACACGCCCCGTACCTCGCGCCCCGGATGGGGAGGGAGATTGAATGGTGGTGACTCGCGGTGCGGGCGGGGAAGGAGGGGCGGACGCCGAGCGGAACAGAGATTAGTCGGCGTTTCAGAGCGGAGGGCCCACGTGTAACGGCGTTTCAGAGCGGAGGGCCCACGTGTAAGTGTCTACCGACGTACCAAAAAGTCAAATACTGCAGAATCAGTCCGCGCTTTAGAAATAGGTAAAGAACAGTATGATATTACTAAAGCAAGCAATGATCCCTATTTGGTCCGTCAATCAAAGTCGTATTACGATTAATATTGAGTATATTAAGCGAAGGGTCCGAAACCGTTTAGAATTAATATTTGGTAAGTAAGATAGAAAAAATCTGAAGTCCTCGACCGACATGCACTATGCTATTATAAAATACATATGCCAATCAATATATTTATATATATAGCTTCCTGTAGCGATGCATGGGTATATTTGCTAGTAGGATCTAAAGTGTGAAATCAACAAAGGCATATATATGTTTCCTTTAATTTGCTCGTCAGAAAAAACAGAGGTGTACATATATATAAAAATCAGGTGTAATAAGTCGAGAAAACCGAATGTTTTTGTTATAGAATTCAGATAATAAGCCACTGCATTGTAGCGCATGAGAAAACAGCTCCCCCGAGAGATAGCGTGCGAGAATCTAGCATAGCGGCCTAGCGCACCCCGTGGTGTCGTCCACCACGGGAGATGCAATCCACACATCCACCTAGCACCACTATATCCAAGGAGCCGGCCACGACATGCTGCTCTGAACAACTGGACTAAAAGAAGACGTGTCGGCTTCACAGGTGCACCGGCACCGTTTCGCTTTTCCCTGCAGCCCTGCACTCCTGCAGGTTTTGCATGGAGAAAAATGGCCTAGCAGGAGTTGTTGACGTTTGTGTGTGCCCCGTTAGGTGTGTACACGGGAATGAAGGGCGTTGCGTGTATGCGCACGGCACGGAACTAATTGCACGAGAAAAATACGTACGTCGTAGCTAGGTCGCCATGGTTGAGCTAGACTGTTACTAGGCATGGAATGACTTATAAAATAAATAAATCACCGGTGACAAGTTTCGGACTTGGAGTTGATGTTCTAGAAATACACAGTGATCTTCCTCGAGGAAAAGTTTAAATACGAGTGAAAATTATCATGGTACGTCGGCAGATCTCAAGCAACATGACAAAAAAAGTGCCTGTTGTGGGCAGGTGTTGTGTACAGCTCATATTCTCCCATGCTAATTCGATCATTTGAGCTTGAACTTTCTTGTAAAATAGTACAACTAGTGTCCACAAATTAGTACTCGCTAAAACACATCTTATATATGCTCCATTATTACCAAAAAAATTAAATAGAATAGAAAGAATCAACGAGCATATCCCGACACCTGCCGCCCAACCTCTGCAAACGTTTGAAAGAGACCCTTATCCTTGTGCTCTTCCCATCAAAACGGCAGCAAGCATGTAGCCCCACGCTCTACCTCTACGACATCATCAACAGCGTAGAATACATGTGTGTGGGCGGCCAAGGGCCAACCATTCAACGCATTCTAGAACGAAAGTCGTTTCTCTGAATTTTTCCACCCATCGCCGTCAGAATAAATACACCCGCCCCTGCGGATCGACCTCTTGACGTCACCTGACCGAATAACAAAACGCCCACGATCGGTGGCAATCAACGTACCGTCCGTCCGTTGCTCCTGGAACAAGAACAATCCCTCCACGTGATATATATTTCACCATTTTGATCTCAGCTCGCCTCAGGGTCAACAGGTCAGCAGTCTTCCTTGTTTAATCGTCAGTGCATGCTCCGATGGCATAGTAGCAAGCTCATCTTGAATTGTCAGAGGCGAATAGTCTCGAGCTCATCGTTTTGTGAAATTTGAATTTTTTTTACCCTTATCAGATTCATGAAACAAATTGGACCTCCCTATATTCCAAAGGAATTATTGATTTCTTTATGTTCTTACTTCTAAACTTCGTTCATTTTGACTAATATGATTTTTTAAGTTTTCGAATCACTGTTCTACTTCTTGAACACAAGTCATCTCTTCCATGAATTTTTTAAGGAAGGTCGTCCTCTTATGGAGTTATGGTGCATTTAACTACCGTCTCCTACAGTCCTAATCTGCAAGCAGCGAGGCTGCACGTATGACAACAAAGAGTGTGCGTACTTGACAGACTCATCCCAACGAACTGTTCACTTCACATCAAGCGTAGTATTAAACTAATACAAGTTGCGTATACGGCCACATGGTTCATGTCTTGGAGACGGCTTTTAACATCTCTCTCTCTCTCTCTCTCTCTCTCTCTCTCTCTCTCTGGGCTTAATTTCCTCCTGCCTTCCTCAGTTGCTTTCTCTCTCTACCGGTCTACTACATCCCAGGCCAAAACTTCATTCTACATTAACAAAATCCCAAGGCCTTTTAAAGGAGGAGCCGAAGACATTTGGAAGTGGAGGGAGAGCAAGAGCATAGCAAGCCAGAGAGGGGCGCGCGAGATGGAGGTGGCGGTGCCTGTCATGGCGCCAAGCGCACCGTGCAGCCCAAGAACCGCGGCCATCGCCGGCGGCGACCACCTCCCGGGCTACTGCTACTTCTTCTCTAGCGCCCCGACGAGCCCGTCCAGGGCGAGCTACGCCGGGGACGCCTCGCCGGGCGACGAGGCCACGTTTGACTTCACGCTCGGCTTCAGCGGCCAGCTGCAGGAGGCCACGCCGATCCTCGCCGACGCCGACGAGCTCTTCGAGGGCGGCAGGATCCGGCCGCTCAACACGCCGCACCCGAGCATCCTGCTGGTCGACGACACCTCCTCCACTTCCTACTCCTCATCCACCGGCCCTCGGCCCCCAAGGAGAGCGGCCGGGGCGCGCGGCGGGGATCAAGCGGAGGCGCTGGAGAGGGGCAGGTCGGGAAGGCCCTCCGCGCCTGCCTCCGGCGCTCCGTCGCGGAGCAGGAGAGCCACGCGGTCTCTCTCCCCGTTCAGGGGCGGCGGCGACGGCGGTGGCGGCATCGAGGACGACGAGTTCCCTTCGTCCCCGCCGTCCCCCCGAACCTCCATGATGCGGGGCTGCGGCAGCGGGAGCAAGAAGTGGAGGCTCAAGGACTTGTTCCTCTTCCGGAGCGCGTCGGAGGGCCGCGCCACCGGCGGCGGGAGCAAGGACCCGCTCTTCAAGTACACCATGCTCCCGTCCTCCACGTCCTTCTCGCACCCTCAGAAGCTCAAGAGCGGCGACGGCAGCGTGTCCATGCGGAAGGGGCGAGGGTCGACGGCGTCCGCGAGCGACATGCCGTACACCATGAACAGGGCCGCCGCCGAGGACATGCGGCGGCGGACCACGACGCCGCTGCCGTTCCACCGGAACAGCCTCTTCGGCTACCTGCGCTCCAACCCGGCCATCCACAGCATCAGCAGGAAGCTCGGCAACCACTCCTCCTCTAATCGCAGCAGGCCGACATGATCCAGAGACCGCACCGGTCGCAGAATGCATGCACGGGCGCCGCCGTCCTGAAACCTCGACGACGATGCAGAATCGAGAATGGCCGCCGGCGAAGCGTGCGTCGCCGGTTTACTTGTCCATTTTTCTTTTCTTTTTTTTGTTATTTTTGCTGCGTATTCTTTTGTTTCATGGTAAACCACAAGGTTTCCATACTAGTGTAGATATGTACGTACGTACACGGTATTCCCAAGGTATTTTGGACAAAAATATCATCAGTACATTTTTCCTCTGATCCATACGGCTCTTTTTTTCTCTAATAAAAAAGATATATACTACGGTTAATTCCCTCTAAAATCTCCATTAGAGTAAAGGCCTTTCATCAGACGGTTGATCCCCAATGGCGGTCTGATCCCGGCCGTCTGCGTCCGCGCCGGATCGCGACACGTGTCCGGATTAGCCAACCAAACCACGCATCGGTTCGCGTATTAAATCGGCGAGACGCAGCTCACCAACATGGGAGCACTGTTACGAGATTCCATCGGAGGTGCATTTCCAGATGCCGCGAGATCGGTTTTGTGGCAAATTGCCCATGTCCGATCCCTGAGCTGAGCTGAGCTGTGCCTGCCTGCCGTACTATAGTGCCTTTTTTCTAGCGCTGCAAACTGTCACAACTGTTTCATTAGGTTACTGCAGGGACGGAATAATCCGCGTTAAGATAAGCTGGGCGATCTGACATTCCCAGACTAAAAAAAGTGCCTGGATGAGAGCCACTGACGTGGTCAGGAAGTGCAAATGTTTACGGAGTAGTAGTGTAGTGCTCTTTTTTATATGTGAATATGTGATGCAAGCAGCTGCATCACCCATTTGCCTCTTCTTGGATTCTCATCTGAATTTTCCTCTTAGCACACGCTTCAAAAGGTTTTATTATCTTCAAGTGACCAATTGGGCACCTCTGTGAAAGATCAAATGGCACAGTAAAATTCCAAGGTTACATCATGAGTGGAGGAGACATCTATCATCTTGATTCTTGACATGTGTGAGGAAGGCAGACATGCAAGGAACTGATGATGCCTGCGCCTGTTACTACTACTAGTAGAACCCTAGGTTGCCTGCCACTGTGAATGTTGTCCAGGTCAACACCAACCAGCAGCTCCTGCAACAACTTTTTGACACCAATCCAAAATTGTGCTATACTGTTATCAATTGGCAACTTGTGCTAGGAAGAACAGTCAGGAACAACGGGTCCCCCCTCGGCCCCTCCAACCATGCGCCACATAATATAAGCTACTACTCCTACAATTGGCGGCATGATCTCCCCCGGATATACATGTTTTCAACTCGGTACCTTGTTTGGAAACAGTCCATATATAAGTATAGAACTGTATCCCTTAACTTGTATTGTTGTACATATGTTGTAGTTTTTTTTTTCGACACGAGGCGAACCTCATTTCCATTACTGATAACGGAGATACCAATTGTTTGGTACAGACCAGAAGGGGAAAAAGGGAAAGCCTAAAAGAAAGGTAGAGGTCAACCTGATTCAGGCCGGCCCCAACCTGGAAGTGTCACCCGGGTTTCCCAGGCAACCCGTGTCGAGATGCAAACGTCTACCACAAAGATAAAGTAGGCCAAACAGCAAAACCAAAACAACCCAAAAGAAGTTAGCCACAGCACGACTCAAAAACCCAACTTTTTCCCGGGCGTCAATTCCTGCACTTCATGTCTCCCAGCTTCAGGCTTCGTCTTCCTCATCGCCTTTGCTGTCAGTAGAATCCTCCTCTGGCGCGGGCACATATGCTGTAGTTACTTAACCCTATTGCTTAGGTCCTATATATTAATTCTTGAAGGTTCGTTTATCGGATCCTTAAACTTGCACAAGCTTCAATTCTCAACCATATATGACATGACAACTTTTGAGGGGATGGTGTGTCGATTAGCCGTAAGAACTCATTGTACCCGCTTTACACTAGGTTTAGTATTAAAAGAGCGAGACCAGGGAAGCGGTTAGAGTCTTAAGAGATTAGAGAGTGAGGGTACAAACCCGGGTTGTTAAGCGGAATTACTCCCCCCTAGTTGGTCAGCGCCATGATAGCCCTCTACCACTAGGGCTGTTCCACTAACAACTTAGGCAGCCATCATTTCTAGCACCACGTTTTTAAGCCAAAACGTTTAAATGGCACATATATAGCTTACCACCTAATTAACCCAACTCCAACATTAACAAAATGAACAAAAAACACTGAAACTACGATCGACAAGAAATTGACATCACTCATCAGATAATTTCCATTCCCAAATTGATCTCGCTCCTGTTTGCATTTCAAAGCCACGCATAGAGATCGGAACCAAGAGGCCGGGCGACCCACAAACACGAACAAAAACCAAACCCCCAATCCAATCCAACGTATGGATCCGTCAAGTATGCCAAGCCCTTGTTGTTGTTGGCCTACAGCACGATATGCTCGCACATGCCCTCCCTCTCTCGTAGTTCCATCCAAGAGCAGCAGCTCATTCCCTGTTCCGGAGCTTTACAGCACCTACTGTCACTGTACCGTGGATTCCTCCTGTTGGGTGGCGTACCGGACAGGAAAACCAAAGGAGTGGCGCCGCGCCGCGACAGATTGCCTACACATGTAGGTTGCTAGGAGTAGATCTCAGTTATTGTGGAGGTACCCTGGCAAAGTCACCACGGGGCCACAGCACGCACATTGTTGTTGCACATGAAACGGCAAGAACCCTAGGATTCTAGGAAGCATGGCAGCAGATGAGGAGCTGGGGGCGCTGCTAATCGGTCGGTAGAAGACTGTCCTCACATCCTGATTTTCTATGAAACCAGCAATCGTCGTGAACGATTGGCACCAAGCTGGGAAGACCAATCCCAAGTAAATGCTCCACGTGCCGGATTAGATACGAGCTGTTTATGCTGATACAGGGATCATCAGTTTTTTTTTTTCCCTTCTTCTTAAAAAAAAGATGTCCCTTTCTCTTACCATGTTCAACCACCACGGATCGAATTGCGCACGCATACACACAACGGAAAACACAAGCTGGTGTTTGGTAAGAGCAAATTAAGAGGATAACACTGGCTATACTGTATACAAGCATGCATGTGTAGAGTTAGACGCCTGTGTGATGTGGTTTGACTCGCATCTACGACCGGGGCACCACCGGGTGTTGGAGGCCCGGTTGGTGCCCGTGTGAAACCAACCGCCGCGACGCGCGGACCGCAGGCTGAGCATGAGCAGAGTCGGAAACATTGACCCCGCTCAGCAGGCCGACGGAGAGACGAGGGCGTGCCAGGCCAACTGACACGAGTCCGTGCAGGCGTGCGGCTACCCCGGGTCAGTCAGCGGTCAGCGCGTACACCTCACACCGGCTGACCGGCGACTCGTCTACGGCATGCCGCCCTGCTGGGGCCTCCTCGGGCCCCGAGGCGACGAAGCTCGCGAGCAGCCCGGCGTCTTCGTGCTTCACAAAAAACATGCCGGAATGGGAGTGATGATGCTCCGACTTGACGGGGTGGTACCTCAATTACTGTGACTGTGATGGTGAGTGCCCCCGGGCCTGCTTTGGAATTTTTGTCCCGGCGAGCAGCTGGCTCGACTCGCGCCGTCGCACGAATTTGGGATGATCCTTTTTTTTAGCGGAAGTTGGGATGGTCTTGCATTCTTGCTACCACGATGTGAATTCTAAATAGGTCTCTCACCCGAATGAAATTCCAGATGGGCCTTGGTAAGAAGACCGTGGGGTCGTTCAATGGTATGTTCTGTCCAAAAGATACGGTGGGAGGAGTGTCAAAATGTAGGATGTTGCTAAAAAAATGTAGGATACGAGACGCCGGGTTTACAATAACAGCGGCGTGTCAAATGAGTGAGAGATGCAAATGGAAATCTGACGGGAAAACCTGATGCCTGATGCCGTTCCAGGTAGATACATGGCTACGGCGCCCAACTACAGCGGCGTGTCAATTTAAGCTATGAATTGGCAGTGATGGACTTGCGGAACTGAAAGTAGTCTGCAGTGTTTGAGTTTGACCTGACTGCTGTATTTCCTAGAGTAAGCAAACTTTGGATTTCGTTCAGATTATCAGCTCAGATTTCAGAGACCATCGGCGTACAGACATCAGACACTTATACCCATTTTGGATTTCATTAAGATTATCAGCTCAAATTTCAGAAATCATTGTTGTACAGCTTGCTATAAACTCAATCAACAAATAGAAGGTGGTATCTCTAAAGCATTCTTGTTTACCTTCAACCTTCCCCGTTTGAAGCACATGAAGCTCTGATATTGTTTTCTTAGCTATCTTATGCATGTACCAGAAGGCCCTTACATTGCAATCACGGTAGTCGATGGGGGTGAATCAGTGGCAGTACTATATTTCCACCACACCCTGCAAAAACACGAGGAAACCAAGTCCATCAGTGACAGTATGGTTTGCATGAGAAAGGCACAGAATTAACTTGGCGAATGCAAAGAAAATGGCATTAATGAAAATAAAGCAAGACCACAAGTCTTACCACAGATGCAACTATAAAAATACAGCTGGCAGCAACCAAACTGTCTCATCGACGAAAACCGGTGCTCCCATTAGGATATCTGAAGTGTGGAACAACATTTGCTGCTTCCGGATGAGAACGGTACACAGTTTGTGACATGTTGGGTGATGAAAATGCAACCCTCTGTTGATTGGGTCGAATCCCCCTAAAATATGCAGGTGCATGTGGCCCTGGCCCAGCCATTGCTCCATTTTGATAACCCATTGTAGTGTTGAATAGAGCACCTGGATGGCTGCCACCAGGGTGAGGAAACAAGATGTTAGCAACTTCGCGTAATGGAGGAGGCAGATACGGCCTCTCAACGGAAGGATGCTGTACAACAGCAAAATTCCCATGATTTGCCTCGACATGAGCAGCTGGAGTCATGTATCTTCCTTCAAATTGAGCATATCCGCCGGTGCTAGATGGACCCTTGTTGAGGGGCGCAATGTGACTATTTTTCTGTAAGGTAGCATGGTTCTTCTCCATGTTGTCAATGCATACGGAGCTGCTGTGACCGACACTCTTATTCAGGTGGCTACGATTTTTCTTTGCGTTCCTACCACCACTGCATTTTTTTCCATAAGGCACTTGGGACTCTTCTTTCTTTGACCTTTTATTAGGCAGATCAAACTTGGAGGATTGGGCCGGACGTTTTTTGCTTTTATCCACTTCGGTGATATTAGATCGACAGTCAGGCCTTCCAGATCGAGACTTGTGCTTTTCTTTTTCCAATTTTTTCTTGCCCTTAAGAGCTAGGAAAGATAAAATGGAATACAATTAGTTAGGTTTGAACAGACAAAACTAAAAAATATGGGCCTGAAATCTGAAACAATCGTTAAGAGTTGCAGCTTGACTCATATCTTATCAAAAAGAAATGCATATTGACCCAGAGCTCACATGCTCATAGAATAGTTGCTAGTTAATGCACATATTCACAAGAACAAAAGATGTCATTGATACAATAGCATGCATTGGGCACGGAAAGATACAAAATTCCTTTTTTTCTCGAATACGCAGGAGAGCTGTGTATCATTATATTAAGAAGAAAAGAAGATACAACATTCCTTAGCAGGTAAGAAGTTTATGACTACATCATTTCTTCTGAAATTCAGTGAGCCTAGAAATTGAACATGTTACTCATTTTACTGCCCCTTATGCTGGTCTCCAGCCCTGTGATTCATAATTTAACTTGATTCCACATTAGATATAGATATAGCTGGTTCTGCATTGCACTTCTAAAGCTGCCAATGTCAATTAATAGACCAACCAAAACATTAAATTTTACTGCCTATTAATTACTAAATATAACTAAAAAATGCTCATGTGTAACATCTAACTGTAGTTTTGTGTAACATACAAGTCATTATAAACTAGCAAAGTTTTAACATCAAACAACAAATGTGATTAGATATCTAAATATGCAATATAATAACACATCAAGATTAGCAACAGTGATTTGAGATCTCAAGTAAGTGAAGACAAGAAGACCAAGGGCAACATTAATTAATACAGATATATGTAAAAAACATTCTTGAGAATGGAAATTACTGTTTCCCGCAGACTTAGGTCTATTCAAAGCACGAACACGCCTTGCATCATCTCCTCTGCTGTGCTTCTCTTCTAGAACCTTCAGCCTTTCTGCTTCATTGGCCCAAGGCTAGATACAAGATGAACAAATGAGGTGAATTTAAAAATCACACAAGGCCATCCTATGAACAATCTTGATATATGATAAAAACATCATTTGGAAATGTGTAGATATCATCCAATGAGAATTGCACAGCTGAGAAATAAATTTCACACATCCGATTTCTATAGATATATGATACAAGGTATAAAAACAAAGTTTGAGAAATGTGCAGATAATCATCTGGATATCTGACTGGATGCATTCATATCCACAAAAAGAAAATGTTTCTGTTCTTTAGAAAACAGAGTTTCCTGCAGTTACATTACTGTATACAAAGCTTCAACACACGAACTACTAGAAACAATAGAAGTTCTCATCATTACTGACCCTGCTAATCAGTTCCATTACCCTATAAAATTTGAGAACTATATCAACTCCGGAAGGCAATCTGAGTATTACTTATGATCTACCCCCACCGTCCATGTATATTAGCACTCTTGATATTTTTAGGACAGATTAAGAGTGAAGGGAAAATACTTCGATGCCCCATCACTAAATTACCAAACCAGGTAGAGTCATTAACAGATTCACGTCGTCCAAGCTGGTGTTTCAGCTAGCCGAGCAATCAGTGCTTAGCAGCAAAGAATCAAAAGCAAGGATAGAGCGGAAAGTATTGGGCAGATACAAAGTCAATGCAGCTGGATTTGAAAGGGGTACACAGGAATGCTTATATTCGTGTACATACGTTAAACATGCCAGGAATGGAAATATACATGGACAGCGGGAGGAAATGACTAGCAAAAACAACCTAAAAGGGACAAAAAATATGAGTAATAATTTAAGC
The DNA here is from genome assembly GCA_032594955.1 of Panicum miliaceum. NCBI lineage: Eukaryota > Viridiplantae > Streptophyta > Magnoliopsida > Poales > Poaceae > Panicum > Panicum miliaceum. The sequence continues at coordinate 3,260,287 of CM064057.1, read as the reverse complement.
GGACAGCTCTTGCTACCTGACGAAAAGTCATCATTCTGTATAGGTTGCGCCCTTTGACAAGCAACAAATGCAAAGGTGGTAATTTTCCAACTCCTTTGCTCCAAAATACTTGAATCTATTGAATTAAACAAGTAATGTAATTGTGAGTCCTGTAAATAGACACAAGTAATGGTACAGTAGTACAAAACTGTTGCATCAAACCTTACCGTGAAAGTATGTTGTTGCTTTTCTTTACCGTAACTTTCCTTGGTGACTTTGCCAGCTACTATACGCTTCCCTATACATTTTGCATGTCTTTTTCCACTGTCAAGGTTATCCGAAGAAAAGTTTGTGTTACCATTTCAAAGAGACTGCTAGACTAGACTACACAAATGAAGATGACTACCTCTTCTCATACACCTTCTGTTTGAATAGGACAGCATCTCCCCTACAGACATCTCCTGCATTGAGAGGGTACGATCAGTGCCCTGGATAATTCACCATGCAGTTAAATGAAAGTTTATTTCCATGTAAGACCGCACCTTTACAGTTGATAGAGAAGGATGACCGTGGATAAATTCTCTCTGGATCACCATCTTTAAACCTATCAAAAAGGGCAAAAATATTACATGCACGTCTTGTTCTTCTGAAAATGTTGCATCTCTATATCTAGGCAAGTCAAATGAAGCAAGATTATGGTCGCCTAGGCGAACCCCCCTGTGCATAACAGTGCCAGGTAAAAATTAAAACAAAATATTGAGAACAAACAAATGACACAGGAATTGGTGCTCTTAAATTGAATTCTGGAAGTTAAGAGACAGAGTAGATGAGCATCAAATGACTGAATAAACTCAGGAGTGTGGAAGAGCTATGGAATCAACCTCCAATGAAGCACCATTCTGTCTACACAAGCGGCTATGTCCCCAGTTTGGCTAAGACCATTTTTCTTTAAATACGCCTTGCACTCCACCAACTTAATCCCCTCTAGACTCCTCCCACCTACAGGGAAATATTGCTTATCAGTTTATCCAGGGGGGAATACAGTATAATAGCACAGAACAAAATGGTTCAAGTCCGTTCACTCCTGAAACACAGGGAAGTGAATTAAAAATCAGGTGTATTACATGCTAATCTCAAACATGATAGGGATTGCATCTAGCTCCATTTGAAAACCAGTATGTCTATTTTGGAATTGTCCATAAGAAGAAGAAATAAAAAATGGCTCAATACAACAGCAGATGCAAACCATAGAAGCCGAGATAGAAACAAAATAAAAAGGACTGACATAAGCTTACAGTAGTAGGATTATAGGAATAACATGCAGCCTACCACGCAGCTAGAGCTAAGCACATAGTCCTAGAAGCCAAGCCAAACAAACATTTAGCACGTTCCTGCTAGTTTCTATTGCACACAATGTCTAAAGAATTTTGGGGTCCTAGTTCCTTGAAGTGTCTAACATCATTAGAATGGAAACATATGCTTCAAACCATTAGCCAGATGAAGTATGTGTAAATTTCGCAAGTCATCAGACGATAAGATTGGCACACTGCCGCTGCATTGGACCACTACACGAATGATAAGAATGCCCAAACAGCTCTGGTTTCCAGCTCTCTACATGCATCTAATCCCCCTTCCAAGCTTCCACCATTCTTTTTTTTTTTTGAATGATAGAGATTGTCAGCAGACACCTACATCTACTTCTGAATATACGATTAACCATCCGAACAGCAACTGAGAAAAACGAAAAAAAAAGAAGGGGAGATCGCGGAGATTACTGCGGAGTAGACCGGCGATTTTGTTGCAGGCGGCCTCGCTCCGATCCGAGCCCAATTGCTCAGCCTCCGCCTCCGCCCCTGATTCCTCCTCGCTCTCCTCGCCACTGCCTTCCCCGTCACCGGCCTCGCTGTCGCTGATGTCGACGAAGTCCTCGTCGCTCGTGTCCACCTCTTCCCTCGATTCTGAATCCTCCTCCTCCGACCTCGACTCTGACCCCGCCTCGGAGTCTGAGGAGATTTCGATCGCCGCATCGCGCTCCTCCTCTTCCTCCTCCTCCACCTGCACCACCACCCGCGCAGCCGTGGCCGCCGCGGCGGCACGCCTCCGCGTTACCGGCATCCCCGCGCAGCCGCGCTAACTGGAGAAGCCTCTCGCCCCCGCCTCGTCGCGCTCCGATTGCCTCCCGCCTTCGCCTTCCCCTTCCGCTTCGCCTCGAAATGGAATGGGAACAGATTGCCGTGTGGAGAAAACGTTTGCCTCCCTGTCGCGAGTTGGTCGCTTCATTTCCTTCCAACGTTCACTGTCGCTCACTCTGCTTTCAAATTTCGAAATCCAAATTTCAAAGCCCAGTGCATTTGGATCGGGACGCTCGATGCGTATGGACGGCTCAGAAGAGAGGAATAATAGCTCGTACCACTAATGCTTTTAGAAAGAAAACAAAATGAATAAGAATACTTCTTTGAGGACTAAAATTTCTCTCATTTGCATTTACAAATAAGTTTGAATTCTGGCACTAGCATGGGTGTAGGACGCACGGCACCAATTTCTAGTGCAGTATAAGGGTGAGGCACGATAAGATATCTAGTTTTTGAGTTTGAGGTTGTTTTTTAGATTTGGTGGCAAGTGAGGGGGGTAAAACGGACTTTTCTCAATAAAATTAGAAGGCTATGAAATAATTTATAGGTAAACAGACTCTGAAATCATTTTCATGTATATGTACAGATCAATACAATTTTATAAAGCATATTCTTTTTTTTGCGATGATGAATATAGTCTAGTTTATTGTTAGAAGTAGGAAGTAGAACAATTAGAGCTTGCCAATTGACATGTTAATATCTTCTCAAACTAAAAGCATGGTACATTTTCATACCAGCAATATATACACGAAGGAGAACCTGATGAACATGACGATCACTCACTTTCATCTGTCAGTACAATGACACAATGACAATGGCAGCAAGTGAATGTGTCCACGCTTCAGATGCCACCCTGGTGACCCGCAGCTAACTTGCTCTGGTTTCAGGCAGCATTACAAAGTTTGTTCCCAAAATCACAACAGAACACGACGCCTATTCTAAGACTGTTAGAAACATCACATGTTGCAGACATGGGTGAGATTTTCCTTTTTCCTATCGACTAAATGATCAGTAGGCAGGCAACGACAAACATAACTCTATACTAAAATTAGTGGCAGATCAGGCGGTGCTAGAACTCAGACGCCCTCCTCCAGTCGACGGTTCTTTAGCCCTGTTAATTTGCCTGTGAAGGCAGGGGCTAGGGTGGTGTGAACTTGTGCTGTCGTTAGAGATTATCAACAGCTATCTCATCTTTACAGAGACCTGCTAGACATGCCATGCAATAGCTTGACAAATCCGAGAAAGCTCAATTTCCCATCTGTATGTCTGATCCAATCTTGCAGAACGACATGCAGTGGCACTGAAGGGCTGAGGCCCAATTCCTGAGAGAACGAAATGAGTAACAAATCAGGAAATATGGGAGGACACCAGATTGATCAACCAGAACAAACACAGGAGGGGAGAATAGAAGGTCACATACAGATGCCAGTTCATCGATTACAATAGCACGATTGCCATCCTTCTCAAAATGATCATAAGCAGATCGTGCATGTTGCTCCCATCTATCCAATGCTTCGAGCTGGTGCACACTAACTGCTGCTGCACAGAACTCTTGAAAGTCCATTCTTCTGTACTGAAGGACGCTCAACTGAAAAGAATATCCAGTTATACAGTGAGTGGCACAGTTTGTGGGTGAATGCAAAAATTGCTATCATCAGATTAAAAAAAGGTACCGAAACAAGAATCTCCTGAACTCGTGATTCCTTCATCGCATCTGTAGCTTCTCTTGTTAAGGCCTAAACAGCATGAAACAAAAGGACTCACCAGATTAACCAAAATAAATAGGACAGACTATCAGAGCTCTATGATGAACTGACCATTCTGATATTGTCAAGAGTGATGCATCCATTTCTGTCAGGTTCCAATAAAGAAAACTGTGCCTTCAGATAGAAAAGCTCATCAACAGTAAGTCTTCGATAGAGCCTGCAGCAGATCAAGAAAGACCCATACATCAATCACTGCAGATTGCAGATATTAAAGAAAGAACGATAATGATATACTTAACAAGTAAAGCTTGTAAGCATCATATAGAATTTGAAGCGGAAGTATTGGCAACATAAGTTTGTGTTAAGAGAATACAAAGCAAGGACCATATCTACCATAAAATGCTGCCCCCACCAGCTTAAACCTCATACGCAAGCAAAGAGTTGAGACAATGGCTACCACAAAACTGTAGTGTGTATTGATCAACAAGATTTACTACTAAACAAAACAGTTTAAAGCACGCCCTTAGCTTTCAGGAGAACAAATTTACAGTGACATAAAGTGAGTGACAATTGCCAAACTGAAGAAGGAACATCACATTTGCATGTAGAACAAAAGGATAAAATCAGAACAAAAGTTTGAAGTACTGACCCTCAGAGCAGCTCTCCGTAAAGATGAGGAACAATATAAGCTTTGATAAGTCGGAATATAAGAATGTCCAATGGCAGTTTAATGTCATTGTAATTTCTGATCCATGGATGACCTGGAAAAAAAAACATGAATACTCACAACAATCTAATATTCATTAAAATATGTATGGATAAAATGAAACTCACTTAAAGCTTGAGCTGCGGTCATCCTTCTACGTGGATCCTTGCACAGCAATCGCTTAACAAAATCCATTGCTTCTGGAGTTAGAGAAGGCCACGGTGCCTCATTATAGCTAGGGTCAGCTTTGAGAACAGAACGGAATATGCCAGATTCAGTGCGTGCCCAAAAAGGACAACTGCCGCAAAGAAGAATATATGCAATTACACCTATACTCCATACATCAGCTTCTGTGCTATAGCATCTATGCAGAACTTCAGGAGCAATATAATAAGCACTTCCAACGATGTCATTTAGCCTCTCATCTGCATAAAATATTAGAACCACATACTTAAGAACTTTTTGCCAGTGAAAGTGTGAATACTGCAATTCTTTCTTGGTAAAGGCAATTAGAGCAAGTAAATTAACAAAAATATAGATTGACCGGTAAGAAGTATACCTGGTTTTACAAAATCTGATAAGCCAAAGTCAATAGCCTTAAGATGGGCATTCTCATCTTTTGAAGTGAAAAGAAAATTCTGAAAAAAAAAGTATTATATTTTAGAAGCCATGATAACTTCAACAAGAAAAATGCTAAAATTAGAAAATATTCATAGAGAAAGGAAAAGGGAGAAAATAATGCATGGACTGTCTCGAACAAACAATAGTCCAGTGCAATAGTACAATGCACCAGATTGATGGGTGTAGTGCATAATGGTATGAGAAATAAACAAGTAGAGTTGTTGCCAATTTCAATGGAGAGATCGGATGGCAAAACATGCTTAGTTTACCAGTGCCACGGAAATCGCAAGGTTCCAAACTACGGAAAGTAGAATCATGATATTTGCACTAATTGTGGAGATGCAGAGAAACACATCACCTCCGGCTTGAGATCTCGATGAACCACTCCTTGAATGTGACAAAAGCAACAACATTTAATATTTGCACCAGGACAGCTTTTGCATCATCCTCGGAGTACTTCCCACCTCTAAATCAAATGCAAAACAACAGTTCTATTGAAGCACCTATTTTTAATTTGAACTATAGTGTTATTTCAAAATTTATGTTCATTAACCCACCTGGAAAGTATTCTATCAAGTAGCTCTCCACCCTCGCACAACCTGCACAATAAAAGCATGGATTTGCATGTTAAATACAGACAAGCAAGTACCTTAGGATCAGCAGCAGCAGGGTATAAAAGGAAAATATAAATGCAAAACAAATAGTTATAAATAGAATAAATCTTTCAAGGTCCACTACCTTAGTGATCAAATTGGCAGTACGTAAACATTATGGAAACTTACATTTTCCAGAAATGGTTTAAGGTTTGGCGGGAAAAGAGAAGTGTATCAATAACTGCCTCGCAAAAAAAAACATTTATGTAACTTCATTTTCATCATTAAGTAGTAAGTGCAACTACTACCATATTACATACAGTTGTCACATATTATCACTACCATATTATATATGGTTGTCACATATTATCAATGCTAAACTTGATCCAGCATTATGGGTGTTACTTAGAAGAAGAATGGACACTGGAAAGGGGAAAGGTAACCAAATATTTCAAGAAATTGGCATAAAATCATTTTTAACGTCTTAGGTGCAGCGTGTCAAATGCTTCAATAAGTTTGCTATTGCCACACCAGCAATAAGTGAACAAAAGAATAAAAAATGGGACTGCAAAACTATACAAACTAATTAGCAAGCAGGAGGTTGCATGTTTTTCATGATTTCCAATTTTTGTTCATCTTTATCATTGTCAGTTCCAATGATAAGGAATAACAGCACACTAATTATATTGTGGAGGACATCCTCATAAAATATGAAACATGAAGTAAAAGAAAATTATGACTTCTCAGGCCATGGAAGCTTACTCCATTACTATATATACATTCTCGTTGTCCTCATAGGCATCATAAAATTGAACCAAGTTCTTGTTTCCTGCCAAAGCTTTCAAAATTTTAACCTCCCTTCGGACATCCTCTATAGCAATGGATGTTGTCATCTGACAAAACAAAACAGCAAGCAGTAGCTGATGTCAAAATGGTGTTCAGATAATAAACCAGGTTCAGACGATGACCAACTGAAGGTATGAAGATACAAGATTATAGAACTATAAGGGCAGCTCCAGTCCTCAATCCAACCGATGCAGCCACGGCAGACGAACCAAACTTCGATTTGATAGCTCCAGCGTGCGCATCGATTCGTGGGACCCGTGTATTTATTTGCCTGCCAATCCTGTTGCCCGGCCGCTTGGCTCTCCTGTACGCATTTGTAGAGGAGATGTGTTTCGCTGAGTTTTTTAATCGGCTCGGTTCGACCGTTGTTTGAAGGTCGATTTTTGTTCTGACATCCAAAGGTCGACCGTCACAGCGTATTCTGTTCGATTTTTTTCAGCCACGGTTCGCTTTCTCCACACACTGGAGCTGGCCTAAGGATCTTAAATCAGTTTGCACAAAAGATATCATAGAACAATAATGCCAAGTGGCTAAAACCTTCTGGATTGGGAAAAAAATAATGCATAGAAGTTGCCAGACACCAAATGCAAGTTTCACAAGTAAGAAACAATGTCCAATCTATCCACTCATCATTAAAGTAGGACGCATCGCAGCACAAAATCTTATATGCTACCCAGTACCCAGAAGGGCACAATGCGCAGAACATAAAACCTTAGTCATCCTCAAGGGCATGCACTAAGGTGTTCACTGTTCACAATGCAGATTGCAGAACCTTGTCAGGTCACCACAAATTTCTGTAAATATTCTGTTCGAGATTAGTATTCTCACGTCATGAGAGCACATCAGTAGACAGCGATTAGTAGCAAATCTAAGCCACCACAAATTTCAAGATGGTCATTTTTTTTCCAGAAAAGTAGCATGTGAACTTGGTACCTTAAAATTCAAAGAGAACAGATCAAAACAAAATGCCAGACTAGGGCAATGCGAAAGCTTGACATCACCTTTGCTTTGGGGATAACCTTGACGGCGAAGGACTCCCCCTTGCGCGCGCCTTTCTTAACCGTGGCGGCGCAGGTGTAGCCGAAGTGTCCCCGTCCGACTTCATCCCCCATATCGTACTTGGCCGCGAACCCCTTGTTGAACCCAAAGCCCTTGTCCAGCCCCCTGCAGCCGCCGCAGCCCTCCCCCTCGCCTCCGACTTCCTCGGGGATGGAGGGCCGCGGCGGGCCGTGCCGCCTGGCGAGCGCCGCCCTGATGTGCTTGGCAGGCGACGGCGGCGGGAAGGGCAGCCGCAGCAGCCGCCTGGCCGGGGTGGTGGGCGCGGAGCCGGCCGCCGCGCCCGGGCGCGCGGGGGAGGACTTGCGCGGGGACGCCGCGGAGCCGCCGAAGAGGTGGTGCGCGGGGCTCGGGCTCGGGGTGGAGAACGGGAAGAAGGGGGAGACCGCCCAATGCTTCTTCCCCGGGGTGGCCGGGGTGGCGCAGCCCGGGGGCGGGGTCGCCGGCGCGGCGCGCGGCGGCGAGGTGTCGGCGTCATGGGTGAGCGGCTTCGCGTGGCACCCTCCCATGTTGCGCCTGCGCCGGGGTTTGGCGCGCTGCGTGCGGGATCTGGGAGGGGTCGGGGAGGAGCTAGGAGGAGGCGGTGGAGGGAGAGGCCATGGCGGAGAGAGAAAGAGAGAGGAGATTTGGGGGTGTAGTGGCGAGCGGGGACTGCGGGGAGTGAGGCGAACTGAAACGGGGAAGGTGGGAGAGGGGTAAAGGCGGCGAGGTGGCGACGCGGGGTCGGAGAGAGAGATTAGTGGAGCTGCCTGGCTGGTGGGGGCGTTTAGTGCTTTTAATTCTTTTTCTCCTTTTCTCTTTTTTTTTGGCTTTGATGCTCGAGTACTTGAGTACTACTAGTACTACTTTTTTTTTTTGCGTGTTGATGATTGTGATTGGATTTTCTAGTCAAAATTATTATGATTAACTTGTGAATGGTTTGAGCACGGGAATTTCTATCCATTTCAGTGGAAATTATACGAAAACAAACTCGTTTTTCTCTGGATTTGATTCAAGAGTCTTAATCTCCATTTTGAACGTGCTTGGATTGTTATTTTCTCAAATTTTTTCACTAGCATATGCTAGGAGTTATGATTAGTCCTTGTCATCGCTGTTGGTTGGGCCTTTTTGTTGGATGTGGGCATGTGATTACCGGAGAAAAGAGATATACACATACATGCGATCATGTTCTTTTCAAGGAGAGAAAAAAAAACGCATAGTGAGTACAAGGCCAGAGAACAATGGCCGGCACGGTGAGCGCGAGACACCAATAGTCCAATACGCTTAATTGGTCGCTCGGGAATTCCGTGGCGGGGGTCAAAACGGGACCCAGCTGTTAGACGCGCCATGTGTCCGTTTGCGCTTTATCTGTCTGATCATTAAGATTCTTCCTCGATTCATTTAAAAAAAAAAGATTCTTCCCTGATTTGTTTCTCCTCGAATTTGTTCCGACGAGTCCAGAAAGAATAGCAAATTTGGAGATAGAATGAGGTCCATACGCATGGGATGAAGTTGGTGGAGTTCTCCTCCTCACGATCGTCTGAGAATGAGAGTGACGCCGATCGGTCATGGTAGTAGTGCCAATGATAGGAGCGGCTTCTAATGGCTCCGGTGTCCATTTTAAATTGAAGGGAAACAAAGGGGCCCAAATCTCGCGCAGTTTGCGGTCGGATTTTGGCATCATGAGTGCCTGATCTCGTCCACACCTGGAGAACAAGACAGCATTAGGGAATACACAAAATGCATTGTTCTTTTTTTTTTGTCAATTCCTGTAACCATGCGGTCCCAGTGAGGCAAGTGACTAGACCGGCATTTCTTGCTGACACACGGAGTCGGTAAACCACTTCATCAGGCAGGGTACATGACATGAGCAAGGCCGAAAAGATGCAAGTTTAGATTCGGCTAGTGGTCAGCAATAATCAGCATTGCCAAAAGGAAGCTACCATGGCAGCAGAGCAGAGTGCAGAGCAGCAGCAGCAGACAGCCTTGAAAGACGGACGGAATATCACCTTTATCGAGGGCAGCTCCCTACGAATTGAAGCCAGCAAGAGTACAAGACGTCAACCTCATCTCATCCCCCCCCCCCCCCCCCCCCAGGGTCCACACGCAGGCAGTGAGGCACAACACTCCTACCTCCAGATGAATCCAACCAGGAAGCAACTGAAGCGAGGGCGAGAATGATGGAGGAGTAGGAGGCCAGGAAAGAAAACTAGAAAAGTAAAGGCGTCGTCATATTGGCAGGCAAAGGATCCGGGGAAGCTGGGAGAGGAGTGAGGACAAAGGAAGCGGGGGGCATTGGCTATGCTGCTGCTGCGGCTCACGTGTACTGCGATGTCTGCACGGCCTGTCGGCACTGTGTGCAGAGCAGGCAGTGCAGTTCGTCGATTCGTTCCGGCTCTGCCGGTGGCCACCAGCGACCGTCAACGGAACTGACAGTGATGCTCGCTTCGGCGATGTCAGCCTAATCGGCTGCAAAGAAAAAAAAAACAGGTTTGGTTATCCAAAGACGCAGACCCGTCTGTACCGCGTGTGCACAGCAGCATGGGACATCACTGAAAGTCTGAAACAGGGGAGAGGGTGAGGACTGCGGACATCACTGAAACAGCATCCACGGGCAGAGATGCAAGAGCCCGACCAATGCGTCAGCCAAGTACAGCGTCCTGTCCGGGCAAACGGCATCCTCAGGGAACCCTATTTCTATGCAACATTCTCTTTCTAAAATTGCATGACACATTTTTGTGAGAAGAAGAAAAAAAACGCTTTGAAACGGAGAAGGGAAATAGATAAATAGTAGAATATGAATCTGAGATGAATGAAGCAGATGCCGGAGAGGGGAGGACGGACGGACGCGCGCGGACCACAAAGCTCTGATAAGCTCACAGGGCGGGATCATGCATGGCAGCAGTAGTGGTAGCTTTCATTGCAGCTGCATCAATTCAGTGATCCGCCCGCCCGTCCGCGGCCAGACTTGATTGCGAACCGCCGAGGACCCCGCTCCCGCAGTTCGCTCGCGCCGCCTGCATGCCTGCCTGCCGAGCCTCCCAGCCGGTGGAGCAGCAGCGCGAACGGATGCGTCGCCCCGCCCAGGCCACCAGCGGCATTAACGCAAGCCGCTCGACCGTCGCTGTCGCGGCAGTTAACCGAGCCGGCGGAGCTCGCCGCCGCCGCCCATCCAACCACCCACAGATCGGCGGAGCGGTGGGGAGAGCCGCCGACGCCTCGGCTCGCTGCGCTGCCCAATGGCGATCGAGTTCAATATCTAGGGCACGTAGGGATCGATCGAGCAGGATGGATGACTGCTATTGACGATTTTGGGCCGTGCGGGTGGGAGGCCGGCCGGCCGCCGGCGTTGAATGCCGCGCCAGGACGGTTCGCGGGTCAGGGGGCAACACGGAGATGCTCGGGTTTTAGCTGATCCTCCGTGCGCGGTGTACGTCCGTGCGGCCGTGCGAGCGCGCACTGGTCAACAGAAGAACAGGCGCGAAACAGCGGGCGACGCTAGGAGGCCTATTGTGGATGGGCCCGCACGAGCATAACAGACGTGTTTATTGGGCTCGACGAACTATTGATCCTTGGGCCGAACTATCGAGATGACATTATATTATATCTCGGTAACAATAGGCCCGATCCGATCCATCCACAATAGGCCTCCTAGCGTTATTACTTTACTTATATTTTTACATACATGGAACTTAGGAAACTTATCCAACACAAAACTTATCCGATCAAAATTTTAAATTTTGAAACTCATTGTCAACACTTTTAGGCTCTCTATCTTGGAAACATGAAACTTACATTGGGTAGACTTCCCTTGGAACTATTTTCACTGTCTTAAAATTTTATTAGATTTTATAAATATATTTTTATAGACAAAAACTAGTCAAAGGTCAAAGTTGCATCCCAAAGACCAACAAAGTAGTAGTGTTTTTTTACCAGTGGGACTAATATATCGTGGACACCATCCCTGAATAATACTAGAAACAGTTTTGCTATTTTTCAAGCGTTTGAAACCAACTTATGGGTCAACATCCAATTCCTCGTGGGTAGGGGTGGTTGGCCATGAACAACGGATTTGTGGTTCGGTGCCACTGAACCTAATAAACGTTTGGTAAATTAAGCACCAGTGCGTGTATAGTTTCATGACCATTCCCATGGTTTAATTGCCGTCCCTAATCTCCATCCCCTGTCGTGCAGCGAAATTGACCTCTGAAAATGGCATGCAACGTAGTGACGTATTACGCACTACACACCCTTGCTGTTACTTGTACCTCTGAGGAAAGATGCGTGGCCCGTTCTCCATGTAGAACTCGTTGACCTTCTCGGCCGAGAAGAGCGGGCGCTTGTCCTTGCCCGGAGCGGCGAGCATCGCCGTGATAAGGCCGCCGGTGCTGGTTCCGGCGATGTAGTCGAAGTAGTCGGCCAGCCGTGCGTCTGCCCCGTCGAGCTCCTGCAATTACAGGTACAGCGCGCGTGCAGTGTTAGCTTCGTCAGTGAACTCTGATGTTTGTTCATGTGTGATATATATATCTAGCAATAGCTGACGAAACGCACTTGGAGCTTCTTCTCAAGGAAGGCGAGGATGGTGCCGGGGATGATCCCTCTGATGCCGCCCCCGTCGATGGTCAGCACCGTCACCCTCCTCATCCCCACCGCCGCCGGCGGCGCCAGTAACGTCGGCGAGGTTAGGCTGGCCATTACTTAGAGAGAGATCAGCAAAGGAGGATGACGAGAGGTGAAACAGGAAGTCTCTCTGATCTCTTTCTAGATAGCTGAGACCGATCTGATGATCGATTGCGGATGTACTTAGGGTGGTTTTATATTGGGCCAAGCAGATCGCAAGTCTTTTGGCAGTTTGTTAATTACTCCAGTGACAAATAGAAAATGTTTCTGAAGAGACCGATCGGGTGAGGTCAACTGCCGGATCGAGCAAACGAACAGACGCTTTCACATCGTCTCATCGCACATGCATGCTGTAATTAACATAGTGCAATATGGCGTACTAGCTGCTTAATTTTGCCAGCTACTCCTACCTTGATTATTATTGAGTGGGTAGTACACTTGCACCCCGGCCGTCGAATGTTTCAAACCCTGTAGATTCTTGGTTGCTCGCACGAAGGTCCGTCGTCTAAGAACTGCAACTGGGCGGCGAATGCGTATGACGACAGAGACCACAGGACACGCGGATGGAAAAAAAACGCGAGTGGAGGGAAGATGACAGATGCATGCACAGCTCATTCCGGTTGAACAAGTTTAACAAGTGTGTCTATGAGAGATGAAAGTCTGCATAAACACTCAGTCAACTGGACTCACGGCCGAGTAACAAAATCAAAAACTGAAATAGCAGGAACCCACGTAGTCCCTTCGTTAAATTTTTTTGTATAAAAGGCACGTTTTGGACTGTTTGCACGAAATTTATTTATATCGACCTCTGCAAACCACCCGGTCAATCTTAGCCCTCAGGGCTCTCATTTGTTGTCATCGGCTCATTGCTATAGAGAACCCACGTACTCTCATTTGCAGATGACAACAAAAGAGAGCACGCGGAGTTTCTTAGGGTAGTCCGTTGGCGACGTGCCCTTGGGCATGAATCCATCCTGCCTGGTTATCCTCTTCGATATATATGTCATCCGTTATCACCATAGTCTACAACATGGAATAAGGTGCAGTACATGTACGATTTACATGCCGAGCATAATTAATACCTAACCATTTACTGGTAATAACAAATAACAAGCTCAAGCCTGAAGATCCGGTCGATTGCAGAGTTTTTATTGGGGGTTTCATATTGATGTTTTGAAGATAACCACAAGAAGCAGATGAGCTTGTAGCTCGGTGGTAGAACACCTGAGGTGCCACTCACCCAACGCTCAAATCCTGGGTGTTGCACAATAAAAATCCCCCTCACCGGCGCAGCCAGAGTTCGAAGGTTTTTTCATGACCAAAAGCTGATTTGCTTCCTCTTAATAAAATAGGGTGGGGGGCGTCTTCCCTCCCTGGTTGCGTTTTTTAAGATAACCACAAGAAATAAGGAAATGAAATGGTGTGTGAAACTATCTGTCCAATTCATAATTTCGTAGTTTGGTCCTTGATTTTATAGGCTCCAAATAGAATTTAATTTCATGACTCATTTGGGAATTATATATTGTGAAAGTATATTTCCATGATCGACTTAGTTATGTTCATCTTCCGCTGTCAATCTATCTCATTTGTTTAGAAAATGATGGTAAAAGTACAAAAAGGTCTAGTTCAGGATGAAGGGAGAACGGTGAATTGAAACTGGTAAGGTAGGCGGCAATGAGTGCGTACTCCCAGTTGATACCAATCAATTAGCCTCACATGAGAGAAAAAGAGGACGGACAATTCACTTGTTTCGATAGAAAACAAGAAACATGAGCCAGCCAGCCAGGCGCATACGGGTTTTGCACTTTTGCCCCAGAGATTTACAAGAGCGAGCATTACAAAACAACACCTCAGAGGACATACCAAGAAGACGCCCTTGCTTATGACAACGGTGTATGCATAAGTCCAGCTGAAGAGGATCCTCTAGGCACGTCGAACTCATCGACCGGCGATGGAAGGCAACGATGCAGACGAGCCCCTAAGCACAACTGCAAGTGTCCTCAAGGAGCTGTCAGGGACCAGGGAGGAGGTGGAGCGCGCCCGCGAGGCCGCGGTGCAGGCGTGGCTCGCGTCCATGCCGCTCGCCGAGGAGCTCGAGCGGCTCCGCGCTGAGCTGGCCGCGGCCAAGAGTCGCCTCGCCGCGACGGCGTCCGAGATACCGCCGCTCAAGTCGCTGATCGAGTCCACGAACGGTGCAGCTGCCGAGAGGCAGGCGGAGGCGGCGAAGAAGCAGGCCGCCGCGGAGGAGCTCCGGCGGCTGCGGGCGGAGCTCGCCGCGTCGAGGGACGCCAAGGACGCGCTGGAGCAGCGGGTGCTCATCCGGCGCCAGGCCGCGCGCGCGCTGCAGCTGGCCGAGCGCGCCGTCGCGGCGGAGACCCACGCGCTGGCGTGGGCCGCGGGCGCGGCCGCCGAGCAGGCCGCGCGCGCGCCTGTCGGGGGCGGTGACGGCGACGGCGAGGACGCCCACCGGACGTCGTGGCGCTGCCGGCGCGGAAGCTCGAGGAGCTGCGCAGGCGCGTGGAGGCCGAGGAGCGGAAGGCCGCAGAGCGCGTCGAGGAGGCCGAGGCGATGCGGCGCGCGGCGAAGGCGAGCAGGGCGGCCGCCGTGGCGAGGCTGGACGCCGCGCGCGCCAAGAGGCGGGAGGCCACCACCGCCGCCGAGGTTCGCGGCCGTGACGGTGACGACAACGACGGCAAGCGGGCGAGGTGCGCGCCGCCGCCGAGGAGCCGGAGCCGGAGGTCTTGCTTCTCGGTGAAGAAGCTGCGCAGCTGCTTGTGCGCCAGAGCCAAAGCTTGAGGCGGATGCGCCGCATGCTGAGATGTAGCTTTGGTGATCGAGCCGGTGACAATGGACGCATGCATCGTTCTGATGCTCCATTTCTCGACGAGATCTCGTATGATAATTTTTTTTAAAACACAGTATAGACGCAGACGCTCACAACACGCACGTACATTTATCTCTATTAATACACGCACGCAACTCTACCACTATGAGCACCTCCGATAGACTGAGCCGATAAATCTTCGACATTGACGAAGTCACTACAGGCGTCTCGCTGTCGATAGGAACATCACCTACCACCAAAAACACAAACACTATTAAATTCTAGAAAATTCTTATATGATAATTGATAAGGCTGGAACCTGGAATTTCTGAACATTTTGGTCGTCTAGTGGCATCTCTGAACTGTGTCATGCACTGTGTCGAGTTCATGGAATCGTCAGAGTTTTTTCCTGGGCCGCACTGGCTGGAGATGGACCATCAACAAATGGGCTTTTGACAAAGTGGCCCTATATAACTTCTTTCTCGTGAAGTCAACCAAAAATGACCAGACGGGGGTTGAGCTGACGCGAACGCGATCAACCCTGACGTAATCACCACCGTTAATCACTCTCGCAACGGAAAACCTCCCCGGCCCTCCCCAAGACTCCAAAGATCAAGAGGCTCTCCCCTGGTAACCCACCTCCACCTGACAGCTGAGCCCCACGTCAAGCGCTCGCTGCCTACCTCCACTCCGCTCGCCCACATGGATTTCTCCGCCGCCGGCGGCGGGCGTGGCCGCGGCGAGCCGGCCCGGTGGCTGGAGATCGCCGGGAAGCTCCTCGCCGCGCGGGACCTGGTCGGCTGCAAGCGTCTGGCGGAGCGCGCGGTGGAGGCGGACCCAAACCTCCCGGGTGCCGACGAGCTCCTCGCCGTCGCCGACGTCCTCCTCGCCTCCCAGCGCCAGCTCCCCTCCGGCCGCCCCGATCCGGTCGCCGTGCTCCAGCTCCAGCCCGGCCCCGACTCCGCCGCCGTCAAGTGCGCCTTCGGCCGCCTCTCCCAGCTCGTGTCCGCCCCGCGTAACCCCCGTCCCGCCGCGGACACCGCCCTCCACTTCGTCCAAGAAGCCTTCGCTGATCTCTCCAAGAACGCCTCCAGCGATACGGCTCCTGCTGCTGCTTCTACTCCTGCTTCAGGGGGTGCCTCGGCGGCCGCGGCCGATGCCGATGCGTTCTGGACGGCGTGCCCCTACTGCTGCCACGTCTACCAGTACCAGCGCGCGCTGGTGGGGCGCGCGCTCAGGTGCCAGAGCGCCGGGTGCCGGCGCGCGTTCGTGGCTACCGAGATCCCGACCGTGCCGCCTATTGTGCCGGGCACCGACATGTACTACTGCGCGTGGGGTTTTTTCCCCATCGGCTTCCCTAAGGCAGCTGATTTGAGCACCAACTGGAGGCCATTTTGCCCCATGTTTCCTGGGAATTTTCAATCTTCGCCGCAGCCAGCATCTGCAGGGGCTGCCAATGTTAATCACATCAATGTTCAATCTCCGCCGCAGCCAGCATCTGCAGGGACTGCCAATATTGATCCCAGGAATTTTCAATCTCCGCCGCAGACGGCACCTGCTGGGACTGCCAATGTTGATTCCAGGAATTTTCAATCTAAGCAGCAGCCAGCACCTGCAGGGACTGCCAATATTGATGTGCATAATGTTGAGAATAATGGCATATCTATTAATGCCAATTCAACACCAGCAAATGTGCAGCCAGCAAATAAGAGTGGTGTCCGTGGCAGTCCAGCAGGGCCATCTAGAGGTAGGATGAAGAAGACAACAGCCCGCAAGAAGGTTGGTGCCGTGCTTATGAAGCAGGCTTCCAGTGGGGTGGAAAGTGGCATTGAGCCATCTATGCTTGGGTCGGATTCATGGAATGGGAATGCAGGTAGTGGTAGTGGTAGTGCGCAGACAGCGGGTACTAGAGAGATCAACATAAATGAGGTGGCAAAGCCAACTGATGGCGCCACAATGCTGAATTTTGGTGGGGATGAGGACATTGGGTTTGATTTGGATGTTGATGCAACGGATGCCATATTGGGAAATTTACAGCACCTGCCGTTCTTGAGGGAGGATGACAATACCAGAAGGATGTTTTAGTTGTCGATGTGCTCAGTGTAGGTATTCCGTAGATGTGGTGTATATCATGCTGTTGAAGGAAATCCTACATAGTCCGATCCTTCAATCCTGCCCTTGCTGTCATTGCAACTATTTCCTATATTTATTCTGTGTTCCGTAGTTATCTACCTTGGTTCAGCTAGCTGGTGATCACTTGTAGCATCTGGATCAGTAATCTTTACAAATCTATAGTCTAGATTATCCCAAATTAGTTGGGGAATGTGTAATATTTGCCACCTGCAGATTGACTTAAGGAGATAACTGGTTGAGCAAATAATGCTTTCTGCATGGTTGATAGGTGAGGCTATTAGTTAAGGGTTTATAATGCAACAGAGGCCACATGGAGTGCTGGCAGATAAATGCTGATGAAAACAGTAAGTCTATTCTTCTTAGAGTTCACAAATCTCTCCCTATTCAGAAGGCACATGACATATCTTAGTGACTTCATGGACTCATAATTTGTTTGACTTGATTTGCATCGTTCAATATCAAACAAGTTGGTTACATAATGCTTTTGATTTTCTAATGCGGACCCTGGGATTTAAAGCAGTGAGCTCTACTCAATAAATCACCTGCATTGTAATCGTCATAATCATCCTGTTTTTATTATTGTCCATTCATCCGACCAAATTTCCAATTTTTTACGTGTTCACTGAGACAGAAAAAAAAATCTAATGTTGTATCTCGTTGGTCAGAAATTACACGTGACAAGGATTTGATTACAAACATGAGCTCGTGTTACTGCTAATAGAATGGTCACAGCGGGCTGTAACACAGTAACAGTAGATGCTTGCAGCCTGGCATGCTGTGGCTATGTGTTACTATGTAGCGTAACTTGTAAGTTGTAACACCAACAAAATTAGGGTATGCTTTGTACCAAAGACTATCTTGCCCTGTTTGCTATGTTAATATCATATCATCAGTCAGCTATCTGTGCTGAACCAAAAATAAATAAAATCAAGTTTACTGCAAGCTGTGCTCTTTCTTGCATCTATTGAGAAGTTTAAAAAAATTGACAAAACCTTCTAGTAATACATTTTGTAGAAATTGATTGAAATTGCAGCCAACCTTAGCTGCAGGCGTAGCCCTGTGCTGTCCTGATTTCAGGACAACCCTAAGGCCAAGGTACCAGCCAGAGTAGTTTCTATGGGATTCGAACCATTGTCTTCTATGCTTTCCTTTGGTTATAAAGAGTCTTCTCAGCAGCTATGTGCGCTCTTAGACAACAGGAGTACTAAAGATTTTCCACCAGGAGAATTGCAACAAAGTTTTTGTAGATAATTTGTAGTACGGTATCTTAGTTGTAAATTTTGTAGAAATTTTATTACCAGAGTTTCCTTTTTTGTGTGATCATATCCACAAACTTCAAGTTATAATGACTTCTCAACTGAATATTTGATTTATACTGATGTTCAAGTTCTTTTGTTTCAGATATCTCGATCAGAAAAGTTCTATGCAGTCAGTTGATAGCCTTCACCAGTCACCAAAAGGAGCTGAATAACACAAGTGGCACGGTTCAGTTTAGGGCACGTCAGTGGCTTGTAACCTATGATTCTTTCTTTGATTTTTTGCCAAGCTTGCCTGAAATAACAGGAGTTATCTGTTGTTGGCTGCGGCGGAGTGGCGGGTTGGGGGAAGTAGGAGGAAAGGAGGCTGATGTTTGCCTATCTTATCTTGATCCAGCGTCACATGAATCGTGCGGTTTTAACATCTGATTAACTCGAATTTTCATGAGCTTTATTCATATGTATCGAGAGATTATTAGGTACCAATTTTAGTTGAAAGTTTGCTTCATATCTTGTGCATTATTTTCGCTTGGCCGTTCGCACCAGGAGAGAGAAAAAATGATGGAAATTTGATCATTTCTTCTTCCTTTTTTTTTTGAAAGACCCAGATTTGATAATCTCTTGCTTTGCCTCTTATTGGTAGCCTACCTTTTTCTCATTGCCATTTAAACCAAATTCACTGAGATGGACATACTGGTGCTTGCACAATTGATTCAACAATTGCAGCATAAGGTTTTCTAAAAAATTACAGAAAAAGTACTTATAATCAGAAACTCGTAACTCAAAATTATTCACAAAATGTCCACCTAACAAGAAAGTAAAAAGGACATTACTTCAGTTTTTTCTTGCATCTTGGTCAATCAGATACCTAAGTCTAGCTAAAAGATTAGCACAGTTTTGTTTTTTCTTTTTTTCTTTTTTTTTGAGAAAAGTTTTGTTTTTTCTTTTTGAAGCGAGATTAGAACAGTTCTGAAGCTTTTGTATAATCCAACAGAAGCGATTCTCAAAAAAGAAAAATCCCACAGAAGCCCGCACGTTATCCTACAAGCCGTGCGATCGAGAACCAACGGCTGCGATCGCTTAACTGGTGTGGGACCCGGGAGTCGGCGCCTGCGCGAACACGTCGCAGACTGCCACTCCCACGTCACCCATCCACTTCACCTCGTCGTCGTCTTCCTCCTCGCCTTGCAGTCCTACTTCCTCTGTACCTCGGGTCGCCGTGGCGTCACGTTACAGCCGCAGGGCGCGGCCTCAAGGAGAAGCGTGGTAGTGGAAAGCGGTGGTGGGGCGAGATGATCTCGCAATTCTTCGTGTTGTCGCAGCGCGGCGACCACATCGTCTTCCGCGACTGTAAGATCTGGATCCCGTCTCGTCCCCGCCCGATCTGGGCGGGCAAATTTCGCTTATTCGTAGTGATCCGGTGCTGATTCGATTGGAAACTTCGTGCGGGAGGGTGCAGATCGCGGCGAGGTGCCTAAGGGCAGCGCGGAGATCTTCTTCCGGAAGGTGAAGTTCTGGAACGACGACGAGGCAGAGGAGGCGCCCCCAGTCTTCGTACGCATCTATTCCTTACTCCTGCGCTCTTACTCAGACTGCAAATTTGCCGAAATTGGTAGGAAACTTAGTTTTTTTAGCTGTAATTGTGATGCCTTAGCTTGCGATGTGTTAACGTGAACTGCTGTTCTAGCGAGCTTGTCGGGCGATCGGGACTAGCACTATGATTTTCTGAAAACGTGTGCATTCAGAAACTGACGAGCAGCGGCGAATTGTAGATAGAAGAGCATTACCTTAGAAATCAGGGTGACTATGACTCAGGAATTCAGTTGTTTCTGGGATCATTATTTGATTTGTTTCATATTGTCTAGCCAACTCCCTGTTCTGTTTCCATCGGTAGTGTATAACAGATCATTTGGTTATAGCATGAGATGATACATTTTGCATGAATATATGCCTAGGTCGAAGGTTTTAGGATGAACTGAAATAACTGAGTGTAATACTTTTGTGATTTATTCCAGCTACTTTGCGACCGTTTGAAATTAGCAAGACATGTGCCCATTAAGATATATTGTAGTCCAGTGGACAATGAGCTGTTCTGAATGCGTGTGGTATGCAGTTGTCTCCATATCAGTGGACCCTTTTTTATGGAAAATTAATCTTGAGGTAAAACAGTATGTTGGCATATTATAATCTTTGATCCTAGATTAAACTGAAAGAGTAAACGTCAGTTTTGTGGATGACAAGATAGAGAGTCTATCTGTTCTGCTTATTGGTGCATTCCTTTACTACTTGATCTGACACCTGGTATTTTACCTTTTGTGATGACAGAATGTTGATGGGGTTAACTATATTCACGTCAAGGTCGCAGGGCTATTTTTTGTAGTAACTACAATGGTTAATGTTTCTCCATCCCTTCTCTTGGAACTTCTGCAAAGGATTGCACGTGTCACAAAAGATTATCTTGGTGTTCTGAATGAAGATTCACTGCGGAAGAATTTTATTTTGGTGTATGAATTGCTCGACGAAGTCATTGTAAGTGCTCTGAACCACATCACACACCAGTATCAACTCCTATCCATTCTGACCTAGTTTTTAGGTCGCTACCAAAATCTAGTGTGATTTTAACAAAGAAGTTGCGTGGTTCTGCAGTGATTAGTATGCCTTTTCATCTGTTTATGGGAATGCTTACTGTCATCTATTGTGCAACTAGGACTTTGGATACCCACAAACAACCTCTACTGAGGTTCTGAAGTCATACATATTCAATGAACCTATCATGGTTGATGCTGGACGGCTACCACCGCTTGGTCCTGCTGCTATGTTCATGGTAGCACTTATGCATATTAATGCAAGAAATATAAGATTAGGTTTACTTGACAAGAAACGTGTTTTCCCCATACTATTGTGGCAGTGGCATAGTTTCAAAATTGATACCCCTGCCTTTTGCAGCAAGGCACAAAGTGTATGCCTGGTACAGCTGTTACAAAATCTGTTGTTGCTAATGAGCCTGGGGGGAAGAAGAGGGAGGAAATTTTTGTTGATATAATTGAGAGAATAAGTGTGACATTCAGCTCTAGTGTAAGTACCAGTATATGCCATGCCTTGTTAATTACTAATTTTTTTCTCCTCGATATTTGAAGATGTTGAGCAATTTGGTTTTCATTCTTGAAATCATTCTATTAAATTTGTTGCTTTAAGTCAGGTGGTAATGATGCCCATTTCAATGTTACTTTTCATTTTATATACCATCATTTAGTGTTATTTGTTATCACCTTTACTGCCAAAGTCTACCTTTTGCCATCTTGTTCCTTATTCCATTACTGTTAAAGTGATTTCTGTGCTTACTATTCGAGACTGAAGACACATAAACGGGGCAGTCACTATCATGTTCCTTTTTTTACTATCGAATTCCAACTCCATGAGACAGGTTCTTGTTGTGACAAGTGATGGCCTAATAGTTCTCAATCTTGTGATTTTTCTTGCACTTAATTTTATGGCAGATGTCTTGATTTTTCTTCAATTACTAAAGGGCACTTTATTTTGTTGTCTCATTTATTTCTCTGTAGCTATATGATATCACATAGCATTTTTTTTTTCATGGAGCACTACTGGGACATTTTTTTTCATGACTTATATCTCATTTTCATTCAACAGGGCTACATACTTACATCTGAGATTGATGGAACAATTCAAATGAAAAGTTACCTCACTGGAAACCCAGAAATTCGCCTTGCCCTCAATGAGGATTTGAGCATTGGAAGAACCGGATCTTCTTCCTATGGTATGACCATTTGCTTTTCCTTTGACATATACATTCTCTACTCTCATTGATGTATAGTCTGCATATGACATAAGAAGTTTATCTCCTTTGTACAGTGTTCCTTTTTTATAGCACATTGTCCCTGATCCTCTATCTCTGTAACATGAAAACTGGGTTATGTTTAATAGATAATGTTTTTTTCAGAATGGGGTTATTTGATGCATATATTTATGTTTTACTACTTACTAGTCACTATGAACATGGATCACTTATGTGCATTCTGTTTTTTTTCACGAGTGCTTTCTTCACCATTTAAATATGTACTACAGTAAATATTAACATTTGAACTGCACTGTGTTTATTAGCATGCTGTTCACTCTATTTATTTAGTTGTTATGTCTATTTCTGAATATTGATCACAGACAATATTGCAAATATTTATTGCCAGATTACAGAAGTTCTTCTGGAGGAGGAGCAGTCATTCTTGATGATTGTAACTTCCATGAGTCAGTACATCTGGACAGCTTTGACATTGACAGAACTTTGACTTTAGTAAGTACTCTAATAAGGCTTTTATTTCTAGTTATGTCATTTCTTCGTGCAGAATTTCAAGCACTACATTTACAATGTGTTAACTGTTAGATAATTTACATTTACCGTTGCATAGATACCACCTGATGGAGAATTTGCTGTAATGAACTACCGGATGACCCAAGAATTTAAGCCACCGTTCCGTGTAACTGCACTGATTGAAGAAGCTGGACCATTGAGGGTACGGAATTCTTGTCTTGCTATTAGGCATTGATGCTATTATGTTTTCAATTTGATGAAACCCAATTCTTTTATTATCTACACAGGCTGAAGTTCTACTGAAGATAAGAGCAGATTTCTCTGCAAATGTCACAGCTAACACAATCACAGTACAAATGCCAGTGCCCTCCTACACAATGAGGTTAACTGTAGCTTTATCTTGTTCGTGATAAGTTAGAAAAACGGGAGAAACTGACTGCTGTTTTTAATGTTAGCTAAAGTTTAACGTCATGGATTACATTGCAGGGCAAGTTTTGAGTTGGAAGCTGGAGCAGTTGGGCAAACAACAGATTTTAAGGAGGGATCCAGGAGACTTGAGTGGAATCTAAAGAAGGCAAGTGCCAACAAGGATCATCATATGTACATCCTTCAGGTTTATGCACTGGAACTGTTAACTTTGCTAAATTATTTTAACTTTTGACATTACAGATTGTTGGTGGTTCTGAGCACACCCTTCGTGCAAAGCTGACATTTTCCCAGGAGTCACATGGTACGTATTTTGTTTAAAGCATCTCATGCTTATGCCCTGACTTGGCAGGGTCGTTTAACTTGCCTGTTAGGCAACTTGTTGTGACATCCTCCTTTGTGAAATGCAGGAAATATCACAAAGGAAGCTGGTCCGGTGAACATGAATTTCACTATACCTATGTACAATGCGTCAAAGTTGCAGGTAAGGCCATCTGCCGTATGATCCTTTGTGAAATGTGTCCACTCGCACTATAGAGCTTGGAAATGTGCTGGTTCAACTAGCAAAATTACTGGTCCACGATTGATCATCTTTTTTAGTGCATTTTTAAAGTTAGCCATGTGCTTTTTGAAACTTGTTTCTACAGGGTGCTATACACTCTTGGCTCTTATATAGTTTACATATTCTCCAAGGTCTTCTCTGCTCAAAAATATTAACATGCATAATAAGTTGCGGGATGTTTCTGATCAGCAACTCTGAATTTTATCTTTTCGTCTCCTGCAGGTCAGGTATCTTCAGATAGCGAAGAAATCAAAGACATACAATCCATACAGATGGGTGCGATATGTAACACAAGCTAACTCCTACGTAGCTCGTCTATGAGGAATCCGTGTTTGTACACTTGTTTCTGGTCCATTTTTTGGTGTATTATTTGAGGTTTATCTTGGACAGAGTGGCATGTATCTGTAACTTTATAGTGGGACAATATCACTCTGCTCCTGCAGTCGAATACATTGTAGGGTCACAATTTTTTCCCCGCGTACAATGTGCAGAATATTCATGATCATGTTTTAATGCTACAAAATGAATGAAGTTCTTGTTCATGCCTTCATGGCACTTCTGGGACCCATCATCTTAGAAATTTCTGTGAGGTTATGTGGTGCTCACAATATCGCGCTAAGTGTAAACAGCCTTGCAGCTTTTCTTCAAGAATTTTCCTCTGCTTCTGCTGTTCCCGTTTGTACGGATGAACCCTTAATGGTAAGATCTCGCCAGATATTAGTTACCTGGTATTTAGAAACTTTCGAGGATTTTATATCGACAACATTATCATTTCAAACTACTTTTAACAAAGAACATTAAAGGATTTTAAAATCTGCCGCCTGGAATTTAGAAACTTCCGAGGGTTTTGCAAAAATAATATTTTGTAGGAAACTTTAGGATTCATATGAAAATGTACAATGAAAGGATAGAATTTTTTACAAGGAAACACATCTCGTGATTGAATGCATCTTTCTTTCGAAGAACATGACGAATGTACAAATCTTCTTTATGCTCCATTCTGCCACTTTCAGTATATCCAAACCAACAATCATATGAACATGAATCCCTACGACTTTAGATACACATTTTTATGTGCTATGCAGGTCAAGAAACAACAGTCACCTCTGCCATCCTACAACTCCAAAACTGCAAGAGCAGCACAACCAAAAAATCTTTTCTGGGGCCACTCTGGGGTCTGATCTGACTTGAGAGGATGTGGCTCAATTGACCGTGGAGAAAAGAGCAAGCATAATTCATGGAATTCATAGGAGCCATCCTCCTCAAATGCTTGAACTCTAGAAAATCATGCGTGATATCCTGAGTCTGTTAAATCTTCCCAGCTGCTTCTGTACGCATCCTCAGCAACTCGGTGCGTTTACTTCTCTCCATTTCTTCTACCAGCCAGTCAACACCATGTTTGATCCCCGTCCTGCAATGGAAGAGCAAACTTTAAATCACGCATGATATGCTTCAAGTGGCAAGTTTGATGATATCCTCAATATAACCATCTTATAAAAAGATGAGTTAAGTGATAAATAAATTTGAAAATGACATGGAAATGCTCTGCTCACCCATCAAAAGCAGATCCAGCCTGGAAAATGCATGGCCTCTCATCTAACTCTTTAAGATGCAGATGTCTAGCCAATTCTTCCTCCGAGACAGCTGCTGGTGAATCCTTTTGACAGATCCACATAAACATCAGAATATAAGATTCATGAGGTAAACATAGAATTTGCCACACGAATTTATATCTCCCATAAAGAACTGGGCAGGATTCCAGGAGACTACCAGACTAGGACTAATGTTGTCAGTTCTTTATCTTTCTCATGTTGTAACTGGAAGTCATGTAACCAGAAGTCATAAAAAAAAAGGATATGACTACCCTATCAGTTTCTGATATACTGATTGATCCAGCTATATAAATCTGCATTGAAGATCTAGTTTACACAAACTACATGTGGATGTGATGATAACTAGTTTCCTAGAACTGCTCATTTTCACATAACAAAATGCAGTTATCAACTACAAGTAAAAGGATGAAGTTTTAAAAGGTAATTGCTATGGAGTATACAAAGCATTCAAGATAACTGCAGGTAAACCAACCTGCTTGTTTGCAAATATGAGTATTGGCGCTCCTTGCAGATCTTCATGGCGGAGAACTTTCTCTGAAATAAAAGTCCAGGTTACTGTTACCTAAAGTAATAGACTCTTGATCAAGAATATTGAAGCATGTGCTCACAGTTATTTGCTGATTAAACAAATGGAAGCAACTTACCAAGAGCAGATTTGGCATCCTCAAATGATGCAGCAGCAGAAGAGTCGATAACATATATTACAGCATGTGCCTCCTCATAATATTTCTCCCATATTGTTCGTAGGCCAGGCTGGCAAAATATGTATTTGTGTAAGAAATTGAAATAACTAAAAAAACATTGTCTGACTCATGCTTCTGAAATGATCACATGAACTCAATTTCTGCTTCTTGTTAGAGTGTGAAGGTTAGGCCTACACGCATTGACAACATATCCTTGGGTAATCAGAAACACCACCAATGGCGAGGTGTTGGTCAAGATCAATGCCTATGCTCTTAATGATGATGACAAGTCATTAAGTCAATGAAGAAGATTTTGCACAACCAATTGGCATCAAGCAACAGATGCAGATGAAGATCTCTGCAGCGTTAAGGTGCAAGCTTTTAATACACTACATTAAGATAAGAGGAATTGACATGTGGAACAACATAAAAAACATGAGCATTACAAGCCCTTGTTGGTATTTTTTTAATGTGGAGCAAGATAGAAACATGATCACTACATGCCATGAATACAAGCACATGCTTCAATATTGTAGAGCTGTACCAGTCCACTGGAAACCTCATCTTTGAGTATACTGATTATGTTGTAAAAACTGGACTTCACTTGCTAAGTACATGATCCAGGCGTTTTAGTTTGAGAATTGTAACAAGTTCTATCACCAGACATTGTAATGCTAAATCAAATTAACTGACAACCTATTGACTGAACCCTAAAGCAATCAACCGCAACAAATGCTGGATGGAGAGGTTTCAATGACAAGATTGTCAGTGATGAACTTTTTGGTATGTAACTCTGCACGAGAAACTATACCTGACCTCCCAGGTCCCAGAAGACAAGCTTTACATTCGCATCTTCAATACGCCCAATATTAAGCCCAACTGTTGGAACGATACGATCATGCGGAAGACCTTCTCCCTTCAGGTAGATCGACTTCAACTTTTCTAGCAAGGTCTGCATAGTCATGTTTTAACCACAATCAAGTTTGACACATAGATCGTGTAAAAAAAGTTTGACACATAGATTAGTTCAGATAAATACGAAATGAACTCGACCTAATAGTTCCAGCAGCCAGCACGCAGGGAACTGCAGGAATTTAAAGAAACACAGTTATGATACACAAAAGTATTACCGTCTTCCCAGCCTTATGAACTCCAAGGATAAGCACATGGAACTCTGTCTTGCTGAAGACATGATTCCATAGGCCATAGAACAAGGAGAACATCGCTGTATGGTCGTGTCCTCCTCAATCAGCTGCGCACTGCCTGCAAAATCAACATCAGGTCACACATATTTCCCAACCATCGATCCACAGACGCCTTCTCCTGCATCAACTCTGCAATTGATCGTGAGCAGAGCAGGTGCCGGCGCCACCAAAGTGGCGAGGACTATGCCCGCTCAGAATAACCAACACATTTCCCTCCCACACTCGCAGACAAATTGACGACAAAGTGGGTGAATGGATCAGCGCACCCCGTCCCAGAACGAAAATTTTGGATTCGAGGGCTCACGGCAAAGAAGAATTCCACAGGAACAGAACGAGCGATCGGTCTGAGGAAGCTAGGGCTTGCTTACCCAGGAACGAAGCGATCGACCCGATTCCACGGCAGTGGCGTCCAGGGGAAGGGGGGCTTTTCGCCGACGCGTGCAGTTGGATGGATCTGGATCGAGGTCGCGCCGTGTTCGCGGGGAGGAGGGAGGGCGGTGGCGAGCCGAGCCGTGCCGTGCCAACGGGAGCCGGTTCCTTCCCGGTGGCCTGCGGACGGTGGACCCGGTCGCTGTGACTGGCGAATGGACCCTGTCGGGGTCGAACCAAACACGCTGCATGTGGGCCCAGGTAACTTTTTTTTCCCTGCATGTGGGCCCAGGTAACTTGATGTGATGATACTCCGGCCCATACGACTGATGATAGATTAGGCCCAATGAACCCTGTCCAGCCCAGTGGGCCTTGAGTTTCCGTTCTTGCTCCTTCCTCTTCTTCGCACGCACGAGTAAACCCCCGAGTCTTCTTCGCTGGTCTCCTCGTCTCGCCACACCACGCTCTCTGCGACACAGCAGGCGAGGGGGAGGAGAGAGGCAAGGCGGCGCGGTGGGCGGCCAAGGAGATCTGCGCGGCGGGCAAGGTGCGCCTCTTTCTCTCTCTCCTCTCCACCCAGATTGCCTAGGGGCCTAGACCGATCTGTTCTGTTCGTGCGGGGAGCCCGAGTACTTTGTGTTTTTTCAGTTCCTGCTCGATTTCCACTTGTGTGATTTACCGCGCGTCATTCAGTAGATTTACTCGAACTATTCGTTGGATCGGTGTTGTGGATTCCGTGGAATCGCGAAGGACAACGCGCTGCGTTGATGAGATCTCGCGACCCAGTACTTTCGCATCTGCAGAGGAATCGTGAGATCTAGTGCGATATGAGTCAGGAATCTGTTTTTTCCCGGTAAAAGCAGCCTGTGGAGGTTCATTTAGACTAGATCGTTGGGATTTTTTTTCGTAGATGTATGCTTGTTTAGTATAATTTTGGGTGGCATGCTGTACAAGTCCCCTGACGGAGGCTAAGTTTGCGCGTCATGATTGTTGATTAGCCAGTTGGCGTGTGCACGAGTAGGTTCTGGAGAGATAAAAATTTATGTGATTATCCAAGTCCCCTACAATAGTGATTTCGAATCCAATTGACGTGTTAGATCCTAGTAATTCTGCGATGCTTAGGAGTAGTGCTGTAGGCTGTAGTGAGGATGTGATTGAAAAATACATGCTCCATTTATCATGAATGCTGAGCTCCTGAGTCCTGCAGTAGCGCTGAAAGTTTTTTGAATTTCCTCTGGATATTACTCATTTACTCTTCATACTCCTGATATCATAATCCATAGCATGGTGCAGTAGCATATATTGATTAGCACCATTGTGAGTAATATGATAGTTTAGTTGCAGCATGCTCTCCAGTCTATATCATGGCCATCTTTTTTTTTTAATCATGGTACACCACTAGAAGGCTAGAATCAATTCATCTATCTGTTGTGTCATGCTATCCCGTCCCTGAACTACTAGAAGCTGAGGACACCTTCATCATGTACACACATGGATAACCGATTCATATATTCAACTGGATTGCATTCCTCAAGCAATGCATATCATTACAAAGCTCCCTGTTACTGTGATGCTAACTTGATGTAGCCCAATTCCTCATCTATTTAGATGTCGTTAGTTAAATATGTTTGAGCCTTCACAGGTCATTGGAGTCGTTGGGTTCAGGGGATGGTTAATTAAGCAGTGGAATTGATGTGTTTAATTTTGACGACTTCTTTTATGAAAAAACAATGAGTAGCCAGTATTTCGCTCCTTTCTGGAATCATGCGCGCCTGGTTTATAACCTCTGGCTTTATCTTGTGTTCATCACATTAATATGCAATATGCTTCTGACAAGCGACTATTCTTATTGTGGATAATTTCTTCAAAAATGCGCGAATTACTTGTCCTCAGATATTAACCATTTTGTTTTTGCCATCTTTGTTGCAGATGTTTGACGACCAAGACCTGGGCTTCTTTGCCAATTTCCTGGGCATCTTCATCTTTGTCTTGGTTATTGCCTACCACTTCGTGATGGCAGACCCGAAGTACGAAGGAAATTGATGCCCTTATGTTGCGCAAGGAGATCTTACGATCTGCAGATCCAAATAGGGCCATACTATTTAGTTAATGATAGCGAGCTCATTTGACATTTGTTGAGTGCATATCGTGAAAGCTGGACATGCAGCTCCTGGCATTTTGACTTCACTCGTGTCTTAATCTTATGAATTAGTAAATCCCGAAGTTTTCTAAAGATTATTCGAGGCCTGCCGTTGGTCTGTTGTTTGCTGGGTAACTTGTGCTTTTATGCCGTTCGGTTCATGCTTTGCCAGACTGATATCAGTCCTTCGCTTTCCTGTTTATTGGGCTAGGATACTGGAGAAACATAATA
The DNA here is from genome assembly GCA_032594955.1 of Panicum miliaceum. Classification (NCBI taxonomy): domain Eukaryota; kingdom Viridiplantae; phylum Streptophyta; class Magnoliopsida; order Poales; family Poaceae; genus Panicum; species Panicum miliaceum. The sequence goes on along the minus strand of CM064057.1, from coordinate 3,230,280 downwards.
CTGCACAGGAAGCAGATATCAAGCGATTGCACAAGGGATTTTCTTGTATTTGATTCAAAATACTAGAAGGACAAGGAGGACGTGCTGGACGGCCTCGAGGGCGTCCTCCTCGAGCCGCCGCAGAAGCGGCACGTCGTACGGCGGCTGCGCTCAAAGTACCTCCCGGAGCTGACCGGCCACTCGCTGGAAGGATACCGCCGCCGGGCGCCGGGTGTTCATCGACAATTCGACATCACGCCGGCCCCAGGCGGCGGCGCGGCATCGTGTTTCAAGAAGCACTACACGAGGGGGAAGCGCGAGTTCGAGAGCGTGCGCCTCACGGCGGCCGCGGGAATCGGGGACTGACTGGAAGGGAACGTGAGGGAGGAGAACTACGTGGTGGTGAAGGCCGGCGTGGAAGCGGCGGAGGAAATGCTCCGGCAGGGCGCCGCCGTCGTGCGGCGCGTCGACGAGCCCTTCTTGGACAGTTGGACTGCGGGGAGGGCGACGGCGCCTGCGGCAATTCGGGCCGGCGACCCTACTGGCAATGAATGCCTGACCCTTTACGGACGCCTACGTGATAGGGCGTCGCCGTGCACCGATGGTGGAGCGGCATGCTCAAGTAAAGAGAGAGAGAAACGGGAGCTCAAGATCACTGGGGTTCACAAGCAAAGAGAGTTGCAAGAGAGTTGCGTGTGCCAATCAATTCAACCATAAGAGGAAGAAAACGTAACAATATATAGGACTCCAATCAACCTGGAATGAAGTGTCATATTCTAAAATCCTAGTTTTTTCTCTCTAGTTTTTTTTAGAATAGTTTTCTCTCTCTACCGAACGGGGTTTTTCTTCGCGAAGGACTCTAAAATCCTACTAGTTTGTTTGCCAGCCTAACCCATGAGTCGAGAGAGTAGGCCCAGCCCAACAGAGCCAGAGGCCACGTACCATGTACGGCGACCGGAACGCGATCGAGCGTGTCGCGCGGCACGTCGGGAACGGGGAGGGCCTTGTAGGCGGGCGCCGGCCGCCGGGCCCGGCCGAACCGCGAGTACGCGACGGCGGTGGACTGGTGGTCGCCAGCCGGTTGGCGACTGGGTGCGCAGCTGGTGTGCCGTGTCGTGCGTGGTTGTCGTGACCGCGAGGCGGCGGCGGCAGCAGGCGCTCGCTCCCGACCACGTCAGATGTCAATACCGTGGCTGGACGGTAGCAGCGCGTGGCGTGGAGGAACGAAGGCCGGGCCAAGATTGTGGCACAATTGAATCAAGTGATCAACCTTCAACCAGACACACATCTTCTTCACGCACCGCAGGTGAATGCCACGACGATCCGCGGAAGCCCAGCTGCCCAAGTGATGAATTGCCATGACGACGCCGGCGCACGCCGCGCCGTGCGTCGCTTCCGCAACCGCAACCAACCGACCCAACATTTTTTCTTCTTCAACGGGGGAAAAAGGAAAAAGGAGGAACAGCCACGGGTACGCTTTGGCACGCATGCGGGGAGGGGAAGGGAAAGGAAAGTAGAGCCTCGCGCGTCTACGGGCCGTAGGCTCTTCGTGCCCGTCGCGGTGGCCACCTTTGCCGGGGGAGTTATTCCTCCGTGCACTTCTCTAGGAGCTTTAAGGATCCTAGCTAGGCATGGCTCTCCTGCTGCGGTACATTGCTCGGCGTCTCGGCTTTACTGGGCATGGCATTGATGGTTTTGGCAAAGTCAGCAATTCAGTCATCCGTCCGTCGTATTAGCTCTTGATTTTCGTTTTGCTGTTTTTTGCGTTGTGGCATGTGGGAAATGGAACAAAATCTAGAGGACATTGCAAGCATTGATTGTTGTGAGTAGTCATTGCGTGATCTCCCAACCAAATGTGAATTTATGAACACGGTTTTTTTCTCTCTCAACAAAACCACTATATGATCCACAGTAAGTATTGGCTTCTCTATCATTGTATTCCGGTTCGAAGATAACTGCATAGTTGGTGACTAATTGATTCCATATTATATTTTCAAAGGAAAAAAAAGAAGAAAGCGTAGTCACATGTTAGTTGACCAATAATTCTATACCGTACATATAGTTACACCGTCAGAAAAGGTGTTTTTTCTTTTATCTTTTCACGATCAATTTATTCTTGTAATATACCATGTCAGCGTCCAACAACAATTCGGTTGAGCCATACGTTATATGCATGTTATATGCATTTAAAGAAGACTATGCCAGATGTCATATGGGATTCACAGATTTTCATCCACACCTGTTTGACTAAAAACTAAAAATCTCAGTCACACGACAACAGTTATACAGTGTCCTGTGATTTATTACGGATATGGTGGAGGGTTTTGTGTGTGCTTTGTGCATATCTGTGGATGGACTGTGGGGGACGAAGCAAATAGCCAAGCTCACAATCTGCCGCTAAACACAGGGTGCAGATTATTGCCTAATCATTTTCATTCCACACCGCTATAAAACACCCAAACCCCCTTCCCCTTCCCCTTCCCTTCTCCCTCCCCTCTCTCTCATCTTGCCTTTCCCTTTGCCATTTTCCAAGACACGCCGAGGGAAGGGAGGGAGAGAGAGAGGGGCCTTCCTTTTCTTTATCTAGCTACAGCCGAGGAAAAGAGTGGCAACCTTCGGCCCCCAAGGAGACCAGTTCTTGCTGTAACAAGTACTACTAGTACTACCCGAGTTAGTCGAGTAGGAGGAGGAGGTCGCTGTTTGCTGCGATCTTGATTGATTGATTGAGATGGGCATCCTCTGCTTCGGCGCTTCCTCCGCCCTGCTCTGCGGGGAGGACAGGAACAGCATCCTCGGCCTGGGCGCCTGCGACGGCGGCGACGACGGGCTTGTGGAGGTGGGGAGTGGCCTCGATTTCTTCGACGCCGCCGGCGCCGTGTTCCCCGTGGACACCGATGAGGCCGTGCAGGCACTGATGGAGAAGGAGACGGACCACATGCCTCCGGAGGGCTATGCGGAGAGGCTGGACCACGCCGGATTGGAGTCATCTTGGAGGAGAGACGCCATGGATTGGATTTGCAAGGTGAAATAAAATAAGAAACACAAAATCTCTAGGATTTATTATATCACTAGCTCTTGCTTTTCGTTCCTTTTTCTCCGGTGGACAAATTGATTGATTTTAGGAAAGTGGTTGCATGCTTGCATTATCTCTTTTGACTTTGCGTGAACCTCATTTTTGGCTGCGTATCCTGCATCCTGTGGCCTGCTGCCGAATCGACCACCACGAGATAGCAATGAGCCTGCCACCCCATTGGCCCTTTTATCTAGAAATTTTTGTTTTAAGTAGAAACTGACGAGGTGCTGATCTTGTCTTCTCTCATGTGGGCTGCAGGTCCATTCCTACTACAACTTTGGACCACTCAGTCTTTACCTCGCTGTGAATTACCTGGATAGATTCCTCTCCTCGTATAATCTCCCAGTAAGAATCTGCAGCTATACATTGGTTGGTTCCTTACTGTGTCCAATTAATCTCTTGCTGATGGATGCGGTTTTTCTATGTTGTTTATTCTTGTTGTTGTAGCTTGACGAGCCTTGGATGACACAGTTGCTGTCAGTTGCTTGCCTATCTCTTGCTATCAAGATGGAGGAGACCGTGGTCCCTCTTCCTGTGGACCTTCAGGTGAGAAATTACAGCATTGTGCTAACACATAATTGTTCTATATATGGTCGGCTGATAAAATTCCTAAAATGTGATTGCTATACCGAAGGTCTGTGATGTGAAGTTTGAGTTTGAAGCAAGGACTATTGGGAGGATGGAGATCCTTGTCCTGACTACCCTAAAATGGAGAATGCAAGCTGTGACCCCGTTCACTTTCATCAGCTACTTCCTGGATAAGTTTAGTGAAGGGAAGCCACCGAGTTTTGCACTGGCCTCACAGTGCGCCGAGATCATAGTTGGCACTCTGAAAGGTTCGATTGACCTTAGCCTTGTCACTTGATCATCTGATGGATTCATTTACCTGCATTTCCAATGACAGGATGTTTCGGTGTTCTGACTAGAATATCTGTGTGCTATGGGTTTACAGGCTCTACATTCTTGTCATTTAGGCCATCTGAGATTGCTGCAGCGGCGGCACTAGCAGTGGTTTCTTCAAATCAGGTTGTTGGCTTTGGGAGTGTTCTTTCAGCATCTGAAATCCCTGTAAATAAGGTGAGTTTCTCTTAACATTTGCAAAGACCAATCAATGCACCATTGCCATTTACACCGTTTCTCAAAGTACGAAGCTTGCATCTTCTATTTCCTTCCAGGAGATGATTGCTAGATGCTATGAGCTAATGCAAGAGCAGGCACCGGTGAAGAAGAGAGTGCACATTAATGGAAACCCTTCAGTGCCACAGAGCCCGATTGGTGTGTTGGATGCAGCATGCTTCAGCTTTAGGAGCGAAGATGCAACGCTAGGATCGTCACAGTCAAACATCAGTAGTAACAACAACAATCAGGCTTCTACTCCAGCTTCCAAGAGGAGAAGGCTAAGCATTTCACCAATCTGATTAGAGCATATACCGTACAGATATCCGTTGGTAGCGTCGCATGGTGCGCTTATTTATGCTGTGATCATCCTAACCTCAGAGCTCATCAGGGTAACAAGTAGTGGTACAGAAGGATCCAGTGAAGCATTGTAACAAGCTGAGGATGATGACAGCAATAAGTTAGTACGACTTCTTGATCTCTGAGAAGAAAGAGGTGAGGAGGAAGCTTCTTCCTCTAGCAATTTGTAATTCCCTACCTCACCTTCCTCTTTGTTTTATTAATTTTTTCGCCATCCGAAGGCATTTGCGGGGAGATCTTTGTGGATATGAGATTGGAGATGTGAGGATGAGAGAGAAATCAACAAAAAAAGATTTTCATTTTTGTTCCTATGTTCTTTGCTAATATATATTTAAAGTAACTTGGGAGAACCGTTGCTTCAATTTCTTTTTCTGTGCCATTCTGAGAAATCGTGTTGATTCTTCAATGCAGTCTCTTATGACTGGGTTTGTATGAGTGCTTGTCTGTGGTACTTGTCCGTGCATCGTAGTTTTATCAACTGAACATATCATAAGCAAGTACAAATCTTGGCATGGTTTTGCACAAAGAAAGGCAAGCTTCTGTTTGTTAGTGAGATGAAGGAGAACAAGGGACAAGCGAATGCACCCCTTCTCCACAGAGAAAGAAGCCATTAGCGGTCATGGCTATGAACAGCAATGTTGACTTATACCTAGAACAAATGAACAAATGTCAATGTTTTGGTTCTTATCTGAGGTTTTTGTCCCTTTCCTCTGAACAGCATTGCAAACCATACAACAGAAGGAAAGCATTGTCATCTGATGAACTTCCAGGATTACACCTGGAGTCTTACCAAATATGAAAATCAGTTATGTCATTCTCAGCAATTAAATAAATGCTGAAGGGATCACTATTGGAGTACATCATATGTGTTGATTCATCTCCATATGAAACTGAAAACATCATTGTTCAGTCTAGAACACTGATATCTTGTCGTCACATTTGGTAACAAAAGTGATGAGGGTAGATTGACGCAATAAATTCACCTCAAAAGACTGGTGAAAAGCCTGCATTAGAAATTTATTGGAGCCTGTAGCTCTTTTTTCATATGGGGAGGACATTGTCTGAAGCCAACCCCTGGGAGCGAGCTGTTCAAGGAAATGAATGGGTCGAGTAGAGCTGGCTGTGAAGGAGGCCGCTGGCGGCAGGCTGCAGGCTGCAGCTGCAGCCATGACACCAACTGCTTTTACATGCAATGGTTCTGGGGTTCCTCAGCCTTATACCTGCAATGGTCTCCGTGCACCGTGCTGCGGGCCAGCGATTAACATGGCTGCACCTGCATGTTTCTCATGAAGGTCCTGAGTCCTGCCTGACACTGTCCAGGTACCAACTGAGACTAATAGAACTGAATATAAGACAGAAATGGCTACAGGTAAATACCAATTGGTTCTTGATTTGTAGTTGCATTGAGACAAGGCTAATCCAGACCTGAATACTTTTTTTTTTATTAGTTTGGCCAATTGGTTGCAAGTTGCAGCCGTATGCATTTCATCCCATGCTTTCGCACATTGCAGCACATGAATCTGACTACCTGAGCATGCCATGGAAAGTGCTAGTTAAAGAGGAATCTCTAAACAACAGTGACAGGTGCTTATCGACAATTAACGGCGCCTGTATGTTTATATACTTGTGTATATTACTATTAGACGAACACGAGATGACCAAATGTTTCCGTTAGGTTTGTGTTCCTTGTTGCCACATACTTTGAATTTAGAAAGTTTTATCTTTCTGATACCGCAGTACCATCAGCTACATCAAGACGACATTTTCTCACGCCCAAACATCACGTCACCAAAGGCAGTAGGCATCTTTGAATCAAATGCATCTGTTCTGTCGGCAACATGTCCCTGGTGATATACTCACGGCAACATCGATCAACACCAAGTCGAAACCTTGCGCCGGATTGCGTTTCGGCAGTTTGTATGCACATGTGAGCTCATCACTGCTGCATATATACATTAGCAAGCTGAGTGGGTTTATACTGCTTTTGCTTGCATTTTGTTTAGCACATCATCATCATCTTGCCAGGCGATCGGCCGGGATTGATGCATCCACAAGTGAGTTATAATGTTAGCACTAACCTGCTTAGTCAATCCACTGGAGAAAGACCCTAGGATTCTCTTACACGTACAGATACAACAAGGCAGAAAGAGAACAAGAGGCGTATCGGCGTATCCTCTTGTCTCGCGGACCTTTTCTTGCGCAGGGGCCGCCCTGATGGTCCTCTCTGAAATCTGAATGGCTCCGGCCGGGCTCCAAGATTCAGAATACTTAGCTAGCTCAATGTTGCTTTCAAGGAGCAGCCTCGTGTAGGAGACGTACGTCCTTTGCTTGCCGTCACGGTGAACATCACCGTAAATCTTTTAGCCCCAGTGTCATGTACAACATCTACTCGAGTAAGTTCCAGATGCCACAGCGATTCGACTTGCGGAAATGAGAATGAGCGGTAAGGCTAAATAAAGGCCGGCCGGCACGGCGGCTCTGGCTGGCCGCCGGCGATCAATGGCAGCGTGGTGGCAAATTAAAGACGCCGTTTGGCCGCGCTCGCCGCGACCGATATGTGTCGACGGGGACGCGTCGGCGTGTCGCGTACGTGCCCAGGACAGGAGGAGGAGGAGGCCAACGCGCAAGCCTCCAACCCGGAAAAGCCTGTGCTGTTCCCTGGCACCACAGTTCAAGCAGAGGCTACCGCGCGCCGAGGGCGTGTAATCCCTAGTGCCTCTCTCTGTCCCCGCGCGTCGCGCCACGCCGTGGCGTCGCACCCTTTCCTTCCGCAACGGACAAGACCGCGCCTGGTGCGCACGCGGCACGCTGCACAGCCTAAACAGCAGCTGGTCTCTCACTCATGAGTAAACTACTGTGCGGCACAGTTTTTACTACACGGGTCGCGAGACGGTATCACGGTGCAGCCTCTGCAGGAGTTGGGTCGCAAGTCGCATTGTGAACTGTGCGATCCTGGGTTGCCTTTGCGTTGCGCGCCTCGGAGACCGGTGAAGGGAAGGAAGAGGAGGTCGGTACTTGTCGACGTGCCCGAACGGATCCAAAGCAGCGCGAGCGAGGATGCCCTGCCCCCCAATCATACGACGGGTGGTTTTCCGCGCCCCCGTCTTTGCTCGTGCTCGCTCGTCGCCTTTTGATGCGGCTGCCGCGCGCCTGCCGCCGGGCGCACGCCGCGGCAGCGCGCTCTGCACGAGGAGATAGGTCAGGGCGGCGACGCGCGGCGCGCGGCAATCATTGCGCGCCCAAGAAGGGTCCCGGCCGCCCGGAGCATGGCGTCTCGCACGTTCGCCGGCGCGGGGCACCGCAGCCGTGGTGGCCTGCAGGTGGGTGCGGCGCGGCGCCGGGGTGCTACTACTGCTCGTGACGCGGTTAATGCGGCGCAGCGGCCGTGCGCCGCCGGCCGGCGCGTGTCGAGATCCGCCCGGTGATCGTAGCCGGGACCAAGCGATCGGGATCGGCCGAGCTGGTGGCGCTCGTGAGGGGCGTAACGCGACGCAACCACCGGGGGGCCTTGAAGGAGTTTTGGGCGGGGGCGGGGCGTGATCGGACCAAGGCTCGGCATTCCTTGGTGGGCCGACCACAGGATCAGTACAGCTGAGCAAGCGAGAGAGGCATTAACGATGGCTCTCGCGTTCGTTCGCCTTGTACCAAAAGCAAGGCAGCGCAGCTAGCATTGGCCCTCCCCTTTGAAACGGAGGCAGGGGGCGCACACATGGCGGGCGGCCGGCAGCTCGTGACGAGAGTAACGTGACGCAGCTACCCGGTGCTGCTCGATGGCCTCCGACTTCCGCATTGATTCGTGCATGCCTCAGCAGCACATGGAGGCATGCCGCCGAGGTGAGCATCCGTACACGCAAAAGACATCCTGACAACACAGCCCCATTGATTTCCATGAGACCATGCGCAAGTCGCTTCATCAGCAACCAGTACCCGGACGCGCAGGAGGAACTGGGACGGGGTCGCCGCCACATTTAGTGTTCGTGAGGGGTGGTAACGCGTCGCAGCCACCACCGATGGAGCTGCTTGGATTTGGCCGTGCACTTCTTGCCCCTGCGACCCCTGGGCCCTGGGCTGCGTCCTGCCGGCCGGCCTGGACCAGCAGCACGCTGACCTAGTAGTGCTGCCGCTCGGCGTGACTGTGCCGGCCTCGCGTACGTCCAGCGGAGCCGTGCATGGAGACGAACTGTGTTACGGATACGGCAACCCTTCTGCACGTGAGCAGCAGCGTCTGCGGTTCTGCACTCTGCTGCAGCCTGCAGGTCAGGTGCGACAGGCTGATCATACAGTTGTCTGGTTGGGGCAGGCCGCGACGCGATCATACAGCAGGCCGAAAGCGTGCACAATTCGGTCCAAAGCCCACCATCCAGCCCGCCATGTACCCACGCGGAAGCGGACCGAGCGGCCCACGTACACGGGCCCCCGTGCTGGTGGTTTTCGTTTTTGCAGGGCTGACGGCCAGCACCATCCACGCGCACCTGGCACTCGCCCTCGCCTGTCGCCTCCCCCGTTTCGCGCGTTGATTTGGCCGCGGTTCTTTGGCGGCGGCGCCGAGTGAGAGTGACCAACGCCTGCCGGCCGGCGAGCGCGCGCGGCGCCGTGTTCGCCCGATTTCGTGGGGGGGGAATACGGCAGGCGACGGGGCAAGCAAAACTCGTCAAACCCCTGCCACAACCGCAACCAAAGCCGCCGCCCGCCGCGCTCCTGCTCCCGCCGTTCCCGCCGCGATGAGGAGGCGCCCGGAGCCCCGTCTCGTCCGGTCCCTCGCCACCGCCTCCGCCTCGCCCGCCGTGCCCGCCCCGCCCCCGCCCCCGCCCCAGCTCCAGGCCTCGAAGCCGCCCCGCCCCGCCGCGCCGTTCCTCGCCGTGCTCCTGCGCCGGGGCCGCGCGGTCGCCGCGGCGCTCCTCAACCGCCGCCTCCGCGCGGCGGCCGCCCCGGAGGCCCGCGCCCTGCTCTCCGCGCTCCCGTTCGTCCGCGACGCCGTCTCCTACAACACCGTCCTCGCCGCGCTCTGCCGCCGCGGGGGCGACCTCCCCGCGGCGCGGACGAGGCCGTCGGCTTGCTCCGGACCATGCAGGACCGCGGGGTCCGCCCCGACGTCGTCACGTACGGCACGCTCATCCAGGGGCTGTGCGACGCCGCGGAGGTCGACGGGGCCGTGGAGCTGCTGAATGAGATGTGCGGCAGTGGTATTGAGCCGAACGTGGTTGTGTACAGCTGCTTGCTGCGGGGGTACTGCAAGTCCGGCCGGTGGCAGGACGTAGGCAAGGTGTTTGAAGAAATGTCCCGGCGGGGGATTCAGCCGGATGTGATCATGTTCACTGGTTTAATCGACAGCTTGTGTAAAGAGGGGAAGGCAGGAAAGGCCGAAAAGGTGAAGGACATGATGGTGGAGCGAGGGTTGGAGCCAAATGTAGTGACATACAACGTGCTGATCAATTCCCTGTGCAAGGAAGGATCGGTGAGGGAGGCGATGAGCCTAAAGAAGGAGATGGTAGAGAAGGGGGTGGCGCCGGATGTTTGTGACATACAACACCCTGATTGCAGGTCTTTCTGGCGTGCTCGAGATGGATGAGGCAATGGGGTTGCTTGAGGAGATGATCCAAGGAGATATTGTGCTTGAGCCTGGTGTCTTCACGTACAACTCGGTTATACATGGACTATGTAAGATCGGTCGGATGTTCCAAGCAGTCAAAGTTCGTGAGATGATGGCTGAGAGGGGGTGTATGTGTGACTTGGCGACCTACAATTGTCTGATTGGTGGATTCCTTAGGGTTCACAAGGTTAAGATGGCTATGAAGCTAATGAATGAGCTGGGCAGTTCTGGATTGAATCCTGATTCATTCACCTATAGCATTCTGATAAATGGCTTCAGCAAGATGTGGGAAGTTGACCGTGCGGAAAAGTTCTTGTGTACAATGAGAGAACATGGCTTAGAGCCTGAGCTAGCTCACTATATTCCTTTGCTTGCAGCTATGTGTCAACAGGGAATGATGGAGCGGGCTACAATTCTGTTCAATGAAATGGATAAGAACTGCAGGCTTGATGTTGTCGCGTATAGCACAATGATCCATGGTGCTTGCAAATCAGGGGCTAAGAAAATGGTTAAACAATTGATTAAAGATATGCTTGGTGAGGGTCTGACTCCTGATTCCGTGACATATTCTATTATAATCAACATGTTTGCAAAACTTAGTGACCTAGAAGAAGCCGAGAAGGTTCTTAAACAGATGACTGCAAGCGGCTTTGTACCTGACGTTGCTGTTTTTGATTCACTGATCAAAGGTTACAGCGCTGAAGGCCAGATAAACAAGGTTCTGGAATTGATTAGTGAAATGAGAGCCAAGAATGTAGCTCTTGATTCTAAAATTATATCTACTATTGTCGCTTCTCTGACAGATGAACACAAAAAGAAGCTACTGGAGGTGCTACCCTATTTCTCGAAAGAACTGTTGCAAGGCAACACCACCCCAGGAGTTCATGAACTCACTATGTGAATGATGCCCTGCACTTTGAACCTGGTGTCACTGGATGAACCCCATTCCATGTTCTTGTGGACAGATAGCCTGCATATTTGAAGGCTAATGTACGTACGCCTATGCTTGAGATTCCGTTCAGTTCACTTTACATGATTTATCTGTGTGAAGTTGAGGTAGCAATAACCCTAGATTTGTTGTTAATGTTACTGCTGGGTCCCAAAAAATTTGCTTATTGTTGCACATTCATTTAGTCAAGCTGCCGCCAGTGGTATGTGAGAGAAACTGTTGTGATTATGAAGTCTGGGCAAACTTGGTTGTCAAACCATTTGGAAGGTAATCCTAGAAAAGATAACTCAGTAGGGAGAACGTCCTTTCTGTAGCATCTCTTTGAGTGTGTTTCGGTCCCATCATGTCGGTAGGAAGGGGAGCCAGGGATGTAGTTTCTGACTAATTATGTAGCTCATCTTCTTAATTTCGTTGCTTGCACAAACTCGACACGCGAGCAATGCTAATCAACCTGAAATTGGCCAAGGCTTTGCCGGTCTCGTCTGCGTCCATCAGCAGTTCAGCACTGCACAAGCAGCAGAAACGGCTTGACCTACGCGTTACAAACTACCTCTTCCCGCTATCGGGCCCTGGTGGCCGGCTCAATAATTTTAAGGGTTCTTGGGCAAGCAGGAAGATGAGGGCCCTTAGTGTAATAAAAAACTAAAAACAATAACCATTATGATTACCTCAAATAAAAATACAATGCTTTAGTGCCTTCTAAAAAACCGCAGTCAGTGCATTCCTTGATACAAAATCTTCGGGAAGATCATGCGTTATTGGGTGTTGCCGTGTTGGTGTGTTGGTGTTGCTTACTGTGATCGCGTGTGCGTCTGTTGTCCGCCGTCTTTGCCGTTGCCGCTTGCCGGTCGCCGAGTGAGGACTGAGCAGCGAATCAGATCGGCGTCCGGCGTCGGCGTCTCCTCTCGGCTCTCGCTAGCCGCAACCTAGCGCAAGGTCGCAAGTGCGTGGGCAGGGACGCAGGGTGCAGCCGCGGCGGCGGGCCGGCGGCAGGCGGAAAACGAAAAGTCAAAAACGAAACGTGGCGATCCATCGATAGATAGGATACTGGAAGACTTCCTAGCTTCCTACGGTACGTGTACATCATGAGCTCATGGCCTCGTGGGCTCGTTTATACTAATTATATGTACTAATGAAGTATATGATCTTGGGCCCCCTTTCTCCATGCGCCCCGGGCGGTCGCACTGCCTGCCCTCCCCCTGAGCCGGCCCTGCTGGCGCGTTAGAGTAGAACCGTAAGTGATGGCACACCTGATAGTTTGACAATGCTGGAAAGATGTCACCAGCATATATCTGCAATATTCTATAATCCACAATATCTGCCACCGGTGGCACTCAGCTTTTTCTTTTTTGGTAGAAATCAGTAGCATCTAGATAATATTCAACCAAAGAAGCATACAGGTTCAGACAGAGTTAATCTAGTATATTCAAGTAAAAGTTGCATAACTAGGGTACAAATATGAACCTGAATACATAAGGCATTTAGGCTAGGCCAACAATGTGGCAATTCATTCCGGTGGGCGGTGGCCATGACAGGAAACAAGTCTACGGAGATAGCACAAATCCTCAGCAAAACATGACGGCTTAGGTTATCAATGACGGAGAACCAATAACACACTTAGTTCTGATGGTAAGGCAAAAGCATGAGGATTTCATCTCCAGCTGCATCGTCTAGAATCATATGCAGTCATGCGTAGATAACCTCCTTGCCACGTTTGCGATAAACATGACATTCTGCAGCTGGATTCGCGTTGAAAATCTTGTAGGTTTCCTTGCATCCTCGGCTACTTGGTAAAACTTTGGAGTCCAGTTTCAAGGTCACATTCATCAGGGGAGCACATCTGAACAAAAGCTTCAAGAAATCAACTTCACGGCCGCTTCCTTTGAAATTTTCTATTTCTACTTCTTCAAGGCTCAAGGAGATATTCTGACTTGTCCAATTTTGCGGTTGATTGCAAGGGCAGTCTGGAGGGCATGCTTCAACCGTCTTCCATAACCAAAACACACATCAGACTAAGCAACTATATATTCCAAGATCAAAGAATGTAGTTAATCATATTTCTAGAAAATCTATGTTTTAGGAATATTAGATGAAGAATTACCTCACCACGACCAACACCAACGAACAGCTTAAGCTTTTGTGTAGCAGTACAAATTCTTAGTAGATTCAACACAACTGCTCCATAAACATGTCCACATGCTTCGACGCAGAGAAACAAAACAGAAATTTTAGGAAACTGGAACATTTCTTGCAACTTTCGCGCGTGTGTTACAGAATACTGTAAGTGCATGAAAATCACATGTCAAATGAAGCACTCCACAGGATAACTCATAGTAAAGTTAAACAATTCGCTGAAATTTCCAAGACTTTGAACGTAAAAGAGTAACAGTATATCGAAAGAATGGAAACGCATCTGTTTTCCTACACGCAAACTTAGGACAAAGCCTCTCTCCTCAGTCTCTAACCTCAGGTCTTTCAGCCTCCACATCCCAGACGCATCAATCACTACTTTTTCAGGACAAAAAAAGCCAAACAAGCAATTCCACGAGAGATTCTCCACCGTAGGTGCCAACAATGACATGCTGAAATCCTTGTGCACGTACCTACGCAAGGTGAATTTCTTCAGCACCGGGGCCACGATGTCAAGAGCTCGGAGCGGTTCCTCGCCGGTCACAAGGAGCTCCTCGATGGTCGCCGAGTGGACCGTGATGGGGTCGAGACCCCGATAAAAATCCACTTCTAGCACGCGCAGGTATGGGCATCGTGAGATCAGGTGGCCGATATCGAAGCGGCTAGCAATTGAAAGCTTCTCTAGCATCGGGAAATCACCGCCTTGCGCCGGCGGTGTTAGGTGGAGGTTGGGAACGCTCAGCCTGATCGATGTTGCGCGTGCAAAGGAAGGCACCTCGACGGCGATGGGTTCATCCGTCCAGTCCACCATAGCTACGCTGCTGAGATCAACCGGGTCAAGACGCGCGGCGGTGCGGAGCAGTGAGGCGACTCCTTCGGCGGAGAACGTGTGGTGGCTCAAGAAGTGGAAATCGATGTCGAGGAGGGAAAGCTTTGGGATGGCGACCTGGGCGAGGGCAGCTTGGAGGGCGTCGGGCGCGATATTGCTGAAGGAGATCTCGGGGAGGTGCCTCCAGAGGCCGCGCCACCGGCGGGAGAGGACGCTGGTGCGGGCGGCGGCAGCGGCGCAGCGGAGGCGCAGCTGATGCGATCCACGCCATCACCGCCCCGGCAGCGGCGGCGAGGTCCACGCTGCGGCTGCGCGCCGAGGCGGCGGCGGCGGCCAACTAGTCGCGACTCCATGACACAACTGAACGGACCCCCAGGGCCAGGATTGTTTTGTTTGGGAAGGGAAGAGTAGCGAGGGGGAGGCGGCGAGACCGGCGATGGAGGAAGGTGAAGTGGGGATGGGCTGCTGTGGAGTAAGGATGTGTTTATCATGGTCGAGGGAAGCCGTACGTACGCGCGAATCAGCGTGAGCAATTGACTGGGATCCGCCCGGCCGTCACCGAATCACTCGTGTCATTGATACGACGACAATTGACGTCGCCTTTACGGCAGAGCATTTACTCCACCAGTACGTATGAGTTGGGTGGAAAAAAATAAATTAAATTTCCACCTCAATTCTTTCGCTAGGTAGAGTTTAAAGGGGATTCTAATATATATATTCAAACAAACAAGATTCTAAAGAGAGTGGGGACCCGTGAAAGAATGTGCGTTCGAGTCAATTGAGTCAAAATTGTGTTTTTAGTGAAGCCGTGACGTAAATATGTGAATATGGACAACGAAATAGAGTCACCTGTGTGTCTAAGTTGTAAATCGCGAGACAAATCTAATGAACCACTTAATCCATAATTTTGCAAACAGTAATCATCTGCTAATTATAAATTAATTACCCTTATTAGATTCGTCTCGCGGCTTATATGCGAGTTCTGTAATTAGTTTTATTATTAATCTACATTTATTACTTTTAAATGGTAAGATTTTTGTTTGATGTGACACGCAAAAAATTTTCACCCCCCAATCTAAATACCCCCTTATTATATTGACAAAATGGACAGCATAATTTTTTTAGTATTTAAGTATATATAAGCATCTGCATGTTGCTTTGTGCGAGTTCCTCAGAATTTTGGCTACTGAAAGAGCTATATATGCACTTGTGGAGTTGTGGTTAATTCCTAGTCCCAACCACGCCAAATCCTCACTGGAGATATCACTAGGCAATGGATTAATGTACTGATATCATACACTTGGCAGTTGTTTGTTACTCTCGTTGCTCGCTAACGTTACATGCGAAACGACCATTCTATGCACTCGTATACATCAACTTGAAATTGACCAAGGCTTTGCCGGTCTTGTCTATGCCCATCGGCACAGCGGGAGCAGCAGAACGGCTTGGCCTACGCGTTCAGAAGGCTAACTACTGCTTGCCGATCCGGCACTGACACGTTAGAATAGAGCAAGGAGGTGATGCCACACCTGATAGCTCGTTTGACAGTGCTGGAAAGATGTCAACAACATGTATCTGCAACATTCTTTTTATTTTTTTTTGGTAGAAAGAAACCTGTAGCATCTAGATAATATTCAACCAAAGAAACATGCAGGTTCAGATGGAGCTAATCTAGCATGGAGTATTCAGGTAAAACTTGCATAACTAGGATACAAGTATGAACCTCAATTCATTAGGCTTTTAGGCTAGACAACAATGTGGCAGTGCATTCCCGGAGCTACCGCAAATCCTCAGCAAAACATTACGCCAAGGTTAACAATGGCGGAGAAAGAACTCACTAATCCTGATGGTAAGACAAAAGATTGACGATCTTATCTCCGGCTGCATCTAGAAGCGGCTCCGTAGATAACCTCATTCCCACGTTTAAGGTAAGCGTGACAGTCTGCAGATGGATTCGCCCTGAAAACTTTGAGGACATCCTTGCATCCTCTGCTATTTGGTACAACCTTGGGGGCCAGTTTCACGGTCACTTTCGTCAGGCGTGCACATCTGAACAGAAGCTTCAAGAAATCAACTTCATGGTCACATCCTTTGAAGTTTTTTATTTCTACTACTTCAAGACCCGTCTGGCGGGCACACTTCGTCCTTCAACTGAAAGAGAAGCCAAGCATTGTTAATTCTCCCTAGCCACAAAAACATCATACGAAACAACTATTCTGGCATCTAAGAATGGAATTAAACATATTTCTAGAATTCTATATAGTAGGCAGATATACTCGAGAATTACCATATCACGATCAATGACCAGCTTAAGCCTTTGTATAGCATTGCAAATCCTCAGTAGATTCAGCACCACTCCTCCATACACATGACCACGTGTATCGACAGACAGCTCCAAAACAGAAATTTTAGGAAACGGGAACATTTCTTGCAAGTTCCGCTCTTGTAATACGCAATACGGTAAATGCATGAAAATCATTTGTCAAATGAAGCATTCCACAAGATAACTTATAATAACAGCAGCAAAACAATTTGCTCAAACTACCGAGACTCTGTATGTCAAAGAGTAAAAGGATGTTAAAAAAGAGACGCACCGATCTTCCTATGTCCAAGCTGAGGATGAAGCCGCTTCGCCCTGTCCCCAACTCCAGACGAACCAGGCGCCAAATCCCGTCGATCCCTACTGCTAATGACTCACCCGGAAGGAGAAACTGGCCATGGGACCAGCACTTCCACGAGAGATTCTCCACCTCATGCGCCAACAATGACATACCGAAATCCATAGACACGTCGCTGCGCAAGGTGAATTTCTTCAGCATGGGTACCACGACGTCAACACCTCGGAGCTGACCGCTGATCACCAGGAGCTCCTCAATGGTCGCCGAGTGGACCATGATGGTCTCGATTCCCCAACAGTGAATCAACTCTAGCACGCGCAGGTGTGGGCACCGTGAGATCAGGGCACCGGTATCGAAGCGGCCGCTTGTGATGGAGAGCCTCTCCAGCGCCGGGAACTCGCCGCCTTGCGCCGGCAGTGCTAGGTGGAGCTTGTGAAGGCGCAGCGTGATCGACGTTGCGCGGGGAAAGGAAGGCACCTCGATGGGGACCATTTCATCAGTCTGGACCACCCAGGCTACTACGATGCTCACCTCCATCGGGTCCAGACGCGCGGCGGCGCGAAGCATCGAGGCGACGGCTTCAGCGGGGAGCCTGTCGGTGATCTCGATGTCGAGGAGGGACAGCTTCAGGAGGGCTACCTGGGCGAGGGCGGATTCGATTGCGCCGTGCGCGATGCCGCGGAAGGAGAGCTCGGGGAGGTGCCTCCACAGGCCGCTCCCCCGCCACCGGCGGGAGAGGGTGCTGGCGCGGGCAGCGGCGGCGGCGCAGCGGAGTCGGCCGAGGATCTGGAGGACCAGGTCGTCATAGAGCTCGCCGATGCGGTCCCGTCCACCGCCAACGCCGCCATGGGCGCTGAGGCGGCGGCGACGGGCGGATCGGGTTTCCATGACACAAAATGGCTGGAGGCTGGAGGCCTCGGCAAACGGCGGGAATATATCCTGCTCAGGCGAAAAAAAACGCGCGTCGCCGAGGGGAATTGCGCGGGCCGCTGGGGTTATTTCGGCCCACGGGAGGGGCAAAAAATGCTACTACAAGACCCACGGTCAACGGGACGTCAATGCGAGATCTGAGCCGTCCGTTCCATCACTTGGACGGCATAGATCCTCTCCGTGCTTACGCGTTCTTCGCACCGACGTGTCGCGCCCGTCGTCTCGTCCCCGTGAGGCCGTGAGCAGTCAACACCTTCCCCAGCGACGCCGACCTCCCCGACCCCAACCAGCTCGCTCCAGTCTGGCAGTCTCTTCCTGCTGCTCCTCCTCCACCACCTCCGATCCCCAATCGCCCATGGATCCCAAACCCGACACCAACGCGCCCGCGCCCGCGGACTCGGCGCCGGCGGAGCACGCGGCGTACCCGCGCCTGTCCCCGGAGGAGATGGCGCCGCCGCCGCCGCCCGTCGTGCCGCCGGCAGGCGCTAACCCCTACGTGCTCTCCGCCCCGTCGCCCAACCCACCGGCCAAGAGTGAGCTCCTACCCGTTGTGTCATGCTCTTCGCTGCTCAGGCTCTTCTGGTCATCGGTTTTGGTTGCTTTGTGGGTGGTCTGATCGTTCTGGATTTGGGGGTGGATCACCGCACGCCGCAGGCGCCACGGACAATCTGAGGGAGATGTTCGGCATGGTGGGGAAGAAGTTCAACGAGGCCGCGCGCAAGACCGAGGGCATCGCCGGCGACGTCTGGCAGCACCGTGAGTGTCCCGATTCCTTGACACGGCTACAAATTTGAGTGCTATACACATCACATGGTGACGCATCCAATGATCCAATCACCAATCAGAAGGCAGAAGCACGCCACTAGCAGTTTTGTGGCACGGTATGCAGGGGCACACACATCACATGGTGACGCATCGACTTTGTCATGTTCAGGAATGGTTCAAAAGTCCATGTTTATGCCTGTTTCGCAATGCTATCAGCAATGCAAATAACCCTTTTTCCACTATGGGCAAAGCCTGAATTTCATTACCAGAAGCAACGAAATTACAATTTTTAAGCGCTTTTAGAGGTTTTCCGCACGAAACTCACGTCCCTCTAGTTTTCCTTCATCTGATCTGTCAGTGCCCATGGCTGGACATCACTGAGCACCCTAACAGCAATGCAAATAACTGTCAGTACTGTTTGTGGTGTGCATCTCTGCAGTGAAAACTGGATCTAGCATGGCGGATACTGCCATGGGGAGGATTGCTCAGATATCAAAGGTCATATCTGAGGGTGGTTACGACAAGATATTTCGGGAGACTTTTGAGTGCTTGCCTGACGAGAAGCTCAAGAAGGTGTATGTATGCTACCTATCGACATCTCATGGGCCAATCATGGGCGTCCTGTATCTCTCGACTGTCAAGATTGCATTTGGTAGTGACAGCCCCGTGAAATATGTAACTGACGACAACAAAACCGAGTCATCCTTTTACAAGGTATGGTGCCCGCATCTTTAGTTCCTTCTCATAAGTATGTGTGATAGAGCATTTCACTCTTCACTGTGTATAGATTATCAGTTTACATTCTCCAGTTTTTTGGTACTCTGTTTTGATGCTAAAAAAAAGGTATACTCCTACAACATGCGGCACGCCTTGGTATGAGAAGGCCTAGTTTTGCTGCATAAGACTAGGTGTGACATTTATAGTCTATGGCCTGTAACTGGTTGCTAATTAGCAACTGCATGAATTCAGATTAAAATTTGCAGATATTGAAATTACAAAGTTGCAAATTCATCCATGATGAAAGTCACCTGTAATTGGTTTCCTGATAAGCGAGTACTTGATTTCACATTAGTTATCTTCAGTTTTATGTATACAGATTGTGTGTGCTACAAATTTGCTACTTAGTATATTGAAAAAAAATGGAAAACATGAGTTTATTAGTGTTAGTATATAAGCATGTACATATCGCTTTGTTTGAGTTCCTCTGAATTTCGGTCCATTCTTGCGGTTAATTCCTCGTTCCAACTATGCCTTATCATTTATGTGCACATGAACAGGTTGTTTTACCCATTCCCCACTTGAGATCAGTTAACCCCACGGCAAGTCAACAAAACCCTGCAGAGAGGTATATTCAGGTTGTCACTGGTGATAACCATGAGTTCTGGTTCATGGGTTTCGTGAACTACGATAGTGCTGTGAAGAATCTTCAGGAAGCTGTTCGTGGTGTTCATGGCGCCTAAAGATCGCCCGTGTATTTACACACTTGTCTATGTGGTATGCTCCCTGTAAGGCTGTAAGCCTGTAAATGTGTTTATGCATGGTGCTTGTATAGTTGTGAATCTCGTGTTGCGATGTGTGCCATTGGACATCATTATGCAGTGCATCCATGTATCTGTAGCATGTTGATACTTCTGGAGAAGTGTCTGTAAATACTGAATGAAGTTGATTGAAATTTGAAGCCAGTGTTGTTAATTACTACTCTCTTCGCTAGCTTGTGCTACGAGTGTTTCACCCACCATGTGCTGGCATGCATCACCTGGAATCGGAAATCGACCAAGGCTTTGCCACTGCACGGGCAGCAGAACGGATCGACAGTGTTCCGAAGGCTGACTAGCTCTTGCCGAATCTTCTCCTGATGCGACACCTGCTAGTTTTGTACCCTGCTGGAAACATGTCGCCAGCATACAACACCTCCGACCGGTGGCGCTCAGTTTATTTTTCAAGGGAAACCAATAGAATCTGGCTAATATTCAACCAAAGAAACATACAGGTTCAGCAAGAGTGAATCTAGCATAAGCAGCTAAAAGTTGCATTACTTGGTCGGGATACAAATATGAACCTGAATTCATTCAACTGTCCACGACAGGAAACTATGTCTTCCGAGTTACCACAAATCCTTACAAAACAATACGGCTAGGTTAACATTGACAGAGAACAATCTTAGTAGTTCTAATGGTAAGGCAAAAGATTGAGGATATTTTCTCCAGCTGCATCTAGAAGCATATGCAATCATGCATAGATAACCTCCTTGCCATATTTGCGATAAACATGGCATTCCACAGCTGGATTCGCCTTGAAAACATTGTAGGCTTCCTTGCATTCTCTGCTCCATGCTACAACATTGGAGGCAAGTTTCACGGTCACTTTCGTCAAGGATGCACATCTGAACAGAAGCTTCAAGAAATCAACTTCATGGCCACGTCCTTTGAAATTTTCTATTTCTACTTCTTCAAGCCCCGTCAAGGAGATATTCTGACTTCTCCAGTTTGACTGTTGATCACAAGGACAGCTTGGCGGGCATGCTTCGTTAATCCGCTGAAAGTGAAGTGAAGCATTGTTAATTCTCAATAGCTAAAAACTCATCATATCAAACAACTATTCATAAATCTAAGACTGTAACTAAACTTGTTTCTAGAATTATATATAATAGGCAGATTACCTTATTAAGTTGACTGACCAGCTTAAGCCTTTGTATGGCACTGCAAATCCTTAGTAACTTCAACACCACCGCACCGTAAGCATGTCCACGTGTTTTGAGGCATAGTTCCAAAACAGAAATGTCAAGAAACTGAAACATTTCTTGCAAGCTCCGCACATGTGTTACAGGATGCTGTGACTGCATTAAAATCTTATATCAAATGAAGCATTAATAGTAAACGATTCGCCGGAATTTCCAAGACTTGAACGTAAAATAGTAACAGTACGCCAAAAGAATGGAAACGCACCAGTCTTCGTATGCCCAAACCTAGGAGAAAACCGCGCTCCTCCCTCCCTAACTTCAGATGAATCAGGCTCCACCACGACGTACCAGACGCATCAATCCCTACTGCTTTATGAGGGTCCAACCAGCTGTAAGCAATTCTGCAATTCCAAGAGAGGTTCTCAACCGTAGGTGCCAGCAACGACATGCTGAAATCCACAGACACGGCACCACGCAAGGTGAACTTCTTCAGCAGGGGTGCCACGATGTCGACACCTCGAAGCCGCCTCTCGCCGGTCACAAGAAGCTCCTCGACGGTCGCCGAGTGGACCGTGATGGTGTCGAGAACATGAGAGCAAATCAACTCGAGCACGCGCAGGCGTGGGCATCGTGAGATCAGGGCACCGGCATCGAAGCGGCAGTTTATGATGGAGAGCCTCTCCAGCACTGGGAACTCACTGCCTTGCGCCGGCGGTGTTAGATGGAGCTCATTCACGTTGAGCCTGATCGATCTTGCGCGGGCAAAGGAAGGGGCCTCCATTGTCATTGGTTTCACCCAAATAATTGAGATGCTCAGCTCCACAGGGTCCAGACGAGCGGCGGTGCGGAGCAGCGAGGCGACAGCTTCGGCGGGGAGCCAGCTGGGAATATTGATGTCGAGGAGGAACAGCTTTGGGAGGGCGATCTGTGCGACGGCGGCCTTGACGGTGTCGTACGCGATGCCACGGAAGCAGTGCTCGGGGAGGTACCTCCAGAGGCCGCGCCACCGGCGGGAGAGGACGCCGGTGCGGACGGCGACGCCGGCGCATCGGAGGCGGACGAGGACCTGGATAAGCAGGTCGTCGTTCAGCCCGCTGATGCGGTCCACTCCGCCGCCATCCCCGCTCTGGCATGGCCGCGGCCGGCAGTTGCGCCCAGCTCCGCTTGGCGGCTGCGCGCCGAGACGGCGGCGGCGGCCTGAGGGCGACTCCATGACACGACTGGAGGGAGCTCTTGGATCTTGGCAACTGGCAAGTGCTATTTCAGGGTTTCTGTTGTTTCCCAAAATAGCCACGTTAGAAATTGAGAAGCTGGAGCGTTGCCGCCGCAGCCGGACGACGATGCGAAACCGGCGAGATCGGCGGCGCGCGAGACGAGGGTTTGTTGTAGTTGAGCTGGGCAACGTACGTAAGCATGTGTCTGGGCCTCTAGGGCCGGCTTGATGGGTAAGGGCGTTTGGTTAAGAAGATTGGGTGGGGACCGAGCCATCAGCTGTTCCAGGCCCACCCGAGACACGCACGGATTGCGAGGCGCGCTGATGGCCGCCGCGGCAGCGAGCGCGCGGGCGGCGCGCTCACGGCGGCGTGCGTGGGCGAGCTCTGGGCGGCGCGCGTGTCGGTGTATGGGGAGGAAGGTGAGCGGTGAGCATAAGGGCGCGGCCAAGGTCTCGAGATCAAGATGCTTGCCCTGGCATACAATACACTGCTTGTAGTACTTTCATAAACATGTTTTCCAAGATTTTGAAGAGCTTAAAGATAAGATAAGATAAGATAAACTTTCTTTCTATCCGAGTCAATTATTCCGCAAAACATATAATAAAGAATCACACTTTGCATATACTGCAAAAATATAAACATCCAGAGGGCAATTTTCTGTGACATGAGTGAAATCAAGGATGGCATCTTAAAAGGGTCACCATGTTACTAATGCTCTAGAATGCCCTGGATAAGATTTTAGTAAAAATGATAAAATACCTATAATATTCGCGACACAGAAATAGATGGGGAACCATGGCGATCAGAAGATTATACATATACTAGTTGGTGCAAGGAATCGACTTCCTATATTGTACACCATATGATTATTCGTGCATATGTACAGATTTACATCAAGATTCTACATAAGTTGCTAATAGGATAGGTGCACAGACCTGAGATGGCTATAACACTCCTCACTGCTCTTGAAGTTCTCCAAGCATGCCCAACAGATGTGGCTGCCACACCTACACTCAACATGGTTGCAACCTTCAGTTTTCTCAATTGTATATCCGCATGAAGGACAACTCTTCACGTTCTCCTTCCCTTTGCGCCATTCACGCAAAGTTGCATTCGGGTCTGCCTTGTATTCTTTGTATGCCTCACAAGATATGAAAGGATGGTACTGGAGATGGCACTTGGTACAGATCTCTACATAGCAGGACCCACAAACAAAAGGTTTGCCTTCTGCATCTGCAGCAGCTACTTGGTAAATGGACATGCAGTCAGGTGTGGAGCAGAAACGGTATAATCCTGGGCTAGATGCAACAAATGCATTCAAGGAAGCTCTAAACAGCTCATCAAGCTTGTCAGGCAGGAGAGACCTCAGATCTACAAGGAGGAGGAGCTTCTTGCACCCATTTTTAAGGCAACAAAGAGGGAAGCCATCTTGTGATTTCATGGCAGATTCACACTGATCCACCAAACAAGCCTTACAAAACAAGTGGCCACAGGATTCGAGCTTAAACGGATCTTCAAGCTCACAAAAGCAAATAGGACATGCATTCTCTGACAACAGTTGACCCAGAGAACTGTGGTCACTAGAGGTTATCAGTTCAGATATCATCTCTTCCACCCTTTGCTTGTCTTCCTTGCTGCCTCGAACATATAGCACATGTTGTCGTGTGTTTAACTGAAGCTCTGCAGAAGGTACCCCTTTCTTAAATCCTTCTAGATCAGCTCCAAAAAATTTTATTGCTTCCTTCATCAAGTTTGGTGGGAGGTTCCGGCCACGAAGACGAACTTCATGAGGCTTCTTCTCGTGGACCTGTAGAAGTGCATGAACCAATTTTTCCTCAGCTGCTGCCACCTTGTCTGTGTGTCCAAAGACTTTAATGTTCAGACTTTGCCTGTCATAGTGAATGTAAGTACCAGTCTCTTGTTCAACTGATCTCAAATGTGCCAAACCATCATGCGACAAGAGTAATTGAACAGCGCTTAACGTCAGATCAGGGTGGTTTATGGTTTTGCCTTCCATCAAAAGCTCAAGAGGCCTTCTCAAATCTGCTATGGTCTTTGTTGCATTTGCAGTGAGTTTAACCCGGAAATTGCCATTTTCATTCTTCTCTAAATTGTAAGACACACCTGCATGCAGAAACATCAATTGATTAAGACTTTAAACTAACCAGCATGTTCAACGACTATGCAGTCTCAAAGAAACAAACAACACAGTGGTGCACTAGGAGCTACTTAAGACGGCCAGAAATATGCTTAGATGTGTAAGGCTGTTGCCGTTATCTTTTATGGTTTATTTCACAGGACAGCTCACTTCACTTTATTGTTTATTACTGGATCTGCTAGCAAAGTCTACAGTGGTTCTGAAAATGTCACTTCTGAACACAAGGAACACACCTCTGAATTAACATATCAATAATACAGCCAAAAATAGTAGCATCATACATGTAGGATTACCTTACCTTCACTCATAATTACTTGCCATTTGAGCTCTTGAAGAAAAAAGTGACTAACATATTTCTACGGTATGTTTACCTCTTAATTAAAATGCCCATATCTCCTTGGAAATGGCCAATCACAAACAATTGGCAGCTTACAGGGAGGACATTTATAGGCTTACAGCTATCAATACCGTAACAGAGTATTATACTATTATAAGATAGACCAAGAGTATTTTTCTGTTGTATATGTTAGGTGTTTTGCCCCATTGGTCACAACACAGACAAGCCTCAATATAGGAGAGCTTGAAACCTGTATAATGCACATCAGTGTCCAAAACAATAAACCGAAGGATTGTGATCTGACTCTCAGCATCATGAGTTCAGGACTCGAGTGCCTGGATCTAACCTGAGGACTCGCCTCCCCGCCACCTGGTGTTGTGTTATAGGACTTTGGTCAAAAGCTCCTTCTCTGCTCCATCGACCCAAGTTTTACTAACGTTACACGTTCTTCTGACAGATAAATTGGATATTATTTGCTGATTAGAAGGCATTTTCAATTCTCATTGATTTTGCACCCAATGCATTCAGAAACACTTCTACATTGGGATAGGAGCAGATGTCACTAAAAGTTTACCCTTTTCGAACAGATATAGTTCAAATAAAGAAAGCTATCTAAATGCTCATTTATGTAAGTATATCTACACTGAAGCCAAAATTTAGGTTTCTTAGCAAGTGAAGACACGAGGCACAAGAAGATATATGGATACAGCCTAACATGGTCATCTCTTGAACCACTAAATAAACTCGATTTCAAATTCTTCCAGAAAAAAAAAAGTACAGCAAAGCTAAGCAGCGAACAATAAAAAGTAGCTTTCTATGGAGAAATGGGAAGGAGAAAGGATTTTGGAACAGAATGAAAAGGAGATTAGAATAAAATGCTAGAAAGGATGGCTAACAGTTTGTGACTGGCTCATATAAACTGAACAACAGGAAGAGCGGGTATGGTTCCACCAACAGAAGGAATGACTTCTGACGAAAGACGGAAGAGCAGGGTATGGTTCCACCAACAGAACATAAGGACCATTAAAGGAAGCTAATTTTTTTAACATACAAGAACATAGCATTAACGGGGGAAAGGAAGAGTATGTTGCGACGAACAGAAAAGTAGGAAGATAGAAGCAAATTTTCTAACAGATGGATTGAAGCCGTACCTTTTTGGCTTCTGAAGCTCTCGAGCACAGAACCAACTGCCTGGCTGATAACATTGTAAATGCGTGTCGGACAGGAAACGGTACTATGAAAAACATGTTGGCATTGTATTATCTGCCAAGGAAGACAACAAGGAAGAACACTTCCTTGAAGATGGTCCAGTGCTGTTGCAGCCTCTCTATGCAGACTTCCATCAAAGGTTATGCTAGCTCTCATCATTGAGTCTCTCTCTTCTGGATTGAACACTTGCACACGGAAATTTTGTCCAGGAAAATTCTTGTTTGGCATGAATTGAGATATCTCTCTCATCAGTGCTTCTTCACATTCCAAAACAGAGGGGCCAGCTGTGGACGGTCCTCTAAGCAGGCGGATATCAAGGATTGTCCTGGTTGTTGTACCACGAAAAGCATCATACAATTCTGGCTCTGTTACATGCAAAGGAACCCCTGTGACAAAGACACAGTTCTCATACTTCTTACAAACCTCACAATTGACGTACCTCCCACCAACTCCTAGGGCAAAGCAGTCCTTTACAACAAATTCAGCTTCCCCACTAGCACATGTCACAAGTGCATGTCCCCTGCTTGGCTTACGTGGCCAAGATACTTTAGCTCTTACTGCAGGAAATGGTAACCCTGGATTCTTGTAAGAGCATACAGGAACCACTTTTAGCAAGGAACCATGAAATTCGATCCCATTCAATTTCGAAATAGCATCCTCAGCATTTTCTGGTTTTAGGAATGTAAACTTTCCCCACTTCATTTCATCTGAGGTTGCCTGAAAACTCCGGAATATATAAAAATTAGCTATACTAGGGACATGATCATCCACCAAACGAATAAGCTCCTTCTCATCTATATCCCAAGGATTCTGATGCAGAATCTCCACCGTTAGATATCTCTTCCCAAGCTCCAAATGCTTGATTTCAGCACCTGAGCCAAATAGTGCAAGAACAGAGCAACTAGGTCTTCTCTCGTCACATTCATTCCTCAGCAACTTAGCTTCAAGTTCCAAAGCATCGTTAACAATGCAAAAGACCTTTTCCATATCATGTTGTTTAGCATATAATAAAACTTCATTGCCACTGAAGTCTATATCAACTGTTATTCGGTCATCTCTGCAGCCTTCCCTCAGCAGTGAGACAACTTTGTGCATATTTTGGCCAGATTTTCCACAAAATCTTCTCAGTGATTTATTTCCAATCCCAGTAATCACTTTCCTCTGCAATTTATTCATCTCCAATTCTTTAATAAAAGACATGGGGTGAACTGTACACAAGGCATCATGATCAACAGCAGTTACACATACCAAATATTGATTAGGGACTGACAAGATTTCTGCAAATACCACCCATTCAGGCTTGCTGTCATAAACAAATAATGAGCATGAAGAGTGAAGCTGCACAGGTTGATCTGCTGAAATCACCTGATACCCAAATTTTTCATGTCCAGAAAACATAGCAAGATTGCATCTAAGAGATGATAGAATGATCCTCTTTAGCGAAGCATCATGCAAAGTAGGCTCCTCAGGGTTCCAACGCCAGTAACTTGGAATAATAATGTTCAGCTCATGCTTTAGACAATTTTCAAGTTCAGATATAGTTTCCTGGCACCTCCTCAGGGTCTTGGCATTGATACTATTCTGCCAGCACCACACATTCTTGTTCTCATGCCCATCCTCCCACTTCTTATAAACAGCAAGTGAAGTGAAAAGGTCTCCATCAGGGTGACAGAATGGGACTTTCAGACGGTCAGCTTTATATTTCTCCTCATTAGTGCCCACTCTACAAAATATGCTACTAGAATTAGCCATAACAGCGGCTAGGACTACACCTTCTTTCTTCAGACCAGAACTGAAGCAATCAAGCATGATTTTCCCAAGCCTTGGTTCAATTCCTAATTTGACCAGGTGGCGTCCGATATCAGTTAGCTCAAACCCATTATAGTTACATTCTATGGCACCTAGTTGCTCAAGATTATTCACAGCCATATTGATAGCCTCTGGATCTGGAGCATCAACAAACTCAAAATTTTGTACATCCCCAACACCCAAAGCAAGTATTCTCAGGACAGCGGTGCCAAGATGAACTTTACGGATTTCAGGTTCTTGATGCATTTCCATCATACCGAAGTCAGATTCTGAGTAAAGCCTGTAACATTTGCCTGCTCCTGTTCGACCAGCTCGGCCAGCACGTTGATTAGCAGAACTTTGAGAAATCCAATTGACTTTCAGTATATTGAGACCACTACTAGGAATAAATCTGCATTCCTTGGCCAGGCCACAATCAACAACATACTTCACATCTTTTATGGTCAATGATGTTTCAGCTATATTTGTGCAGAAGATAATCTTCCTCTTTCCAGGATAGCTTTTGAAGACAAGACTCTGTTCTACATGGGAAAGCTTTCCATGCATCGGAAGTACCACAGCATTTGGATCGCTGAAGGATTCACAGGACCATTCTACTTCCAGTTGAGATGTCAAAAAAGCAAGTATAGCACCCTCTTCTTCATTCTTGTGGATGAAGCTAACCATTCTTACAACATCAGTAACATAGGAAGCAGTAGCACAAGCAACAGAAGAAATACTTGGCAAAGTATTCAAGGAAGCCTCTGCTGATATGTCTGGGACGTACTTAATTTCAACTGGGAAACTTCGCCCTTTAACATGAAATGTTTGACAGCCATAAAAGTACTCCGCAAGTCTGTCAGCATCAGCAGTGGCAGACATTATAATAAGTCGCAGATCCAGCCTATCAAGCAGCTTGTTCTTGATCATAGCTAACAGAAGATCAGTATTCAAGCTTCTTTCATGAGCTTCATCTACAATAATATACGAAATGCCATCCAGGCCCTTATCACTCATGCAGTGATGCAAAAGACAACTGTCTGTGGTGAATATAATCTTAGAGCCAAAACCTTGAGAATTTAAGAAGGTTGAATATGACATCACAGAATTGTCCCCATAACAGCCATTACTTTCTTCATCTACTCTATGTGCTAAAGATATAGCAGCAATCTTCCGTGGTTGAGTACAGACAATGGAACCACCGGCAGCGAGACCTGAGTCTGCAAGAAACTGAACCAACTGTGTGCTCTTCCCAGAACCAGTTTCCCCTATCAAGATCATGACCTAAAGAAAATAGAGATTATTAAATTTAGATCACAGAGAAAATTTCTTCTAGCTGACGTGCTATGCATATAAATTCAAATGGATGAATGAAAGTAAATAGCATAAATTGCTCACACACAAACATTGAACAAGCCAAACATCAAAAGTTTGATGCCTCATGCACTTAACGGTCTGTACAAAGCATTTAGGATTACAGGCGCCTCTGGGCGGTTACTATCCGACCGCCACAGTGGAGGGCAGCCCAATTGCTCCAGGCACTTATTAACAGAGTAGCCGCTCCACCTGGCAGTCGATGCTTTTGAGCAGTTATTGTGTGATCTGTGCAGTTGGACACTAGGTCCTTGCATGATTAACATTTCTAGCCTGAGCGCAACAACTAACGAATGGTAATTGGATTTAATTCGTTCAAGCTTAGCTGACCTCGAGAGCTCTCCTCTGTTCTATGAGCAATTGAGCATGATTGGTTCCGAACTAAACGCGTGAAAGGCCTGAGCAAAACTAAAAATGAGTCTATGGTTCTGAAGTATGAATGAAAGGCCAGAGGAGAACTCCAACACAGCAGCAGAATGAGAGCTTCTCCTGCTATGGTCTCTAAACAACACCCGGTACAATTGACTGATCAATCCCTTGAAAATTTCAGTCTCACCTAATCGATGAAGAAGCAGGGTGTGATGAGGACAAGAACAGTTGAGTAAAGAAAAGGCAGGTGCTTGTGGTAATGTGGTTAATATTGGAGGCAAAAGGCGCTTAAAATGGCTCTTAGGTTTTTCAATATATTTTTAAACGTCTGTAAATAGGTGTTCCATTGTAGGTTGAGGCTCTTATGTCAATGCCTGTTGATATTCTCTCAAGCGCCTCCCTGCTGTACATGCCCTAATCAACTTTCTTCTAATACTCATCAGAAAGCGCCTTTAGGTAGAGTGTTTTGTCAGTATGCATCAAAATCCAAAACTGAGGACACAAATCAGTTTATTTAGGATGCTGGACAACCCATCCAAACAAGGCGGAACATCTAGGTGGCGCATCATTGTATATTGACAATGCACCCACAACCAAACACCAAACACGACACTTATCCAGAGTTCTAAGCATACCAAGCACAAACCTTCAAATAATTCACATGGCATTGCATTTCCCTCGAAATTAAAATCACGTAGTGAATTCCAATAATCCATCGTTACCTGGTTAGTGAAAATGTGATTGAGAATCCTCCTGCGGTACGCATAGATCGGCAAGCCCTCCTTGAGCCTCCGGCACTCACGCAGCATTATCTTGTGCACCCTCGCAAAGTCCACTTCCACACCTTGCACAGCCCCAAAAACGTCCACCCCCACCTCGTCGTCGTCTGCCTCACGCAGCATTGCGCGCCGTATCGACCTCATTGCCGCCTGATGCTCCGCAATTTTGGCGTCCACCAATTCCTTCTCAGCTAGGAGTGTCTTCATCTCGAAATTGAGCTGATCAAAGTCGCGGAAGCGATTCGGCGAGGCCAGGCGCCCCTTCACAGCCTTGATGGACGCCGCGAGTTCAGCAGACCGGGCGGCCGAGAGGGCCGAGAGGTCCGAATCGAGGAGGCGGGAGGCGTGGGACGCGAAGAGTGAGGCAATTAGCGGGGAGGCGTGGGCTGCGAGGGCGGGGTCCCGGAGTTCCAGGGTGAGGAGGTGATGCCCCTCGAGGCGGTGCGCCCAGAGCTCGCGCGCGGCGGCGGCGGCGTCGGGGAGGGAGCGGAAGACGAGGCGCGCGGCGGCGCGGCCCGAGGAGTTGACGGAGAGGCTGGCCGGGGCCGGGGACGGGAGGCCCCCGACGAGGGCCTCCACCTCAGTTGCGGTTGGCGCGGAGTAATCGGGACCCGTGCGGAGGAGGAACACGGCGAGCTGCGGCGGGGGAGGGGAGGGCTGCGCGGGGCGGTAGCGTTGGTGCTGGGGCTGGTACTGGTGTTGGTTGTGGTAATGGTGGTCGCGGTAGTCGCGATGGCGGTGCGGAGGAGGCGGGGCCCAGTCCGGCGGGCGGAAGGGACGGCGGTCCTGAGATCGGCTCATGGCTGCGGTGGCGACCGAGGGCGAGGGCGCTGGCGAGGGCGTGGGTTCCAAGGGTTTGGGGGAGGTTTTGGAGAGGCGGGGAGGGGAACGGCGATTGGAGTCGAGTCGAGGGGGGGAGGCAAAGGTGGGAGACGAGCAGAGTCCGATCTAAAGCGGGGGCCTTGATCGTGGACGTTTGATTTGTGCGGCGTTTTTATTTCCCATGATCAACGCTGTTTTAAAAGACCACAGCGTTCAGAAACATGATTCGACAATTTTGACTTTTGTTTAAATATTGGTCTTATTCAAAAAGTCAGTGCAAATAAAAAAATAAAGTGTACGTAAAATACATGAAATGCTAAAAGCAAGTTACAACAAAACGAGCGATATTTACCTAGTTTTTTTTAATGAGATGAATATAAGTCAATGGTGATTACCATTTTAGAATGCAACGAATATTATACTTCTGATTCGTGTTATTCGCGTGCACAAATTTCACTAACATATAACTAAGGTATCACACGATTATTTTTCGTCTACCTGATTGGTCAATACCATGGCAACCTAGAACTCTAATGCCAATGCCCGTCTTCTCTATTTCTCATCCTCTTGCTCCAGAGGCATAGGATAAAATCGTGCCTTTTGAAACACATGCACACAACTCTACTTGTCTACGATTATTTAGTACTGATATTTATTTGGATCCCATCAAACTAACAGTTAGCTGCTAAATATTAGCTAATTAAGGACTTATTTGAATCCCCAGCTAATAGACGAATTCGTGACTTACTTACTATCCAGCTAAAAATTAGTTGTTAGATGGTTGCACCAAGCTAACACAACTAATAGTTAGCTATTGGGATCTAAGGATTGCAATACATAATATTTCGTTCAGCCATTTAGACACTTCCGATCGAGATGTGAAACTTTAACTGCCAGAATTTTTCAAAATAATGAGTTTGATAACATAATAAATCATATCGTGGATTTGTCTTAATGGGTAATTTTTTATATCCCATACCTATAGCATAAAATTTAATGGTCAAAGTAAAAACACGAAGACATAAAATGGTGTCAAGTATATTTACAACCGTATGGAGTATGATCCTAATGTCATATAAGTATATAATCATGATATCAAGTATAGGATCAAAACTAGAATCATGATCTTTAGAACAACCTTTATCCTACTCATATTCCTTTCCAATTTTGAATTTAGGTTGGAAACTTAACGAGTCATATTCCTACCTTTTACTAGTTATTTTCCCCATTTTCTAAGTAATCTGTCCCGTTTCTCCTGATGCAGCCATTTGGTGCGTGTGCAAAACATCTTGTTGCTAGAACACGGCTCTTGTGCTGCTCAACAGATCGAGGTGGAGAAGGATGAGGAGGAATAAAAGGATGATGTGCTCACAAGCTCACTGAAAAAGTACAGCGTCAAGTCTATGCCTGCTGGCTGCTGGCGGTACTTAACATGGTTTATAAAGTTTGCTTATACTACGTCCATCTCACGCTACGACACCATTTTTCTTGGTTTGATTGAAGAATTTCTGTATACCACAACCACGGCATCTTTTTTTTTTAAAAAAAAGAAAAGATCAGGACATGCCACGGTCCGTGTTTTCTTTTCCAACTATTGGCATTTGGCAACATCTCCACCCACTAACGAACGACCAGTCACACCACACTAGTCACTACTACTCACTAGCGGTAGCCGCCTAGCCGGGGGGGCCTTTTTGCCGATCCAGTGCAAACACATTATTGTGCGGCGGAGAGAGCGCGCCACCTATTGCGCAACGTACAGGAGCTTGTCATGTCACCGCGGGGCCGTCCTACGCACCAACGGGGTTCACCGATCGAGACGCCAAGGCAGTGGCCACTGGCCGGCCAGTGTCACGGTGTGGCAGTGGAAGGCTGGCCAGCATGTGCTGCATCCTGCACCTGGCCCTGTGTTCGCTCGTTCAGGTAAAAGCTGAGCGATCGGCCGGGCTGCCTGACACAGTATCTTGCTTCCTTTTGCGACTGCAATTGACTGATGGCAATGGCAGTGGCACCACGGGGCCTCTGAATACACAGCGCCCGGCCCCTCAGAGGAAGGACCTTGTCTGCTGATCAAGCACAAGCGGAGCCATTTTACAAGGAATTCATTCCCTCAGCTCCCCTTGAAAGTGAAGGATGGAACCTTCACATTTCAGACGGTCATGCCCCGGTTGCCTACGATGGATGGATGGATGGATTGATGCCTGTGGTTCGGTGCTGGCGTATGGAATAGCAAGTTTGTTTCGTCCCATTGCTGCTCCGGTGGAGAGAAAAAGGCAAATGAGCTACTTACTCGTAGGCAGCTCGGCACCAGGTCGCCATCACCCAACTGTAGCGCCCACTGGAACTCCGACCGACGCATCATCATCAGGTCACGCAATCGGCCCCGCCGCATCGCTCACGCCCGTGAACCTGCGGCGACGACTGCCTCGGGGACCGTCCAGCGAGCCTCGCCGAGGCAGCCAGCCTGCCCAGCAAGCCACGCACTGGCTCTTGGAAGGCTGACCACTAGCACAGCGCGTACTGGCTATGCCTGTGCCTGTGCGTGTGGCTTTGCCGGGGGCCGCCGGCCGATGTGCGATTCGCAGTGCGATGGGTGTGGACCGTGGGCACCTGGGCATGGACTGGGCCATTGACCGCCGAGACGGAAGGGTGGGCAAGAAACTGGCCGCAACGTGCAGAGCCGCAGAGGCGCGGCGCCTCGTGCCGAGCGCATG
Organism: Panicum miliaceum; assembly: GCA_032594955.1. Classification (NCBI taxonomy): domain Eukaryota; kingdom Viridiplantae; phylum Streptophyta; class Magnoliopsida; order Poales; family Poaceae; genus Panicum; species Panicum miliaceum. Next base: position 3,196,497 of record CM064057.1, on the reverse strand, counting down.
CTGTCGCGGTGTCGCCGCCGGGCGGCCGGGGCCCGGGCCCCTCGCAATTCAAGGCGCTTCCCGGAACGCCACCACCAGGCGGTGCGCGCGTGCCGATACTGGCGCCTCGCACAGGTCGCGGCAGAGGCCTCGGCCGAAGCCGACCGAGGGTATCGGCATCGGCCGGCCGGTCTGGCGGTCCATCCAGCTTCAGCTTCTGGCAGAACTGGGACAGGACACGGCTCCGGGCCTTCAACGATCTGCGAATTGGAACAGGAGAAAAGTCAACTGGCACTGTGGCCTCGAGGTCAAAAGCTGCCTGCATTGCGGACGCCGTTTCTCTGCACCTAAAAAGACTTTTTTTTGGACATCGGTCCCCCCGAATAACCGTCGTCAAGCCGAAAAATATACCGCACTTCGTGCGAATCCTTTCGCGCTCGCCCAGCCGCCCAAGCCGCCCACACCTCGCCCTCGCCTCCTAGCGAGTCCCCCGCGCTCCCTCCTCTGCCGCGGCCGCACCCTTCCCGCGCGTCCCCTGGATAGAACACCGTCGCCCGTCATCTCGCAGAGCAAAAGCCGCCGACGCCCGCCGCTGCACCATGCCCCCACACGCCCCCTACGGAGCCATGCCGCGCACTCCTGCTCATCCGTTTTTGTACAAACCGCCACCGCTCCTTCGTGACGAGAATTCGGCCAGCCACGGTGCTTCCCCGCCATGGGTAAGAGGTAAAACGGGTTACCCTCGACCTTCTCTCTCTATTCCCCATCTTCCCTAGCCCTCTTGTGCACTGCACCAGTTCGCCCGAAGTTTGGCCGGACAGAACATGTAAATTCCCTAGCCCGAGCTTTTGCAATTTACCCCTCGTAAATTCATGTAAATACTTCTATTTTCTGGGTGTCCTGCTAGATCTGCAGAAAAACCCCTGACATATTCGATCTTTTTATCCCAGCCCTAGCCCTGATCTTTTTCAGATCTAACTCTGTCTTTTTCCTAAACTGCGAGCACAATTTATTATTTCTTGCACACCTTCCTTACTAGCTCCTGAAGTCTATGGTTGATCGCTACTAGATCCCTACAGCATTCTTTCTTTTGTAGATTCTACGGTTTAGAAAGAAAGTCTACGGTGATTAATATTTAATTTTCAAGGTAATATAACTACTATGTAATCTATAGCAATTCTATTCCATAATGTAATGAATGGACAAAATATTAATATATGTTCTAATATATTTTTAAAAATATACTGCAATTTGATAATTCCAACTTACTTTGAATCCATTCATCCATACTAAGGACTGTGTTATCTGTCTGAACCCTCAAATATACATCCAAGCGTTATTTCCAAATAGGGAATGAAGAAGCATACGTGCTCATGAGGAATACGAAGAGTTCTCGGTAGTTTCAAGTTTGAAGCAAATTGCACATTTTTATTGTACACATTTTACAGTTGTACCACTGCGCCCCTTTTGCAATTTGGTATGTATTGATTCACACAACTTAGATGGTTTGGACAATATGATTACTTTTCAAGAAAGTGGTACTATGCAGACACCCAAGTTAAATTCTAATGTTGTGGTATGGTATAAAAATATCCGGAGTTCTGATTCCTTATTGCTCGTACAAAAGTAGTAAGTCTTGTAATTACTGCTTGTACAACAACAGACAATGTTGTACAACCTAAAACGGTCTCACAATCAACGGGACTTATTTTCCATTCAGGGTAACAAAACGCGTTGAGAGTTATATAAGATTAACAAAGGACGAGTATTATATGAAAGTTTGTGTGTAGATATCATTGAATCTGAAAATATCATTTGTTGTATGTGCTTTTTATATTAATGTGAAACTTTTGCTGCCCGTAACAACGCACGGACACGCACCCAGTCATCATTAAATTTACGATGCAAGTACAGCAGCAATGAAATGAGCCAGTGCCAGCAGCAATTTCCCTCCCCTCTTGTGTGAGAAAAACCGAACGTGCAATATCTCAAACTCTCCCCTCCTTTAACGCTCCTTCTCTGCTCTTTCAATTGAAAACGTGCAGATCTCCTTATGGAAAAAAAATGAGATGCTACTCGCAGCAGTTTGAAAGATTACACATTTACACTGCAGGAACTAGCCCTATGGCATTTATTCCATATTTCCACATCGTGTCCCTCTGCAACAAGCGAGGGAACAAGATAATCTGGAACCGCTCTTGGTGGTACACGTACATCAAAGTTGGGGACCGTGAATCCTTGAACGATCCAATGAACGTTCAGGAAGGAATTCAAAAAGCGATTCCTTGCACATCAAACCAACACTTTATTTGTCAAAACTCTCCCAAAAGAAAAGGTAGGTAGTCCCTTGTGGTTATCTACGAAGGTGGGGTGCGAGAACAAGCACGGCTTTCTCGCCGCTGAGCGGCATTACAAGGGTCCAGGGAACGTGCCATTTTCACGTTGCTCGTTCCAACGCTCGATCTGCAAAACATCAGAGCCGTGTCATCAAATTGAGCAAGAAACAGTAGCACAAGTGAGAATTGCCAGTTTTGTTGCAAGAAAAAAAAAACATCAGTACACACCATATGCTGAAGAACAAGGATCAATAATGTTCGATAAAGGCCACCAACCCCCAAAAGTAACCACAAAGGCAGCAGCAAAAATAACCAAACCTAAAGTCTAAACAAGCATTATATGACTAGTAGGCAGATCAGTCTAACTTAGGTCCATATGCATTGAAAATCACCACCTTACTGTCGCAGAATAAACTGAAGAAACAACACCAACAGAAAATAGTGACCAGAGCAAGAATGCATACCCATTCACTTGGGCAGAGTGATCTGTAGTACTTAGCAAACTTTTCACACTCAGGAGCACCCTCCCCTTTTGCAGCTACACATCTGTTACGAAATTATAGTCAGTTACAATCACCACGAAAGAACCCCAAATGATTTCTGAAATAGTGTGGTCATACCTATGATATTCAATATAGCGTGTGAAGCAATGTCTTGTTTGATTTGTTGTTGGGAAACGAAAATCTGCTGGAGCTGTCTCGATCTGCATTTATAAATATTCAACAACAATTTATAGAACGTAACTATTCATAGCTAGTTGGTAATATCCTACCTTAATTTCTGGTTTTTCATCAGCTGTCTCCTCAGCGGCATCACTGCTTTCTTCAGCAGCCTCACCGCTTTCTTCAGCAGCAGGGCTTTCCTCAGCTTCTGGCACCTCAGAGGGTTCCTTCACCTCTGGAGTTTCACTTGTTTCTTCAACAGCAACGGTAGCCTCATTAGCTGCTGGGATTTCAGCACTTTTCTCGGGGACAACTTCAGCCACAGTGCTAGCAGCAGATTTCTCTTCAGATGGATTTTGCAATTGGACCTCCTGGGGTGGGAGTGAATACTCCTGCACATAAGATGGAGTTCAACAATGGTTGTGATCAAGGAAGATGAATTTCAGAAGGAACAACATGCAACACAGAATTTAGTTGGGTTAAGAATATACATGTCACCCCCAAAAAGGCATCCAGCCTTCAGGATAAGAACTTCCTAGGCTCAATTTAGCAATAAGACATTCCAAGAGCATTCTATGGTTGTAGGTCTCACCTCAGTGTGCAAATGATAAACAGATACAATAGAAACATGAAATGTGCTTCAAACAAAATTTTGTAACATGCGTCCTCTCAAGTTTAGTTTTGCTTGCAAGTGATACATAAGTAAGAGTAAACAGAACTGTTTTACGTGCCGAATGCTTCTGACAGAATGATACCACTAGTCATGACCCATGAGGCCATGACCACCCTTCCCATAAGACAGGGGAACATATGCTTGTGGGGTTATGATTAGAGAAACTATGTTTATGGAAGCTGATACCATCACACCAACCCCAATAATCAGCTTAAGTATAAAACCAACACCTAAACCTTCCGGCAGAAAACCTATCCGCAATTCATCCGACTAGTACCCGATCCACGAGCCGCCTATGGATTCTGGTGCGCCGCCGGGCGGCGGGGAGACCCGTAATAAATCGAAACCACAGCGACAAGCTGTATCTAACGACAGAGCAAGCTGGAGAATGGAGAGGATACAGATTTTTCCTACCTTCGCGAGCGACGGAGCGTTGCCTTCCGCAGCCATGGTGGCGCCCTGCGCTGAGAGAGCTTCTGGAAGCCCGGCGGCTGCTGTGAGCTCGTGGGGCGGTGCGTGGAAGAAACGACGCGAGTGGAGCGGACGGGGTGGGTGGGCGACTGGGCTCGTCGAGAAGGTAAAAGAGGACACCCGGCGGCCGGTGGTTCCTGCCACGACGACCGCGAGAGAAGACAGAGAAGTCGAGAAGAGTAGTTTGGTTTGGGACCGTTGGGTTGGGCTACTGGTCTGGGCTAGAAATAAAATGGAGGCCCAATATCTTCAATGTTCAACAGTTCGGGCTTGATTTGATATCTTTCAGCGTTCTACTATTTTTCCACCTGAGCTCTGTGACTTTTGCCCTTGCTAGTTGCTCTATTATTTTTTGTCGCAGAAGAAAAACACCATTAATTGTGTTATACAAGTGCCGGTAAATCCATGATGCAGAGCAGAACGAGCACCACTTCATCCCATGTTGGACTATCCATGCCATGCGTGCGCGAGCGCGGCGGTGGCGGCGTCACGCGCCGGTCTTCTTCTGCTCAGCGCCGTCCATCCAGATGATGCAGCGGAGGCACTTTCCCTGCGCGAGCAGGTCGAACGCGCGGTTGATGTCGTCCAAGCCCATCCGGTCCGTCACGAACTCGTCCAGCTCCAGCTCCTGGGGAAAAGGTTAGTAGCATGAGAAGAACGAAAACCATGTTGCTGGTGCGATCGACTGCAGCCATGGAATGGAAAATCATGTGGCTGATCGGTCACCTTGTCCAGGCACTTCTGCGCCAGCACGGGGATGTCGTCCTTGGGCTTGATCCCGCCGAGGTAGGAGCCGACGACCGACCGGCCCCTCATGATCTCGAGCGACGGTATGCTGATGGGCGCCACGCCGGTGGCCGTGCCCAGGATGATCGTCTTCCCCCAGCCCTGCAACCCATCGTGCCGGATTGCCCGTCAGAGAGAGAGTGCGAAAGAAAGCCGACACGGTTAGTTGGTCACTTGGCATTACCGTCCGAGAGCTCTCCAATGCTTCCGCCATGACTGAAGTCGAGCCGATGCACTCGAAGGAGTAGTCGACACCCCCGCCGGTCATCTCCTTGATCACCTGGATGGAGATCGGCAATGAGCAGGGCAATTAACCGAATGCACCTCGGTGGCTCAACGAGCAGGACGGCATAATTGTTTCGTTATCACTGTTGGAGATTGACAGAGTTGCATTGCATGCGTCGGTTCAGATCCAGATCCAGACCTGGCTGACAGTCTTCTCTCCGGTGTCATTTGGGTTGATGAAGTCGGTGACCCCCAGCCTCTTTCCTGCAAAAAGTAGAACACAACAGTGTGATGTCCTAAGCTCCGGCGTTCTTGCAGGAACCGTGAATGGAAGGGCAATTATTATACCGATCTCGAACTTGTCCGGATTCAAGTCGACCCCGATGATCCTCTTGGCGCCACGCATCTTGGACCCTTGCGCTACCTACAGTTCGTACGTTCAGGGATCGCCGTCATGAACAGAACAGGTGTGATCTGTGTTAGGTAAGGAGCGCGACGTCTAGGAGATTCGCTGGTCGTTACCGCGAGCCCCATGGTGCCTAGTCCGAAGATAGCCACGGTCGAGCCGGGCTCCACCGCCGCCACCTTCGAAGCCGCACCAACCCCTGCATCGAAGCGTCGGCATCAGCACGAGGTGCGTGCCGAAAGCTGATCGGTCGAGAGCGGCGTACCGGTGGACACGCCGCAGCTGAGCAGGCACGCCTTCTCCGGCGTGAGGGTGGCGCCTCCGAGCCTGACGACGTGCGCGACGTCGACGACGGTGTACTCGGCGAAGCTGGAGACGGACAGGAAGCCGTGGACGGGCTCGCCGGTGGCGGCGAGCGAGAAGCGCGTGGTGCCGTCGCGCGGCATGAGGCCGGGGCGGTACGACAGCACGGAGCAGATGTTGCTGCGGGGGGAGAGGCAGTCGGCGCACCCGCCGCACTGCGGCAGGAACACCGGCACCACCGTGTCGCCGGCGGCCACCTCCTCCACGTGCTCCCCGACGCTCTCCACCACCCTGGGAAACGAATCGACAGTTCAACTCAGTTGACTTTTGTGTGAGGACTTGCGTTTGGGGCGGCAACAAGGCCAAAGCAGTGCTCGTGGCAGCCTATCAGCCTAGAAGTGGAGTACTATGCTTGTCCACCGGCAATGGCAATCAGGCAAAACTCCGAAAGTGCCTTTGTGATTGTTCTTGATGGAAAGTGTTCAAAGGATAGTCGTCTTACCCGACTGCTTCATGCCCCAGGATGGACGGATACATGGCAGGAAAATCCTGCAAAAAAGGAAGAAGAAAAAAACAGTGTGCGTGGCTTACAAGATTGAGATCAGCAAGAGTGATTTCAAGCTAGGGTAGAGCGATGAACTCCGAGGGCTGATGAAATTCCTGTAATAACCAACCCGAAGAACTTAAGCGTTGACTTTCTGTATCCCTTTTCTTCTCTGATTTTACAGCCTAGAGCAGAGAGCTAGCTACCACTAGCGCAGGATCGAGCGAGACGCAAGAAGTCAAAGAGGGAATCAACCGATGGCCGGCGTGGCATCCGTACCTTCATGCGCCAGAAGGTGAGGTCCGTGTGGCAGAGCGAGGTGCAGACGATCTTGACGCGGACCTCGTGCGCCCGCGGCGGCGCCACCTCCACCTCCTCCATCTCCAGCGGCTGCCCCGGCGCCTTGCTCACCGCCGCTGCGTGACGATCGCGTGGCGCTGCTCATGCTTGGAGCTTGGAAGAGCAGGGGATGGGGATGGAGGCAGGTGTGCTTACCTCTGCATCTGATGGGCTTCGCGGTGCTCTGCTCCATCGTCGCGGCCTCGCAGTCGCAGTCACAGCAATTCGCAGCTGCGTCTTGGCCGCTCGAGGTGCATCTGCTACTCTGCTTGGTGTTTGGTGTCGGCTATATACTGCTGCTGTGGTGCTGCTGGGGTTGGAGACTAGGAGTTGGACAACTGCTGCGAACTTACCAACAATCATGTTGAAAATCGTGTGAATGATGAGCAGTTGAGCAGACAGTCATTTTTTTTAAAAAAAACTAAGAAGATATATTAGTACCTCTTCTGCTAGCATATGATCCATTGTGCTGTGTGCCACATTGCCACTGATATCGCCTAGCGTTTTCTTTTAGTGGAATCAATCCTGGCTGAGGCCAATCATTATTTATCAAAGGGGAATAATATATGCTTGTTTTAAAAATACTAGGAAACCAAAAAGGTTCGAAAATTGAACGGGCGATACATATGGATCGCCCTTTACAAGAGCGAGATTTCAAATTGCCTATCCAAAAGGCACCACTGCGACAGTGGCACAAAGCCACCAAATTCATTGAGATCTAGGATTAATACTTAGGAGCATCTACTTTACATTCAGATCTTAGGCACTACTTGTGTAATATAAGTTGTGTTTTTTAAGTATCATATTTCACAATACTTAGTAAGTAATAGTTTGCTATAAGGGTAGTTTGGTTTCGGATGGCTAAACTTTGCCATATCACATTAAAGAGAATCTTATCATTTGGAAGTATTAAATAAAATCTAATTGTAGAATCCCTAAGCTAATTCGTGAGATGAATCTAATAAGGTATATTAATCCATGATTAGCAGACGGTTACCGTAGTATCACTGTAGCAAATCATGGATTAATTTGACTCATTAAATTAGTCTCACGAATTAACACTCATCTGTGTAAAAAATTTTGTAAACAGATTTTATTTAATACTTCTAAATTGTAAGATTCTCGTTTGATGTGGTAAGGCTAAATTTTAGTCCCTAGAACCAAACATGGCCATAGTAATTAGTGCTGCTTGTTTTGTCGTTATTATTTTCTAGTATTTAGTGGTAGGTTTTACCGTTAGATTTTAGGCATAAACCTAGCTAGTTGTATCTTTACCTAAGAGTACAAGAACAACTGAGATATCATGGAGGACTTCTCACCCACTGAGTGACCTTTTTTGAGTGGTGGTATTGTGGCGTACATATGCTACCACGCCATCACATGTCTACCACATTATTTCTCATTCCCTCCTCAATGAGCGAGAAACGCGGTATTATCCATGGAAAGTGCCATCTGTATAGACTATCCACTACGATAGGAACCTATTTAATTTTTATTAAGTATAGAGTGCCATCTATACAGGCCCTCCTCAAATTATGAATCAAGAGTATACTTATGCTAAATTGCTAAACTAAAAGATAAATAAGTTCTTTCAAAACAAGAAACACGAGAAGAGCCTCTTAACAATATTTAGTTTTGTTAGGTACTTGACAGTATTTAGACATACCCTGTAAGTCAGCGCTCGACCTTATTACAGTAGCTTTTACAATGCTTTTCACCATCATACTTGTGACCTTTGGAGTATGTGATCGTAGTCATGGTACATCCAAAGCAAACAAACACCATAATCGCTTTCACCCCAGGTGCGTCCAGATCAAGCACGAGGACATAACCAAGTACCGCGGGTCCCGTTCAACCTCTTCCCCACGAGTCCACGAGACGTGTACGATTCTCTACGAACGGACCAACAATGATCACGCCTGCGTCAGCGCGACCTCCGATGCACGTCAGGCGCCGTCCTCCATGGCGACGCCGCCGTCCATCCGGATGATGTAGCGGAGGCACCTGCCCTCCGCGAGCTGCAGGTCGTCGAGCGCGCGGTTATTGATCTCGTCGAAGCGCATCTGATGCGTGATGAACTCGTCCAGCTCCAGCTCCTGGCTCAGAAAAGCGACACAGATAGAAGGGGGAAATCAAATCAAATCATGGCATGAACACATTGCTTCCTTCCGACGTCAGCACATTATACACCGTGGTTGAAGAAGACTTTGAAGTGGTGGCTGCAGGTCACCTTGTCGAGGCACTTTTGGGCCAGCACGGGGATGTCGTCCTTGGGCTTGATCCCGCCGAGGTAGGAGCGGACGACCGACGGTATGCTGTGGGCGCCGCGCTGCCGTCCACGCCGAGCACCACCACCGTCTTCCCGCAGCCCTGGACCATACCGAAGAAAGAAAGAGCGGCCATGGAGATGAGTTGGTTTGTTGCTTGCATTATTGGCAGTTGGCATCGCACATGAATGCAGGATTGATCAACGGCTGCTAGCAGCAAACCAGTGAACGCGTGCCGTACCATCCGCGAGCTTTTGACGGCCTCCTCCATGACCGAAACCGAGCCGATGCACTCGATGCACTCGAAGCAGTAGTTGGCGCCTGCGCCGCCCGTCATCTCCTTGATGACCTGCGTGCATGTAGATCAGTTGATGGTTTGTTGAATTGCTGATCGTATCTCTAATGCAGAGGTTCGTTAATGATACTTCAGACTTCAGACCTCGCTCACGGCCTGCTCTCCGATGTCGCTCGGGTGGACGAAGTCGGTGACCCCCAGCTTCTTGCCTGCAATGAGTGAACAGCGGTGGGCGTGCGATCTCTGCCACTCATCATGTACTACACCTTTTGATCTACCAGGAAAAAACCAATTGGCGTTACCGATCTCGAACTTATCAGGGTTCTTGTCTACCCCGATGATCCTCGCGGCCCCGCGCATCTTGGACCCTTGCGCTACCTGCCGTTCAGTTGGTTCAGGCGTCGTCGTCAAGAACACATAGAGGACACGTACGGTCAGTCATAGTCGAGTTGGAGATGGTGCACGATGACATCGATCCGTCGGAGCCAACGACAAATGGGTCGTCGTCGTGCAGCAAGAAAGTGTTGACGCCAGATTTTGACACGTGTTGAATCGGCGTCAGGAGAAGAAGATTGACCGATGCGGCAGATCTGAAAGCTACAGAAAGGAATCGGCCGATTGAAGTAACAATTGGAAATCGGCCGATTGGTGGCGCAGCCTATGCCAACAGGATGAGATTATTTCAGAAGATCCTGGTCAAAAGCTGGTCAACAGGGCACGCTAAGTCGGTCAAGGAGCAATTGAAGGGAATCCTGATTGGATTAGGGAACGGCGGCGGAAGATTCTGCGGGAGTCCGTTTCCTTTAAAAGTTCTTATAGATATAGTAGTTTTCCTGTTTTTTTTAAATAAGGTTGTAACAAGTCGTGATCGACCAGGAGTCCTAGCTTTAGGGTATAAATAGGAGTCGTCAGGGTCTTGCAAAGGAATCAATCAAGACATCAATCAACAATAGTACTTCTACTTTTCCAGCAATTTACTTTCAAGTCGGCGACTTCGTCAATATTTTCTTCTTCCACGAGTTCGTACGGATTGGCAGGGCTGCATCAACTTGATCTCCGGCCAATTGGTAGGTTCCGCTTACCGAGTAATATCCGAGCTTTAGCTACGGGCGCATCGCTGTGGCTTCGTTTGGATTTATTCACCAGTTATCGATATTTACTAGAATTGCAAGTTTTACCTGTTATTCTAGTATTATCACTAGTTATCCAGCTTGAGATCAGGATAATCGGCTTCGTCATTGTTCTCCTTCGATTTATTATCTCACAGCCGATTAGATCTATTTCAAGTGTTGTCCTTGCAGTAGTCGTCTAGATCGCTCCAGCAGTTTTCTTTACGATTACTATACGATCATCGGCTGATCCATAGCCGATCATCTCTACAGCAAATCGGCCGATTCGCTGCCGACGCGCTCCTCAGGACAGATCAGAACCCCAGCCGATCGACGCGCCTGGAATTTAATACTCTATTTCCTTGTCAATCAACAGGTCAGATTGACTGGCACGCCGCGCGAACTGCACCAGGGCGATAACCCGAACAGGAGCTAAGTAGATTCTCCCGGGTCGTGTGTCCGACGGTGAAGACCCATCGGCCGATTCCTATCCGGCCGATTTTAGCGCCAACACACTTTTGGCACGCCCAGTGGGAGCATCCAAAATCTGATATGTCGAAGAACGCAGAAATCTCCGACAGCAACATCATTGAGGTCACAGAAGCTGATCTCAAGGACGACCAGACGGAAGAACTGGCCAAACACCTAGAAGACTACAAGAAGATGTACCTCCAGTCGTTCAGTCGTACCAGGAGCGGGGAGGCAGTCAAGAAGGCTCCTATCCTAGCGCCTCGCCACATCACCATTGCTGAGGACTCCGGCAAGATGTCAGAGATGATTCAACAGTCCGTGTATCAAGCATTCATCGACCAATCCTCGGTGATGAGCAACACGGTGTATAACGCCGTCGTCAACTCTCTGGCCAGCGGAGCCGTCCAAGGCTATCAGGGACCGGCATGTGCCCCTCCAACTACTCTGGCAGCCAGAAGCCTACCATACACATCCCAATCGGCTCCTCAGCCGATATTGACGCAACGCGAGGGGTACAACTCTCCACCACCTCCGGCGTCTCCAAGATACAGCGGTGCACCATGTCTCCCGTCGCTAGCGCCGCTTCAACCCGTTCAAATGGCTTCTGTGCAAACACTACCTACAAGCTCAGCGTCTTGGGGGACGTCAGCCACAGCGTATTTTCCCGAGCCAGCGAACGGGCATGGCACTTATTCGGTTCAGGTGCCATACCAACCGGCCGCCCGGCCGACGGTTTCCCAATATCAGCCGATTTTACCAGAAATCGGCAGGGGGGCAAACACTGTGGAAGCATTCAGAGGCACGGCGCTAGCAGTGACGTACGAAGGGGGTGCGGACTCGTTTCGTCGTCAACTATCGACCGCTCAGCAAAATTCGCCGATTCATCACCCGGCCATACCAGCCCTTTAGCAGATGCCTGCGCCGCGAACAACTGTTCATCAGCAGCAGGTGGACTGGACGGCAAGAATAGCAGAAGTAATCCAGGATCAGTTTGGACTGAAGCCGAAAGTTCAAACTTATACTTACAAGACGCCGTATCCATCGGCCTATGACTCGCTGCCGTTCCCACACCGATACAAAGTTCCTGATTTCACCAAGTTCTCAGGGACGGACGACACATCCACTGTGGAGCATATCAACCGATTCATCATCCAGTGCGGAGAAGCTGCCACGCAAGACGCTCTGAGGGTGCGTTTATTTTCATCATCTCTCTCCGGATCGGCCTTCCAGTGGTTCACCACTTTACCGCCAAATTCTATCGTCACGTGGGCCGATCTGGAGAAACAATTCCACAAGTACTTCTATGCAGAGTACACGAGATGAAGATCTCGGATTTGACCAGCCTCAGGCAGAGGAGCGATGAACCAGTGACAGGGTATATACAGAGGTTCAGAGAAATCAGGAACAAATGCTACAGTTTGGCTCTGACCGATGCACAGTTGGCCGATATCGCTTTACAAGGCCTCTTGCCACAAATCAAAGAGAGATACGCCGCCCAAGAATTTGAAAGCCTGAGCCAAATCGTCCACCGATTGCAAAAGAAGGTGGCATACTTGGAGGGTTCTGAATCCGATGCGGAGGAAGAAATCGGCCTGGCAGAATGGGTAAAAGGGAAAAAACCAATATCTTGCCCCTTTGGCAAGAAGGAGCTAGAGACATTCGGCTTTGACACGTCAAATGCCGATAAAATTTTTGATCTACTGCTTCAAGAGGGGCAGATTAAGCTGTCTCAACATCACACCATCCCTACGGCCGATCAACTTAAGAAGATGAAATACTGCAAGTGGCACAACGCTACTTCTCATGATACAAACGAATGTAAAGTCTTCCGCCAGCAGATACAATCGGCTATTGAACAGGGGCGGCTTAAGTTTGACACTCCAACCAAATCAGCAAAGCCGATGAAGATAGATCAGCATCCCTTCCCGACCAACACAGTTAACGCTGGGGGAACCTCAAGTCAAACCAAGGTGCTGACGTCAGAATCGGCGAGAAGAGGCGGCGCTGTCGACCCCAGGAGGCAGATCACGACGGAAGAAATCAGAAGGAACAGACGAGGGCCAGAACGACCACGCAGGCCCGTCACCTCCCAATTCTTACTAAGTAAATATCGGCAGCAGCAAGAACAGGCAAGATACCAGGAGGAGACAATACGCCGGCACGAAGATCACTGGCAATGTCCGTTCTTTATCCACTGCTGGGAGAACGATATCAGATTGCCATCTGCCGACAACTGTCCGGAGTGTAACGGATTGAGCTGCAACGATCGCCCGAGGCCACACTCTAGGGACAGAGGATCAGAGCCGATCAACAGAAATCGGCGCGAAAAACGGCGCGTTTCGGTGCATGATCGGCTGGGGGGCAGAGTTGACCAGTGCAACAGGTCAAAAAGCAAGATCGACCAGCAAGATGGACTGGGGGGCAGGATCAGCGCGCACGATCGGCTGGAAGAGATGGCCGATGATAGGGTGTCAGACGAAGATCCCCTAGAAAGGGAACCAGATTGGGAATACGCCAGATCATCGACCAAGCCAGTGAATCCCAGGTGGTGTCCCGATGGCCTATCCAGATCCCAAAAGCGAAGGATCCAACGCCTACGCCAGTTGGAACATCAAGAAGAAGAACAAAGGCAGGCGCCAGAGAGAAGGAATGTGAAGTCTCGAGTTTGGCGCCCAAAGAAAAACGATCAAGAAACGAGCAACCAAGAATCGGCAGCCGAAATTGATATGGTATTCATACTGCCGATGGAGTTCATGGCGCCCAACGATCGGGATAGAGTAACAAGAACAGAGGAGAAACAAATGGCACAACTAGTACGGCTACGTTTGAGAAACCAGAAGAGGAAAAACGACAGCATCTTAAGGCGCTGTTCCTCAAAGGGTATGTCAACGGAAGACCCGTCACCAGATTACTGGTAGATGGAGGCGCGGCAGTCAACATCATGCCGTATGCCATGTTCCGCAAGCTGGGCAAGGGCGATGACGACCTCACCAAGACAGACATGATGCTGAAGGATTTCGAAGGCAACGTGTCACCTGCCCGCGGAGCGCTCTGCGTCGACCTCACCATCGGCAGTAAGACCCTCCCTACTACTTTCTTCGTTATTAATGGCAAGGGGTCCTATAATATGCTACTTGGTCGCGACTGGATACACGCAAACTGCTGTGTCCCATCTACTATGCATCAATGCCTTGTGCAATGGGTCGGCGACAGTACAGAGATAGTCGCTGCCGATTCCATCTACAGCGTTGCAGCGGCCGACACACAACAGTGGAGCTGCGAACACGTCAAGTGTATATCTGGCAGGACATGGGACACTGACTTCCTGAGAGTGTCCGATTTTGGTCTACAGCCGATCCAAGCAGTCGGCTCTGAAGATTCAGAATAAATGGATCAACTCGTCCGAGAAGATGGGAAGCTTGGACATGGGTTTACGTCGGCCGATTTATTAGAGTTGGTAGATTTGGGAGATAGCAGCAAGTCAAGGCCGACGTACATTAGTGCCAATTTGGATTATGAGTACAAATGTAAATTGGTAAGTTTATTATAAGAGTTCAAGGATTACTTTGCTTGGGAATACCATGAGATGCCTGGACTAGACCGGTCTATTGTTGAACACCGGTTACCTATAAAATCAGGATATCGGCCATATCAGCAACCTGCTCGACGGTGTAACCCCAAAATTCTACCTGACATAAAGGCCAAAATTACAAAGTTGATTGAGGCAGGATTTATTCGGCAGTGCCGCTACGCCGAATGGATTTCTAACATTGTGCCTGTATACAAAAAGAATGGAAAATTACGTGTGTGCATCGATTTCAGGAACTTGAATCAGGCTACGCCGATGGATGGATATCCGATGCCAACGGCCGATATCTTGGTGGATGCTGCCGCAGGACACAAAGTCATAAGTTTCATGGATGGGAATGCCGGGTACAATCAGATATTAATGGCCGAGGAAGATATTTCGAAAACGGCTTTTAGGTGTCCAGGCCATCTTGGTTTATTTGAATGGGTGGTTATGACTTTCGGCTTGAAGAACGCCGGCGCTACATACCAATGGGCCATGAACTACATCTTCCACAAGCTTATTGGTTGTTCGGTGGAAATTTATATAGATGACGTCGTGGTCAAGTCAAAAGGTCACCAAGATCATCTGGCCGATTTACAGGAAGTGCTGGAGTGCACAAGGAAACATGGGCTGAAGATGAACCCAAACAAGTGTGCATTTGGCGTGTCGGCCGGGCAATTCTTAGGATTTATGGTCCATGAGCGCGGGATAGAAGTCAACCGCAAGACCATAGACGCCATCAACAAAGTGGTGGCCCCACAAAATAAAACTGAGCTGCAGTCCCTCATCGGCAAAGTCAACTTCATCCGAAGATTCATATCCAATCTGTCAGGACGTATTCAGGCTTTTACCCCTCTGTTGAAATTAAAGCCCGACCAGGAATTCATATGGGGAGAAGGACAACGCAAGGCACTGGAGAATATCAAGCAGTATCTGGTTTCACCTCCAGTATTGGTTCCACCACAGCCTGGTAAGCCGTTCAAGTTATATTTATCGGCTGATAAACAGGCTATTGGATCGGCGTTGGTACAAGAGTTTGAAGGGAAAGAACGAGTGGTATACTACGTCAGCAGAAGACTTGTAGACGTCGAAACAAGATATTCCTCGGTGGAGCGACTATGCCTGTGCTTGTACTTTTCATGTACTAAGCTCAGGCACTATTTGCTGTCGGCAGAATGCACAGTCGTGTGCAAGGATGATGTGGTGAAGTATATGCTATCATTGCCGATTTTGAAAGGGCGGATTGGGAAATGGATCCTGGCTCTGTCAGAATTCGATTTAAGGTATGAATCGGCCAAAGCCGTCAAAGGTCAAGTGATGGCCGACTTCGTAGTTCAGCATTGCGGATCAGAAATTGCCACCGTTGAACCTGTTCCATGGACTCTATATTTTGATGGTTCTTCATGTGGGGTCGGATCAGGAATCGGCATCGTTCTTGTGTCGCCTCGGGGGGCAACTTATGATTTCTCTCTGCCGATAGAAGCCTCTGCAACTAATAACCAGGCGGAATATCGAGCTGTTCTAAAAGGCATCCAATTATTAAGGGAAGTCAGAGCTGATGCAGTCGAAATCTTTGGGGACTCCATGCTCATTGTGGATCAGTTAACAGGACGATCTGAGTGCAAGGATGACATCTTGAGGATCTATTATGAGGAGTGTCTTCAACTTTTGAAGGAATTCAAATCTGCAATAATTGAGCATATCCCCAGGAATTATAATGAAGAAGCCAACAGACTGGCCCAACATGCTTCTGGATATCGGCCGATTCGGGGAGCGATGTCGCTAGAGCTCGCGGCCGATGACTGGCGAAAGGATATCGCCGATTACCTGAGAAATCCATCCCAAAAGGTGAATCGGCGAACACGTTTTCAGGCTACAAAGTATGTGTTGCTTGAAGATGATTTATTTTATCGGACGATTGATGGAGTTCTTCTCAAATGCCTGGGAACCGAAGATGCAAAGGTTCTGATGGGAGAAATCCATGAAGGCGTGTGTGGAGCTCATCAATCGGCTCATAAAATGAAATGGATGATCAGGAACAATGGATATTATTGGCCGACCATTCTTGAAGATTGTTTCAGGTACTACAAAGGATGCCAAGACTGTCAGAGGTTTGGCAATGTGCAGCGCGCACCAGCATCGGCTATGAATCCGATAATTAACCCGTGGCCGTTTAGGGGTTGGGGAATAGATCTCATCGGACAGATTCATCCTCCATCTAGCAAAGGGCATAAGTTCATATTGGTGGCTACAGATTATTTTACTAAGTGGGTGGAGGCAGTTCCTTTAAGGAATGTGACATCGGCCGATATGATTGAATTTGTTAAAAGCCATATTATATATCGATTTGGTATTCCTCAAACCATCACAACTGATCAAGGGACAATGTTCACTTCTGGAGAATTCGGAGAGTTCGCCGCCGATATGGGGATTAAATTATTAAATTCTTCTCCATACTATGCTCAAGCCAATGGCCAAGCAGAGTCGTCTAACAAGGGGATAATCAAGCTAATCAAGAGGAAGATAGAAGAGCAACCCAAGAAGTGGCATATGTCTTTGGCTGAATCTTTATGGGCGTAAAGGATGGCTTGTCATGGGGCCACTAAAATATCCCCTTATCATTTGGTTTATGGTCATGAAGCGGTTTTGCCATGGGAGATAAGGACAGGGTCAAGACGTATATCGTTACAGGATCCGTTAACGGCCGATGACTATTCCTTTCTCATGAAAGACGAACTTGACGATTCGGCGGGTTTGCGGTTAAGAGCCCTAATTAGTATAGAAAAAAATAAGAAAAGGGTGGCCAGATGGTATGACAAAAAGGTCAAGGTTAAGCAGTTCTCTCAAGGGGATTTGGTATGGAAGTTGGTGCTGCCGATAGGGTCTAAAGATTCCAAATTCGGTAAATGGTCACCCACTTGGGAAGGGCCGTATAGAATCGGCCGTTGTAACCCTGGAAATGCATATATTCTGGAGACAATAGAAGGGGAGGAATTCCCAAGAGCTTTAAATGGACGATATCTGAAGAGGTACTATCCAAGCATTTGGGTAGACGCATAACTTACAGCAAAATATGTCAAGGTAACATGGCCGATTTCCCATCAGTTTTCTGGCTACATATCTGGTGAAGGAATCATTGGGATTCATTATTGAATGGAAATTACAGATTACATGGCCGACATGGTATAAGTCGCCCTTAGAATAAAAAATACTGGTGTGTCTACTGATTACGCCTATGCTGGATTTCTCTTTCGATGCGACCTAGTTTTATCATGAGGGTGAGCCTTTTCTCTTTCAAGTCCTCTGCAGTGGCTCCAGTTTCAGCTTGGTTGCAGAATTCTTTCAGCAGGCGGGCCTTCTCCTCTTCCAGATCTTTCATGGCGACTTCAGTTTTAGCTTCAGCAAGTCGAGGTGAAAATGAGGAATTCTCGTCAGAGGTTGGCATTTGTTCAAAGCAGGCAAGATCCATATAATCCAAGATTGGTCGGATATTGGCAGGAGCATGATTTTTGAGTTCTTCAGAATGAGCTTTTATCAGATCTATATCAGCTTGCGATAATGGTTTGTCTGAATGTACGATTTCGATCGCTCTTTCCAAACTAGGGTTAAGATGGTTTGGCTGAAAGAAAGAACAGACAAACATGTCGGAACAAAGTAAGATATCTCAGGAAGGGATAGAGGGAAAATTAATACCTAGTTAACAGAAGAAGAAGATCGAGAAGACATTTTAATGTCTGACCGAAGAAGGCGAAGGTCGGAATTCAGAAGGAAAAGAAGACGAACGAGGTGAATATTTTTGGAAATAGTACAAAGAATCGTATTTATAGAAAGGAAGAGACAAAGGGTTGGCAAGATGTGTATCATCGGAGTAAAGGCATCAGTAAATATAGAGCTGCCAGGAGAGATGCCACGCTTGCAGAAAGAACATTAATGAAATGAAGGCGTTGATAAATGTAAGGCTGCCAGGGGAGATGGTCAAAGTTTGAGTCTGCACGCCAACATGATGTTTATCCTGTTACCGAATTTCATGTCATTGAGCCGATTCTAGAGAGAGGATCAGATGCAGAGGGAAAAGTAGCGCAATTGACTTTGAGGTTTACTCCTGTCACAATTGGGAAGCTTAAAGAGAAGGATTAAAGAAAAGAGTTTCGAAGGAAAAGTTATATTTTACTCCGAAACTGGGGGGCATGTGTTGACGCCAGATTTTGACACGTGTTGAATCGGCGTCAGGAGGAGAAGATTGGCCGATGCGGCAGATCTGAAAGCTACAGAAAGGAATCGGCCGATTGAAGTAACAATTGGAAATCAGCCGATTGGTGGCGCAGCCTATGCCAACAGGATGGGATTATTCCAGAAGATCCTGGTCAAAAGCTGGTCAACAGGGCACGCCAAGTCGGTCAAGGAGCAATTGAAGGAAATCCTGATTGGATTAGGGAACGGCGGCGGAAGATTCTGCGGGAGTCCGTTTCCTTTAAAAGTTCTTATAGATATAGTAGTTTTCCTGTTTTTTTTAATTAAGGTTGTAACAAGTCGTGATCGACCAGGAGTCCTAGCTTTAGGGTATAAATAGGAGTCGTCAGGGTCTTGCAAAGGAATCAATCAAGACATCAATCAACAATAGTACTTCTACTTTTCCAGCAATTTACTTTCAAGTCGGCGACTTCGCCAATATTTTCTTCTTCCACGAGTTCGTACGGATTGGCAGGGCTGCATCAACTTGATCTCCGGCCAATTGGTAGGTTCCGCTTACCGAGTAATATCCGAGCTTTAGCTACGGGCGCATCGCTGTGGCTTCGTTTGGATTTATTCACCAGTTATCGATATTTACTAGAATTGCAAGTTTTACCTGTTATTCTAGTATTATCACTAGTTATCCAGCTTGAGATCAGGATAATCGGCTTCGTCATTGTTCTCCTTCGATTTATTATCTCACAGCCGATTAGATCTATTTCAAGTGTTGTCCTTGCAGTAGTCGTCTAGATCGCTCCAGCAGTTTTCTTTACGATTACTATACGATCATCGGCTGATCCATAGCCGATCATCTCTACAGCAAATCGGCCGATTCGCTGCCGACGCGCTCCTCAGGACAGATCAGAACCCCAGCCGATCGACGCGCCTGGAATTTAATACTCTATTTCCTTGTCAATCAACAGGTCAGATTGACTGGCACGCCGCGCGAACTGCACCAGGGCGATAACCCGAACAGGAGCTAAGCAGATTCTCCCGGATCGTGTGTCCGACGCTGAAGACCCATCGGTCGATTCCTATCCGGCCGATTTTAGCGCCAACAGAAAGTCGATACGAAAACAGAAAAGTGAGTGTTACGCAGCAGTGCTATCAGAAGATTTGGTTGTCCTTACCGCTAGCCCGACATCTCCCAGTCCGAAAACGGCCACAGTCGAGCCGGCCTCCACCGCCGCAACCTTCCAAGCCGCACAGATCCCTGCATCGCAGCGTCAACAATACACGGACGGTATCGTCCATCGCGACGCGACCTTTCAAGGACGGTACGGCACGCCAACGCCAGCGATGAGATCATCAGTAGATCACGACCCGCAAACGGCGGCGTACCGGCGGCGACGCCGCAGCTGAGCAGGCACGCCTTCTCCGGCGGGATGGCCGTGCCGACCCTGACGACGTGCGCGACGTCGACGACCGTGTACTCGGCGAAGCTGGAGACGGACAGGAAATTGTGGACGGGCTCGCCGGTGGCGGCGAGCGAGAAGCGCGTCGTGCCGTCGCGCGGCATGCCGGGGCGGGTCGGCAGCGCGGAGCAGAGGTTGCTGTGGGCGGAGCGGCAGTCGGCGCACTCGCCGCACTGCGCCAGGAACACCGGCACCACCGTGTCGCCCACGGCCACCTCCTGCACGTGCTCCCCGACGCTCTCCACCACACTAACATACGTGGCGAGACAGCGTAGGTGTTAGTGTTCAACAACAGTTCGATATACATCATAAGTTTTCTTACCCGACGGCTTCATGCCCCAGGATACACGGAAACATGTTCGAGCCATCCTGCAAAAAAAAGAAGAAACACAGCATCTTGCCTATCAGCACACCTCGCGCGCACTAATTTTATGCAGAAATTAATGGAAGTCCAGGGACAGAAACCACCATATTTATGCTTCTCAGATGAACAAAATAAAGGCAGATTCTGATGCTGTGTTGTGTGCTCATGCTTAAGGTAAAATCGACTATGACTAACTGTCTTACTGCTTTTAATTCGTGCGCTTAGCATCGCATATTAGGATTCCTAAAACAGTTGGGTAGACGACGATACTGACCGGAACAATAGTGATTTTCTTCATCGAAAACTATAATGAGGCATTGACTATTGTTGGCAGGGCCAGCAGCAGTATATATTGCAACAAGCCTGCTGAAATTGCAGGGTAAGACGATGCTGGGAAGTGGGGAGTGAGAGCATGCAAGCATCGTACCTTCATGCGTGTGATGTCGGAGTGGCAGATCGAGGTGCAGACGACCTTGATGCGGACCTCGTGCGCCCGCGGCGGCGCCACCTCCACCTCCTCCATCTCCAGCAGCTCCCCGGCCGCCTTGCACACCGCCGCTGCGCGAACGATCGCGAGGCGTTCAGAGTCGAGCGCGAGGCAGCAAGTGCTCAAGCTATAGGCACTGATGCAGCTGCGTGGGCACGTACATACCTTTGCATCTGATCGGCCTGGCGACGCTGTTCTGCTCCATCGCCAAAGGAACTCGGATCGGAGAGGAAGTGGTTGGTAGGCGATTAGGCGTGGCTTGGTGGCGACGGCTATTCCTCGCGCGCCCTGCTGCGTGCCGTACTGTCGCAGAAGGCTTCCGCACGCGCGCCCGCCCGCTGTACGTACTACTATCTGTTCGCGCTCCGCGGCCCATTAACCAGGTCGGCCCATTTTAAGCCGGTCGTCTTCTTCCTCTTCCCAATCCTCCATCTTCTATTTCCATTCCCGTTTCCCAGGTTAGGGTTTCTCTTGGTGATTTGGATTTCTCTTTGCGGCTTCATGCTGGGCGTCTTCGTGCTGGTAGTTGATCTCTTTGCAACATCTTAGTAGGTTCGATCCTGCTCCTCCCTTGGTCGTTTCCGTTCCTGCTGCTTCTCTAGTTCTATATCTCTTCTTCTCATAGTTGAGTACAGTTTTATTTTTTGCGTAGCCTAGTGATTTAATTACCTTTGGTTCAGACTGTAGAATGGAATTCATTTTGTTATTAGATTTCTATTCATCTGGATCCCTTACTCTTTGTTTAGAATTTTTATTTTTCATTCCGTGCCCTGGTTTAGTTCAGTGGTTTATCTCGTCAACTTCATTTGTCTCTGTTCAATTCAATTCATTCCATTCATTGAATTTAAGTGTATACAATTTGTGCACTCCTATGGTTAATTTTTTTTGTGCATTCTATTAGATTTTCTGTGCTAATGTCCTTTTTTTTTTGTTCAGTGTGATTTTAGATATGTAGTATAGAAGACATTTACTCCTTTTCTTATTATTCATCTTGATCTCAGACCTTTTATTATGCATCCAATTTAGTGCAGTCCTGTTTGTTTTAGATATGTTCTGTCCTGTTAGTGTTCTTCTAGTCTTTCAATTCCTGTCCTGTTAGTGAGCTTCTATGTGCGCTTCCTTCTCGTTTTGTTTCAAATATTTTTTTCCTGTCTCTGTTGAAGTCTTTTCATTTCATACATCAAGGTAATTAGTTACCAAAGTTGTTGTAATAGGTATGTTTTCAAAATTTAGTACATGCTCCTTGCAACCAATCAAGTTCTTATCTTCAGTCTTTATGTAGAATGACGGCTTCTGCTAAGTAACAAGAACAATTGAATGGGTTGCTGTCGGTGAAGTTATTCCGCTCAATCTGAAGACAAGATCACATCAATCTCAGGTTTAAGGATGGTCATTTAGTAGATTCTTAATTTTTGTTTCTTCAAGGGTTATCAGTAAACTTCAGTTGTCAAAAGAGCAGAGCAATGAGAAACTTCACAAAAGTTCATCAGATTTCTGGAAATGTTTTTCAAACATACTGTAACATTCTCAAATGTTTGTGGCTTTAATTCTCAAATGTCTGAACTTTATTTGTTTTTTTGGGAAACACTTCGAAATCTTGAATTCCCATATGGTCATTTCGTTTTTGTCCTGGATTCATACATTTTCAGAATGTTGCAGAACTTTTTGTATTACATTTGGAACTTTTATTTCAGTTCATGGATCCTGGGAACAAAACTTTTTCCAAAAAATTTCGGAAAATTTTGATATGTTTTGATGGACACTTAATGTTTTAGAACTTATTTCAGAACATTTGGAACTTTTATAATTGTTTCAAATTTCATGAAGAAAACAGAATATTTTGAAAAGTTCGGAACAACAGCTTTATCCTAGAACAAAACTTATTTGGATAAGTTTCAGAACAATTCAAAATATTTAATGATCACTTTCATTTTTTTCTCCAGGTTATACAATTCAGAATGTTCCAGAACCTTTTGAATTACATTTTGGAACTTTCATTATTTGTTTCAAAATATCTGGATATAAGTGTTTCATAAGATCTGGAACAAAATAGAACATTTTGCAATTTCAGTTCATGGATCCTGGGAACAAAACTTTTTCCTATAAGTTTCAAAACATTTTGATATGTTTAATGATCACTTTCTTTTTTTCCGCGATATACATTTCAAAATGTTTCATGATTGTTTCAAAACAACTGGAACAACATCAAGAACATTTTTCTGTTAATACCTATATAACTGGTCATGTGTCATGGAACAAAATCATTCTTGATAACATCCAGAACAGTTCAAATTCATTTTTCAAAACAATTAGAATATGTTCACGATTGCAGTTCTGAATGATAGAGGACAGATCATTTTTTAATAGTTCGAATGAAGTGCGAATGGTTTAAAACAATTAAAAAGGTTTTGAAACACTACGCTGGGAATTAAACGGCCCACGAAATCACGGCGGCCCACGAAGGCAGCGCACCGCCCGCGCAAAATAAGCTTCTGCGATAGCTTCAGCTAAATTTGCGCGAGTCAAGAATAGACAGCCTTGGTGCCCCTGTCGTGTGCTGTCTTTAAACCATTATAAAAGTTGGTGGTGCGTCCCTGCCGCGTGCTGCCATTCCATTATAAAAGTTGGTGATTACGTGTGTGCCATTAAAAAGTTCGAAGACACATGTGTAATACTTCTGTGCTATTTTGGATTGAATGAGATCTAACGAAGGGTAACAGAGGTGTAACTTGACTGTTTTGCCCTTCTATCGTAAAACAGAAAATAAATAAAAAGAATTATAAATAAATTTAAAATGATTGAAATAAATGTAAAATAATAAATAAATAAGAAAAAATCATAAATAAAATTTAAAAAGTTAGAAATAATTTTAAAATAGAAAATAAATAAGAAAAAATCGTAAGTAAATTTTAAAATGATGGAGGAGAGTTGCCTCCTCCTCGCATGAGAGCGCTCGCCGCCTCCTGCGTTGCCACGTGTCATCTGGCAACTTTACAAAAAAATTCTCTAGTTTATCCAAAATCAACCCGCAGTACCACCTCTAGCCTAGCACGAGTGCACGACACCCTCCCTCGTTCTTCTCTCCTCTCCTGGTCGCCGCCGCCATCGCACCTCGCTGCTCCGAGCGTCTCCCACCTCGCCGCCTTCATTCCAGCACGGGCGTCACCATCTCTCCTCCGCGCCTACCTCTCATCTCAACATCCTCGGCTCAAATCCATGAGATGAGCGGCGACGGCAAGCCCTATGCCATGGGTAGGGAATCCAACGGCCTACGCCGCCTCCACGCCGCCGCCACCTCCCACCGCCTCCACAAGTGATTGCAGCGCCTCGACGCCGCTAGCAGCCGCCTCTATGCCAACAAGACCCGACGGGATTTCTCTGCTTCACTGAAGCACATCTTCTCAATTTCGTCAATGGCCCGGCCATGCCGACACTTGTTCCAGCTCCTACTCCGCCTCTCATGCGACGCTACTGTAACAACCCTGATAAATTACAATTCTAAAGCAATGTCATTAGCCCAACCCTATGCTTAACCAACCAATAAAAGGGTGAAAAGAATTAGAACAAGTTAAGTTGAAATTTAAATTGAAATTGGGCACATATGAATACCTTTGAATTTTTAAATTAACTTTCAAACCACAAGCCAAATGAGGTGTTGCCTGAAACTAAACTTGTAGAACTTTTTATTCTGAACAACTTTCATGTTCAAAAGTTTTTGAAATTCAAATTAGAAAGTGGAGAAAACATCCTGTTTGCAACCAGCCCCCGGAACTTTTCAAATTCTCACAAAGAGGTCCTTCGTCCCTTCTCTCTCTCCCCTCCCCGCCCGACAGCCCGGCCAGGTGGCCGGCGATGCCTGACCGGCGCGAGCCGCCAGGCCAGTCGCCGCCGGTCCTCGCCCCCAAGCCCGGCTTTGCCCCCCCCCCCCCCACCGCCGCGCTGCCCAGTCCGTGCTCGCCGCGCGCGCCACGCCAGCCGCGCCCCTGCTGGCCGCCCGTCGCGCCCAACGGCCGCGCCGCGCCGCTCGCCGCGACCCGCCCGAGCCGCTGCTGCAGCTGCCCTCCAATCCCCGTGCCGCGCTATCTCTCGCTCCCCACGCAAGATTTCCGGCCGCCAGTCGCGTGCCTCCGCCCTCCGCACGCCGCGCCGGTGAACCGAGCCGCCCACCGCGGCCAACCCCACACCATTGCCGTGCCTCCACTCCCGCGCGTCGCCCGGCACCCCTCCCTCCCTCCTGCCCCTATAAAAGCCGCCCCAGGCCGCCCGCGCGAGCTCCCAGCCACGAGACAGCACCCGCCGCCGCCATTGTCACCGCCGAGCTCCACCCGCTCGTGGACAGCCTTCCACAGCCGCCTCCTGCCCAAATTGAAGTGCCAGCCACCACCACATCATCCCACCGGAGCTCACCGACCTGCTCAACGCCGCCCAGGACCGCCGGAGCACCGCCGCCCGCGCTGTCACCGCCGCCGCCGCCCCTGGTCACCGCGGACAGCTCGACCCCGACCCCCTCCGCCCAAGCCAAGCACCGGAGCAGCTTCCCCACGCGCCACTGAAGCTCCCCGTCCAGACCAGACCGCCCCAAGCCCGCCGGAGCACCGCCGTCGACGCGTACCGCCGCCGCCGCCGCCCCTGCTCCAACGCCGGCGAGCTACTCCCGGCCGTCCCCCACCCGAACAAGACCCCCACGAGATAGCCCTCGCACCCCTGATCCTTCCCCAGCCCTCACCCCTCGCCGCCGGCGAGCCCCTCGCCGGAATTTAGGCCGGCCACCGTACCCGAGCCATCCAAGGACCCAATTGCAGTAATTGAAATCTTTAGAAGGGCCTGCACGTAAGATTCCAAGGACCCAGATGTAAGAGAAAGATTCAAACCTAGATTCAAAATCAGTGAACTTGTAAAATTCGTATAAAATCGTAGTAAATTCAGAAAAATGCAAACTCAACTGTTATGGAACCTTTGGGATAAACTCCAGAACTTTTGTTACATGCATCTCCTCAGATTCTAGCTAATTTATGCTCTAAATTAAATAGGCTGTTTAATGACCTTTATTCACAACCATTGTTGTAGACAAGTGCTGGTCCTGAAAATTTTACAGTAGGAGATTTACTTGTTATATAAGCCAATGTAAAACGATCAGGCCCAAATTACATCTCTATCTACACTGTTTATTAAACTTAGTTTCATACCATGTTTGGATAGAATTAATTGTCCCTGCAGTTAGGTTATGAATCACCTAATGAAAAGTTTTCTATACTGGTGTAATGGTACCTAGATGCCATAGAAAAATTTAGAGACTTTTTATCTCACAGGAACCTATTTATTTGATTTATGTGATAATAACATACATTAAATCAAGAAAATAGTACCTTAGCTTGGAAAATTCTCATACTTTTACTAGAAGTTACTCAGTGGTAAAGGATGCTGTGTAAAAAGATTCATGGACGAAAACCCTGTGTAGGATCCTGTAAAAATAAATCCTTGATTAACCTAGGTGTGTAATATCATATTTGCTATGCTCTGAAAACTGCATAATAAATCCTATAAAAATTACAATAGCTCCTGAATGATTAAATAAAAGCCCTGTAAAAATCTTAGTCTCAGATTTTGCACCATTTGTTCTGTACAAAAAGAACAAGAATCTAGCAGCAACCATGTATTATATTTTTCATAATTAATCTGCTGCATGAAAATATCTGAAAATTTTTAAGCAAGCTTATCTTTCCCTGATGAGCCTAGATCCAAGGTTTCATGACCAGAAACTACTGTCTGTAGTAGTTACACTTAAATCTTGTTTCCATGAGGAACATAAGTTCCCATGAACACCCACCCCACCTTGCTTAATGAAGTTACTTATTGTACTAATCTACTCTATTAACGATTGCCCACGACTGATAAAGTAACTCACTTCACAACAAACTCATGTTTTACAAACTGCAACTTTATCGTGAAGGAAATCATATCGTTTACCATCACCACTACTTAAACTTGTGCATTCATGTAGAAACGACTACTCTCGCCGACGGGACTTACGAGCTGGTGCCCGAGTCCGAGAGTGAGCAGCGAGAAGCTCAAGCAAATTAAAATGAAGCAGTTGAAGACCCGGGTCAACGTTCAGACGATCCCCGGACTAGCTTTGCACAAGAAGGCAAGCCCCGGAGCATAACCCATTTCCTTTCCTAAATTATGCAACTCACTACTCTTTTACTTGTGCATTAAGTTTATAGGAGTTGAATGAAAACTTAGTTGCATGATGTTAGGAACCCATGCTTGAAAACTAGATGTAAGGTTCGATAGAATGCTGTGCTAATAGGACTCCGGTAAAAGCCGAGTGATTTCCTGTCACTCTCGAGAAAATAGGAGTTGAATGTTTACTACACGCTGCAATCATAAGGACAACGGACGGGCTATGGTACGATGTTTACGATTGAGGCCCGTCTGTTTAGTGAAAAATGCTTAGGCCGCAGTGTGTGGTAGTGGTGGTTAAGTCTTTGAACGTACTAACCACATGCCGAGAATATGGTAATCGGTAAGCTTAAGTACCTGATTGGCCCGGCAAGTGCACGACAACCTACCCTTTGAACTTCGGTCCCACTATATGACGAGTGCACGAGTGGTCACGACCCGGCGGCGAACCGTGGCGTGGGGCTCTTGTACTCTTGGAGGGTAGCTCCGATCCACGACCCGGAAAGAAAGGGGAAAAGTTGCACGTGTGACTCTGTGAGTAACCACGTGACGTGTGTTTAGGTTTCCCTTGCAAGGTTAAGAAATTCGATTCGAATCGTCCGTTTCTCACGGCTATTGAGACTGCTTAATCACTTTTACCCACAGAGTAAGAAGAGGAACAATGATGATGAATAAACTTGTTGGATGAAATTTAATGCTTCACCATGAATGATATTGGATAGCTGCTTATCTAGAATGGTTAATGAAACTAGAATCTTGAGTTAAAAGTTGAAAGTAAGGACCCACTCGTATATGCTTTTCGGCAAAACAAACCCCTGAGCCAAAAAGCCTTGCATGTCTAGAGTCGGTGGAGTAGCTTCCACTACACGGGTAAGTCTTGCTGAGTATTAGCATACTCAGCCTTGCTTGTGGCTCGTTTTCAGGTGAGTCTTTCGAAGACATGATTGCTAGCTTGACTTGGCCCTGCACTTTGCCTCCTGGTTGGTCGGTGGAATGGGATACGCCCCCGGCCAATGGAGATAATGCCGAGTGATGTCTCGTACGGGCTTCATCGAGACATCCTGTATCGTCGAATAGCTTTCGTTATCTTATTTCCGCTGCAACTTAAACTCTGAAGGACTTATTGGTTATGATCACTGAAGTACTTGGTTACTAAACTCAAACATGGTTGTAATATTCACTTATGATAATTTTGTAATATCTGCTGGAATGTGGTATTCTCTGGGCTCATCTTCGCATGAGCATTTGTATGTATGGCTTCGATCCGCTCTACCGTGGTTGTATCGGGAGGTTACCCGACAGACCAGTGGATTACTCCGTTTGAAGTGTAAGGTTAACCTTGATTGGCCTAATGGTAATGGTTAATACACTTGAGCCGGATTAATTCAGGTGGTTCTGCCACAGCTACTCTGCTGGCCCTTCCCTACATCAGATATGAGGTCCGAATTGTTGCAGCTCCGGTACTCTCTCCCCCCCCCCCCCCCCCCCCCCGCCCTCCCTCCCTCCCTCTTCATTTTTTCTTCTATTTTCGTTGGGTAATTTGTATCTGCTGACCGATAACATGTTCTAGGTTTACAACAACAACAACAACAACATAGCTTTTTGTCCCAAGCAAGTTGGGGTAAGCTAGAGATGAAACCCATAAAAAAAACAAAGATCACGGATCTTCAGGTACGTGGATGGCGAGTCTCCAAGCGCTCCTATCCAAAGCTACCTCTTTGGAGATATTCCACTCCTTAAGGTCTCTCTTCACCGACTCATCCCAAGTCAGTTTAGGTCTACCTCTACCTCTCTTTACATTTTCGGCTGCTTTAGAACCCCACTACGCACCGGCGCCTCAAGGGATCTCCGTTGGACATGTCCAAACCATCTCAATCGATGTTGGGTAAGTTTCTCCTCAATTGGTGCCACCCCTACTCTATCCCGAATATCTTTGTTCCGGACTTTATCCCTTCGTGTGTGCCCGCAAAACCACCGCAACATTCGCATCTCTACTACACTCAGGTTTTGGACATGTCGTCTTTTTGTAGGCCAACATTCAACACCGTATAACATCGTCGGACGAATCGCTGTCCTATAGAACTTGCCTTTTAACTTTTGTGGCACCCTTCTGTCACATAGGACGCCAGAAGCTTGACACCACTTCAACCAGGCAGTTGAGATTCTATATCTAACATCTTTATCAATGTCGCCATCCTTTTGAAGCATCGATCCTAAATACCGAAAAGTATCCTTCTGGGCCATCACTTGCCCATCGAGGCTAACATCTCCATCCTCATGCCTAGTCGCGCTGAAATCGCACATCATGTACTCGGTCTTGGTCCTACTGAGTCTGAACCCTTTCGACTCTAACGTGCGTCTCCACAGCTCTAACTTCCTATTAACCCCTTCTCTACTCTCGTCAACCAGCACCACATCATGAGCAAAGAGCATACACCAAGGAATATCATCTTGTATGTCCCTTGTGACCTCATCCATCACCAAGGCAAATAAATAAGGACTCAATGCTGACCCCTGATGTAGGCCTATGTTAATAGGAAAGTCAGTGGTGTCACCATCACATGTCCGGACAAACGTCATCGCATCCTTATACATATCCTTGATGAGGGTAATGTACTTAGTTGGGACTTTGTGCTTCTCCAAGGCCCACCACATAACATTTCTCGGTATTTTATCATACGCCTTCTCAAGGTCAATAAAGACCATATGCAAGTTCTTCTTCTGCTCTCTATATCTCTCCATCAATTGTCGGATTAAGAAAATCGCCTCCATGGTCGACCTTCCAGGCATGAACCCAAACTTGGTTTTGGGTCACACTTGTCACTCTTCTTAGACGGTGCTCGATAACCCTCTCCCAAAGTTTCATCGTATGGCTCATCAGCTTAATCCCACGGTAGTTAGTACACATTTGAACATCTCCTTTGTTCTTGAAGATTGGTACTAATATACTTCTCCTCCATTCTTCAGGCATCCTGCTGGACTGAAAAATAAGGTTAAAAAGCTTAGTTAACCATACTATCGTTTTGGCACCTAGGCATCTTCACACCTTAATGGGGATACCATCAGGGCCCATCGCTTTACCCCCCTTCATCCTCTTCAACGCCTCCCCGATCTCAGCCTCCTGAATTCTCCTCACAAAGCATCTGTTGGTGTCATCAAAAGAGTCATCTAACTCAAGGGTAGGGCCCTCATTCTCCCCATTAAACAACTTATCAAAATACTCTCACCATCTGTCCTTGATCTCCTCATCCTTCACTAGAAGTCGATCTGTCCCATCCTTGATGCATTTGATTTGGTTGATATTTCTTATCTTCCGCTCGCGGATCCTAGCCATTCTATAGATGTCCTTCTCCCCTTCCTTCGTGGCTAGCCGCTGATACAGGTCATCATACGCTTTACCCTTTGCTACGCTCGCAGCTCACTTTGCAACCCTCTTCGCTAAAATATAGCTCTCGATGTTGGCTGCATTCTTATCAAGGTGGAGGCGCTTGAAACACTCCTTCTTCTCCTTAATAGCCCTTTGCACCTCGTCATTCCACCACCAGGTGTCTGTCCCTTCCTGTTTGCCTCCCCTACTCACGCCAAACACCTCTGAGGTCACCTTCCGAACACATGTTGCCATCTTTAGCCACATGTCTTCTGCATCTTCTCCTTCCTCCCAGGGCCCCTCACCTAGCATTCTCTCCTTGAACGTTTGCGCCGCTTCCCCTCTAAGCTTCCACCACTTCGTTCTCGCAATCTTGGCGCGTTTATCTCGATGGACACGTACCCGAAAACGAAAGTCCGCCACCACAAGCTTGTGTTGAGGGACAACACACTCCCCGGATATTACCTTACAATCTAAGCAATCCCGTCTATCCTCCCTCCTAGCAAGGATAAAGTCGATCTGGCTCGAGTGTTGTCCACTATGAAAGGTCACAAGATGTGATTCTCTCTTCCTAAAAAGGTTATTCGCTATCAACAAGTCGTAGGCCAACGCGAAGTTCAAAATATCCTCCCCCTCTTGACTCTTGCGACCATAGCCAAAGCCCCCGTGCACTCGTTCGAACCCTACATTAGTCGCACCCACATGGCCGTTGAGATCTCCTCCTATGAAGAGTTTCTCGCTGCTAGGAACGGTACTAGCCATGCTATCTAGGTCTTCCCAGAACTGCCTCTTGGTGCTCTCACTGAGACCTACCTGAGAGGCATAGGCACTGATCACATTCAGAGCTGAGTCTCCAACTACCATCCGGACCAGGATAATCCGGTCGCCTCGCCTCCTAACCTCTACGATCAAGATACCTACACCATTCCTACACCATTCCTACCTGGTGTTGCCCCCGTGTACCAAAGCTTGAAGCCAGTATCCTCAACCTCCTTCGCCTTTTGACCCTTCCATTTAGTCTCCTGAAAGCATAGAATATTTACACGCCTCCTAATTGTTGCATCAACTAGCTCCTGCAACTTACCTGTTAGGGATCCTACGTTCCAGCTACCTATGCGAATCCTAGTTGGCTCGGCTAACTTCCTTACCCTTCGCACCCGTCGAGGGAAGTACGAAGACCCTTGCTCATTTTTCACTACACCCGGGCGCAGATGTAGCGCGCCACTCAGGCTGTGATGACCCGACCCTTGCTCACTTTTCATCGTACCCAGGTCACGATACGACGCGCCCTTGGAGGGATGGCGACCCGGCCCTTGCCCATTTAACACCACACCCGGGTTCCGATGTAGCGCGTCGCTAAGAGGGTTACGCCCCAACGAGTTTCTTATGGGTTTCATATCCATTAGAGTGGCTGTTTTTTTACGCTGGTTCGCCAAACCTAACACAACCCTCCTTCTTTATCCGGACTTGGGACCGGCTATGTCGAGAACCAACACAGGCGGAGTTATAACATGTTCTAGGTTTCTTATGCATAATTTGTTCCATGTGGCCATGTGAATGAATCTAGGCAGAAAGATGAAGGCATAAATGACAATTGTATTGCTTTCTTTTATTCAAGACAGTGTCTTGATGTTCTCCTATAAAACTATATGCTCGTCAATTACAGATTTATCATCTAGATGCCTCTATTTGTGTTTGGTTACAGCGAAACTGTCCACTAAGAATGTTTCACCGAAGGTAGTAGAGCTGTAGAAATGTTGTTGAGATTACCTAGCATGTGACAATGAGCCTTCTAACTGAAAACGGATCTTATTATAAATGAGCTATCTCTGCTTGATGTTGTGTTCATATGTTGTTAATGTTGCCTTTAACTAGGAGTCTCAATATATATACTATAGATAATATTGGTGCTTGTGCTGGTGATTAATGGTGTTTCGGCATATCTATTGAAATAAGTCCTTGTTGAGCAGCCATCAGTCCTCTCATTAGTTAGCTAAGGT
Source organism: Panicum miliaceum (assembly GCA_032594955.1). Taxonomy (NCBI): domain Eukaryota; kingdom Viridiplantae; phylum Streptophyta; class Magnoliopsida; order Poales; family Poaceae; genus Panicum; species Panicum miliaceum. The sequence continues at coordinate 3,164,014 of CM064057.1, read as the reverse complement.
CATATACCTAATTAGTTCTTGGTGATCCGGCAAAGCTAAGGGCGGTCATGGCCACTGATGGTTTTAAGCATCTAAGCAGAGGCTGCTCGTCCATCAAGAATCATCTGGTGTCCATGCTCGCCCCTAAGTCAAGTGAAGTTCAGTGTTTGGCTTTAGCATGAATTAAGTGGTAGTTCATTGTGGGTTATCAGATAATAATGCAGAGGAACCCGCAGTAGCCACATCTTGCCAACGTGATTGTTATGTTTCCATGGTCATGACACAATATATATTTGGTATGTCAATTGATTCTAGCGGCTGATTAGTTCTACAAGGTCCGGCTCAAGTTCCCAGAATTATATTCCATCATCTCAGTAAGCCTACCTTTCCACTGTCTTGAAGCTTGCTTTAATCCATAAATGGATTTCTTTAAATGACATCCCATATTTTCTTTTCCTTTTACGACAAAACTTTTAGGTTGTGCCATGTAAACTCTTTCTTCGAGATCCCCATTTAGGAATGCCGTCTTTACATCCATTTGGTGCAATTCTAGATCGAAATGTGCAACCAAGCCCATAATTATTCTGAAAGAATCTTTACATGAGACCGGAGAAAAGGTCTCATTATAATCTATTCCTTCCTTCTGTGTAAATCTTTTTGCCACAAGACGAGCCTTGTATTTTTCTATATTCCCTTTAGAGTCACATTTTGTCTTGTAGACCCATTTTCAGCCTACTGTTTTGGCTCCTTTAGGAATTTCTTCTAAGTCCCAAACTCGGTTGGTCCTCATCGATTTCATTTCATCTTCCATGGCTTCAAACCATTTAGATGAATGTCTGCTTCTCATGGCTTCTTCGAATGAGATGGGATCATCTTTCATTCGAAACTCTTCTGTGTTATACACTTCATAATCAGCAAAAATAGCTGATCTTCTTTCTCTTTGAGATCTCCTAGGAGCCTCTTCTGTTCGAATATTATCTGCTGGAACCTGTGACGGCTCCCCCTGATCTGTGGCAATGATATTGTCTATAGGATCCTGAAGGACAGGTTCCACGTTTTCATTCTGCGTTGCCACAGAAGGGATCAATTCGGGAACTGGCATCGCAGTAACTCGTACCGCCGGTGCAGTCTCAGCAGGCAATGATAAAAACGGTTCCTGAATCATTGGAGTGGGTGTACAAACCCGCTTCTCCTCAAGAACAATCTTTCGAACTGTTGTGTTTCCCCGAATCATCTCTTCTTCTAGGAAGGTAGCGTGTCTCGTTTCTACGAACTTTGTAAATCTGTCTGGACAGTAGAAACGATATCCTTTTGATCTGTCTGGATAACCAATAAAATGGCAACTCAGTGTCTTGGGATCCAATTTTTCAATGTTCGGGTTGAATATCTTTGCCTCAGCAGGACTCCCCCACACCCGTAGGTGATTCAGCGAGGGTATCTTTCCTGTCCACAGTTCATACAGTGTTTTAGGCACCGCTTTACTGGGTACTCTATTGAGAATATAGACAGCGATTTTCAACGCCTCCATCCATAAACTCACTGGTAGCGTAGAATAGCCGATCATACTTCGTACCATGTCCATCAGGGTACGATTTCGTCTTTCAGCCACTCCATTCTGCTGAGGATCGCCCGACATGGAGTACTGGGCAACTATTCCTTGTTCTGTTAGAAACCTCGCAAAAGGTCCTGGAACCTGTCCGTATGGGGTATGTCGACCGTATTATTCCCCTCCACGGTCAGAACGGACAATTTTAATCTTTAAATTGTGCTGATTTTCAACTTCAGCCTTGAATTCTTTAAATTTATCTAATGCCTCTGATTTCTCTTTTATTGGATAAATATATCCATAACGGGAATAATCATCTGTGAACGTTATGAAAGAGTCATAACCATCTATGCTTTTAACTGAGAACGGACCGCAGATATCTGTGTGAATTAATTCTAAAATACCTGCGCTATACTCAGCATTTTTCTTTCTTATCTTTACATATTTTCCTTTAATGCAATCAATGCATTTGTCTGAGTCTGAGAACTCAAGAGGAGGTAGAATTTCATTCTTAACCAGCCTTTCTATTCTCCCCCTCGAAATATGGTCTAAACAACAGTGCCATAATTTTGACGACGTGTCTTGAGTTCTCTTTCGTTTTCTGTTATTATCTGTGGGTTCAGACACAGTCGCATTCACATCACATACGGAATTCACACTTTCAAAAAGCGATAATAAATAAAGATCATTTCTTCTAAATGCAATCGAAGCAACTGTATCATCAAATTCTATTACACACATGCCGTCTCCAAAACGACATGCAAATCCATCGTCATCAAGACGAGATACACTTATCAAGTTTCTCTGAATTACGGGAACATAAAATACATCTTTAAGCAATAAATTAAAGCCTGTGTCGAGCTCTAAGAGGAGGTCTCCAACCGCCTCAACATCTGCCTCGACTCCATTTGCGACTTTAATTCTGTTTTCTCCTCTTCCCGTAGTTCTCGTTGAACGGAGTCCCTGTAAGGAGTTTGCAACATGAATTGTTGCTCCTGAATCAATCCACCAAGTAGATTTCGAATAATCTTTATACAAGGATTCATTTACAAATGAGATAATGTTCTCACCTCGTTTCTCCATGATCATCTTTAGGTAGTCAGGACAGTTTGTCTTGTAGTGTTCCTTCTGTTTACAGTGAAGACACTGATCCTTCTCCACTAAAGGTTGCCCAAACTTGGGCCTGTGCTGTGGCTGAGCCAACTGGGGTCCCTTTCCTTTGGATGAAGAGGGAATATCTTTATTATATCTTTTCTTGTTCACATAGTTTATGGATCCACCATGTGCATTCTTTATTCTCTCTTTTCTTGTACACACATCGCTATGGTCTTTTCAATATCCCATTTTTCAGGGTTCATGTTGTAATTGACAACAAAGTTGTCAAACTCTTTTGGCAACGAAGCAAAAACCAAATGAACTATGTGTTCTAATTTGAACTCCATATCCATTGGCTTAAGCTTGTTAATGATGTTCACCAAGCGATGGATGTGCTTTCTTATCCCACCTCCCAAGTACCTCTCTGTCACCAGTTGTTTGATCAACTGGGTAGCATAAGTCTTTGAGGAACCAGTGTACTGACTCCTTATCTTGTCGAGGTACTCAACGATAGTAGGAAGATCTGTGATTGCCCCCAGAATGGCGGGCTCTATAGTGTTTTTGACCACTGCCAAACATTTCTTGTTGGCAGGTAGCCACTTGGCATGATCAGCGTCATACCTCTGTTTGCTCGCCTTGTAGGCGAGCTCTGTTTGCTTCCAAGAAGCATCTGTAACATCTTCCCCTCTGACCGGTCTCTCAGGTTCAATTGGAACCGGTGCAGTAAGGACCCAATCTAGCTCGGCCATAGTAAAGAAGAGATCCAACTTCTTATACCATTCATTATAATTGTCGCCTTTCAGAATTGGAATATCCTTGATGGAAACCATCATAGGAAAACCAGCTGAAACAAGTTAGCTCAAGTGAGAACAATATAACAATAATTATAAATGCATGGAAATCATAATGTTGTCATTATCAACTTTGGTCAGAAAATAATAACATTACAATTCAATCTGAAAAAAATAATCTGTAAAATCATAATATTGTTATCATCAATTTTGGTCAGAAAATAACAATACTACAATTTAGTCTGAAAAAATAATCTGTGACTCAAAATTTAAATTATCCCTTTGGTTCAAATTTAAATTTAAGTCAAAACAATTATCTGTGCAGCGGAAATATGAATAAAATAATTCTATTTTGAACCAAGATCTGTGAAAATCTGTATATCTATTCTCTAAACATTTATCCCTTTGGTTCAAAATGAAAAAAGATCAAATTCTGTGCAAAAATATTCAAATTTGCTTCAAATCAGAATGAAAAAATATCAAATGTTACTGTTCATCTGTGAAAACGGGCTGAAAATCTATTACTGTGCAGCCCGTTACTGTGCAGCCCAAAAACCACGTCCGCGGCCCGGCCCACTCGTGAAAACGGCCTGCAACTGTGCGGCCCGCGGCTAACGGGCCACAACCTGGGCCTGGGCCGTGAATCCGGCCCATCCCGCGCGCGCGTCGGCCGCCGCCCCCCACATCGATCTCAGCCTTCCATCCAGATCGGACGGCTGAGCGCACGTTTCGGGAGGTATTTAAGCCTCGCGGTCGGACGACGCCTGCGAAACCCTAGCTCATTTCAGTTCGCTCTCTCGCCCGCTCGCCTGCTCTCGCCTCTCCTCTTCCTCCTCGCCTCTGGCCGCCGGCTTGAACTCCGGCGCGGCGGACGGCATGGCCGCCGGCCACCTTCTGGCAGGCCGGATCTACCTCGCCTCCTCTCCTTCTCCCTCTCTCTCTCTAGTTCCCTCGCGCTCTCCCTCAACTTTTATGTTCCGGCCAGAGGTTGCGCCGCCACGTTCGTCCTCGACGCCGGCGGCCGTGCCATGGCCGGATCTCCTTCTCCAGTACCCATTCTCTTTGATTTCTTGGCTCGGTGTGCGTCCACACGAAGCAAAAACTGTGCCCTATGGGCCTCCTCGCCGGAGTCGCGTGCGTCTCGCGCGCGGCTCCGTCGAGGGGATCTCTGGGGTACGGGAAAAGAGGGAAAAGGCGGAGGGAAGAGAAGGAGAAGAGAAGAACAGCAAGAAGGAGCAGAGGATGAAGGGCTAGGTATGTCGGGTGGGTTAGATCTAGGGTTAGGGTTAGGGTTTCGAGCTTTTTCTCGATTTCTTTCTTGATTTGTTCTCTGTTTTCTCTATTGCTCGATTTCTTCCCCTTTTCCTTCTTCTACCGAGTCAAAACCACAACCTAGATAGGCTCTGGTACCATTGTTAGGTTCTTTTCACGGATCGCTAGGTGCGGGATTGACTCGGGTTCTATCTCTAGTTCTAGTTTTAGGATCAAACAGATGTGCACGTGTGCGTGCGTGTGTATAAGATCAAACCGAGGGTAGGGATAAAGTAGTATACCTTGCTCTGAGGAAGACGACGCCATCATGTTCGTTGGTGGCGTCTGCGCTCGGGCAGCGTCGCGCAGTGCAGCGGGTCGTAGCAGATCCGCTCTGGGGCGGCGATGGCCGGTGCAGTGCAGGCCGGTGGACTTCCCGTCGCCGCTGCACCACCCCTCGAGATCAGGTTAGGGTTTAGGTGTAGGTGGGGAGTCGGGGCACGACGATCCTTGGCGTGCGTGCCCCCCGGCCCCCACCTTCTATTTATGTGGCGCTGGCGACGGGAGCCCACCAACGCGAATTGGGTTGGACGCGGACGCAGATCAAGGCTAAGACCTTTGGACCTTAGGCTAGAGATCAATCCAACACTTCCAACTAGGCGCACCCACTGGGCGGCTGATGGCGACTCGCGTGGCTCGGAGATCCACTGTCTTTTCCATCCGAGACGAGCGCCCGCGGCCAACCAGGGCGCCTCTCGCCGGCGCGTGCGTGCTTTCACCTGGTACGACGACGACGTCGGCACGGCGGTGGAAACCGCGTTCCGGTGCGCGCCGGGGCGGTGGCCGGTGGCGGTCGTTCGGAACCTGGATATTCCTCTCCCGCGGCGGTCAGCAGTGGGCGCACCTGTCAGCCGCCTTCGCTTTCGAGAGCCGCTGGCAGGCGCGCGTCCGTGTCCGTTTGTGGCCTGGCCTGTATCCAGCCGGATCGATGCGAGTTCCGCGGAGGAGCTCGGCGCCGATCGCCACCTCGTAACCTTCGGAGGGCCAGTGAAAAGTAGCACGTCTCTTTCGGCTGACCCAGTCGCTTGTTCGCCGGCCGTTCTCCCCGCGGTTTTTACTCTGTTAAAGCTCAGGCAACGGCCGACCAGGCACTCGACCGATGGGGACACCGTGTCGACTATTCTGCTCCACATCGCCACAGCACACATGGCGAGAATGAGGACTGAACTGTCCGTGCGTGAGATGGGAGATCCCGGCCTGAGGTTGACCTCTGCTCCTCCGAGAAGAGAGGTATGCAAGAAGATCGCCTGTCGCTGTCGGATGGCACCATCACCCTGCTGCGGCTCGTTTTTCTTCAGCGGCATGTGCCCGCGCGGCGACGGACGGCGCGCGGACCCCTGGCGGCACGGCACGGGTCCCTACCTGTCATAGGATGATGAGCGCTAGGCTCTGGACAGTGACGCGGGCAGGCATGGTCCACGGGAACACAACGAGCGGCGACGCGTCGGCCTTTTCGGTTGACGCTGCCCGCTGTCTGCCGTCGCTGGGCCGGCGATGCCTGCCGGTGCAGTGCAGGTGCAGCGAACGCGCGCCCGAAAGAGAACGAAACCGTCGACGACGACGCCCGCCGTTCCCTGCTCCACCGAGGGAGCACGGCGGTATGGCGGCCGTGAACGTGACGAGCACGGGGCCCTCCCTATTCGACTAGCGTCGTGGTCCGTATCGTACAGTGACTCCGCGAGCGAGGCACAATGCTCTGTGCTCCACGTCCACGAGCTGTCCCATGGCGGCCACTCCAAAGAAGAAGAAGCATCTGGGTTCTGGATGGAATGATGCCGGGCGTTTACCGGCTGCCACGTGCGGGCCGCGGTAACTGAGGTGCTCCGCCCACGGGCCTCCACGGCGGCGGCGCGGGAGCCTGCTGGCGGCCATGCCCGCGGCGGCCGCTACCATCCCACGTGGAGGACCACCTGTGCTGCCCGGCTATCCTCCTTGGGAGCCCAACCTGAGCTGCTGCTGGTCGTCCCAATAGGATGCTGCAAATTCAGCGTTGGACCACTACTCGAGAACAGGTGCGCCATGACTCCACAGTCCATACACGTATACAATCGCGTGATTTTAAAAATATTTTTGCATTTTTTTTGCGAATTTAGGTACAGTTACGTGGCGGCGTAGGATGTCCCTGCTGGAGATGCGGAGGTTATTTATAAGCACGGCACGAGCCTCAACTCCTGACAGTAATCAGCGTGTCTTTTCTTTTTGGGAAGGTTAATCAGGGTGTCACTTGCGCGCCACTACAGCACACGTCTGCGTTCGGACATGGTGGATGAGGCCACGAATACGAATTTGTTTGTCAAAGTGAATCGCGCGAAAGTCTGCGGCGCCGCAGTTTGCTTTCCACTTCAAGTAACCCGCCCGGATTTCTTATTTCGGAGTATCTGCGTCTGGTCACTTGTTTATTGGCCGTTTGGTGCCAGGCACGCCAAGGGTGCCGTAAACAAGTGCCTACGGCATGATGGCCACGCCGTTCCAGAGACACCTTTCGCCATCCACTGACGAGCGGATGGCAAAGAATTCAAAACATGCTCATCCAGAAGCTTCCCTTTTGACAACTTCCTCCTCCAGAAGTTTCCATTCCAGGTATTAGTAGTAGTTTTTTTCCGTTCGAAGGCCCGCCGTTCTGTTGGAATTTTCGCAGTTCATGTGCGGTTTTCAGGCGCGTACTCGGGATTGGGATTGCGGAGATAAAGCAGGATCAGAGAAAGTGGCTCGTCAGATGATGGCTTGAGGGGAGTGGAGAGGGCGTTCAGATTCTTCACGAGCGCTTGATTAAAGTGCCTGTAATATCTTCGTATCAGTAGGTAGGTCGCTTTGGGAATCATCAAGGAGGGTTTTGTTCCCAGGCCACTGATTGTTTTGGTACAGGTTGTGCTTGCTTTTGGCTTGTGTTGGTAGCAAATGCAGAAAGCCATGGGCAACGCCTTAGAGCTTTAGGTAGGAGTGCTTCCTTTGCATTAAGTTACGGAATTGATGATACTTTGTTGTGTTCGGAACCGATGGTACTCTTTAGCTTTGAATGATTTCAGTTGAATCAGGTAAAACCACCTAAAGCACCGCACTAATGTGGGTATACTAAATTGGGCATTATTTTCTGGTGTAGAACCCTAACCACACGCATCTTAAATAGCAGTATCGTTCAGTTAGCGCCATACCACCTCAGCAGAGCGAATCTTTTCCTGCTCATCCGTGAGAGCATGGCAAGCTCCTCCTTTCCCTTTGCGGCTCGGGCGATGCCATATGTACATTCCGAATTCTTTATGCTCACCAGCTCTGACCCAATTGGATCCACAGACATCTATGAGGGCTATTTATTTGGCACTATTTTTGCCGACGACAGTTGGGGTGAACATGTCAGGGGAGTTCGTCATTCGTGGCCTTCAGGCAGCAGGTGTGAGGCCGTGAGAATCAGACGAGGAAATAAGAGGCGCCATGGATTTATCAGAGACTAATGCAGCATCTTTTGGTGATCATGTCCTTTTCTCCCATCTCTCAGCTTTTACACACAGCTTTACACGCATCATCAGCTAGGGTCTTTTCGGAGGCCTGATAAGTTGAATCGATTAGTCATATCTTTGACGAATCATCAACTGTTGAAACTGAAGATTCCCAACTTTTGCAATATACCAGCAGGACAGTTCCCCGCAGTTCCGTCCAGAGGGAACTGACTAGAGAATCAAGAGGGGATCAGTCCCAGTGTCTTTGCATCGGTTTGCATGGTCCGGAAATCTGAATTTTTCACATGGTTCAGCAGCAATTGTCATGCAGTAACACTGTTACTCGATTGTACTGTATGAAGTTGAAGCCTCATAGAGCAGCTATCATGGCAGACCGGGTTCAGTTGTCCACTCCCGGTCCGCCCGAACCGTTGAAATAAAAATTCCATCTTTTTTTTCTGCCCCTGGGTTTCTTTCTCGGCGATTACCAGCGCGGCGACCACTTCAGAGCGAAGGCGAGCCCACGAGTGCACCACCACCACGGCGGCCGATGACGACGGTAATTCCTACTGGTATGGCTACATGGCTACGTCTCTCTCTCCTCCCACTTCGACCCAGCCGGCCCTCCTTCCCTTCCACACCGCACCCCCTCACCTTCCACCTCCCCCTCCTCTGCCCCCACCTCCTGCTTCCTTCCACTCCTCGCTCCTCCGTTGCTTCCGCCCTCCCTTCACAGTCCGCTCCACCCATCGGCCCGGCAGCTCTGGGTATTTGACCGATTGGTGGAGGTAGCTGCTGGCCTGCTGCTTCCTGCTCCTGACGGTGCGTTCAGACCAGTGGCTCTTATTACGAGCCGTGAGGAGGGCCAAGGAAGGAGCAAGCCTGACAGGGAGGTGGCGATGGAGAGGTACGAGGTGATCAAGGACATAGGATCGGGCAACTTCGGGGTGGCCAAGCTGGTCCAGGACGTCAGGACCAAGGAGCTCTTCGCCGTCAAGTTCATCGAGAGGGGGGTGAAGGTGACCGACCTTATTGACTTCTTACCCTCTCCCCTCCCTCAATTGGGTTCGTCTCTCGCGTCAAAAACGTTTTGCTCATGGAGTGCGCCCGATCGGTTAATGCGATTTCTCGAAGGTGGGTTTTGATCGGGTTCTCGATTTTGGGCCTCCTAGTCCTAGGTTTTGCTCAGGTTCCTGTAGTGCGTAAAAGGAACTCCTTGATTGGGGGGTTGTTTGCTAATTTGGTTTGTTGCTTGCTGCTGCCTACCTGCCATGTATCGTCTGTACTGGTACATCTTGTTCGAGAGATGGTGTGGCCATTATTCCCCAACCGATCTGCTCTGTTTTTTAGTGTGTCTGAAATTTTCCTCTGAATGAGAAGCTTTACAAACGGAGCATGAATTTGGACCACCTCCATTATTCACATCGTACAGTATGTTTGCTAGCAGTGGATGCAGGGTTCTTTGCTTGCTTGGCCTTAAGTGAGTCACACTTGGCTGATCAATGCAGATGTCACTATGCTTCTCACTGTTTCCAAACAAAGAGCTGAATCTTGCACCTGGCTACCTTGGTACTGATTGATCTTCCCATCAGTCTACCTCTGTTGGATTCAGATGATCATGTATCTTGTGCCATTGATTTGTTAAAGAGCTTTAGCTTCAGTTGGGGAAATTCAATTTTGCATCTGAGTTTGGGAGCACTTCCAAAATCTGCACCACGTTTTATTAGATGAACTGCAAACTGAGTGAACGGCCTGTCCAATTTTATTATCTGTGCCATGTTTTATTAGATACTGCAAACGTCTTCTTTTGATTTTGATATGCAAACTTCATTTATTGTTAGTTCCATTTATAGGACTATGCAACCTTAGCTATTCATTTTCCAGGAAGCTGGTAAAGTTGGAGCGGTCCAGAGTTAGCAAAATCTGCCACGGTAGGTAGACATGCTTTACTATAAATAATTCATACAATCATATCTGTAGGATATTACTAGTTAAATGGATGCTATTATTGATAACTTGTAATCTATACCTATTTCTAAAGCACGTAAGGTTTCCACCTAAATTTTTGGTCAGTCCGCCTTGTGTCATTGACAGGTGGGCCTTAGTCCATCCCGTATGCGAGTCGGACCGGCCCTCTGTCCACGACTCGCTCACGTAGATCCCTATAGATTAACGTATGGGCAACTATACGTATTCGATACTTGTACCAACTTTGTCCGTAGCAACGCACGGGCATATTTGCATAGTCTTATACTAATTTGATGAAACAGCTGACAGCAGACACACACACATACACACCAGCTTCAAGTTAATTTCAGCTTCCTAGGAGGCTAGGATCTGTTTTAAGCTGTAATCCCTGTTCCATGGACGTCTTAAACTCTGTAGTTGACTAATGGTACTGTTGTAGTGGTGCAGCTGCTAAATGATGTGTTGGATTTTATGTATCTGGGTTAGATTAGTTGATCAGTTGCTTTGTGTTTTCTTGGAGTTCATGTATTCTTTACAACATCTGTTTTCATATGACCATTATTTTGTCTCGCCTGTTACAATTTTTTGTCACACTTGACTGCTCTAACTCACTTAAAAAAATGCTTTTCCCAAACGATGCTTGTGTATCTTGTGTTTGTCTATCAACTGCTAAAACCTTTTCTTCTGCTTTCATAGATTGATGAGAATGTCCAAAGGGAGATCATGAACCATAGATCGCTGAGGCATCCAAATATAGTTAAATTCAAGGAGGTAAGTTCCTTTTTCCCTCTGTGAAAGCAATAAAAACTTAAATATTCAATTTATTTAACACTGTCATAAGATTCGATTCTAGTGTTGAGAGCAATAATAAATCTGATTCTTTACAACATTTATGGTAACTTTTTTTCTAAATGTGTTAATACCTTCTGTTTCATACTACACCAAAAGTTATGCAAAATATCCCATAAGATCTGCTGGCGATTTTTATCATTTTATGGGAAAAACTCCACCCAGTGCATATTATAAAAGAAATCATCACAATTGCTACAACTTCTGAATTGAAATTCAAATGTATAAGAGAACATTCAAGTTCTGAGTGACTAGATCCAAAAAAGAAAGCATGATAAGATGCTCAACTCTTATGCTTCTGGGTTATTACTCGTCCAGATATTTTTCTGCATGATATGTAATCCATTCTCCATTTTTTATTGGACGAATGGAATTTAAGGTGAAAGGGTTCTCCACGTTGTAGAGTTGAATGGCTTATTTGGTAGTGAGTAGGTTCTATTGTGCCTTTACTGTTTTGAATAGTTGGTGTATATGCTAGGTGTGGTAGAATAATACCTTTAGATTCCCACTCCTAGAGTTCTTGTCTGTTTTTTCCTTGTGTACAACTAGTTGGCAACTTGTTTCAACGTCTGTTGGATACTTGGATGCCTACCAGCATTCAGCAGCTATGCTTGGCCTGCACTGGTGCCATGCGCTCTAAGACGGGGAAGTACTTATGTCATTCAGGCTTGGGACCTGTTTGTCGACGCTTCATAATTGTTGATTGGCTATAATGTAATCATTTGAAGTGACAACGCCCTAGCAGTTTGCTTTGTCCTCTTTTGCAAATAATGGTGTTCCTGTTTTATATATTCTTGTTTGCATGGAATTATTTAAAAGATTTTCCCTGTGAGTAGATTCTTCGGAACAGAATTAGCTGCAAGTCATATTATGAATTATGATTCTAGTGGTAACTCACATTCTGGTTCCGAGGGCAACCAATATGTGGTGTTTTAATTTGGCTATACCGGAATAATACTTATTGTAGTGATCATTTGATATTATATGTTGAGGAATTAATTAGATATGCAGATATCTATTTGTACATCTTCCAAAAAAGTTCTATCATTAAGGTGATTATTGCAAATACTTTTTTGGATGAAAAACTCTACTGCAGGGCCCTATTGTGGTTACTGCATTTTTTTTACAAGTTTGAATCTGTCATAATTTCTAGATTGCAAACTTAAAGACAGACTTAGTTTTTCAGGTTGTGCTAACTCCCACACATTTGGCCATAGTTATGGAATATGCTGCTGGTGGCGAGCTATTCGAAAGGATCTGCAATGCAGGGAAATTTAGTGAGGATGAGGTAGATCAGATTTACTAGAAGCGAATCTGTCATTTTACCCAAGACATGGTTTACTATTGACACTTATTTATTTCTTTCCATAGGCAAGGTTCTTCTTCCAACAATTGATTTCAGGAGTTAGCTATTGTCACTCCATGGTATATTAACTTTTCAAGAGCAACTATTAAGTGGAACATTTGTGAGTTGTGACATGACGCTCTCTTTTTTTATTGCTGCAGCAAATATGTCACAGAGATTTGAAACTAGAAAATACTCTGCTGGATGGTAGTATAGCACCTCGGCTAAAGATATGTGATTTTGGTTATTCCAAGGTAAACTACTGCAATTCTTCTTACCTTAAATAATCACCAGCTTGCCAACTAAACTGTTGCACACTCGTCTTTTCCAGTCATCTGTGTTGCACTCTCAGCCCAAATCAACTGTTGGCACACCTGCTTACATTGCTCCCGAGGTGCTTGCTAGAAAGGAATATGATGGAAAGGTGATCCGTACCTCTGCTATTTCTCCTTTTTAGTTGTCTATTTCTTGTGGAATGGTAGAAAACTAAATGCATGGTCTAGAAAAATGCACTCCTAATTCCTAAAACTGAGCACTCACCTTCTGCAATTTAGGTCGCCGATGTTTGGTCATGTGGAGTAACTTTGTATGTGATGCTTGTCGGGGCTTATCCCTTCGAGGATCCTGATGAACCAAAGAATTTCCGCAAGACTCTTACTGTAAGTTGACCCCATGTGTCACACAACAATCACTTGTGCGTATGAACTTATGAAGTTTTTACATTGCACCTTGTTCTGCTCAGCTCATGCCTCCAATTTTCGTGCAGCGGATTCTCAGCGTACAATACGCCATACCTGATTTTGTCCGAGTTTCAATGGAGTGCAGACATCTTCTGTCCCGGATTTTTGTTGCAAACCCTGAGCAAGTAATTCGTTTTTACCCAAAACATTTTGATGAAAACGAACACGCAGAATTTCTGCATTCTCATCATCCATTGGGTATTTGCGTGCAGCGGATAACCATCCCGGAGATCAAGAACCACCCGTGGTTCCTGAAGAACTTGCCAATCGAGATGACCGACGAGTACCAGATGAGCGTGCTAATGACCGACATGAATGTCCCCTCGCAAAGCCTGGAGGAGATCATGGCCATCATACAGGAGGCCCGCAAGCCTGGCGACGGTATGAAGCTCACCGGGCAGATCCCCGGCCTGGGGAGCATGGAGCTGGACGACATTGACGTTGACGACATCGACGTAGAGGACAGCGGTGACTTCGTCTGCGCCTTGTGACGAGCAAGTGGTTGGTTGAGGCCGTCCGACGCCGAAGCTGCCGTGAACTCCCTCCCTCTTCTGGTCTTTTGTGTTCTGCTGTTGTTTCAAGCTGTTTGTCTCAGCGTGTTCCGAGCTCCCATTTTGTTGTTGTGATTTCACTTGTTTTCTTTCTGTAATGGAGGTAGTGACGCTGTGGATAAATAATAGACTTTTTAAGGCTGTATTCTTGCTGGATTCGTAGTGTTGGGATCCTCTGCCCTAGTGCCCTGTATGAATGTCGCAATGTCTATATTCATGCCTTGTTTCTTTCCGTTGACCTTTAGCTTGATGTTTTTTATGTACTGCATGCTGAAAACATCTCTATGAGTTTACTGAATCACTGCAAATGTTCGAGAAAAGGAAAATCAAACCAAACCCTCCGAAGGAAGCAATTTTTCTATAGAGAAAAATTAGGTGGCTTCGAATTGTGCCTGACCCAAAGTTAAATATAGCCCAGGAAGCGTCGTCGGGATACCCAAAGTCACGCGCATTCAGGTCGAGGCCCATTTCTCGTTTCGGCCCGCTAATGCATTCCAACAGCTCTCTCGCCCAAAACCCTAGCCCTCGCGCCGCCGCCCCTATCGCTCGAGCTCCTCGCCGCCCGCGAGCTCGCGCTGCATCGCCGCCATGAAGGTACGCTGCTCCTCTCCGTACCCGCGCTGATACGCAACTTTGGGTGTTCTTAGATTGGGTTTGTGGCTATCTAGTGTGTGATTTGCTTGCCTTTTGGGGTTGCAGTTCAACATCGCCAACCCGACCACCGGGTGCCAGAAGAAGCTCGAGATCGATGACGACCAGAAGCTGTGAGTATTTCGTGCCTTCCACTTGTTTTTGCCGTTTCAATTCCTTTTAGATCCATGTGAGTGATGTATTGCTTTAACTAAACACAGTTCAGCTTCTCATCCTAGTTTTCTCTAGGAATCGTACATCTCCTTCAGTAGTTTGACTGCTTAGCTTCATGTAGAAGTGTGTTGGGCACAACGAGGGCAGCGACAATTAGTCAGGATATACTACTTTCAAATGTTGCGGCATAGGGTGTTAAATCTAGTTAAAATGCAAGAATAGTTGCGTTGTGAGCAAGCTATGTTTTACTTGCGGTTGTTTCTGATTTGCTGTGAGATGTTTGTGATTTGCTGTGAGATGTTTGTTGCATGTGAAAATTTAGTGTTTGTTTATTATGGAATTTCTGTCAATATTGTCAACTCTTTTTTGATGAATGTCCTGCGTTGGTGCTGTCAAGCCGTACGTATGTAAAAATGTTTGGTATCATTGGTGATATATAAAACCTACTGTTCTCTGTTCACTGGGATTTGTCAAGATGTTTTTACGGCAACAAATTATGACTTTTGCAACATGAAGTTATGCCAAAAGTTGGAACTCAATTTGAAAAGCCAAAATGATAGTGTGTAAGTTATTTAATTATTTGTTGAAGTGCCACTGCTTGCATCTCTGCCTTGTGCATTTATGATAGCAATATAGCGTATATTATGTTTCGTTCTGGCTCTGCTTTATTTACCTTTGTATCAACTACAGGCGTGTCTTTTTTGACAAAAGGATCTCCCAGGAGGTCAGTGGTGATGCTCTGGGCGAGGTAATCTTCGGATAACTTATTTATCCTTAATCCATTGTCTTCCACGCTCAAATATGTATATAAATTTTTTCTTGGTTTTGCAGGAGTTCAAGGGTTATGTCTTCAAGATCATGGGGGGTTGTGACAAGCAAGGCTTTCCCATGAAGCAAGGAGTGCTAACTTCTGGCCGTGTTCGCCTTCTGCTACACAGGGGTAAGTGGCTGCAGTCTTGTTTCCACAGTACCCTTGATCGATCAGCTTATATCTTCCCTCTTTCTTAGATGTTCTTAGCTGAACATTTGTTATGAGTTCTGTAGGCACTCCATGCTTCCGTGGTTATGGTAGGCGTGATGGTGAGCGCAGGCGGAAGTCTGTCCGTGGTTGCATTGTCAGCCAAGACCTCTCTGTTATCAACTTGGTGATTGTCAAGAAGGGCGAGAACAATCTGCCTGGTCTGACTGACACCGAGAAGCCCAGGATGAGGGGACCCAAGAGGGCCTCCAAGATCAGGAAGCTGTTCAACCTGTCGAAGGATGATGATGTACGCAAGTACGTGAACACATACCGCAGGACATTCACTACCAAGAACGGTGAGCTTTCTTCTGTCAAGCTGCAGAGCTACCTTGGTTTTATTTTCTTTCAAGTGCACATCTAGCTATTCTGTCAATGCCTTGCAAATAAAGATAGGCTACTAGTTATTTTAGTGTCATAGTGCTGTGATCTGGTTAATACATTTGTTTTTGACAAAATGCTTGAGGATGAGTTGAAATGAGTCTTTTGTAACCATTGTTTTCTAAAGTTGTGCAACTAACCATGTTAACCTGAATACTTCTGTTGCAGGCAAGAAGGTGAGCAAGGCTCCTAAGATCCAGCGCCTGGTGACCCCCTTGACCCTCCAGAGGAAGCGCACTAGAATCGCTGACAAGAAGAAGAGGATTGCCAAGAAGAAGTCCGAGGCTGCTGAGTACCAGAAGCTTCTTGCCCAGAGGCTTAAGGAGCAGAGGGAGCGCCGGAGCGAGAGCTTGGCGAAGAGGAGGTCCAAGCTTTCTGCCGCCACCAAGGCTTCCGCTGCCACCTCCGCTTAAGATTGTTCAGAGCTTGAGAGATGTTTGAATGCCTACCTAAGCTATAGTTGGAGAACCCTCATGTTCTGTGTTTGATCCGTCGACCCCCTACCCTTTAGCTTTCTCGAGTGCAATTTTGCATGAACATGCTTCTGGCTTTTTGGAATTTTTCGAGTACTGGAGATTTACCATGTTGGTTTCTATTGTGAAAGTTGGACCCGTCAGATAGCTTATAACTTTGATCTCCGCCAATATGTCAAACTTCTGTGATCTTGCAATTTTGATTGTAGTCTCCAGTTTGTTACTAGCATCGACGGCTATTTTGCCTGGAGTCTTTACTGTACTGGAGGAATGGCATAGTGCCGTTTCGGTGAAATGGTCCTCTTGCTCCAACTGAGTCCGAGGCATCGTAATCGTAGTTGTGGCCACTAGATAGGCGACATGTCTGTTGGCAGATGGTCGAACGTCTGCAATGGATCTCGTTAGTTTAAGATCTGAAATATTTTTTTCCGAGGGGCTTGTATGGTAGGCGCTGCTCGCATCCAATGTTCATTGTAGGCATTGTACTCCCGTGTCTTCCGGCCAGATCGTTCGCTCCGGGTTGACAGCAAGCTGAAAGTTTCTGTCAATGCATGGCAGGATTGTAACAATGTTGAAGAAGGTACGGATGAATTTAGGGCTAAGGAAGCAGGTAGAAGCTTTGGTACGTTTGACACTGGATCCTGTAAATGGACGTTGGTGCGGCCTGGTCATTCGTTTCGCGTTATCTGGAACCTCGTTGAGAGGTTAGTCCCAGCGTTTTTTTTTGAGGGCCTGAATTCATTTTCATTGTGGCCCGATGGCCGGATGATTAAAGAGTTTGTTACAACCAGTTGTCAAGTAGATTGTTACATTGATGATAAAAATATAGAGCACCAGGTGTCGCTGACGCCTGCATCCTGTGCCGGCAACCGACACCTCCAAAGCCTTGCATCTTCCTTAGCCAGACGGAGTGTCTCCCGTAGCGTGTTCTTCTCTTGACGGAAAACCGCTCCATTTCTCCGTTTCCACAATTGCCAGCAGCACAGTAGGACCAGTGTCCCAAAGTGTAGCTGTGGCACATGTGGTGGGCAGGGTAGTCCCAGCGTTGTACTGAGATGAAGTGATGCTCGTTCTGCTCTGCATCATGGATGTACCCACACATGTATAGCACAATCAATACAGCTCACGAATTAACGTTGCTGTAAGTTTGTCCAAGTGACTGATGCGAGGAGAGCAAAAGTCCAGTTAATGGTCTAAGATTACTGGCTTAGGAAATGTATTATCAACATCCAACGCGTTGTGGCATCTAAATCTGTGTGCTTTTATAACAATTTGACGTCTTTCCTTTTTGTTATTTGAAAAAAGAATCATTGCAAATTTGCAATGCCCCAAACAGAGCTCTGCAATGGATGCTGTCACCAAATGATTCCAGTTTGCATATTGCACAGGCGACACAGTGCCCGTTGCTCAGGCGTTAGCCCCAGTTCGCCAGGGTGAGACCACGAGCTTGAGAAGAGAACACAGCTACATGTGTGAAGAGGGCTGGCACCTGGGCACCTGGCGGACTGCTGACTCATGACGTGGAGCACAGTTCTCTGGTGCTTCCTCCCAAGGATCAATCAGGAACGGCACGAGCAAACATTTCACACCAGAGCATCCCACGATCAAATATTTCACATCACTGAGAAGGCGCCTCGGAAGAGAACCAAACAGAACCAAGGGATCAATTATTCATTTATTGAGTATCGGTTGACCAAGCGCTGCAATCCCATTATCTCTTTATTTTCTCCTTACCAAGGTCAAAACCCCAGAAACAGCTAAGTCGGCAAGTCTCGCACCCAAAGCATCAAAGAAAAACATAGTTTTGCAACACATAATGCTAGCTACTGTCTTCCACGACTCCACAAGTACCTCCTATAGCTCACGAGCATGTAACTTGCGCCAAGAGCACCCACCAACGAATAAATAGGCATCGGCCACCGCTTTCAAGTCGTCGCAACTATTCCTACCCTCTCTGTTCGGCATCAGCCATTTAGAAAGCCAGTGGTGGCAGCGGCAGGCTGTTGTTGAGTCCTGACCGCATCCTCCTCTTCCTGAGCCTCTCGGCAATGATGAAGGCAAGCTCCAGGGACTGGGAGGCGTTCAGCCTTGGGTCGCAGTGGGTGTGGTAGCGGTCGCTCAGGTCATCGAAAGTCACAGTCCGTGATCCACCAATGCACTCGGTCACGTTCTGCCCGGTCATCTCCAGGTGGATACCTCCTGGGTGGCTCCCTTCTTGGTCATGCACGTCGAAGAATGCACGCACTTCAGCCTGTTAGGTATTATAAAGCTCATGGTTAGTCTAATGAATCAGTTGTAACGCTAGGATGTTCTAGATTAACTGCAAATGCTCCAGTGAAAATACATGGCTAGAGTAAATGAACAAACATGGAACTATACACATCCATTGTGTCAATCAATTCATCAATAAAAAACAGTGCGCTTTATACATAATGGAGTGGTGTTTAGACATTCATTAAACAGCTCCGATAAGAACACAGGTGAAAACTCATATGCGTAAAAATGAATTAACGAATTAACGCTTTTACTCCAATTTATTGACTTATTAAGAATAAGTACCCTAAGTAGACATATGTCTATCAAATTACAGAACAGATATACTCTTCTGATACAGGATATACTATGCCCAAACTCTTAAGTTCAGAATATCATTCCATTTGTCCAATATAGTTATCTGAATGCGCAAACAAAATCAAGCCTCTTCCCAATTTATTATACTAGAAATGCATACTAGCAAAGAATGAACAGGGAAGTTACTGGTTGAAGGCAACTCACCAGAATAGAGTCAAATGGACGAGTCTTCAAACCACAAGGGGCCTTGATTGTGTTTCCATGCATAGGATCAGTAATCCATGTGACAATCTGGCCAGCACTGCGGACAGCACGGATGAGATGAGGCAGCTTCACTCTCATGTTCTCCGCCCCCATCCTTGTAATTATGGTTATCCTTCCAGGCTTGTTTGAAGGGTTCAAAATCTCAATCAGCTTCACCAAGTCACTGGGGTTCATTTTGTCGCTCACCTACATTCCACAAAATGACAAAATCCATGCCAATTTGACAATCATCATCACAAGACCTCAAGTACAATACCTAGAATTCACTTGGCCAATACAAAAATGGATTTATAAAGCTGACCTTTATGCCAAGAGGGTTGGCAACACCTCTGAGGAATTCAACATGAGCTCCATCGAGTTGGCGAGTGCGCTCACCAACCCACAACATGTGGGCTGAACAATCATAGAAAAGGCCACTGGTGGAGTCCTCACGGGTAAGAGCCTGCTCGTATGGTAAGAGAAGGCACTCGTGCGAGGTCCAGAAGTCAGTAGTCGTCATTATCGGGTGGTCAACTGTAAGCCCCGCTGCAGTCATGAATCCAAGAGCCTCATCCACCCTATGGGCCAATTCACGGTACCTATACAGCATCCAGTGAAAACAATTCAAACCATCAGATTATATTTTTTTTATTTGAGTAACATATATTTCTAAATTCAATTAAATTGCATCCACAAGTCCTATAGTCAAGCAGCGACAAATAGGAGTAGCTATTCATGAGTGAGTCTTGTTTTATGTGTGCCATTATGATGTTGGCTTGGTGGGAAAACACCTTTCCAGAAAAAAGTTAAACACTCAGCTCACGATGTATTATTAGTTATATCAATGAACAATATAGACTACAATTCTGTGACTAGACTGAATTTTGAACAGAGGTAAACATGTATGATCCATAAGAAAATGGGTTGGTTGCATGATGGAGCACCATACTCTAAGTGACTAATTTAGTACTCTAAAATACAAGATTACTAATATCCAGTAAGACAATGGCATGCTTTATTAACTGACAATAGTGCTTTCTTATGGTATGCGCAAACAATCAATATTGACGACATGGAGATACAAAGGAAGACAGACATCGATGCCCTGTAAGCAGTTTCCTCGAAAGAAAGGGACATGTAAAGGGAAAGATCCCACATATTAGAATTTGTGTCCAAAATCCCACGTGATTTTTTTTACAACATTGCTGAATAATGAACAATAAAAAACCACAAAAAAAACATTTCAAGAATCTTTCTAATTCCATGGTAAAATTAGCACAAACAGAGGCGAATTTGTGTTATCAGAGGCAACTAGTTATTTTTTCTTTATCACGATAAGAGATATGTGAAAAGAGATTCGTTTCAACATGACAGCGACTTAGCAACCTCCCACCAGAAGTGCCTAGCAACGTCCAAACTAAAAGTGCTGCCAAATATCGCAGGAAAGGGACGAATTTTCTCACCTATCACCTTGCTCGCTGTGATCCATGAAGTCGAGATTCCACTGTGTGACGCGCTGCATAGCAGCGTACCCTCCAGTCGCGAACGCGCGGAGCAGGTTGAGCGTGGCCACTGACTGCGCGTAGGCGCGGATCATCCTCTGCGGGTCCGGCACGCGGCTCTTCTCGGTGAAATCGTCTCCGTTCACGTTGTCGCCCCTGTAGCTCGGCAGCTTAACGCCGTCCCTCTCCTCGAATGGCTCGGACCTTGGCTTGGCGAACTGACCAGCCATCCTCCCCACCTACCATACCATACGCAAAAAAAAAAAATCGGGACAGATCGGATCAGATCTAGCAAATCGACATGATGGGTGGACGAATTTTATTATGGTGGATTCGATGGGTAGGTTGTTACCTTGACGACCGGCACCTGACCGCCGAACATGAGGACGGCCCCCATCTGGAGCAGGATCCGGAAGGTGTCACGGATGTTGTTGGCGTGGAACTCCTTGAAGCTCTCGGCGCAGTCTCCGCCCTGGAGGACGAAGGCGCGGCCCATGGCAGCCTCCGCCAGGCGCTCCTCGAGGTGGCGAGCCTCCCCAGCGAACACCACCGGCGGGAACGTCTCGATCGTCTTGAGCACGGCGTCCAGTTCCTCCTGGTTCGGGTACTCGGGGAGCTGCAGCGCCTTCTTCGACTTCCAGCTGTCGACCGTCCACTTCCCTTGCGGCGCCGGCTTCTTCTCCGGCGTCGCAACCGCCGAAGACGAGGCCTTCGAGGCGGCGGCCGCGGGAACGGCGGGCCCGTTGTTCTTCGACGGGTCGGCGGCGTGGATGGCGGAGATGGTGCGCCTCTTCAGCGGGAGGAACGCGGCCGCGCGGCGCGGCTGGGACGCCGCGCCGCCGGATACGGCCGCTGCGGCGGCGGCCGCGGAGTTGGTGGCGAGCGCCATTGCGATTGCGAGGCTGGCGAGGGGTGGTAGATGGGTAGGTAGGGTTTGGGGAGGAGTCGTGCGGGGCAAGGCGTCTCCTCTGAGGAAATAGAGGCGGCGAGCGGGCCGGTATTTATTGGCGGCCGGAGGAGGATGGGTTGGTAGCCGTGAGCGACGGTGAGGGGGCGGGTGGATCCAGATGGGTAGTTGCCGCCGGGTGGCGAGGAGACGAGAGGTGGTGGAACGAAAGGGGAAGGGCAGTTTGGGTATTTCGATCAGGCTGAGGCGACCGTACTTTTTCCAGGGTAGGTAGGTGAGGAGTCTGCGTCAATGACAAGTGGGGCCGCAACCGCAGAGAGGTTTAGTGGGTTTGGGCTCGGTAGGTGTGGAAGTGGAAGGTGGTTCTGTGTTCGGCTCGGCTATAGATCGAACGAGCCGCCGCCGAGCTGATACAGTAGCTGACGGCTTGTGCAGTTTTTTTTTAACAAATCAACTGTTGACTATATTAACAAATCAACTGTTGACTATATCCAGACTAGGTAATACAACATACATACGTCAACAGATTGGATTGAATCGTCGACACGCGCTGCAACTTCTTTGCACTACTCAAAACATCATCATCGTCAGACATCAACACACTATAATCCACCATCACCACCCAACTCTAGCCGATTGGAGACTTAGAGTGATCAACACAAGCCGCACAAATGCTAACACATTACTGAATTGAAATCTCGACAGCATTGCCGATTGTCATTGCTTGCTAGACCACCGCAACAGCACGTCGCCAAAACTACTACCATCACAGCAGCCCCACCCTCACCAACATAATATGCACCTTTTCTATTTTTGCTTTTTGGAAAGAAACAAAACTTAAAAAAGAGCTAAAAGGCACAATATCGGTGGCCACAACAGCCTCGTATGTTGTGAACTTCTAAAGCAACACCTCTAGGGAGCGTCATCGTTGCCCAATCAAAAAATCTGAATTTACATCTAGAAAGCACACCACAAAGAAGAAAGGAATCAATTCAATAGATATTTCCAGCAAAATAAATGGCGCCGAAGGCGTCGTTGTCATCAGCCCATAGCACGAGCAAGGTTTTCATCATAGCTCTCAAACCCCAAACACAGCCCAACCAAACCTGGTCTTGCCGTGCCACAGGAACCATTGGCTCCTGTTGCCGAACGGTGGTGGAAATAATCTTGCCTCGCACATGTGGAGAAATCTTGGCTACATGATAAGAAATTCAGTGCTGATTTGACTCCGAATTGTAAGATTAAATATGTTGGCAGCAAATTCAACTAAACTAGACCGTGAAAATGGTCTTGGTGCGTTAAGACATATATCATAGTTAAAGTGTTTTTTTTCTGAAGAATTTTTTACAATAAGAAAAACATGTTGTTCGCAGTTCAGAATTTCATACAAATTTTAGGAGTATGGAGTTGTTGGACGAGCACTAACCGTCAACCGACGTAGTGGGCGGCCAGTGGCTCACTGGCTCAGCCCAGCTCGGCTCAGAGCTTCGTATCCTGCCAACGGCTCCGAAACTATCGTGCGTGCACGTACGGCTCGTAGACCCAGTCCTTTGTGTCGTGCTCCACCTGCCACCGAGCAGCGAGCGCGACCAGCATGGCAGCATCGACGGAGTCAGCCAGCCGCGCTCACATCACGCGTGGGTCGGGGCTTTGCTTGGTTGGTTTGGTGGCACGCACGGGCCGTGCGATCGGTGGCCCAGCGCAACTCTGTGCCTCTCCATGTGGCTCCCGGCCCGACCACATCGCGCAGGCCCGACGGCGTCGGACCCGCTGTCCCTCTCTGATTGCATGGAGATTCTCCACGAGGTGCGTAAACTTGGGTGTCGCTTTCCTTCTTTTTTTGTGAGGAATTCATAGTAGCGGGGATGCTGCATCGAAGGTCCGGAGAAAATGCCTCGCAAGAGATGGAAAAAAGATCCTGTGAAAATCAAGAGGGACGTCCACGCGCACATCGCGAGGATACGCCCATGTGTTGCGATCCGGACCAGAAAATATGCTCACTTTGCTCGGCACTTGCTGATCTATGATAGCGGTGTCACTGCTCTGTGGACCCCGCGGTGACATACGTACGGTGGTGAATAGTGGGCAAGTAGAAGTAGTCTGACTATCTTCCTGATGCCAAGCTACCAGGAGCAGAATATCACGCCAAGTAGGCAATGCGGGCCTGAACAGAGGAACTATCAATAGGGTTTACAAGAAGTTTAAGTTCTTGTGGAGTACAATTAGCTTTTCCCTGCCTCTGACTGGTTGAAGAAGAAGGTTTCAGAATAAGCCTACAGATCCCAAACTAATTTACACATTTGCCCTTGACTCTGCGGCCAAAAATGTTATACTTAATCCTAAACTTAATAATAAGCCAAGAAAAGCTGGCTGTCAGTAAAGTGATTGCCATGCCACCTAATAAGCCGAAGTTGGATAACCAAGCGTGACAAAAAGGGTCAGAAATAATGTTCATCCCTCCGCATCTAGCACTACATTAGCATCAGCCACTTCAAGATTACTATATCATCTTTGAAAAAAAAAAGGACACGAAAACTTGGCTTCCTCGCCTCTTCCTTAATATCCTTTTCCAACAATTGGTAACACGTGCGCCGGTCGTCCGGTCCGGTCCTCACTACCCCAAGCGAAGCGACCGAGCCGGCCAAGCAAACATATCGAGACGGCGATCCTGCCTCCAAACATATCGAGAGGATTCAGACCAGCAGATCCACACGGGGTCGCCCCCCTGTCCCGCGCGAGTTAACCAGGTGCCGACCACGCGACCGACGGCACGCATCGCCCGCGTGGCTGGCTCGATCCGTATCCTTTCTCTGATGACGGCTTTCCCTCGCCGCAGTCCCGCAGCCCGCGGGAGAGCCGCACGCTTGGCTTCAATGCGTCACGAAAGTGATTCCAGTCCCGGCACGGTACCCTGCCGGTAAACTGCGGCGGACTCACGGCGTCACGTACGCCATGGACGGAGGCTAGTGCTACTTCAGGGTGGCTGATCAAGGAAAGCTGGTTGGAGTTTTTTTCTTCAAAAAAAAGAAAAAAAGGAAAAAACTGGCCTGGTGCGGTGTTTTCTACGACCCGGGCTGGCCGGCATGTTGTTGGAATCGTGACTCGTGAGCGCGTGACCTCCTGACCAGATCCAGATCACCAGACGCCGCGCTCCTGCTCCATCCTTCTCTGAAAGATGATGCATGGTGTCTGTCCACTGCTGGAATATGCCATCAACAAGCTCTGCCGATCCGGGGCTCCGTTTCCCTTCCCCACTGGGCCCGGCTCCCACCACGACGTTTTCACCTTTCACACGAGGTCAAGCGAGACAGAAAGCAAGCGACGGAGCCATCGATCGGTCGCCCGTTTATTTCCTTCCCCCCAGGCCCCCCGCAGGGCCTGCACCTTGCAGTTTTAGGGGCTCCTCAGCCCTCAGGCCGTGTGTGTGACTGACCTTGGCGTCGTGTCATGGGCTCATGGCCCCCTCCGTTTTCCTTTTTCAGGAATACACAACGTGCAACGCCTTGTTCCACGCACGGCACGAGTTTTTTAGTGCCACGCGAATCACGACGACGTCACGTGGATAGCTGTGGCTGGGGCCTGGGGGCATGCCGCAGCTCCTCCTCTCGTCGCACGATCGCACAGAGTGACAGAGAGAGTGAGTTCACGGGGCACGGTGGGGCGCCCAACGCTACGACGACGAGTGGAGGAGCTGCCACTGGACTGGGCCAGGATGTTTATGGTCCAGTCGCGGAACGTGCCAGCCGCCCATGATGCGCGCGCGCTTGGATCGCTCCAGGTGGGCCGGCTGGTGGTACGGCCCTACGGTCTACAAGGGCCTCCAGCCTCGCGAGACATTACAGATTGACGACACTTGACAGACAGTAATGACAAGTGCTGGCTGCAGTGATCCGGCAATCCGAGGTTGGGCGCCAGGCACAGGCCCAACCGGTGCGTTTGGATTCTCCTACTTCCGGTGGCAGGCATGCCGCCCGTGGCCTGCGCAACTGTAGCTGTACTCAGCATGAGCACGCCATGAATGGCTTCATTGATTCCTCGTTATGAATCTAGGACCACCCAGCCAGCCCATATCACTACAGCTGGAGGTCGCATTAGTCCAAGATCCAGTTGACTGATGTTGCACCGCCGTGCCCGTTGAAGCCGATGCCCAAAGATGAGGGTGCTTGTGACGGCGACACACCGAGAATGCGAGAGAAGGGGGGTTGTCGCCCACACGCACAACTTGCGCGTCCTCATCGCCCAGGTCCTTCTGCGTCCTCAGCCATGGCGGGGGTAGGGGCGCGGGCAGGAGGCGGCGGCCGACCGGCGCCGAGATAGACGACACGGCGCCCCGAATCCCGGGCTCCCGTGTTCCTGGGCATGGCGCTCCCGGTGCGCGCGTGAACGTCGGGTTTTTGGAGCGGGCATCTCGAGGCCGGGCGGCGTTCGCCACGTTCGGGCTGCGAGAACAGGGGATGGGAAGGGAAGGCGAGCTCACGAGCAGAGGCACCTGGGCGCGGGGAAGAAGCGCGACAAAAAAACGCCGCATGAAGGGGGATCGGGAGGAGCGATGGCGTGCGTATTTTTACGCATAAGAGAGGAGGATTTGCCAATTGTTAGAAGATGGGGAACTATGATAGGAAAATATTGGAGAGAGTTTTTTTTCCTTTTTTCTAAAAAAATAAGAATGGGGAAGTGAGTTTGGAAACTATTGGAGATGCTTTTGGTTTTGCTAAACCTTGAGTCATAAGAGCATCTTCAAGAGTGCCCAAAACTTATTTCTAAAACTGTAGTTTTGGATCTGTTCAATAAAATCAGGCTCCAACAGTCTCCTAGAGTAACTCCCAATATTTTACGTACTTCCAAACGCGTCCCATCTAGAGCTAAATTCCCTCACGCTCTCGGCGCTCCCAATCGCTGGTTTTGTGGCCGTACAACTCTGAACCCGAAGGCACGACATCTTTCACGCCTTTCATCGTCCCAACGCATCATTGCTTGGCTGCCTTGGCACCATGCCCACCGCCGGCGTCGTGCTGGTCCGCTGCTGCAATCCCATCGGCACCCCTACTGTACCTCCGGTACTGTCAGTCTATCACCGTTGTCGCCTCCCTACCTGGGTGGTGCATCCATGCTGCAGCTTCTGGTGCTAGCTGCCAAAGGCAGGCAGGTGCCTACCCTTTCAGTTCCTTGCGTTCGTCTCTTTGATTGCAATAGTCAAATGGACCATAGCTCTATACAATATGCTTGGTATTTTTGGTTTACGTGTCTCAAATCTCCTGATCCAAAACACACAAATGGATTTAGACTCAAAGGCAATCCAATATTTATACATCGAATTAGATAAAAAAGGCAATCCAACGTTTATACATCTCTCTATACAGCAAAAAGGCACTGGCAACGCCTTTGCCGCCGGTGGTCGTCGCTTGGCTGAAAAAAGGGCTCCTAGTTGCTTGGTACGATGACAAATGATGATCTGATGCAGCACAAGTAGGTACCTATTTTTCTGATAGCATGACAAGTGCCAGATGCAGCGGCTGGCCTGCTGGCGGCGCCCGCGATCTTGAACGGTGGCGGCATTGGCTATTGCGAAGAAGAAAAGTGTATATGGGCTTTGGTTGAGGGGCACGGAGGCCTCACCTACGATGACATGACATATTTTGAAGATTTTGAAAATTAAAAATAAGGTATTATTGGAGGAAGAGGTTTTTTCTGTGCCCAAATTTCTTTTGGAAGTGTCCAATCCAGAATTATTGGAACTGTAGAAATTGGACACTCTTAGAGATGCTTAAAATAAGTGATTATTTGACCAAAATCTGATCAATTTTTGACAAACAATAGCTTTAGAAATATTTAATTTGTGCACGCAGACGAGAGCTGCTTCACCAAACCTGGACACCCCGGTGGACTGGATCACCGGCATGCTGCCCAGCTCCCGCCTCCGCGACCTCCCGACGTTCATCCGCACCACGGACCCCGACGACACCATGCTCACCATCAACATCAAGCAGTGCGAGCTCGACTCCCCGGCCGCCGACGGCATCCTCCTCAACACCTTCGACGACCTCGAGCGGCGGGCGCTCGACGCCATCCGCGCCCGCCTCCCCAACACCTTCACCGTGGGCCCGCTCGGCCCGGAGGTCGCGCCGCCGTCGTACCTGCCCTCCCTCACGTCCAGCCTGTGGCGGGGCGACGACCGGTGCGCGGCGTGGCTGGACGGCCGCGCCGAGGGCTCCGTGGTGTACGTCAACTTCGGGAGCATCACGGTGGTGACGGGCGAGCAGATGGACGAGTTCGCGTGGGGCCTCACCGCCGCGGGGTGCCCGTTCCTGTGGGTGGTCCGCCCGGACATGGTGCGCGACGGCGCCGGCGGGTGGGCGCTGCCGGAGGGGTTCGCGGAGGCGGTGTCCGGGCGCGGGCTCACGGTGGGGTGGTGCGACCAGGAGGCCGTGCTGGAGCACCCGGCGACGGGCGGGTTCCTCAGCCACTGCGGGTGGAACTCGACGCTGGAGAGCCTCCGCGCGGGGGTGCCGCTGCTGTGCTGGCCCTTCTTCTCGGAGCAGGTGACCAACTGCCGGTACGCGTGCGAGGAGTGGGGGGTGGGGATAGAGATGACGCGCGAGGCGGCGCGCGGGGAGGTGGAGGCGGCCGTGAGGGAGCTGATGGGCGCCGAGGGGAAGGGCGCGGCGGCCAGGAGGAGGGCCGCCGAGTGGAAGGACAAGGCCAGGGCGGCGGTCGCGCCGGGCGGGTCGTCGCGCGCCAACCTCGAGAGGTTCATCCAAGAGATTGCGTGCGCCAAAGCGGCCAAGTGATGAATCCGAGCGTGTTTTTTTAAGGAACTAAGTGCTATGCGATAATTGAACATGATGTGAAAGGTAGTAGTTCTAAGGAGTAATATTAATATGTTATATACGTCAATTATCATGTTTATGGAATAAGAATTGACGCGAAAAAATAAAGGAAGCTACAAAGGGCGGTATAGTCATAGCTATCCAGCACAGAATCTGCAATTAATTTTTTAATTAGTCTATGTTTAATATATAAAATATGAAAAGATTTCATTTTAAAAATTTTACATATGCAACTAAACAAGGTCGTAAAGTTTAATTTCACACCTCGTCGTCCCCGTTTGCAGCTGCAGCGGCCGGCTCTTTGAAAAACTCGATGATGTTCTTGCACACATCTTTGGGCTTCTCAAGATTGACTGCGTGCCCCGCATTTTTTATGACAACCAATCGAGAATTCCCCTCTAGATGCCTGTTAATTGTGTCAAGTAATCAGCAATATGGTAACAATTGCGTCAAGTAAAAGGATTTCAAAGCTACAACGAACCGATTCAATCTGTGTGCCAGCTCCATCGGGAACACCCGATCTTGCTCCCCCCAGATTATAAGCGTCGGCTGCATTAGATTGAATTGAGAAAAACTATATCAATACAAAAGGCTGCGAATCCTTTTTATTAGTGTTATAGTTGTCGAGTTGATAGCATAAATTCATGAATACACAATCACAAGCAGTTGGTAGTGCTCTCTCCAGTACGACGATATAAAACATGCTGTCATTCAGCTTTAAGAAGCAAAGGTTTTCAGAAAGAAACTACCTGAGTCAGTTTTGGAAGAGTCGAGAGTTGTCTCCCGTTAATCAAAGCGTATAGCAGCTCAGTCTTCTCCTGGATATGGACCGAGCCCATCACCTGGTATAGTAAAACATGGCCACACTTAGAAGCTAACACTAGTCATTAGGGTCATAGGTAAATCAAAATAATGCTGTTTACTGTACAGGCGGACAAGGAATTTCTCCCCCTTCTTCAGATAATATGCAAAAAGAATATATGTTAGAAGAGGACTGCTAACAAATGACGAAGAGAACACCAAGTGTAGCTTATTTGATGAATGTGCATAATTTTTCACAGTGCTAAGGAACCTGTACCTGTCCGGTTTCTTAAGTTGGTTTCAGTATCCCAATCTCCATGACTACTAAAGCTTTGCAAATATGATGTCACCAAATATTTCAATCTTCAACCATTTGGATCTCAGAAATGTTGGCTAGCTCTTCAGAGAATCCTATTTTAATTTTTCAGAAACAAGGGTGGATTGACGACATTGGCTTAGGATGTAGAGCTGCAGAGGTATGCATCCATATACTTTGAATTCATTGGACTAGCATGGAAACTTAAAATACTTGCTTCCCACAAAAGTGGGGTAATACTTAGCATGGATAGATTATATATAACTTTTTGGGTGTAGAGATGTTGATATAGGTAGAAATCCGTCGGTTATACAATAAGCGTTTGAACAGCACATCTCTGTGAAATACCGCACACTTTAATACCTTATTGTGTCAGCTTACAAATGGCACTCAGTTCGCTACAAAATATGTTCAACCCTCAGCAGCCAGTCACTGTCAGAAGGATGGTTCAAGTTTCAGGTAGGTAGTCGTGAAAGTACTGGATCAAAAGGGAAGTGGCAGGTAGCTTTGAAGAGTCTTTACATAAAGAAGGTAGCTTTGTGTAAAAATGAGCTTTAGTCTTTGGAAAATGGAAACAGCCTCCACTTGTAATTAAAAGAACTATTTTCTGGGTATACTTTGGGAATACAAAAAAAAGAAAGGAAACTGAAGTTCAGATAAAAGTGAAGCTTCAAGCATGTACTTCAACATATTTGAAATCCCTAACAAGATATCTGGTAAATCATTTCATTTAGCGGTAAATATGGCAATTTAAGCTTGATGTCATGAATGATTTGTGAACAAGGCATCACTCTAGCTCAACAGTTTCTGGAACTCAACTTAGGGAAGCTCAAAGAATATCACTAATACTACTAAGAGTGTGTATTTCAGTATCGATCCCGGGAACAAAGCAAAGACAAAGTTACTGAAGCACTCGTATTACATTGGGTGTGTTGCCACCACTCACAGCCCACCATGGGACCTGCACGTGCAAATGGCTGGTGCCCATGCGGCCATGCCTCTGTCTTCCACAGAAGCAAATAACATAAGCAAAAAAGGAGAATGGGGACAAAGGCGACACGACGATCTGCTTCCAAGCTAGTGACACGTGCTATGTGTTGTGACGCTTTGCCGGCGCATATAATCTACACGTGACAAGGATTAGCCGCGTACTCCAGTAGATTCAGTGTCTATAGTGTCCACTACGCTAAGGTTGTGTTAGATGGAGAGGTTAAAAGTTTTCGCGTGTCACGTCAAAGAGAATATTACCACTTCAAAGTATTAAACGTAGATTAATAATAAAAATAATTATATTTCTCGTCTGTAAACCGTGAGATGAATCTAATAAGAGTAATTAATCCATAATTAGCGGATGCTTATTGTAGTATCACTGTTGCAAATCATGGATTAAGTAGGCTCATTAAATTCGTCTCGCGAATTACAGTCCATCTGTGTAAAAAGTTTTATAAACAGATTTTATTTAGTACTTTTAAATAGTAAGATTCTTTTTGATGTGATGGCTGAAAAAATTTTAGGGTTGGAAAACAGAGCCTAAATCAATTCTCTATCGGGGGAAGAATGGGCACAATATATCTAGTAAGTTGAGTTATTAGATACTCTGCTAAGCGTCCACGTTTATTGGTTCAATGTGCTGGCTGCAAGCAACCGTTTCATGACTTCAGGTGATTAAGATGAGCAAAGCCTAGCAAGTTCGGATATTTCAAAAGCTCAGATTCCTTTCGACGAGCAACTTGGTGCCCTTCGCATGTGTGCACAAGACAATGTTCTATGCGGAAAGTGCAACGCAGGTAGCCAGTTATCATCCCACAGCACACAAAACACAACATTCTCTCATCTAGATGTGCCTAAATATTCCCTCTAATGTGATTTTATAATCGCAGCAGATGTCCCCTACCGTCGTGTAGTAATGAAAAAAGAAAACTGAACACTGAAAAAGGAAACTGAACACTGAAGACTGAAACTAGGCTGAAACAGAGTAACTAACCTTGATGTAGTCCCAGAGGAAGCAGGACGGCATGATGAGCGGCGGTCGCACGAAGGTGAGCCTGACGAGCCGCCGCACCTCCTCCGGCCGGCGCGGCACGAGCAGCGCCGCTGCCTCCCCGACCCCGGCCACCGGGAACAGCCCCTCCGCCAGGTCCTTCTCCTCGAGGCACACCCCCGCGCAGATCATGGCCACCCTCTCGACCGCCTCCGGGAACATGGCCGCCATCCGGTAGCCCACGAAGCCGCCGTAGCTGACCCCGACCAGCCCGAACCTGGGGACCCCGATGGCGTCCATGGCCGCCTTGATCGTGGACGCCTGGAAGGCGTCGGAGCGGTCGGGGAGGCGGGTGCAGGAGCCGCCGAAGAAGACGAGGTCGGGCACGATGGGGTCGAAGCCGGCGGCGATGAGCGGGCGGAGGTAGGGCGCCCACTGCCAGGTGGCGGAGGCGCCGAAGCCGTGGAGGAGGAGGAGCGGGTTCCGCGGCGGCCTGGACGGCATCCAGATGTGGACGGTGGTGGCGGCCTGGGCGGGGTCGAGCCCCGCGGGGAGCGGGATGGCGAGCGGGCGGAGCCCCGCCCTGAGGAAGCGGCGGCTGAAGCAGCGGTCCCGCGCCGCCGCGAAGCTGAGCACGCACCGCCCCCTGCTGCCGGCGTCCGGCGGCGGAGGGAGAGGCATTGCTGCCGGGGGGACGGCGGCGGCCCGCCGGCGATCGCGGCAGGCGGGGCGTCGGGTGCGTGCGCGCCGGGGGCAGGGGAGGTGGCGGTGCGGTTAATCCTGGGGCTCTGCTAATTTCGGTGGGGTTCACGCTCGCAGGGAGTTTTTGGTTATGGCAGCAGATTGGTCATTGGTGTCGGCCGTGTGTGTGATTATCTGCCGGCCTTGGGGCTTCTCCAAATGCTAATCCTTGTGTGGTACTCGTCAGTTTGTCGGTGTAAATCACAGAGACAAACATTCACTCAATGCCCCTCCTAAAATTTGAAACTTTTGCGTGTCAGTAAAAAAAAAAAGCTTACTTACGCCTGTGCGTCCAGCTCTGGCTCTGCGTCACCACGCCTGACGCCTGTGCATGTTCTGAACAGGGCTACATTCGCATTGCCGGCACGTTGGGGCACCGCTGCATTTGCGCGGCCGCCGCCGGTAGTCGGCGTAGGACTAGCAGCAGGTAAGAAAAGAATCGCCGATTTGGACCTTGACGCTGGGCACACAGAAAAGGTAAGAAAGGCCTACTGATTCTTATCTACCGGCCGAAGGCAGGCATGGTGATCGGCGAATGTTCCCGGCCGGCCGGAAGAGGCTAGTCACCGGACCAGACCTACCCGCTCCTGGTTTCTCCGTGCGACCGCTCGACGACGGCCGAAACCGACCCGAGTGCGAGTGCGAGCCACGGAGGAAATTCACGCGCCACCCGGCCACCTGGCTCCCCCAGCCGACGCGCTCACGCTCACGACGTGACCCCGGGTCACTTGGCGCGCCGGCGTTCGCGGCCGAAAGGACGAAACGGAAGCCCCGAGCCCCCGGGCCGCTGCCCGGGCCCCGGCATCTCAACCCCTTTCCCCGTCTCTCCCGCCGCCGGGGTGCCGAGCCGAACCCTCTCTGCGGCTCTGCGCACGCCGCGCCGGCGCCGGCGCCTCGTCGCGCGGCGTTCGCTTCAAATTGGATCGCCTCCCGGTTTCCGAGTGCTAGTACTGTAGTGCCGGCCCGCGGCCTGCTCGACCGTTGCGGCCAATCCCAGCACAACACGCCCCAAACGCCAGACAAGAGAACAAATTTTCAGAACCTCCCGGCTGATCCTAGTTTGCAACGCACTATAAACCAGTGAATGCCGCTCGCACCAAAGCAGAGTTTGTTCTTGTTCGGGCTCAACAAGATGTCTAAAAAACAGGTGCAAAAAATACAGAGTAACTGGCACAACATCAGAACAAGTTATGCAAGAATAAGATACAGAGCAACTGGCATACAACAGATTAGGCAAGAAGCCAAGAATAGGGCAAGGCAGTACTATATATGTCCATAGTCCTTCAAAAAATCAAGCTTTCTGATGGAGAGGCACCTGAAGCAAGGCTGCAAGAGTCACGAAGAGAAGGAAAAAAACCTAGCTTCATGTTTTCAGCTAAGAAATAGGAATCATGGCGTTTCCACATTACAAAACCCGCTAGTTACATACAATCAACTTGTGTCGGGAGTTCCCCCATTAGAAGATTTTCGTATCAGGAGCAGCGTATAACCAGGCAATATAACTGGCTGATCTGATCACAATTGAAGAATGGCTGAGATATGAGAAGGCCCTGCACTGTCATGGTGTTTCTTCCAAAAAAGAAATAACTTCACTACATGGGGAGAGATCCAAGGGGAAGAGAAGGATCCACTAGCTAGATACGTACATCCACCACTTGTATAGCCCGAAACCGTATATCGTCGTCAGCATGGCCATCCTGAGAGGGTAGGGCTTGAATCTGCAGGAGGTAAGAAACGGGAAATGAAGGTTAGTATTTGATTGACCTACTCTGTAACAACTGTTTAAGTTAGTTACCACGGAAATCATATGAGCACTTCTATAGGTCATGGACCTAAGGATGTTAGAACTAGCGAAGCCTCATGCAGACACAATCAAGTGTATTGTAGTGCTCTGAATATGGTAGAATAGCTATTGTTGGTACAGGAACTAAACTCATTGTTAGGCACTTAGGCACCAAGTGGGACTTTTGAAACCACCAAAACCAAATAGTGGTACTTATCTGTGAGTCAAATGGATACGGATATGCTTATTGTCTAGGAAAAAGTTCAATTTACTCCCTTCAAGTATAGCCAAAGTCTGAATAACCCCTAAACTATAACTTGGTTCAATTTACCCCCTAAACTATGTCATTTAGTTCATTTTATCCCATAATACAATTTTTCTTTTTTGTTTCTCCATACACAAGTTGAATTTTAATTTGAAATTTTGCAGGGTAGTAGTGGACATCACAATGCATATTAAAAGAATTTTTTATAATTTTTTCGTCATTATTTTTCATATAATTTTGAACTCCATTTATTAATTTATTATTAAATATCCTAACCTATGAAAATGATGATAAAAAATTATGATGTATTTTTTCTAACATGTGTTATGATGTGTACTATCATCTTGTAAAATTTCAACTTAACTCCATCTATGCATGGAGAAATGAAAAGGATAAATTGTATTAGGGGGTAATTAGAACTAAAGGGCATAGTTTGGGGGGTAAAATGATCCAAAAGATAGTTTAGGGGGTTATCTAGACTTTGGCTATAGTTGAGGTGAGTAATTTAGACTTTTTCCTATTGTCTATATACTTGTTGCCAACAGCATAAAAATAGTTCAAAAATGGCTTCCAGACTATTTTACATCGACAATAAAGTTCAGAAAGGAAGGACTGTCTAGTCTGAAGGTTTCACCAGACATTAAAAGGTTAGAGCTGGTTTGACCTTGTACTTCAGTGCCCTCTAACTGAAATACACCAACGACCTATGTAAACACTAGACAGGAGTTGTTCATTTTGTTACTGAATGTTTCAGAAGTTCAAAGGCACGATCAAGCAGAATTACTAGAGTGACAGCAACATAAAGTCCTAAACTATGATCAGAACACCAGCACTCAAAATCTTTACCAGATCATCACTTCTCTCAGGTGCTAATATTACAATGCTGCAAGAATATGCGGATCGAAATGAGCAAGCATGGAATCAAATGAACCAATTACGCTTAGCTATCAAGAAAAACAGTATGTACACACTCATCTAGATAACAATATACTTTGCAAAGAGTGTTTGTTGCAAGGAGTGAGGGTCAATTTTCAACTCTCGATGGTGGACTCATTTAGATTACACCTCATCCTAATACCTGCTACATTTGGGCTTCTAATGACCAATCAACAAGCACCACCAAAATATTAGTTGTCTTTCATTTCTATAATTTTTTAGTCAGATAAAACATCAGATTGTATAGGTCACCTCTAGACAAATCCATCCAGTTTTTTCCAAGTCAATAAACTGACTTACTCTACCTTCTACATGTTATAGCGACAATCTGGCAACCAACCTGCGAAAACGTACACATCATAGGACACGTAAATCGTCCTGAAAGGCGACATTTCGCTGCGTATAGTCCAACTACAAAACCTAATCCACTCCTTAAAACTCCAACAGCTCAACTGTTATTAGGTTATGCAAAGAATCAATGACTCATAAACCAACCTCCAGCTGCTCTACCGAACAAGACAATAGGCCACTGAACCTATGCGATCGATAGCAGCATTAAAAGCAGAGGACCACCGGCCAGCGACCCTATTATTCTGCAACTAAACTAGTT
Source organism: Panicum miliaceum (assembly GCA_032594955.1). Classification (NCBI taxonomy): domain Eukaryota; kingdom Viridiplantae; phylum Streptophyta; class Magnoliopsida; order Poales; family Poaceae; genus Panicum; species Panicum miliaceum. The sequence continues at coordinate 3,128,246 of CM064057.1, read as the reverse complement.
ATAGGCCCGCAAGTCCCTATCTCAAATGGCACTGCTACTGGGAGACATTTTTTTTCTTCTAAATAGTATCATTCAAGCAATTTGCTTCCTTTCCAAGATCGTATTGTATCTTCAGGTCCCATCAATTGTTATGATTCTAGACCAAGAATTAATGCGACGATATTCTGGACCATACAAAGATCAAAGCGCGTTCGATCTATTGTGTCGAATCCAAAAGATCAAGAACAAATCTCAGTACCTCACCGATCTTTACTAGCGTGCATTAGAACTCTCTTAAGAACAAATCCGAACCACGAAAGGTTGAATCTTGGAGATGGGAAATGGCTTAAAAGTTTATCGTCATCAGGTGCCTTAAACACAGTCTCGCAATTTCGCTGCCACTTTGAAGTTTGAACAGAGAAATTTCAATATATGACATCCAATAGGCGCGCGCGCCTCACTGAATTTGCAAGAACAACGAGCAAGAACTTGCATCTAAATTCCGGAATTAAAACGTTAAGAAACGAACCTGCACCCCCATCTCGATCCCCAATAAAACAAGATGTTTTATACCCAAATAAATCACAATTTTACTAGTACTGGAAAAGCGTAAAACGGAGCGAAGTTTGGACATAAATTCTACAAACGTACAGACCGTGACGAGAGATCAGAGAACATGGAGAGGGAGGGAGAGACTGCGGAGCCTTACTTCCAGACGTCGTGCTCGCGCTCGGCGGCTGCGGCGGCGGCCGTGCGGCGGGAGGCGGGCATGGGGGTGAGCCACTGGGAGAAGTCGCGGTCGAAGAACTCCCAGTCCGGGAGCAGCACGCCGGCTATGGCTAGGATGCCGAAGCCGTACGTGGCCGCCGCCTTCCGCAGCGACGCCGTGGCGAGCCCCGTGACGACGACGGCTGCCGCCAGCACCACGAGGCTCCGCCGCAGCAGCTCGTCCCTCCCCATGCCGCACGGGCCCTCGGCCGCCAGCCTTCCTCCCCTCCTCGACCGAACAGAACCTTCTGGAAGCTTCGGCTCCCGCCTTTCCTCCCTTCAATCCTTCCCCTGGGGACACGAAACGAGAAGCGCGTGCGCCCTGCGCTGCCGCCGCCGCCGCCGCCGCCGCCTCCTCCGCTTGCCTCGGTTTCCTTCCCCCCTGGCCCTGGGCTGGCTGCTCGCCTTGCTGCTGCTGCGGGGGCTCTTGGCGCGGGGACATGGACGCGGTCTATTTTTATGGCGTGGGGCAAGCGAGGGGGGTTTGACAGGCAGACACGCGGGCCCCGCTGCAGACCGGAGTGGATCAGCAGGCCGCTGTCAGGTGTTAATGAAGTTATTAGCCCACGTGTCACGCAGCTTAGGCTTAGATGAGGAAATCCCATAGTCTCAAACGCACGCACGGCACAGTGGGGACTTTCAGGGCGGGTCCGTGGACAACCGCCAATTACATGTGTTGACACACTGCAATGAATACGGGGGGATATCTATCGTATTAAATTAAACATTTCCAACAGTTTCGCAGTTTTGCTGGAAACTTTCGTTTTCATGATGGACCGGTTCTAAAATGCGAGCATGAAGTACTTGACATTACCACACTTTTTTTAAACAAGACTAGATCAAACTTTTAAACTTCAATTACCCAAAAAACATTTTGTATTTTTTGTCGTGGTTAATCGAAGTCAAGACTTCCAAGATGAAGGAAAGCATTTTGTATTTTTAATGGAACGAGTATTATATTTTTTTTAATAAGAAATGTATCGCTGTATTGGTATCGGTAGCACTAGCACAAGTTGTTTATGATTAACGAATCTATCTGGTTGAGCTAACTGAATACGGTGGGCCCCAGTGCCGAACTGAAAAGAGAGACCAATCCATCATCGTACTTGACCCTCTTTCCGCATTGTTGCCTGAGGCTTTTGCTAATTTTTGCCCACTGAAATAGAAGCACAATTGTAGCGTGCAACCGTGTAGCGAAACTAGTTGCGTCTCCCATGGCGAAAGAGAGAGCTGCAGGTAGCTGAGTTTGAACGGAGCACTCAAACTTCATCCTGCCCTCACAGACGGACACGATCGACGGTCACGAAACGAGACAAAAAATGTCCCCAACTCCGCGCCCTTTTCTTCTCCACAAGCTTCCAGCTGACACGAAAAACACGCTCGCTCCCAGATGAGTTTAGCTGAGCGGCACGGGCTTGCCGTCGCCTAATCGCGCACTCCAAAAGCGACCAGCTCCCACGTCGGCGCACGACGCAGTCGGCAACATGTGGGACCATGGCTCTCCACGGCGCTGGCTGCCCTCCCCGTCTCCGGCACGGGCGCCGCCGCGGGCGTACGAGCCGGGGACGGGGACGGCAGGGCACGGCGCCGTCCTTCACGGCGGTGGCAGCTGGCGCAGAGGATCCCGTCCGGCTGGCGCGGGGAGAGTGGTGGAGGAGTAGATGGCCGGTCAGCCGGTGGGCCCGGGACAGGTGGGGTGACTTTAAGACCGGGTGTCGTGCACGCGCCCGCCTCTACCCGCCGCCGCACACGCCAGGCCAGTGGTCGCCGGCCGCTGGCCCACCGGTAAGCGGCAGGAACAGACCCGCAGCCGGCGGCCCCTCCGTGATGGGTCACGCGGAAGTTTTCTCCGCGTCGGGGGACGGGGAACGCGCCTCGCGTGCAGCGTGCGTGCTCATGGAGCAGGAAGGTGTTGACTGATGAGTGGGCCCGGATTTTTGGTTGCCCATTTCATCAAAAAAGTTTTCTGCTTCTGCCGAACGAGATGGTAGCGGCATGTAGCCTGTTGCTACCAACATGGCGTGGCGGCGTAGCATTGGACAGTGCTCCACCTCATTCATCACGGATGCGTACACGGGTACACGCACCCAGCCAAGAAACCAACGCGGCACTAGTGCGCCTCGAACTCTCACGAACGCGTGCAAGGGTAAAATCGCCAGCAATTCTCCCCAAAGCAAACGCAAACGCGCCGCGCACCGCTGCCTTGATCCAGCAACTAACTGTTGGCGCAGTGCAGAGGAGGAAATGTGCTGCTGGACTGGACGTCTTCTTCCTTGCGCTGCCCATTGATGAATGGACGTGCATCGCCACTGCGCTGCATTTAGGAGGGCAGTTGAGGATCCGACGAGCATGAATGGTGATGGATCGTCTTGGACACAAGTGGTGCAGTAACTTGGCCGGGCCGTGGTGCCGGGTTGCTCCATGTGGGACGGTACAGGGAACTGTACTTTTCGTAGAAAACAAAGATTCGAAATGTAGCAGTGTATTTATTTCCTTCTCAAGAGTTTATTACGGGCCTTTTTTTGTTTTTACAATAACAAGGCTTCGGCCGATCGCTAGTCTGTTAATATATTGCATGTAATAAGAAACTATTTTAATACAAATTTAATAGCATCGAGTTTGTGTTACAAATTATGTATTAATTAAATATTGAGTAAAAGTAGGGGTGGTAAATAGTTAAAATTTTAGCCTACAAAAATTTAAAAATCGATCTTATATTTTTTATAATTTTAAAATAAGGAGAGATAAGTTGGATTCCGAAGGAGATATTAGAGCTACTATCCATTACCACGTCAAAGTAAAAAGACGTATTATAACATAAAAGCATCACGTTTGCAGAACGGCGGATCGTTATCCTGACCTCCAATCCACGTTGGAAGAATCGTGGAAGAATATCCTGATTAGTGGCCCCCAAGGCCACTGTCAGCTGTGCGCATCAGCATCTGAAAGCACCCTTCATCAACGGTTCAACTTCAACCCCTACCGACTACCTGCCTATCAATTCGCCGTGGCTTCTTTATTTCTCTGGCGATTTTCTTTTCCGTAGCTGTTCTAGTACACAATTAAAGGACCCTTTTTTCAGCAGAGAGAGAGAGAGAGAGAGAGAGAGAGAGAGAGGGTTTGGGATGCTACTGTGCTAGCTTCAAGGATAAGCACAGAGCGAAACAAGACCTGAAGGCATCCTTGTCCTGCGTATGGGCAAGTAAAGGAGGTCACCAGCATCATTAAACTAAGAAGCGCTCCCATCATGTAGCACTAATGGTCGCATTGACCGCCCGATACGGCATGAGCTATAAGATGCTTCAATTTCGATGTCATCATCAGGTCCATCAGCTTGTCGCTCAGACATTATGTTTGGCCAAGTATAATGATGTCTCACCTAGAGGATTTTAAGCCTGGCTGCTTTTGCAATGCCAGAAATTCAGAGAGATGTCCGTCCAAGCACCGAGCTCATGTCAAACACAAAGAATGGTCCTGCAACATGGATTCAGCAAATACTATGCAACAAAAAAGCAAAAAGCGCAATATTACTGATTAACACAATGGTTTGGTACATTGTTCTTCTAAAGTGCCACTTCTGAACTATATCCAAATCAAATAACACAATCGAACAAACATCTTCAGTGCAACTATCATGAAATGGATAATTTGCGTAAGCAAGACCAATATGAGAATTATCTTAACAAGCAATGTGCAGTCAGAATCAACTAACTGATATAACAATTATTCAAATACTTCGTCACTGCAAGCTAGAACTGACATGGCAAGACTTTAAACCTATCACAGTGAATGTCATCATATCACATAGAGAACAACTGAAAATCAAAATCGAGTCTGTTGATGAACACCCAAATGAGGAAAGGAGATGTTGTAATCACAAGTACCAAATAAGGCTCGTGATGTAATCACAAGTAAAACATGATTAAAAAAAATTTAAATCAAGGAAACAGATTGCAAAAGCCAAAATGACTAAAACATCAAAACTGGGTAATTTCAAGCCAATTTGAACTGTGTCATCATTAAACACATAGCACACAGATTTCTGGTACCAACAAATCAACTAAGTGATAACAAATAGCTTCCTTTCAAATGTTTTGTCATAATATAAGCCTATAAATAGTGAAAGGAAACCTTGGTTTTGGCAAAATAGGGATCCTGTACCTAGAGAAAATCTAGATGCTTACAGTAGCGAGAAAAAAATATTTGGCCACCAACTTACCCACTCATAAGCTGGTGATTGATATACAAATTGAGTTCCTTCAAATAAAGTGTAAAAATCCTACACAAATGCGGATGTGTAGTGCCAGATTTCAGCTTCATGATCAAGAAAACTAAGGCCTTTAGACAAATGCTGACAAGTCTTAAGCACCATTATCAAACATATCGAAGAATGGATGTGCAACATGATATTCAGCAAATAGAATAATGATTGTGCATCAAGGCCAAAAACTATATCATTGATAAATATTGTAAATGTTTGGTGCAATATTCCTCTAAAAGGATACTTCTGAAACTACCCAAATCAGATAGCAATAATTGTGCAAGCAAGCATCTTCGTACGATCAATGCAGGAGGATGAAATACTTGCTCTCAGACACAGAATGATTGACTACAGGGGAATACACCCGATAACTGGATTTTATACCATACAATTAGCAATGCGCAGACAGAATCATCTTAACTGGCATTTGTTGTCATTGCAAGTTATAACTGCATCCAATAAGGCAAACACTTTCCCTATCACAATGAGTATAATGATATCATCATCGTATCATGTTGTCAACAACCAGATAAGGAAATGAGATGGGCAAAGTATGACAATTAACAATTACCAAGTTGTAGAACCCAACATAATAACACAATTTGGACTTGGAAAAACATGTTGTAGAACCCAACATGCTTCAAATATCATACATTAGTAACTTCAAGATACCAGATGGATGATAGAGATGCAGAGAAAATCCTATGAGAGATATATTCTCAGATCTTTGCACCAAGAACATCTCTGTTCCCTCAAATTTGCGAGCATGATATTATGTTACATAAAGTGTAAAAAATTAAATCAGCTGTATGGAAGGATTTGCAAGAAAATTCTTCACTCAAACAATATTATGATACATCACCACAAATTGACAACTACAAGACTTGAAGCACAACTCTATGCATCAATCTGCTGTCAACTCAGTGAAGCTGCAAGTTCAGCAAACAAAATCCCAGAGCTCACATCAACTTGACTAACCACCTAAGTAAGCACCTCCAACACGACTACTAGGAAACATCATAGTTTGGCACTAAACTACTCAACCATAAAGCAATTTCCTCACTGGAACTACTATAGCTGAACCTGATTAAGATACAGTATTCCATGGACCAACTGTTACAAACTCATGATCCATTGGGAACAATTGCAAACACAACACTCGATAAGAAATAATCGGTGCCCCACATGATCCATTGGGGACAATTGCAAACACAACACTCCATAAGAATTAATTATAACACAACTGCATACTAAAAGGCACACATAATTGAAAGGCTACTAACACAAATTACTGCATGTAATTTCCACACTACCTTCCGATTTCAGTGGTATCAAATTACTGAGATAAAACGCAATTCCAAACAGAACACGATCATCCATTCAAATTATAACGTCATCAGCCACATTTTATATTTCACAGCCATAATCAGAGAAGTCCACAAGCCCTTAAACCCTTTTATGACAGCCGACAACGAGCAGGTAAGTAAAGGGGATCATGGCGAGACTCGCGCATCAGACCTCGTCCTCGTGCAGCATCATGTTGGGGATGCCCTTGTCGATGGGGAAGCAGCGGTTGGTATCGGGGCAGACGAGGGAGCCCTCCTGGACGTGGATCTCGAGGAGCGCGTGGTGGATGCGGCGGATGGCGCTGCCATCGACGTCGGCGGCGCCTTCGGCGAAGATCTCCTCCTCGGAGGGCTGCTCCTCGGGGAGGAGCTCGGAGAGGCCGAGCGCCCGGGTGGCGGCGACGAGGGCGCGCCAGTCGATCTTGGGGAGGAGGCCGCGGAGGAAGTCGGCGTTGAGCTCCACCTCCTTGGTCACGAACTTCGTCGCCTCCAGCTTCAGCGGGTAGCCGGTCGTCGCGCCCCGGACGTTGGACGCCAGCATGTTGTGCGTTAGGAGCCTCATCTCTCGCTCCGCCGGCCCTAGAGCTGCTGCTTCTCCCCTCTCGCCGCGAAGGTGGTCTCCCGCTGTCGCGCTTCTCCGGCGGCGTGTGCTGCGGCTGCGGCGTAAAACCCTAGCTAGGTGAGCGGACTGAGCGCAAGGGGGAACGGCCGAACGGGAGCTCAATGGATGGATGATGATTTGGGTTTGGGTTTGTTGCTTCAAGATTCGTGCTGGCTTGGTCAGGTGACGTTTGCATGACCGCAGAAACCGGAGAGATGAATACGCTAATCCAATGTCTAAAGCGTAAACTCAACTAAAAGTTAACTGTACTCAACTTGTCAGCTTCAAGAAATCTCGTATCGAAGCGTAAGAGATCGGGAGAGCTGCGAACGGAACAGTTATTTTGGCTTCAATACAATGTTTGAATGGCAAGCATTTGTTTGTTGCAAGATTAAACGATGGAACGTCGGAACCCAACGGCCATCAACATAATCGCATTAGGGACTTGTGGTGTCTGCAAACGAACAGACATCCACCGGCATTCATGTAGAACTCTACAGCAAAACGAAAACCGGCATCCGGAGCAATAAGCAGGAGGGGCAAGTAGAACTATAGAAGTCCATGTATTAGCTATATCATATATGGTGTCCAACGGTGAGTAGAGACCATCTAGTCACAAGAATTTACATCTAGTCTGGTAAAGAACAGGTCACTGCCTAACTGATCTAGTAAGCTCAATGTCACGAAATAGTTGACATTGGCGCATCGCCATCACCCCGGCATAGCTCCTCCAGTTCAGCCATCAAATCATTCCCATCGGCGCCAGCTGAGTCACTTAGCATCCTATCCTGCATTGCCTGTCCAAATATCACCAGCATATACAAAGTTAAATCAATCACTACTCACAGCTGAGTCACTTAAGGAAACGGCTGACTATTGTTAGAGAAAAAGGGGAAACCTGAGACTCTTGCAGCTCGTTAACACAGTTTTGCAACCTGCGGTACTGGTCCCTTGCTTCTGGATATTGAGTCATGGAATGCACACGAGCGAGTGCTCTTTGTAGCCTGCCTTCAGCCTGTCTCCTGCCGTCCTTCAAGAAGTCGTATTCATCCTCGGCTTCAGCCTTCACAGGTTGGATCTGCGATGATGGGCCTTCAAGTTGTTTCTCAGGTTGGAAACCTCGCAGACCCCTTCTCTTTCTCCTCCACCTCAGTATGACTTTCTCCACAATGCCAACAGACCAGACTACCTTCCGATAGTTTTTCCTTACCTGGTGTCCTCGTACATGGGCCTAACAAACAGTGCATAGTTACATACAGAAAAGACAGTGTATTGTACTTGACAAACTAAATGCGATCGCTCTATTCATCAAGTAAATGTAGCGTCTGCAGCTGAAATGTCAAGACCATCACAAGAGAAGGGATGTGCCTCAAATAACTACTACGTTACTACAGTACTACCACCCACTTTTGACAGTGAGCTGATTTCTCATCCAATCCAAATTATAATGGCACTGAAGAAGTGGAGCATGAAATGATTTTCACAATGGAAAAAAATCAATTTGAGTAAACCACTAGTTTGATGCAAATAACTGAAATCTGACGAGCAACACTAAACACTGATTTCTCAAACTGTTCAGCACCCCGATTAATCAAGTCTGGGGGTGCCTAATTTCATCAAATTACTATGGCCAGTTTGTACCTAGCTTAACTTTGGATTTTGATTATACCAAAAACAGTAAGCATAGAAACTGTGGGGAGCCTAGTCAACAAACTTTCATGCAGTTATATGAGACAGAAAACAAACAAAAATGATTATAGGCTAGAAAAATGTAAATACCTGTATCTTCACAATTTTCTGACGGATAATCATAAATTCCTTTCTTCCTTTCCACCCTCTAAACTTATTTTGGATACGGACTGCAGCAGAATGCATAGGCATATCACTGTGTCCAGCTTTCGCATTTTTAAGGGAAATAAGTGAGAGCGTGCGCTCATCAGATAATCCACAATCATCATCTCCATATTCAATCACTTTCTTTCTGTGAAACGATTCAACCCTAAAAGCTTGAAATATTCTAGCAGCAGCCTGAGTTGATTTACGAACCGCACCGAGTGAATCTTTTAAGGACTCTGCCTGAGTATCCACGCAGGCAAGCTGAGCAGAACATGGTTCTGCAAAATCTTCAGCTGCCGCTAATCCACATATTTCTTCCACATTGCCACCCTGCGATTCTTTTAGTGTAAGAGCTGAAAGGTGACTTGTCAAAGCAGATTCTGCAAGAAAACCGGCGATGCCCTTGTGTCCATTTTCTGATGCTAAATCAGCAGGAGTTCTTCCAGATGGGAACTGCTGTGTTGGATCTGTCAAAGCACCAGATGCAGCTCCATTTGCTATCAGGGCACCAACTGTTCGCTCCCTAAAATGACAGAGATACCATAAGTTTATTATGAAAAATCGGATTCGAAAAAAACGTAAGTAAAGTTATATTAGAATACCTTCCACAAGATGCAGCCCAGTGAAGTGCAGTCCATCCACGAATATCCCTGAAGTTTACATTTACGCCTGCAGCAACTATTGGTTTTATAGCCCAATCATAACCAAGTGCGGCTACTAAATGAATCACACCCTGTCCTTCCTTGCCTAACACATTCGGACCTTTACCATCATCATGTATCTTATGGATAAGCCAATAATACAGCTTTTCTTTCACCTGTTTCTCAAGATTCTGATCCCGTACAGTGGATAATTCCTTCCCATCAGATGGCAATGCCAGATTAGACAATTTATCATCAAGCATTAAGGAATTAATAGTGTCGATCAACTCAGACTTGTTTCCATTACTCAAAACATACTTTTCATAGTCTTCTGGACCCAGGGAAAGTAACTTGTCAAGACGGATATGTAGATGCATTTCATTTATGCCAGTAGTATGCAGATCTGAAGTGTCCATATAATGGGTCTCAGAGTCACGGAACTCGAATTCTCGCACTTCACTGCAAGCTACTCTGTTTGAACATGTCACATAAAATGGAACTCGTCCAGAATGATGCACTGGCGTATAGCAACACAATGAGCCATCCACTAAGACTTCAGCAGATACTTCAACATCCCCAAACATACAAGACCACCTGCAATTTTCCACATATTCTTTTTTTGCCAAGAACGTACCAGTAATTATGACCTGCATCATATAAGAAGCCCCAAAAAAGTGAGACAACACTGTTAATTACTGAATTTACAAGAACAGAGTACTCAACATGCTTGTAAGTTCTGGATGCCTCGAATATATTGGGCCTCCAGGCATGATAACAGCATACCAAAATGATAATGATTATAGTACTACTATCAGATGGTACAAAATACAAACCTTAGTCATGGTGCCATTATATGCCCAGCTTGGAGATACATCAATAATGCTGAAGAGCTGGTCTTGGGAAAGCGAGGGGCTGACTACAAATGCATCTAACTGCTCGTTGATAGGTATACTAGATCCATCAGCAACATTCACAGTTTCAGTAGTACTCCAGAAAGCATCGGAACTGGACTTAATATCCAAATCAGCAACCTCTGGAAGTTCATTGCTCATCCACCTCGAGAAGCTGTCAAATTTCTTCAAACCATCTGGCTCAATCTTAAAGGGATCTAATGATGACTGCTTCAGAAGTGGATATCTGGCACCTTGATCAGTATAACCATCATTGCCTGCCTGAAAATAGAGGATCACATCATATCAAAGTAGGTAAACTTTCCGTTTGTCGTACAAAGCAGGGATATATTGAATTGTTCAAGACAATTTCTTAAAGGTAAGAAACAAGAATAAGTGCTCCACTGAACTTAGTCCTTTCTATGTAATAATTCGATACATAAGCCAGTAGCAGACATTTAAAAGTTGAAGCAACTACAGTTTAAAGGGGGAGGGGGGTGGGGTGAAACACGTTACTAGTAAATATTTCTCCTGGGTCCTGCCTATGGGACATCCAAAGTGCAAGTGCTCAAATATTTCAAGATAAAATTCAAGTGCACTGTATGATGTACTGCAGAGCATGACGGGACCTACACTGTATGAAGCTACCCAACAGCAGCAAAGGAACTAGGACATTGCAAGACATCGATGGAAGACAAGAAAATAGAAAATCACCTGTGACGACGTTATGCCTGCAGCACTCAGCGCGTCAACTTCCTTTTGAGTGAGATTGTTGGTGTAGAGTGCCTCAGACATAAATGTTTGCAAACTATCATCCAGATTGTTACCCACTGTTGCAACAGAAGAATAGAGTGTTGGCTCCGTGAAGCCACCTGGATATTCTGGATATGGTTCAGCAAACTGCACTGAATCAATTGAAGTTCTGGGACCGCATCTCAACCCAGCTGCGGTTTCATTGAAAGCAGTAGATACATCATTGTGGGTGACAAAATGATTGTTAAAGTTAGCTGGTGTAGGCTGTATTTCACCAAGATAACCTGCATAGTTAATGAAACATGAGCTGAAAGCTGACATTTGCCTAAAACCTTTGAAGGTAGAGTGAAAGGCTTGCCTAGATTATTTACAGAAACACTTGGAGCTGAAGCACCCAACAAATTATCCATCATTATCCCATCCACAGGCTGCTGCATCTCAGTGAAAGGGTGGTATCTGGAGCTTGCTCGACAATTATCTGTTGCAATGAATAATACTTTAGACACGCTGAAAGATTTACTATTGATCATGCATGAGTTAATGTATACTTAGTGCAGATGATGCAGCACGAAGATAGAGAAACAGCAAGACCTGTTTCAGCATCTTCATATTCCGAAATCTGTCCACTAATTGGGCTTTCAGCATCCATAGATTGGGAGGCTACCTGGCTCTGACTAGCGAAAGAGTTTGAACATGCAGGACTATCAGCTGATAATCCTGCATTCTCTTCAGCTTCTTTAGCACGATTGAAATTTTGTTTGCCACCCTGGAAAAAAATAATTTAAATTGGGCAATCAGGTACAGAAATAAAATAATGTTAAATAAATGAATTGGATCGAAGCGAAGCTGAATTCGAAGTATTTTTAGACCCTAACAGGATGCTATTTCACTGCCAGAAAGAATTTGTTTTGTAGTTAGCATGTGATCTGGAGAACAGGGTATAACAGCAATGAACTTTTAGCATGCAAATACTCATACTCTAGTACAGACTATTATAGTCACAATTTCCAGTACCCTGTCAATTTTTCTTCATCTGTTCTCTTGCTTCTCCATTGGGGTATCATGTGACTATTACAAATGGATGAGTGGGTGTGGATACCAACAACATTAGCATTTAGGCTTAACAAATATGAGCTTTTCAGCAGACACTTAACAAAAGTTAAAGAAAAACAAGTTCGTCATGTGGAAAGTAAACATACCTTGATTTCAAGGTAGTGAACAAGAACGATATTCATGAAACCCCTGAAAACAGGATAATAGCCATATCATGACACTTTCATTATGGCATCATTCAGCTATCAGCCTACTATACAAATAGCCTTCAAAAGTTATTTAAATTATATTCATATAAGCTATAACACATGTCTAGTACTTACTCTTCTAGCAGCCAATATGTCCGTCTTTGGAAGTTCTCATTCTCCTCCCCATGGGCATAATAGCAATGAAGTACATCAACACTTCCAACCTAAACGAACAAGGTTTCAGCTTGAGTAGTCTGGTGGTTGAAGCACAAATTCACAATGAATAACAGATAGCCAGGGGAAAAAATCACTGCAGTTATTTTGCGTCATCCTTTTCATTAGTAAAAGGCTATGTTTTACTGGGAGCATAGCAGAAATACCAGCAAGTCCATGTCTCTCAATGTTAACTAACTTATCAGTTAATGAATTGAAAACCTTGCTCCACCTCCGGTCACAGAAGGATGTCGTCAAGGAAAATATTACTTAAAACTTCTGAAGTTTTGACCACTGATACCTTGTATCAAGATATGAAAAAAAACGAGTAGAATTTCATTTACTTCTACGATAATATGCAGTTAAGAGACCAGTATCTAGAAACTGTCAACATCCAGTAAGCGACTTGGTGCGTTTCATGAACCAAATCAATAGCATCATGTGTATAATATTCCTTTGAATTTGATAAGAAAAAGAAGCTCTGTACAAAGAATTTGCACTAACTTTAAGCTTCTCGTGAGCTTCTTTGACTGTCTTTCCATCCTTTTTCTTTCTCCAGTTATGTCCATCCTTTCTGAAGTATCTCAATATTTTCCGATCAAACAGAAACAGCGAACCACCTGAGAAATTGTCATGCAAGTGATCAAAGTATTAGTTATCATCAGTCACCATTCTTCACACCTACAATAAATACATATGGCAATAACAGATATCATAGCACCAATTCTCACCAGGTGTAATTCAAATCAAACAGGTACAAGTTCTACAGAAAAAAGGACAACATAGAACCAATAATCAGGAATAACGAATGACAATCAAGACTCCACCACCAAACCCCCAAAAAAAACTGAGAGCTCATTAGAAAGTACTAGCACATGAAAACAGAAACAAGCTCACCAACCGTGCCCAGTCCTATTGAAAAGTAATGATGTCTGAACCCATTAAACAAATAATTGGTGACAAAAGAAATAACAGTCCCTGATCTTCTAAAAGTTCATTGAGCCAATTAGCATGGCTAGTGAATTAGAAGTTCGAACATTATCAAATATATGTTGTAAATTAAAGATCCTCAGAATGTATCCATGATGCCACTTCCATGCTATAAACCACCTGAGCGCATATCTAAGGCATCCCACATAAAAAAAAAAGGAAAAACGGTAAAACTGCAGTCCTGATGTCTTTCAGAAAACAGAAGCAAGAATCTATACATCTCCCTACAACATAATAAATTCTCGGAATGCACCATCATGCTGCTACCATCCTACATGCCACTTGCCACCTGAGCACGAGTCTACAGCGATCCAGCACCCAGCAAACCGGGAAAGATTAACTAACCGGCTAACACTGCATGCTTCTTTATTCAGGAGGAAAATAGTGCAAGTAAGAAGAAACCATACTTGGAGGTCTGTTTGGCGGCTCAGGTGCAATGGAGAACTTCTTGTAGTTTGACAATATTTGGCAGATTTCGGTGGGCCGCAGCCACCTATTCTGAGCTTCCAGTAGTATCTGAGGAATATCTGCAGAATAACGGCGACATTAATCAGTCATTAGCCGACAGTACCAGCAATCACTTGTACCGTGCTTCCCACACTAGCACATGCACTAGGTTTCCTTTTATGCTCGCCCATTCTCTATTCATTTTGACAAATTCAACAACCCAGACCTCCTAATCAACAGCGAGCCTCATGAAAGAGTAAATGATACCCTGTAGCTCTAACCATGAGGAGTTGTTCTAAGCATAACACGAAGCCCTAAAATTAGCAAAACACACAACCCACAAAACCCTAAGCAGATATCAACCCAACGCAGCAGCTCAGCCCTAGACGAACAAACGGTCAGAATCCCTAAATTCCGAGGAGAAGCTTCCACGGAGGCATACAGATCAACACAGCGGCGACGGAAACCGAGAGGCGGACCCGCGCGTACCTGGCGCCTGGTTGGACATGGCGTACTTGCGAATCTCCGCCATGCCACGATATCCGACCGGGGCCGCCGCCGCCGCCGCCACCACCGGCTCGAATCGCTGGGTTTGGGGGGCTGGAAATTGCAGGGCTCTCGATGGGATTTGGGGATTTTTGTCTGCGCGGTGAGGCGCCTCACGGGATTTGAGGACACGGCGCCGTCGGATTGGAATATTTGCTGCGACGGCGGTGAGTGTGACGAGTGGGAAAAGGGAGGAAAAAAGTAGCTGTAGAAGGGAGGGGACTAGTGGGGAATGACCAGAATGCCCCTGCCCGGGCGGTCGCTTGGGTGGGTGGGCTTCCGCCGTCGCTAGTGCTTGGCCGTCGTCTTGGGCTTAGGAGGAATCCCAGGGGCACCTGTAGCAAAACCGGGATCTGCGGTGGATTCTCGGGTTGGAAAAAATAAAATTGCGATCAATCATTTCGTCTTATAAGATAAGAAATGGATTTGATCAAAATCGTTAATATACTAGTTTAAGCTTTGGTTCTTTCCACACCTAGAAAAAATAAACTTTAAAAGTATTATTTCATTTTGGCATATATTCCGGTGCTAGCAGCCCGGCGCCTGGATTGGTCAAACTGACCAATCTACTTAAAAAAATAAGTGGATCAACTGATCAAGAGATAGTACGACACGCTTCATGTTCATTTGCCAGGTGTACCAACTACCAAGTATACAGAGCATCTTGTGTTAGGAAAAAATATAAATTTCACCGTAGATGGACTAACAGCTTATGTGTATCCTTCCATTGCGAACAAAGAAAACAATAATAAGATTGAGAAGTCCACGGGAAATTATGCTGGTGCGCCGTCAATGACGCATGTCAACAGTCCTCCTCGTGCTGATTTGCGCCATTGGATGTGAGCTCTATCGTATTTGTTTCGAACCAAGAAAAAAAAACCGATTTTGACACGGTGGGTAAGGTGGTAAATTGTCGATTGTAATGATGCCGCGGTCGAGAACGCAGTGAGGGCCGGCGAAAGCGACGTAACTCCCGCTGCGGAATGACGCTTTTGCCCTCAGAGATTAAGGACCACTAATCAGGACCTTAGCAGGAGTTTTAGTACCTGTGTTGAAGTTTGATGTGGTTGTTGAGGGCGTCAAAAAATTGCACGTGCATCCATACCGCCTGCTTCCTGCTCGGGTTTCGGACTTTAGCACGCACCACGCAGAGGTTTATAGTTTCTACGCGCCTTTTCCTGATAGAATAGGATGTTTGCAACCAATTTGCTGTACTGCGATTGAGTTGTTTAATGGGGCCATTGACTAAAGACTTCGCTTGCTTAATGCTTACGGAGTATGCTCGATTTTGGCCCTACACCCTACGGTACTGCGAAATTCTATTTTTGCCCGTATGACATTAGAGGACGAAGAGACCATTATATTGAGCATCGTCATGTGAAAATTTGAGCATGGTAACACGGACGGGAGAATCTAACATTGCATTTTTACGTAAATCACTTTATTCTGCTTGGTTTTTTCAACTTCTTTCGGCTTTTTTCGATTTATTCCCTTTCATAAGATACTATTGAACCGGTTAAAACCAGTCGAAATCCAGCCTGCCGAACAGAGTGAATAGTTCAAAAGATATTATACTAACATCTATGCGTGGAGAAATTTATCCATTATCTTAACCAGTCTATGTTGAACGCAGAGGTATCCTATAAGTAGAGCTATTGTCCTGTTATTGTCTTGAAGACAGAATTGTCTTTAGTTTTCAACGCTGACCATTCTCAATCTAGGTTCATGCCGTCACGCTCGCATGATAACAACATTTCTTTTTTTGTTATTGCAAATTAGTCGTCAAGAGTGAAGGTGAACCATGATGTAGTGAGACATGACACTCGCCTTTCAGCCTGGATCCAGCCTGGACCCTGATGTTAGCGAGGCATGTAAATTTTCTTCGCTAAAATACCCTTTCCTTCTCATCATGGGTCGGGCTAGTACCCCCGAACCTGACAGCCCGGCATTGGGCCTTGGCTCTCAGTCCAGCCGAAGCAGCAGCACCACCACCATTTAGCGCGAGCGCAGCCCGACAAACACCTTCCCTTCTCTCTCGTCATTCGTTAAGGAATAGTCTAAGAGACGACCGGTCGCGCAGGAGCACGACCGCGCAACTCCTCGGCCCAGCAGGCCACCGGCCTTTTACCCAACGCACCATATCCAGATCAACCCGGATATTAGACCACGTCGGCCATTACCAAATAGCCCAAAACAGATCGGGACGGTTTCCTCCGATGCTCCTAGCGGCGAGCGGGGAGGCGGCGGTTGAGTGATGGAGCGGCAGCGGGTGCGCAGCGGGGCAGGGTCTCGTGCCGACGGCGTTCGCTAGCAGCGGCGGAGAGGAAGGCCCGGAGGAAGTCGCGGGCCGCGACGCCACAAACGGCGAGCGAGGAGGCTGCAGTTGCGCGGCGGAGAGGCGATGAGGGAGAGCGGCTGCTGCACGACGGGACTCCATGCCGGCGGCGGCCGCTAGCAGCGGCGGAGAGGCCGGAGGAAGCCGCAGTCCGGGCGAGAAAAAGGACGTCGAACCAGGCTCGAGTGGGGGAGGTTGTGACTCCCCAGGGAGGGCAACGTCCACAAGCATCGGAGGAGAGACGTTGGCCGGCGCGGGGCGCGCTACTTCGAGCACTCAACGCATGGTATCCTCCAGCCCCACGACAAGTTGAGGTGAGTCCGCCTTCCTCCCCCATTCCCCCGTGCAGCCTGTAGAACAATTTACTACTATTTTTACTAATTATGTATGTGATATCTTGTGTTTGTGACAACTTATCCATATGACAGATTCGGTTTGTGTGGATTATGCTTTTTGTGGCAACTTATATATGTATATTGCAGCAATTCTTCCGATAATATCAAACTACAAATTTTACACATAAGTTGCTACGAGCGCAAAACATCTTCAAAATATATGCAAGTGAGATCTAGTTTTGTTCGTCTCATCACATAGAAACATAACGGTACAATCGGTTTTTAGAACGAATATCATATGAAGGAGATACGATATTTATTCGACGGAGTTGCATGTTAAAAAAAAGAATGGACCCTTCATCCTACTGTATTTCGAAAGTGACATTCATTTGTGCAAGGGAGGAGGCACGCTCCCTTCCCCTCACGAGCATATCTGGAGGAAGACCCGGAAAAGAAAATGTGGTGCTCTCCCATGCAGAGGTTGACACCTCAGGCAGTCGCCTCGCGCGTTAACCCGGTCCATTCGTCAACCGCGTCCCCGCATGGAGCACTGACATGCGCGCGTCGTGGTGGCCCGGCCTGCGTTCCACTTCCTCCTCAGTTCTGGCTAGAACAACGGGGAGATCTCGGGGGTGCGGGCGGGGCGGCCCTCCGCCGGAGTCCGGATAGAGAGGATCGGGGCAGAATCCGATCACCTAGCCGACGCAGGGAGGCGAGGCGGCGTGGCGCGGGGAGGCGATGGCACCGGTGGTGTCGGCGCTGGCCAAGTACAAGCTGGTATTCCTCGGCGACCAGTCCGTGGGCAAGACCAGCATCATCACCAGGTTCATGTACGACAAGTTCGACAACACCTACCAGGTAACCAAAATCGCAAATCGTACTCACCGTTTCGTTCGTGCGAGCGGTTCATCGTCGATTCGTGTAACTGCATAGTTTTTTTTTTTGGGGGGGGGGGGGGGAGGGGGGTTTCTAAATGCCGATCGATCAGATTCTGCGAATGCGCGCATTCTTCGTTGATCCAGCGTTGCCGTCCATCCTGCATCGCGCATGGTTAACGATCTGGCATGAGGATATATGTTTAGAGTCGTTTTATGATCGGCCATACATGGTACCACGGGGGATTGACCTTCAATTTGCTGGTGTTTTTTTATTACCACTCTAGGATTCACGTAAAGGGTAGCTTGGGTGACTGATCCTTGTCCTTGGTGTTAACTCCAGCATTTCTCCTGTCAGGAGAAAATGGCTTCCGTGAAGATACTTTTCGTCAATTATTGCTGGCAAATTGCCGTTGTGTACTAGTTTCACGAGTTGCGTAAAAGTGTTTTAATAGTGTATGAGTGGGATGTCCGGACTGTGTAGTGGTTGTGGGTTATTGCCCGATTAGTCAACTGCTGCATGACAGCTGGTCCGTTTTCTGGTGATTTGGTGAATGCATGTTTGCAAATTAACGAAGTCCCTGAATTTCATAGAATACAATTCTGGAGAGTTGAGTTTGCATCACATATATTTGTAGAACAAATATTGCACTGAAGATTGTCATGCTGCTTGCTATATTTGCTTCATTCTCCTTTGTCCTGATACATGGGCACTTGATCCAGGCTACCATTGGCATTGACTTCTTGTCAAAGACCATGTATCTTGAAGACCACACTGTTCGTCTACAACTTTGGTAAGTATATAATTCATTTTGGTCTTCCCATAAACCATATAACTTAGTAGGTTCAGTCACAGTGGTAAATAATGAAATGTTCCAGCGACATGATGCTTAATGCCCAATAATGAAATATGATACCACACTAGCCATTGTGGCCCAGGTTTCTAGTGATTCACAGGACTAATCTGAGTTACATTAGCTTAAGTAATCAACCTTCTATTTTTCTTTTTGAAGAACAGTTAGCATTTTATCCCCGTCATTGTCAGGGATACTGCAGGACAGGAGAGATTTAGGAGTCTTATTCCAAGCTACATCAGGGACTCATCTGTTGCAGTGGTTGTTTATGATGTAGCCAGTAAGTTGCTTAAAAAACTTGTATGCCACCATTTTGTCCAGTTATTTCTACTTTTGGCGAACAGTTCCATGTACACGGTTCGCATTTTTAATGCCTCAGAATATGAGCAGCAAAACTTCTCAACAAATTTCTAACAATCAGCTCCTGGGGAAGTACTGTCGTATTTCAACTCTAATGAACTGAAGGCTTATTAATCCATACTATTGCAGCTAGGTATCAGTTACTGTTCAGTTTTCTTTTTTGAAAAGAAAATATATATGTATCCTGAGTTGTTTATTAATTTACTGAAATGTTTGCCTGTGCAGATAGGCAGTCTTTTCTGAACATCTCAAAGTGGATCGACGAAGTCCGCACTGAGAGGGGTGGCGATGTGATCGTCGTCCTCGTTGGAAACAAAACCGATCTTGTTGACAAGAGGTGTGTCCTGCGCTCTCATCTCTCATTCCTGCAGACTGATATATGCAAGTGTCTGATACTTCTGCCTCGCTTGCTGCAGACAAGTGTCCACAGAGGAAGGAGAGAGCAAATCCAAAGAACTCAACGTCATGTTCATCGAAACCAGCGCAAAAGCCGGGTTCAACATCAAGGTCAGATTCAGATTTCTCCAATGCCTTGATGCTTTTGACTTGGATGCATTGATCTGCACCTCACGATACAATGTGATCCATGCAGCCACTGTTCCGCAAGATCGCTGCGGCGCTGCCGGGGATGGAGACGCTCTCGTCGGCGAAGCAGGAGGACATAGTGGACGTGAACCTGAAGCCGACATCCGGCCAGTCCAACTCGCAGCAGCAGGCGGGCAGTGGATGCGCATGCTAGGAACAAATAGTGCAAGCTCTGCGCATACGCGCGCCTGACAAACTTGATATCCTAACGCAGTTTTTTGGTAGTGTTGATACCACCCTTAATTTCTTTATGCTTCTTCTGTAGTGAATGAATCTGGAGGCAACCTTTAGTTGTTTTCTCTCTCTCTCATTTCCATCTCGATTTTGTGTACGGTGAAAGACTAGGACGATTTCTTACAATTTCATGTGTCCTGCTCTGTATGATTCAGAAATAAGCTCTTGTAGTCTTGTGCATTTTTTTTTGATACAATGTAATCCTGTGCATGGTTCTTTGTTGAGCAACTATGCACCATGACTCACTGCCATGCGGGGCCACAAGAATAGCGTGCAGATGCAGCTCATTGACAAGCGGGCCCAACATACAATCGATGACGTGGCAGTTCATTCCCTTCCCTCGAAGGCTCGAACGACAAGCTGATCGGATAAGCCCCTCTTCCCCCTCGCTCAGGCGAGGCGAGACCGCGAGAGATCGGAGTCAGCAATGAAGTCTACCGCGCTAATCGCACCATTACCGCTTCTAACCTCTCGATCCCGTTCCAAACCCCTCTCCCCTGCCTCCACCAGAGCTCGCCGCCCCGCCTCCATTCCCTTCTCCTACGGCAGCGGCCGCGTCGTCTTATTTTCCCGCCGCGGCCGCGAGTACGCCGGCGTTGGCTCCTTGGTCTCCGCCGCCGCAGCGACTGGGGAGGGAGCAGGTGGCGGCTCTGAGGCCATCCTGCTCAGTGTCCAGGTACATCCTTATGATCGAATCCCTACTCGAATTCGATGCCCCCTCCCCTTCGTGCCCTCTTCTCGAATCGTCTGTTCGATCTCGATGGTTGGTTAACCAGCTCAGGTCTGTGACTATGACGTGCTCTTGCCTGGCTCTTGTTTGCAGGGGATGATGTGCGACGGGTGCGCCGCGAGCGTGAAATGGATTCTGGAGAGCCAAGTATGCATCCCCTTTCCTTAATTCCTTTCTATCTCTTATTTGTTTACGCTAAGAATTAAGGGGGGATATGAGGACTAGAAGAAACTGGAGCAAGATTTCTGAAATTGCTTTCTGATGCATGAGGATGAAAAGTGAAGAACAATCGGAGATATTTAAGTAGCTACCTACAGAATGTAGATCATACCTTCTTAGCTTTTTCTTGCTGTTACTGTTAGGCAGGGTAGCGCCAGTGCACCATCCATGCACCGCCGTGAAATGGTTTCAACCTGCAAGTCCAGTATATTAAGGATTCATCAAAGTCAAGTTCATACCATGCTGCTTGTACTTGTGTTTTTACCATAAGCTACACAGCTTCAGAGGATACAGAAGTTTTAGATGCTTAGTGAGGAAATCCAGAACCCCCCTTCCATCACTGATCGGGATTTCATGAGCTGGTGGATTCTCCTTCGACAACAGGCTTGTCAAAGCAGCAGAAGAAGCGGTTGGATACTGCCGTGATGCTTGTCTCCTGGATGCTATGGAAAGAGCGTAACGCTCGGGTCTTCAGCAACGCCGAGCTAACCGTGAACCTCCTCCTCCAGGAGATCTACTCTGAAGGCAATTTGGTTCCAAGCTGGCGATAAAAGCCTCGCGGCCATAGGCTGGCCCTGCTGTGCGATGCCTAGTAGAGCTCCCTAGTTAGGACCTCTTGCGCCCCCCTTTTTTCGGTTGTGTTTGTATGGCCGTATAGTCTCCTATTCTTCTTGAGTAAGGCGTGTGCGCGCCCCTTCTGGCCCACGTCGTAAACAAACCTCTATTTTTCTTCTTAATGCAATCCTGCGTATTCTCGAAAAAAAAGTTTTTTTTTGCTGGGGCATTGTTGACCTTTAGGCTTTTGAGTGAACAATTATTTGATCAGTTGTTTTTTTATGTTTGCTTCTGTAGTTACCCCACTTCTCTAAACATAATATACCTTTCCTTCATCTCCGTCTTAATATGCTTTTACTCATCAGCTTGGGACACTTACCTTTGCAGCCAGAAGTTACATCTGCTACTGTTGATTTTAAGGAAGCAAGTGCAGTTGTGTGGACAACAGCTGAAGCTAGGGCATCGGATGATTGGCAGAAGCAATGTGGAGAGAAATTTGCTAAACACCTAGGCACTTGTGGATTTGAGTCTCGGCTACAAGGTAGTTAGGTAAATAGCCATATGTTTCCCCCCTATCCTTGCGGTGGCCAATGAATAAATTGAGCTGTTTGACTCCTTACACTACAAAGTTCCTGCTGTCTTAATTTTTCAGCTATGGAAATTGTAAACGACCTGGTCTAGCTAACCATGATCGGTAGGAGTTTGTTCGCCTAGTACCGAGTCCTCTGGCTCGTGCATGTACACGTTCCCTGTAATTCTGTTTTCCTGTCATCTAGGAGGTAGTTGAGCTCCCATGGCCGCAGGCCTCTCTATTTGTACTCGTTCCCTGAGTTGAATGAATCTTGAGCTTTCTGCCCCAATTCACTCATACATGGTATCAGCTTTATTGATCCATCTTCCTCTCTTCCGCCCCCTTGATCGCCATGGCCAGTCCTCGTTCCTCCTCTGACTCCACGGCGACCAACACCAATCCCTTTGCGCCCCTCTCTCCCGGCGCGCCGCCATCGGTGGTGAAAGAGCATCTAGGCCCCTAATTTGATTTTGGTGATTAATGACAATATGATCACTGCGACTAACGTGTGTTTTGTAGTGGCAATTTTAAGTTAGTGCAATGATGGGCTTTCATGGCTTTCTTGGCCCTCATCTTTGTGGTTCTCATTGTATCGGTGCAAAGGATATGCGCAAAGATTAAGGATAAGCTAGTTCTAAGTGTCGTTTGGTGTTGAGAGACACTTAGAGTAGTTTAGGTTTTTGTCTTTCCTTTGGCCGTACTATAAAGGGGGGCAAGGATTTTTAGCTTGACCTAGATAAGCCTAGAGTTAGGTGTGATGCACACTTATGAAAATCTAGTACTAGGTAGCTAAAATGAAGTCATGAGAAGCAAAGAGACGGGTTAGAAACTCAATGAGTTTGAATTGGACGAGTTCGAAACACAACAGTTCTTATTTAGCATGACATAATGATTCTATGGTGTAAAAATAGGGTCACCAAATCAGTCGGTGGTCCCTGGCTGAAACAAAGGTGGTTCTGTGTAGACAGAATGATTCGGTGTTGATCAAAGAGTATGGACAGAATCAGTCTGTGCTTGTGTGCTGGAAACATGCTTGAAGGACAGATTCATTTGGTGGTGGTCAATTATAAGGACAGAATCAGTCTGTGTTTGAGTCTAGCTTTGCAGACCTCTCTGTGTAGACAACAAGGTTCGATGATGGTAAAAAATGGCAGGACCGAATCAGTCGGTCAGCTGTCAGTAGCCGTTAACTCCTGTCAAAAAGTGATCACCGATTGATTCAGTGATGCAAAGTTTACATGACCGAATGAGTCGGTCAGGGCTGCGTCTGCAGCACTAAGGGCAACGGCTAGTTCTTTTGAAGTGGGCTATATATATGTTCTCTACTGCTCCAATACGTCTCTCTTGGCACCAGGAAGCTTTCATACTCATATTTGGTAGTCAAGGGCAAGTGAAGCACTAGAGTGATTTGCAAAGTTCTTAATTGAAGATTAAGGACATCATTAGTGCTTAGAGAGTAGCAAGTGTGCATCCACCCTTTCTCTTGGTCTTGTGCAGGTCAAGTGAAGTCTTTGCTTGTTACTCTTGGTGATTGGCATCACCTAGACGGCTTGGTGATGGTGTTCTTGGTGAGCTCTCAAGAAGGAGTCTTGTGAGAAGCCCCAAGAAGGTTGTACTCTGTTTGGAATCCGCTGATCCGGAGTTGGAGAATGGATATCCACTAGAGAGCACTTGATCCTTGCGTGGATCAAGGGGGAGCTATACCCTTGCGCGGGTGCTCCAACGAGGACCAGGGGAGAGTGCCGACTCTTCGATACCTCGGAAAAAAAATTGGCGTTCTAACCCTCTCTTTACTTTCTGCAATTTACTTTCCGCAATTTAAATTCCTAGAAGAATTGCCATGCTAGTATAGGGTTGGAACTAGGTTGCAAACCTTTGGAACGAATAGAATAGTTACACTTTGTAAGGTTTAGGCACATGGGGTGATTAGGCTCAGTTGTAGATTTTAATTTCCGAAAGAAAATTTAGTTAGAGCCTAATTCACCACCCCCCACCTCTTAGGCATCTTGATTCTTTCAGGCGGCCACCATGGCTCTCCTCAACATCCACGGCCATGTTCCTGTCACACTCGACATGAACAAGGCCAATTTCCGGCAGTGGCGCAATGCAGACATTTCCTTGGAAATTTGAAGTTCTGGAATCTATAGACCATGTTTTAGAATCATTGTGCTAGATGAGTATCCTAATTCAATTGAACAATGCAACATTTCCGTGTTTCATATCTGAATTCTGAAATACACATTCCTAGCATATAGGCATGTAGTTATGGAAAAGAAGTTTAAGTTCTTTTTAGGTTGAAGTATGTTTGGAATTCACGGTTACCGCAACAGTTTCATTAGTGTTTTGAAACATCTTATGTACTGTGAACTCCACTAATACTATTTTTTAATCTTTCACAGAGTAAGGTGACGCCAAACAAAGCTGATGCTGAATATAAGTGATGTTATCCCATCATTTTAGCATCAAATGTCACATGAAGGGGCACAGGGTTCAATTTCCACCACCATTTGTGTTGCCGACTTGCCCGGAGAGTTTTGCAACCCAAATTCCAGTGTTCCCTCTCATGGAGCTCAGGCTTAGTGCTAGTGTACTAGTGCTTCCTTTCCCATGGGCTTTAGCTAGTTTGTTTGGAGAGGCTTTTGCTGATGTACTATGCTGAGATCTCAGGTCATTGTTACAAGGCAAGAAGTCTACATGACTCCGTTCGTCACTCCTTTGTATTCCTTATTACCGCGCAGATCATCTTGCTAGTTGCTACCACTAGTACTTTGTCCATATTTGTATGGGTTGACTGAGTTCCTGTATTCCGAGGCCTTATTCAAAGTTCTTTCAAAAGGAACTTATTCAAAGTTTTTATTTTAATGTTTAGATGTTTATATTAGGGATGTTTAATGTTCAGCTCCAGCGTCCTCAGGGATAGAGAAAATAAAAAGTTAAGAATACCAGAGGCGCCGAGTTGGGCTGATGTGAAGCCACAAAGGCCCACGCAAGAATAGCCCGTCTAACATTGTACACACGGGGCCCACTTGCCCTCTTGGCCCCTGCCGCGTGCGTGCAAAGCCCAGAAGAATCGGCAGCTTTGTGGCCGCCATGCTTAAGAAACTTCACACTGAATACGCACGTCTCATACGTTTTGACATTCAATTTGCACATCTTTCGAAATACAACTTCAAACGCGCGAATTCTTTCGATTCAAATATTTTCATCTTTTTTCCATTTCACTGATTTTTCTTTTCTTTTTCATTTTACAGGGCACATGAAAAGACCACATTGCGCCTGGCCTTACCCTTTACCACCGCGTGGGGGCATGCGGTGGCTGTGCCCGATGCACTGCGACGGGTCCTACTTCTACGACTGCGACGCCAACTGCAGGGCACGCCGCCGCTTCTAGCTGCACGCCGGCGGCGCGCCATCGTCCGCATCAGCTCTGGCCAGGCCCGGCCAACTGGCGTGTATAGACATATAGTCGTCGATCTGCTCTGGCGCCATGGCCGTCGCATCGCCGTTGCTTGCTTGCTCCCTCTGTTGGATTGATCTCTAACCCCTAAGGTTCTAAGGCTTTGGGCCCTTGATCCGCGTTCTGATCGGGGGCGCCCAACCCAACTACTGTTGGTGGGCCCCCGTCATCAGCGCCATAATAAATAGAAAGGTGGGGGCCGGAGGGCACGCACGTCGAGATTCACCGTGCCCCGAATCCCCACCTACACTCGAACCCTAGACCGATCTAGAGGGGCAGCGCTGCGGCGGCGGGAAGCGCCACCGGCACTGCACGGCACCGACCGACGCTGCCCTAGCGCGGATCTGCACCAACCCCGGGACTGCGCGTCGCTGCCTAGCGCAGACCACACCGACGAACGAGGGATGGCGTCGTCGTCGGATCAAGGTATACTAGCGTCTCTCTCTGTCAATCCCGTCTAGCACGCACACGCACACCAGTGATAGATCCTAGAAATAGATCAAGAGAAAGACCCCGAGTTGATGCTACTGTTAGAGATCCCAGATTAAGACATAACAATGGTACCAGAGCCATCCTAATTTAGTGGTTTAACTCGGAAGATATAGAAAAGGATTAAAAGATCGAGCAAATAGAAGAATCAAAAGAGAAATTCAAAGAAAACCAAGAAAAGAGGCTCGAAACCCTAACCCTAACCATAGATCTACCCGGCTTTCAACTTACCTGGCCCTTCTTGCTTTCTTCTCTTCTCCTTCTCTTCCCTCCGCCGCTTCCCTTCTTTCCCGTACCCCAAAGATCCCCTCGACGGAACCGCGCGTGAGACGCATGCGACTCCGGCGAGGAGGCCCATAGGGCACAGATCCGCTTTGTGTGGACGCACACCAAGCCGAAATCAAGAGAAAACAAAGGATTAAGGGGTACTGGAAGCAGATCCGGCCATGGCACGGCCGCCGGTGTCGAGGACGAACGCGGCGGCGCGGCCTCTGACCGGAACAGAGAGAAAAAACGAGAGGGAGAGGGCGAGGGAAAGTCGACAGAGAGAATGAGAGGGAGAGGAAGAGATGGAGAAGCTCAGGCACGTCGGCAGATGGCCGACGGCCAGGCCGTGCGCCGCGCCGGAGCTCAAGCTGGCGACGACGGCGACAGTCAGAGCCAGAGGAGGAGGCGAGGGGGAGAGAGCGGGGAGAGAGAGCGAGCGAGAGAGAATGAAATGTTCTAGGGTTTCCTAGGGCGTCGCCGGCCGCGAGCCTTTTATACCGGCCGAAACGCGCGCTCAGCCGTTGGATCGAGACGAACGGCTGAGATCGCGGCGACGCGCGAGTGGGCCGAAATGGCGGCCCAGGCCCAGGTTGCGGCCTGTTAAGCCGTGGCAGCACAGTAACGGGCCGATTTCGCGAGTGGGCCGGGCCGCGGAGGCGGTTTTGGGGTGCACAGTAACGGGCTGCACGGTAGTGGGCTGCACAGTGTTGGGCTGCACAGTGCTCAGATTTTCGGCCCGTTTCGCAGATGAACAGTAAAATTTGATCTTTTTATTCTGGCTTTGAAACAAATTTGAATGATTTTGCACAGAATTTGATCTATTTTCATTTTGAAACAAAGGGATAAATATTTAGAGAATAGAAATACAGTTTTTCACGGACCTTGCTTCAAAATAGAATTTATTTTATTCATGTTTCCGCTGCACAGATAATTATTTCGACTTGAATTTAAATTTGAACCAAAGGGATAATTTAAATTTTGAGTTACAGATTAATTTTTCAAATTAAATTGTGATGTTGTTATTTTCTGACCAAATTTGATAATAATAATATTATGATTTCACAGATTAATTTTTCAGATTAAATTGTAATGTTGTTATTTTCTGACCAAAGTTGATAATAACGATATTATGATTTTCATGCATTTATTATTATTGTTATAATGTTCTCACTCACTTGAGCTAACCTATTTCAGCTGGTTTTTCTATGATGGTTTCCATCAAGGATATTCCAATTTTGAGATGAGACAACTACAATGAGTGGTATAAGAAGTTGGATCTCTTCTTTACCATGGCTGAGCTAGACTGGGTTCTTTCTGCACCGGTTCTAGTAGAGCCTGAGAGGCCGGTCAGAGGGGAAGATGTCACAAATGCTTCTTGGAAGCAAACAGAGCTCAACTATAAGGCGAGCAAACGGAGGTATGACGCTGATCACGCCAAATGGCACCCTGCCAACAAGAAATGTTTAGCAGTGGTGAAGAACAAAATAGAGCCTGCCATTCTTGGGGCAATCACAGATTTACCCACTGTCGTTGAGTACCTTGAGAAGATGAGGAGTCAGTACACTGGCTCCTTAAAAACTTATGCTACCCAGTTGATCAAACAACTGGTTACAGAAAGGTACTTGGGAGGTGGGATAAGAGAACACATTCATCGCTTGGTTCATATAAACAACAAGCTTAAACCGATGGATATGGAGTTCAAACAAGAACACATAGTTCATTTGGTCTTTGCTTCGTTGTCGAAGGAGTTTGACAACTTTGTTGTCAATTACAACATGTACCCCGAGAAATGGGATATAGAGAAGACCATAGCGATATGTGTTCAAGAAAAAGAAAGAATAAAGACAACACATGGTGGTTCTATCAACTATGTGAATAAGAAAAGAAATAATAAAAACATTCCCTCCTCTTCAATGTTAAAAGGACTCCAGATGCCCCAGCAGCACAGCCAGCACAGGCCCAAGTTTGGGCAAGCTATAGTAGAGAAGGATCAGTGCCTCTACTGCAAACAGAAGGGACATTACAAGTCAAATTGTCCTGACTACTTAAAGATGATCATGGAGAAACGAGGTGAGAACATTATCTCATTTGTAAATGAATCCTTGTATATAGATTATTCGAAATCTACTTGGTGGATTGACTCAGGAGCAATAATTCATGTTACAAACTCTTTATAGGGATTCCGTTCAACGAGAACTACGGGAAGAAACGAAAGCAGAATTAAAGTCGCGAACGGAGTCGAGGCAGATGTTGAGGCAGTGGGAGACCTCCTCTTAGAGCTCGACACTGGCTTTAGTTTATTACTTAGAGATGTATTTTATGTTCCCGTGATACAGAGAAACTTAATAAGTGTGTCTCGTCTAGATGACGATGGATTTGAATGTCGTTTTGGAAACGGCATGTGTGTAATAGAATTGAATGATGGAGTTGCTACTATTGTTTTCAGAAGAAATGATTTTTATTTTTTATCACTATGTGAAAGTGTGAATTCCGTATGTGATGTGAATGCGACTGTATCTCCAACCACAGATAATAACAGAAAATGAAAGAGAACACAAGACACGTCGTCGAAATTATGGCACTGTTGTTTAGGCCATATTTCGAGGGGGAGAATAGAAAGGCTGGTTAAGAATGAGATTCTACCTCCACTTGAGTTCTCAAACTCAGACCAATGCATTGATTGCATAAAAGAAAAAATATGTAAAGATAACAAAGAAAAATGCTGAGCATAGCGCAGGTGTTTTAGAATTAATTCACACAGACATCTGCGGTCCGTTCTCAGTTAAAAGCATAGATGGTTGTGACTCCTTCATAACGTTCACAGATGATTATTCCCGTTATGGATATATTTATCCAATAAAAGAGAAATCAGAAGCGTTGGATAAATTTAAAGAATTCAAGGCTGAAGTTGAGAATCAGCATAATTTAAAGATAAAAGTTGCCCGTTCTGACCGTGGAGGGGAATACTACGGTCGGCATACCCCATACGAACAGGTTTCAGGACCTTCTATGCCGGGCGATCCTCAGCAGAACGGAGTAGCTGAAAGACGGAATCGTACCCTGATGGATAAGGTACGAAGCATGATCAGCTATTCTACGCTACCAGTGAGTTTATGGATGGAGGTGTTGAAAACTGTTGTCTATATTCTCAATAGAGTACCCAGTAAAGCGGTGCCTAAAACACCGTATGAACTGTGGACAAGAAGGATACCCTCACTAAATCACCTACGTGTGTGGGGGAGTCCTGCTGAGGCAAAGATATTTAACCCGAACATTGGGAAATTGCATCCCAAGACAGTGAACTGCCATTTTATTGGTTATCCAGAGAAATCAAAGGGATATCGTTTCTACTGTTCAGACAGATTTACAAAGTTCGTAGAAACGAGACATGCTACCTTCCTTGAAGAAGAGATGATTTGGGGAAGTACAGCAGTTCGAAAGATTGGTCTTGAGGAGAAGCGGGTGCGCGCACCTACTCCGATGATTCAGGAACTGTTTTTCTCACTGCCTACTCAAACTGCACCAGCAGTACGAGCTACTGCGATGCCAGTTCCCGAAGTGATCCCTGCTGTGGCGACACAGAGTGAAGATGTGGAACCTGTCCTTCAGGATCCTATAGATAACAACATTGCCGCAGATCAGGGGGAGCCACCACAGGCTCCAACAGAGAATGTTCGAATAGAAGAGGCTCCTAGGAGATCTTAAAGAGAAAGAAGATCGGCTATTCCCGATGATTATGAAGTGTATAACACAGAAGAGTTTCGAATGGAAAATAATCCCATCTCATTTGAAGAAGCCATGAGAAACAGACATTCATCCAAATGGTTTGAAGCCTTGAAAGATGAATTAAAATCGATGAGTACCAACCGTGTTTGGGATCTAGAAGAAATTCCCAAAGGAGCCAAAATAGTAGGCTGCAAATGGGTCTACAAGACAAAATATGACTCCAAAGGGAATATAGAGAGATACAAGGCTCGTTTTGTGGCAAAAGGATTTACACAGAAGGAAGGAATAGATTACAATGAGATCTTTTCTCCAGTCTCATGTAAAGACTCTTTTAGAATCATTATGGTCTTGGTCGCACATTTCGATCTGGAATTGCACCAAATGGATGTAAAGACGGCATTCCTAAATGGGGATCTCGAAGAAAGAGTTTACATGGCACAGCCCAAAGGTTTTATCGTGAAAGGAAAAGAAAACATGGGATGTCACTTAAAGAAATCCATTTATGGATTAAAGCAAATTTTAAGATAATGGTATTTGAAGTTTAATGAGACGATAAAGAGGTTTGAGTTTACAGAGAATGTTGAGGATAATTGCATTTATGCAAAGTTCAAAAGAGGGAAATATATTTTCCTGATACTATATGTGGATGACATTCTGCTAGCGAATAGCGATGTCAGTCTGCTATTAGAAACAAAAGAATTTTTATCATTGAATTTTGACATGAAAGATCTTGGTGAAGCTTCATTTATGCTAGGTATTGAGATTCACCGAGATAGAAGAAATGGGGTACTAGGTTTGTCACAAGAGACATACCTACAAAAGAATCTAGAAAAGTACAGTATGCATGCGAGTAAGCCTACTTTTGCTCCGATAGTCAAGGGTGACAGATATGAAGACTTTCAGAGTCCCAGAAATAAATATGAAAAAGAACAGATGAAAACTGTTCCGTATGCTTTGGCAGTCGGAAGTTTACAGTATGCTCAAGTGTGCACACGCCCTGACTTAGTCTTTGTCACTAATGTGCTTGGCAGATTTCAGAAAGATCCAGGTCTATAACACTGGAAACTTGTATAGAAAGCCTTGCGATATGTGAAAGGCACAAAAGACCTCATGGTAACATACAGAAGAACCGACTCATTAGAGATTAAACGATACGCAGATTTAGACTATGCGGGAGATGAAGATGACAGAAAATCCACAACAGGTTACATCTTCACTCTCGCAGGGGGAGCTATATCGTTGAAAAGCTCAAAACAATCGGTCACAGCAACATCGACGATGTATGCTGAGTTCATAGCATGCTATGAGACCTCCGGGTAGGTAGAATGGTTAAAGAAATTTATACCTGGCTTAAGAGTGGTGGACAGTATAGAGAGACCACTAAAGATATACTGTGATAACCAGCCAACATTGTTTTATGCTCATAACAACAAGAAGAGCACGGCTAGCAAGTCGATACAGATAAGATTTTATTCAATAAAAGACAGAATCCAGGATCACACTATAAGTCTCGAGCATATAAGAACAAAAGATATGCTTGTGGATCCGCTAACGAAAGGTCTACCACCCAGCGTGTTCATGGAACACGTAGCCGGCATGGGAATGAGGTACAGCCTATGATCTCTGGATAATAGAGGCCGAAAAGGATTATAGAATCTATTTCTGAACAGAGCCGTGTATTGTGGCTATTGATTCTACCGGCAATTGTGCGTGACGATGAGATATGCCCTATACATAAATCTGTGATGAGATAAGGAAAATAGAAAAGTAAAAGAAAAAAGATAATACGAGATCAAGGGGGAGATTGTTGGATTGATCTCTAACCCCTAAGGCCCAAAGGCCTTGGGCCCTTGATCCGCCCTCTGATCGGGGGCGTCCAACCCAACTACTGTTGGTGGGCCCCCGTCGCCAGAGCCACAATAAATAGAAAGGTGGGGGCCGGGGGGCACGCATGTCGAGATTCACCGTGCCCCGAATCCCCACCTACACTCTAACCCTAGACCGATCTAGAGGGGTGGCGCTGCGGCGGCGGGAAGCGCCGCCGCAGCGGCACTGCACGGCACCGACCGACGCTACCCTAGCGCGGATCTGCACCAACCCCGGCACCGTGCGTCGCTGCCTAGCGCAAACCATACCGACGAACGAGGGATGACGTCGTCGTCGGATCAAGGTATACTAGCGTCTCTCTCTGTCAATCCCGTCTAGCACGCACACGCACACCAGTGATAGATGCTAGAAATAGATTAAGAGAAAGACCCCGGATGCCAGATTAAGACATAACACCCTCTCCCTGGTCTCCGTGTGCTCGGCTTACCCTCTCCCTGCTCTCCGTGTGCTCGGCTTTCCTGCTTTCCTGGTAAGATGCCATGCCGAACGTCGTGTGCTTTCGATGGTTGTCGCGATTTTTCAGTCTTGTTGCTGCTGCCACTGTCTCAGCCTTTTTCTGAATCTGTCTTCTGACGGTGTGCGATTCTCCCCAAAGAAAGTTCTAACGGTGTACAACTTACTTGCTGTCTTTGAGTGTGTGTCTCAGACCTATATCACAGCTAATCAAAAGAGTGCATCTTGGGCTAATCGTACCGTGCCTGCCCTGATTTTTCATCTTGGTGTGCGTTGATTGGACAGTGACAAGTTTGTTTTTATTTCCATGGACATGCTTTGGCACAGGATGAGATGGAGGCTTGCGACATCGGGCCGGTGCTACAGGATGGAAAACGGAGACTTCTGCAGGGGTGGGCTGTGGAGGAGGTGCCGGGTGGACGGAGGAGGAGGGGAGGGCGACCGGTGGCGGCGGCGGCGCCCTGAGCAGGGAAACCCTAGCAGCGGCGGCGCCCTGTTCTTGGCCGGCGAGAAAGGAGCGAGAGAGAGCGAGCGCACGGGGGAGAGCGAGATGCTAGGCTGATTGCATCCAATCAGTGCAATAGGATAGGGTGAGGGCAAGATCGTCTTTTCAGGCGTGCATGAGGTTATATTTCGAAAGGCTTACGAATTAGTAGATGTTAAAACGTGTGAGGCGTGCCTATTTGCGTCAAATATCGAAATTTATCGTTCTGGATCGTTCCCCTTCCCGTCCCCGACGACCATCTCCTGTCTGTCATCTTCCCTCCCTTGCTTTCCCACCTCCATCCACCCCCCGCGCCTCGACTCCGCGCCCCGCGCCGCCGCATCTCCGGCGAGATGTCGCGCTTCGGGCGATCCGGTCCGCCGCCAATCCGCGACACCTACTCCCTCCTTGTCCTCAACATCACCTTCCGTGAGTTTCCCTCTCGCTGCGGCGCTTCCGTCTCCTCGGCGTGGTTTGAATCTGCGGCTCATCTGTGTTTGGGTGCCCCGCAGGAACGACGGCCGATGACCTCTTCCCGCTCTTCGACAAGTACGGCGAGGTCGTCGACATCTACATCCCCAGAGACCGCAGGTGAGTGTGAGGAGATCAGGGGCAACAGTTGTTTCATTCGCCGATTCGAGAGTTGACCTAAGTGCGATTTGTAGGCTGGCTGTATGGTGCGGAATATGGAATTAGGGGGTGGCGTCGTGTAGGTGCCGGGAGGTGATATGTGCGTGATTCATTGATTTGTGCATGTTTATCTACGGCTATGGCTGTAGGACTGGTGACTCCCGAGGATTCGCGTTCGTGAGGTACAAGTACGAGGACGAGGCGCAGAAGGCAGTTGATAGGCTCGATGGTGCGCCTGAGCTCCTTACCTCTGGATTGCGGGGTGAGATTGGATTGTTGTTCAGTTGCTGCGTGTTTTGTTTGCAGGGAGAGTGGTAGACGGGAGAGAGATCATGGTGCAGTTTGCCAAATATGGCCCAAATGCTGAACGGATGTAAGATATCTCTTCTTTACGCTGTTTATATGCTTGTTCATGAGATCTTCAATCATTAACTTAATTTTTACTTGCCATTGCTGTCTGTTGTTCCGAAATGGTTCCCAGATGATATAGTTGTAGTATGCCAATTGTTTGCTAAACCTAAATGCAATCACTATCAGTTACTTGTTGGATACATTAGGTGATAGTGAAACTCTGAAATCGTTTTGCCTTGTCCATTGGTAGAATAGCTTATGTTAGATCAAATCATTTTACAGTTCCATTACGTTATCTCTCTTTATGAGTTGTCTTACGTGTCTTGGGTTTAATCATCATTTACAAGTTATCTAGTCAGCATTGGTTTCTTACACAATATTGTTTCCTCTTCTGCTGGCACAACAGTCATTGGTCTCTTCTTTTGTTTTCTTTCATTATTCTTTTGTGTTGGTATGCCCCTGAGCTCAGTAACCTGTGTTTTTTTATAGTTAATTGTTACAAATGCAGATTTTTGTGTAATTTTCTTTGGGAGTTAGCAAGAATGATGTAAATAAAAACCAAATCACTCTCAATATGAGTCTGTACAATTTGCTTAAGACATTTTTGTCCTGCATAAAAATGGTCTATAGTGCCACATTGTGACCAAAGTAAATTAGATTAATACTCTCAGACCAGAAGTGTTCCTTTCCTTAAAAAATCCCCGCTGGAAAGCAATATGGTACGAGTTTCTGAACCATGCATAAAATTATTATTTTTGACATTCACAGTAATAAAGGGAGAATAGTGGAGCCAGTACCAAGGCCAAGAGGCCGTTCCAGAAGCCGCAGTCCAAGGCGGAGGTATACCACTATCATTATTTTCTGAACCTTATACAGTTCTTTAAAATTTGTAGAGTAAATAGTATCCAGTACTTTCTTTTACCTAGTCAGTTCATGCGTGTTTAATGGTGGTGCATAGCATTGATCGTAAGTGCCAATATCTAGCCAAGGAACATGTCATGTTTCTGTGCCTGTGTTCAAACATCATTGTTTATTTTCTGAACTACACATTGCCACCGTGCAGATGAGCTGTGGTTTTCTGTTGTGTATGTTCAAGCTTATTCAAATCTTGTTGTGTTCGTTTTCTGAATGCTATGGTTATTGACATGTTTGAAGGTACCGTGATGATCGAGATGATTACCGGGATAGAGATTATAGAAGGCGAAGTCGTAGTCGGAGTAGAGATAGGTATTCACGTGACAGTTACAGAGAGAGGGATTATCGTCGCCGTAGCAGGAGTCGCAGCTACAGCCCTGATGGTTACAAGAAGCATGGGAGAGACAGGTATGCACATTGAAACATCAATTATATTGTTTCATATTGCTGGTTTGCACTGATTTATCCCATTATTGTTCTATGATTGTGGACAGTTTGTCTCCTGCACGTAGAAGTCCTAGTCGTAGCCGAAGCCGAAGTCGCAGCTACAGTCCTGATGATTACAAGAGGCGTGGCAGAGACAGGTTTGCTCATTAGAGAGTACTGGATCTTTTTTTTTTCTTTCTGTATTGTGCTAAGCATCCTTTTTTTATTCTATAACTATTAGCAGTAAATCACCTGCAAGTAGGAGCCCTAGCCGCTCCCCACCTCGCAAGACACCACCTTCTCCTGAGAGATCTCCTGTCAGGCGCAATGATGACCGGTCTCCGCGTTCTCGGAGCCCTTCGACATGAGCATTGTATCATTTGAAGCGCATCTTGAACATCTCAGGTCCCTAGACTGTTCACATTAGTTCTGTTGAATATAGTTCATCTCCAATGTTAATACAAATTCATTGCTTTTTTGTAGGATGAATGGACTAGGCTATGTGTTTGCTTGATGATGGGCCTTCTTCAGTTACATTTCTGTAATGTTGGCTGTCAGTCGCTGCCTCAAGCTTCGAATACTGCTTTCATTTGGCACCAGTACTGCTTGTCAAGAACTTATGTACACGAATACCGTTCCATTTTCCCTTTCCTATTAGTACTTCTTATTATCACTGTCTTTCCAGTATTGGGTACTTACTATTCATGGTGGCTTGCACCTTTCTAGTTGCATGATGGAGTGAAGATGTGCTGGCTGATATGCGGTCAACATGAAAGTAGCTTACTGTTGAAGTTGATATTATCTGTGCTGTTTGCCTTGTTGATGATGATGAGTTGACGGTGATGATGATGAGATGATGGTGGCACTGCAGCTGCCTACACCACTTGCTGTATGCACCTATTATGCTGACAAGTAAGATTCCAAAGGTTTAGCTGACTTCAGAGTTTCATTTCTTTTCTTAATCATGAAATGATTTCCCGAGTTTCTACATGTTGGGTGCTACCCCCAACCCCCCTATTCGTTATTTGGATTTGAATGTGCATATGTGGTGATTTCTTACAGTGGATTTGAATGTGCATATGTGGTGATTTCTTACAGTTATCTTTTAGTTTTTTCTTGTTGGTCACGAGTCCTTAAAAAATATATAGATCAATTGTTGCATACTTCGGTCTTGCTCCTTCATTTTTTCTGTTTGACCAGGATCTTTTAAAAAAAAAATGCAATCTTATGTTTTACTTCTATGCTCAACATTGAACATCACTAACACTTGCAAGGACTGTTCCGGGTGGAGTTCGTAAGTCTTTCTTTGCACCGGCACTCATGCATCAACACAGTTGGAAAGGTATTTGTATCTGTTATTGCTCTTGACCCTTCTTCAGCAATAGAAGGCGTGGGAGAGGTTTCAGCAACAGGGGCCGAATTGGTTCCGTTGGCTTGATTACTAATGGTGATGGTTCGCTGAGATCGTCCGGTGCGTGGCTGTTATGAAAGATGTTTGCTAACCAATTAAGTCTGTAACTGCTGATAATTTGTAACACTGATGTGATCTACTTGTGTGAAAAAAGGGGGAAATCTTTGCTATGCATGCTTGAGCGTCTATCCAGTAATCAAAGTTCGACAGCTGATGTGTCTGATGTGTTGTGCTCGTTTGTTCCCCATTTTAATAAACATTGGTCGTTCTCTAAAATGTTAAATCTTAAACCTTTGCTCGGTTGAAATAATATAATTCGACGCGTGCTCCACGATACGAAACCATTGTTGTTTACAGTGATGTATGGTAGCGGACTTTGTTTGCCTTTCGTTCCTTCACGTTCAGCTGCTGCCGCCGTACTGCTGTTATTTCGTTGCCGTTGGGCGATGCGGTCGTGCAGAATAAGAAGTCGGCGCCGAGCGTGCCGCCTGATCCCTGAAGGCTGCTGGCCATGGTCAGTCGTGGCGTGGTGGTGACACGGCCCGCGCGATTCTGGAGTTACTGAGATCAGTTTCATGACGTGACCACTCCAAATCGGCTATAAAAAAAAACTCGCACGGCGTCACGGGGTGCAAAGCAAAGGTGGTGCTTGAGGGAGGCCGCCGGGGCCCGGAGGGCACACCCGCCAAATCGATGCAACAATTTAGCAAATAGCACTGGTTTGGATCGATCCCGATCCGGTGCTTTTTATAAACCCTCTTTATGTTCGGACTAAATGAGACATCACTTTTAGCATCATTAGCAACCAATCAGTACTATAAACTGATCAGCGTAATATTATTAAAAAACTTATCAGCGTAATATTATTAAAAAAACTTATCAGCGTAATATTATTAAAAAAACTTATCAGCGTAGCACGTTGATTTGACCAGAGAATTTCCCTGAGTACATCAGTCCCAGATGCAATCTCTGGTACGAAGCGCAAGGCCATCAGTCCCCATTGGCAAGTGGCAACAACCACTACAAGCTATTCTATATTACCATACTGCTTCAGGGTTGGGATGCTTGAACATGAGCCTTATACACGCTTGGGTGGCACATAATGCACGTTGTTGTCCTGGCAAATCCCCTGCAGTAACAAACAGAAACATGAGGTCTCTGAGAACTGAATAGCATTGCAGCACAAATATTTCTAAGATGCAACTAAGTGGTTTTACCTGGTACTCTTCCGGAAGTTCCTCTGAGACTGCCAGTGTGTAGCACCCTGGAATGAACCTACCTGCAGGTTGACAAAGGTGGGTGATCTCGATTAGTAGTGCCACAGTGCAACAACTGGAGATCTCGAACAAGTTTACATATCTCGATTCATGTGTTGCATA
Organism: Panicum miliaceum; assembly: GCA_032594955.1. NCBI lineage: Eukaryota > Viridiplantae > Streptophyta > Magnoliopsida > Poales > Poaceae > Panicum > Panicum miliaceum. Next base: position 3,090,206 of record CM064057.1, on the reverse strand, counting down.
AAAACAGAAGTGATCTTTCAACAACTTATGGTAATGATTTTGTTACACTCTTGATAACTGCTACATACTTAAACATGCTAGCCACCTAAGCGTAACATGCAGTTCAATATCGTTCTATAACAAGTGAGACTTTGGATAGTTAGAGAGTTCAAATTAAAAGTGTAGAGATCAAAGAATTAGATCTGTTATGAAGCAACGGACTGTGCCAAGCCTCCTTAGAAGTTCAGAGGGGAAACAAAGGAATTTAAGCATAGGTGATTGCAACAAGTCAACCAAAAATAAAGGCACTGCAAAAATCTGAGGCATTAACACAAATTGTTGACAGAACAATTTGTTATGTATCTTTATGAGGTGAAACTCCCTCCGGTCTGTGCAAATTGCTGGGCTTAAACCCGCTAAAACTGGAAAAATCCCCAGCCCAAGGTTTTTAGCTTGGTTTTGCAATCCTTGACAAATAATAACCACACAAAACAGGCCAGCAAGAACTGATAGAAGTATGAAGCAGATGAGGCCCAGTTCACATATTTGACCTTAGGGATTTTTCCTGAATGATGCTTACCAACTAGCGGAAGCATTAAAAGCTACAGTACATAATGTTGCAATAGGCCATTATGCACTTGATGAACAATAACCAATACAGGCTTAGTCCTTCTAAATGGCATTATAACATAAATATGCATACCATGGTAAGCTACGCAAATAGATAACATACACAAGTTCAAGGAAAAATCATGCAAAAGACTGAGGAGGATAAAACAAATTGCAGGATACAAGCGAATTGAAGGCTCACCAATTCTCAACCAACGAGCAGCCCAACTCCTACTGGGGTCCATCAGAGAGATTATTCTGCATACCATAAAAGAATCTCCGTTAGCTCTTGTTGCCATGTGGACTGCATAAATTCACGATCGCCCAACATTTGCGTATATCATCATTCCAATGGCTATAGTATTCCATTACCAACTCATCCTACGATTTTTTGCAATTAAAACTGTTTTTATGGGGCTACTCTCCAGAATCACCTAGGATGAAAATTCCGAAACCTCATTATTTTTGCATTATGGTCTGTTCATGTCTTTTTGAGTTAAATTTGAAACATGACAAAAGACAAGATACCTTTTTCACCTGCTGCGATAACTAAGAATTGTAGGTGTGAGATGAGCACAACAAAAGCAATGACAAGTACAAGCTGGTTGCAATGAGGAGTGGGGTTACCCAGTGAAGTTCGGTGTAGTGCAGTTGACGACATTGTCGTGCTCCTTGTCCATCTCCAGGAACGGGCAGTTCTCGCAGCCGTGCTGCCTGAACTGCGCACACATCCCAAACAGCAATCAGACGCAAGACGACGCAAACGCCGCCACCATCGGCGTCAACGCTAAGCCTTGCCCTAGGAATTCAACGCCACAACACACAGAAATCCAGCACCGATTGGAATCGAGGGAACGGCGTGCAAAACCCTAGCCGCCGCCGCGAGCGGATTGCTCCCGGAGAGACGGGCCCCCAAATTCCCAACCCTAGAACCCTTACCGTTGTTGGACCGGATAGAGAACCTACCCCGTAGCCATAGGCGAGAGGAGGGGGAGGAGGCGTCGGCGCAGGAGGGGTACCTGGTCGTAGGTCTTGACGAGGCGGCATCGGAGGCAGGCCCGCAGCTCGGGGCCGAAGCTGGTAGGGATCTGCGCGTGGGTCACCCGGTCGTCGTCGTCCATCATCCCGCCGCCGCCACCCCTCATCCTCGCCGCCGCTCGGTAGCCCCCCTGCTTCCTGCTCGCTTCCTTTCCTTCCCTCCCTCCCCTCTCTCTCTCCTCGAGAGGTCTCTCTCGCTCTCCTCTTCCTCGCGTTGGTTCGCACGGACACGGACTGTGGGCTCTCTCTGGTCGCTTCGGTATTGTGGTGTGCGAATCGGAGATTTGGGCTTACGGTTGAGCCCAATAGGGATATCGGCGGCCCACTCGCGCGGCAGGTCCAACCCTCCTCTCGGAGATTTAGGCCTACGGTCCTGCCCTCCTGCTCAGCTACTCCAAGAGTACCAGTTCATGTTCATAATGCAGCTGCAAGACTCGACGAGATCCAATCGCCTACCATGGCAGGAATGGAGGGGAATAATTCCCGGTGGTCACTCCCCGGGACGGCCAGCGGCCAGGGCAGGAGCCTTTCTCAGAAGCAGGGAATCCTATGGCCGCGACACTGCTACTGCAACAGCATGGCCACCACCATCATTAGCGTGCAGTCACCCAGTCAGCAGCAGCTCAGGGCTAGGCCGAACATGGAGGAGGACCAGAAACTCTTGCGGCTTGCGGCCACCAATGGCTGCTCCATGGGAACGAGACCACCACAGGAAGATGACAAGCTCGCACGGCCCGTTGCGCTTACGCTCCCAGTTCTCTCGTACTGTAGCAGCGATGGTGGTGGTGCAGCTCCTCACAGTTTTAGTAATGGAATTAGGTGCCGCTGACAGGCCGCAATCAAGGGACCATCTGGCTCTCTATCTTCCTGACCTACCAACAGAGACGCTTCATGCAACTGAAAGTAGGGATCGAGAAGACGAGAGAGAGAAAAAGGCAGCAGCTCCAGCACTAGTAGCAAGGATGGTCATCCAGGCAGCAGCTGAGACATCCAGTCACGGAATCAGACAATGCACCACTAGGTTGTTGTTACATCAGGTACGCCACGCCATGGGCACGACCGACCAGCCAACCAACAAAGCGCAAACCAAATCATCAATGTTAAATTAGAGACAACCATAGTTGCTGTCGCACCCACACACCACCACCATCAGAGGGGGATTAACAACGATCACGAGAAAACCCTGGCGCGAAGTCGCGGGAAACAGGAAAGCAAACCGGCGGTTCCAATCGATCAGTCCTTGGGGGATGAAAGAAAAAGAAACTCCTAAAAGATCACTCCTAGGGACGGCGACGGCGGCGAGGAGGAAATGAATGAGGTAGGGGCTGCTATGTCCATCAGGTTGTTGTTGTTGCAGCTTCTGCAGCAGCTGCTGCTGTTAGACCAGCGCGATGCTGCTCTCGCCGCCGGGCGGCTTGCGGATCCCGCCCAGGTAGTCCCGGGAGGGGGCCTTCCCGTCCGCGAAGATGTCGCTGCCGGTCATCTCTTTCAGCTTCGCCGTGCTCAGGTGCTTCTCCGCTGTCCCCGGGATGTCGTCCCCCTTGAAGATGCCGTTGCCAGTCAGGTCGCTGAACTTCTTCGTGGGGATCTTCTTCGCCGTCTTCACCACGCTGTCTTCATCGGCTTCACCAAACTTGAAGTTGCTTACCTGTTGTGCGAACGACAACAAACAGTAAGCCACACTATTTTCGTGTAGCTGAGTTACGAACGGAAAGAGTCGAGAGATCAGGACATATGCGTTTTTGCCCGGTGTCTGCGAGGTCGAGCCGTTCTCCGAGTTGCGTGGCCGTGGATCTTCTGGAGGAGCGAAGATGTCGTGGCCGCTGAGCTCCTTGGATTTCAAGTCAGATATCTGCTTCTTCATCTTGCTGTCATCCTCGCTCAGAAGGGTGCCACTTAGCTCGCGCTGCTTCGCCACCTCAGCTATGGAAGTCGGTTTCTTTGGAGAAATGCTTTCTTCCTCAGCAAATGAGATGTGGCTTATAGTACTAATTGCCTGTATAGACAAAAACACAGCAGGATTAGGCTATCGGTGTAGGTGTGTTCCAGCTATAAATACAGCTAAACATATATCAAATCAATAGATAATCATCCTTTCACTTTGGAGGCAACATAGAGATTGTTATGGATTAGGAACTTGCTGAAGTATGCATGCTGCACTTACCCAAAAAAAATACATGCAGCGAATAGCGTATTATTATATTCTAAAATACATGCAGTCTGTGGAAAAATTCAGTTCCAATAGCTAGTTACGCAGGAAAAATTATGATACTTGCTGTGATGTATATGTTTTGGAACTTAATCAAGGTATATGTTGTGTATGGACACTTTAGGGAACAAAGGTGCCAAAAGGAGATGAGTACCTAAGACTTATTTGTCTATCAATCAAAGTTCTGAATATTTCCCTCAGTTCAACTAACCAATCAAAATGTTCAGTTCTTTCACAAGCAAAGGTTACCACTCACCAACCAGTGTGTATAAAACTAATAATGCTTGCCCAAACCCTTCAAAGCAAAGATTCATCCCAACGACCTCTTGACTCTTAGGAAAGGTATAACATTTAACAAGTTTGATCACAGCAACAAGAACATTATATCATAGCATTCTAAGTGTTTAGCAAAGTGGAACTTAAATCGAGTTCTTCACCACAAAAAATCAACACAATTATCTGAAAATAAAATGTACTATAAACACTGGAGCATTGCCAGGAGTACAGCGTAGCCAATGATGTCACACCAAAACAAAGGGAAATCAGTCTACATAGTCCTTTTCAAAAAATCAGAAAGCAGTACCTGGTAGTTCTTTGGAGCCGTTCGGATGGGAGTTGCAGAGGCATTGGCAGATTCATCTTCTTCAACCTCGCCTCCAGCTGCAAATATGCCACTTCCTGTCATCTCCTTCCACTTGGGAGCAGAGCATGGTTTCCTGAAGGAAGAAAAAACAGTTTGGTGAATCACAGCTAGAAATCTTAGCTCCATAAAGGAGCTAATCTGAAATCTGAATAATCCATTTAACTGTGACAATTTGCAAAAGTTGCTGAAACCTACGCAAATCAGGAGCCTTGTGAGGTTGTGATCAACACAAATTCATCAACAGGACTGAAAGCATGACTACATATCTAGACAGTGCAGGTGACATCCAAGGAAACTCTTTGTGTGTGTTAATGTGTTTTATAACTCATCTTCAACAAACCTTAAGGGTAGCATTTTGAAATCTACGGTCAGATTTCAAGATTCCAACATAGTTGGTGAGATGGCAATTACATGAACATTTAAACCATGTCATAGTACAATATACTGCTAGCACTAGCAGTTCCTTTTATCGAGCCTATAGAGCAGAACCAAAGACAGAAACTCTAAAAGAACAGAGTTGAAAATCGGCGCGCATATCTCGCGAAACGAGCTATTAAACCTCAAATCCAGCGGATTTCTCTACTCGCGTCCCTACAGATCAATAACTAAAACCTTCAAATTTAAGCCTTTCCGCAACTTGGGACCGTAAATCTCGAGAGATCTAATCGCCCAGGCGAAAAACTCGTCATCAGACAGCTGAACAAGAACAGAGCACCAAATCCTCCCACCCCCAAAAGAATCTCGCAGTGTAAACGCTCGGGAGCTCACCTCTTGTTGAGGCTCTCGAACTCCTCCTCCGTGACCTGCCCGCCGAACACCACTTTCCTTACCGCTTCCGACGGCTGCACCGAACAGGGAACAGAAAAAAAAAGTTCAGACAAGTCGAGCACCCACCCTGCTCCTTCCAACAATGACGACGGAGGCTGGTCACCCCCGCGGCGTCCCGAGGGGAACCGGGAAACCGCTCACCTGGTGCGTCCGGCGGTTGGGCGGCGGCGTGGCCCCGGCGAGCGGCTCCTGCGGCGCCCCCTCCGGCCAGATCAGCAGGTCCGCCGTCGACGTGTGGGACTTCCTCACCGGCGCCGGCCTCTCCATGCCGCCCTGTCCTCTCCCTTCGCACAGCCTTCTCTCGCTCACACTCCTCACGGGGGGAAGTGCAGCTGCGTTTCTCTCTCTAGCTCGCTGGGGGAGCCGGGGCTTTCTCTCTCTAGAAAGGCGAGGGCGAGGTGGGAGAGAGTGGAGAGTGGAGTCGAATGGAAGGAAGGTGAGGGATCGCTGTGTGGGTGCTCACGGCCCCCACTCTTTTTTAAAGACCCCACCCCACCCGCGCCCACCGGCCACACCCCCACCCACCCTCCTCGCAGCCGATGACAGGCGGGCCCGCGCGTCGGCGGGGCGCCCCCCGCGAGCCGCTGCCCGGCGGGCCCCGCGGGAGGAGGGGGTTGACCGCGTGACGGGACGGGGCCGGCCGCGGCGTCCGTAACGATCGCGTCGCGACGCCGTGCGCTGCGCGTCCTGCGGCCTGCGGCCTGCGCCCGTCAGTATTTGAAATTTTGAACGCGTGCGGGCGGCACGCACGGAACGGCCGGATCGACCCGTAACGGTCGCCGTTCCTCTCTCCTGTCTGTTTTGTCAGCCACGGGGTAGGAGGAGCAGGAGCAGGCTGGCAACAGGTCAAGAATGTTCTAGATCTTGTATTCTTGCAACGCAAAGTACATGCTAGGTCGATTATACTACTTAATACTATACACCTTGATACTCATACAAGACTTTGGATAAGGAGCTTGTGTCATGACCTTGTATTACCAGTACATTTTCGCTATAGGTCCGATATTCTCAAATCTTTTTTTTCTTTATCATGGTACGGATGAAACGCTCACAACACGCACGCATACTCATCCTTATAAATACACGCACGCAACTCTACCACGCACACTCATCCTATGAATACACGCACGCAATCCTAGCTACGAGCAACTCCGAGAGACTGCGCCGGCAAATCCTCGAGATTGACGAAGTCATCGCAGACGTCTCACTGTCGACGGGAACATCGCCTACCACTGAAAGCACAATGCTGTTAAATCCTAGAAAATTCGCTCCCATGGGTATTCCAACCACTAGACTACAGGCTCTTTCGTCATACTCTCGAATCATCAAAATATAACTTTGAACCGGAGGCACACAACCTATTGTACGAGATAAAAAATCATTTTTCTTTTTTTGGAGGGGGAATTATTGGAGCAATTTTAATACTTTAGGAGTAGCTTGTTGAGTCGGCATTTCATATGCAAAGTGTTAAGTGGACAATGAATTGTTCAAAGCTCTAAAATAGAATAGACATTTTCTCCCAAGTATTTGTGTGTATACTTTGCTTTTTTAACTTCAACTAAAGGAAGAGTATATATATGTAAGCTTGTGGATATGAAGAAAATGTATCAGTTACCAGCATATCCTTGAAACGAACAGCATATCCTTGAAACGAAGGACTCGAGCATGGCAACATGTATAGGACAAACAAATGAAAACAATGGATTTCCTGTATTTTCTACATGTAACAAAAGTCTTTTGGGCGTGTTGGTGCATGCATGGCGTTTCACCGTACCCTTTTGATGCAAGTTTGATGGCGACGCGGCCAAAGAAAGCGAGGGGATTTGGAGCCACTCCCAACCATAATCAATCAATCGTACGGGGGATGCTATCGGGCGGAGCGGATGGGCCAAACGGCTTTTCTCGTTCGTAGTAAGCACTAATGCCCAGCGAAGTGGCCGTTTCGGCATGATTTGCGATCGTTATCGTACCAAATCACGGTGATCGACAAAGCAGTAGTATCAAGAAAGCAATGGTTCCAATCTCAAAAAAGAAAAAGAAAGCAATGGTTCCCGGCCTTGATGCTATGCCTAATGGAGTAATGGAGCACCCACTTCGATATTTCAGACTGATTTGTTACCTAGGGTAACCGTACCAAACGTGCAAGCAACACCTAACATGCATGTTCTAAAATTGCACTCTTCACAGGACGGGATGAGCAGTACAAAAGGAGAGAATTATTTTATTTCTTTAACAATAGAGAATAACACTGCAATCTCGACCATAACCAATCGATCATGTGCATATCATTGCTGTGTTGTGTAAAAATTACTGTACCATGCTGCTGCCATTACAACAACTACTCTCTATTTGGACTTTGGACCTCTGTTGATCGCAAGAAAAAAAAAGGCAAGATGTGGCGGTAGAGCTCAACCAATGTAAAAGGGGGCTCAATTTTTTTTCCAAAACAATTGAAGGACGATCAAATGTGACTGCGGTACAACAGTTTTTAAGTCGCGAGAGCAAATGTCACTAATAAATTCTCTCTCATGCTTAAAAAGTTGCAAAATGAAGCAATAAAAGATGCATATTAAAATAAGCATGACATCGGTGTGTTATTTAAAAACAAGGAAAAAGCCGAACATCCAGCTTCTGCTCCACATTTGGGCTAATATAGTCTTCTTTTGGCGTAAGGTTTTTGATTTGACTCCATAGGAAATTGTCTCTCTAGCTGAAGCTAGATCTTAGAAAATATGCACGGGTGTTATGTATGGTCCCTAGTCTAGAATGAGTATACCGGAATATTAAAATATTCTTTTATCTAAAAAAAGTCTAGAATGAGTACTTTATTACCTTCTCTTTCACCTTTCTATTCTTCCTTGCTCGTATATACAAACAAAGGGGTCGTTTCCTTTGCATGTAGGATTATTCTACCAATTAACAAATTTTTTGACTCTCAATAAATTGTGTCTAGTTTAGGCTTCAGTTTATCTTTGTCAACAAATAGAAGAGGAACCTTTCCTACCTATTTGTTTTGGAAAACGGAAAGAACTAGAAATTTAAAAGGCTGTTGGGCTGAATGCATTTCACTGCACAAGGTGACTTCTTCACTTAAATTCCTTGAGAAGCTTTCAGCATGCTGGTCAAAAAACATCATTCCAGACATTAATTCATTCAGCTTGATTGTGAGCTGCAATATATATAGCAACAAGAATACCATTCTGCTGGTGCTAATAAATGATCAACCGCAATTGGTCTTTATTTTAATCCACAAGAGAAAATGACACATATTACACCAACCATTTTTTCTTTGAAATCGAATATATCTATCACTTTTATTTGCACGGTCCAAAAGAGAAAGGCCGCAAGGTCGTCCTTGAGGACTTGACGTTGCAAGCTGAACCATTTCTTAATAGTTTTCAACTATGCAACAATAGTGTACACAAGCTTTTTTAGGTAATTGGGAGAGGAGGGCCCCTACTAGAATTCCTTTAAAAGACAACCATGAGTTCCAACAAAAGGTGCACAATGCAAAGATTCAATGCCGGCATTATCTCTAGCTACCTGTGGATAATATTCGCAACAATAATTGGCACTAAGAAATAAACGACCTTGCGGACTTATGCAAGGTGTATATATGGTGTGTTGTGTGCATGTATGTATAACTTTGACTTTACGTAGAAGCATATGTAATATTGCCTTGTGCCGGCCCCTGTGGTCGCATTGCATGTTACTTAATTAAATTATCTTACGACACAATGCGCGTCACTGTCTCCATCTTAAGACATGATTACCTTGCTTAATCTTACGTGTACTAAGGTTGTTCGATCGACCAGATGTTGCATTGTTCGTCCCCTTTTGTTCGTTTCTAGTAGGCTAGCTAACGCTTCAAGACAAGAGTAGTATGGTAGTAGTCTTATCTGTCCAAAGACACGGACAAGTGGACGCTGGCTATATATCCACACTGCCTTTATTTTTACACGTACGCCGCATTCTTTTTGCCGGCCGTGCGTCACTGTTGGTGCACGATCGCACGGTCAGGGACCATGCAAATGTGCAATGCATCAGGAGCTAGCGTGAGAGGAAAGTCGACCAATATTCACGCAGAAAATAAAGACGAAATGAGAGGAGAATCATAGGACGACAAGTACCACCATATCTATATAAATCATATATATCCTTCGCTGAAAATGCTGCGTGTGGCTTAAAGTAGATAGAGCGCCCACGCGCCAAGTTCTACGCCTGTCCACCTGCAAGGAGTTTTTTTTTTATAAAGTCCACATGCAAGGAGTTGGTTGGCAAATAATGGTACATCGCGAGACAATGCAACAGACATTCGTGCAAGGAATTCCGGAACATTGAAGAAGATCAGGTACACATATTGACGGGCCGGGGCTAGCTGTTCTGATACCCCTGCTTACTTGAGGCGCAATCGACGAGCCGTTTCTAATCCACTGATGATTAATTAGTTTTAGGGATGTTCTAATTTAAAACTCTTTTAGGTTTGATTGTCATTAATAACTAAAAGTACATTAGTACAAGCATGTAGTTGCGTTACATAATAAGGTCTATGCTACTAGCTTGTATTCATCATGGAAAATAGTTTCATAATTTATGATACCTTTTTTACCTAAAATTTTTCTTATTAACCGTGTTGATATTCTAGTAAACTACTCCTTCCGTTCTGAAATATAAGATATTTTAATTTGTCCTAAGTCAAATTATTTTAAATTTAACCAAATTTATAGGAAAGAGTAATGATATTTTGAATATCAAATGAGAATAATTAGATCCTCGTTATGAAATATATTTTCATAATTTACATATTAGATGTTAATATTCTTCTCTATAAATTTTGTCAATCTTCTACTATTTTAACTTAGGTTAAATCAAAATATCTTATATTTTAGGACAGAGGGTGTAGTTATACTAGTTAATTGTAGTATTTAGGAGCAGTTCAAATAGCTTTAAAAACTATATATTCATGGGTTTAGTTCTCTGTTCGTGGCAAGTGCCCATTTGTGTATACATCGCCAACACTTTGCAAAGCAAAGCACATGCACCCCAGATCAGGCACAGTACCACGTCAACACGTAACAGCTGCCAGCAGTAAGCACACGCATGTGTTTGGTCAGTCGCACGCACGCACGCTCACCACCTGCTTTGGTTCGTTTCGTGTAAACCTTGCCTTGATCTTAGCTAGCTCATCAGCTCTCCGCCACTCGGCTTCATCCCGTGCCGTTGAAGCAGCATCGATCGGGGGCGGCTTTGCTTTGCTTGGATCCCCTGCAACGTCTGCCAGCGGCCAGCTCACGCGCACTGGACGGCACCAATGGCGATGGCTCGCTGGCCGGCACCCGGCATGTGTGTTCGCATGGAGAGGAGACGAAGCCTCCAGAAAAGCTATCTCCTCCCCCCGGTGGCGCCGCGGTTGAAAAAGGCGTGGCGCTTCACGTGCCGCGCTTTTACTTTTGGCGCCCCCACGCCGGGGGATGGACGGCCCGGATCCGCCGGTGGTGGCGCGCACATGGGGGCGGGCTCGCCGGAGCTGGGGGCTGCAGGCTGCTGGGCGGAGCGGCAGAGCCAGCCAGGTCGGTCTCAACTTTGGGCTCGGGCCTCATCTGTCTGGTCAGAACTTTTTAGCAACTCGATCGCATAGTTGCATCTGGACATGGATCGATCTAGCTCGTCGTCGGATAATTTGGAGTGGGATACGGGTCGTGGGTTACATACGGAGGTGGGGAAAAACAGGGGAAAGGCCGTCTTGCCATCTGAGACGTCGCCTCTGGATATATTTTCGGCGCATGTGTTTGCCTGTTTGGTCGGTGATCATGCCAGCAAGTTTCCGAGTTCTTTTTTGAGGCGTCAGGTTTCGATCCGGTTGTCAGAACCAGAAGCCATCTGCGAGACGACTGACTGATGAATTGTGCCTCAGGCAGCCGCAACGGGCCGATAAGATCTTACTATAGTAGTTCCACATCATATTTTATCTTACGTGGAGGTGTGAGAAATAAAGAAAGAGAAACGCATGTCACTGGCTTTGACGAGAGCCTATAGCGTGTTTCCCAAGCTGAGCAAGACCCACTCGCTCCTTTCTCGGTCTCTCCACGCACTCTCTCTGCTCTATCTCTCTCCCGTGGGCTTAATAAAATATTTTTGCATGTGGGTCCCGCAAAACTTAATAAACCGTGTCAAAAGATAGATTGTTGGATGCATTATATAAGATGGATATTCTTATAGAGAGCAAATTTACTTTACCTTTGCGGGTGCCATTAATAATGTCTTGCTTCCTACCGGATGCATGCATAGTCTGCGCGCACACCAAGTTCTTTTTTAGTTGCACGTGTAAAATTTTTAAAATAGAATTTTTTATATTTAAAGTATTAAATATAGACTAATTAAAAAATTAATTGCAGATTCTGTCCATAAATCGCGAGACGAATCTAATAAGTCTAATTAACCCATTATTAGCATATGCTTACTATAGCAATACTCGAGCAATTTATTATCTAATCACGGTCTAATTAGGCTCATTAGATTAGTCTCGCGATTTACATTCCATTTGTGTAATGCGACTTTTTTCGACTATATTTAATACACCATGCATGTGTCCAGTAGTGGATAGAAGACTAGGGCCACTAGAGCCATGCCCCTAGGCGTGAGCCGATTTTTTACACTGTAAATAATGTAGCACAAGGGACCCAGAAGACTTAACGTATTCGGCGCACGTAGTGTCCCCGGGTGCTGAGCCGGCCCAGGTCCGTCCCTGCATGTGTCCAAACATTAAAGTGATTGATGTGTAAAAATTTTGACAAAAAACTAAACAAGTTGGACCCAACTTGCAAGCAGTAACTAACATCCATGCCATCATTTCAGCAGTTACCTAGTGGTTCTAAAGAGTGTAAAATTTTGGTATGTCACATCAAATAATCCGGCATACATTTAAAATATTAAATGTAGACTAATAACAAAATTAATTACAAAACTCGCCAGTAAACTGCGAGACGAATCTAATAATATATATTAATTCATAATTTACAATAATTATGGATTAATTAGGCTTATTAAATTCATCTCGCGAATTAGCATCCATCCGTGTAAAAAATTTTATAAACGAATTTTATTTACTATTAAGATTCTTTTGATGTGACAGGGTGTAATGATAAATTTTTTTCGATGTGACAGGGTGTAAAGCTCTACGGAGGAACTAAACCACGCCTGAACAACGACGCCGAGATTTATACTAGTCGTGTTTAGCAAATTTTAAGACAAACACTGTTGGATCAACCTGAGCCAAAATCTGAGGTTGTCCGCACCGGGGCACGGGATAAGCTATCCCTTTAGCGTACCCCTTTCCAGTAAAAACACCCCGCAGCGGGGGATGGGATAACTTCCGCTACCGCTCGCGGGCGTCCCTCTTACTGGGAATCTGGCGGAGGTAGCGGCCGTCCGGGACGCCGACGTAGGGCGCGGGGCCCACGTGCAGGTCGTTGGTCCGCGCCGGCAGCAGGAAGGGGGAGAGAGGGGGGCTGGCCGCGCAGAGAGGGTGGGGCCGGCGCGGGGAGGGAGGGGCTGGCGCCGTCGCTCGCAGCCGTCGCGGAGCCCGGGGGCGCAGGGAGCTCCGCGGCACACCGCCATGGCCGCCGCCTCGACCGAGCTAGCCGTTGTCGAGACCTCCATGGGTGATGGGGCCACCGACCAGGCGGCACGCGTCGCGGAGGTGCGCCGACCGGCGGGCGCGGCGAGGAAGAACCGCAGGGCGCCGGATCTAGGGGGCCGCGGGCCCGGGGGTTGTCGTCCTCGTGGCCGGAGGAGATGGAGAGCAGCTCGCGCCAGTTGCGAGCAGAGGAGGGCGAGGCCGGTGGAGAGGGGGCCCTGCAGGCCGGGGAGGATGAGGAGCTCGCGGGCCCCCGGCCACCTCCACACACACACACTACGGGAGAGCCGGAGCCGATTCGCCGCATTCCTCGCCGGATCCGCGCGAGAGCTGTAGGAGGAGCCGTCGCCGCCCATGGTCCTCCTACCGCCGCAGATCTGGCCGGCGGAACGGAGCAGGGCGTCCGCGCGGCCCTCTGCCGCCGGAGGGAGGGAGGCTAGGCGGTGGAGGGATGGGCGGTGGAGGGCAGGGAGATAGAAGGGGCGCCGGCGGCGTGCGCGCGCGGTGCGGCGTGCCGCGCGAGGGAGGAGGGGGGCGAGATCCAAGGGCGCAGCGAGTCCAGGGGCAGGCGGCCGGCGCTTCTTCTCCATCCAGCGGCGGCGGCGACGAGCGGAGAGCTCCAAGGGGCGGCGCGGTGCTCGCCAGCGGAGGGAGGAGGCGGAGCGGGTGGGAGACAGCGGAGCAGGGGGAGGGGCGGGCGCGCGTGGCAGATGGGAGAGAGGGAGGAGGGAGGGAGGAGAGAGAGTGACCGGGGAGGGGGAGGAAAAAGAAAAAAAATGTCTGACATATGGATCTAGTTGGTACAGAGGATAAGATATAGCGGATAATGGGTACGGTGAGATGAGTATAGAGTAGAGAATCTCGATGAGCAGACAGAAATATTATTTTTGGAGAATAAATTTAGAGAATGACGAGTTCGGACAGCACGAAGGATTTGCAAGTGCATGAGCTCTAAAACTTCGCAAAACAACTCCCATGCACATGGCACTTGGGGGCATATGCTCTTGCTAGGTCCTAGTTGGCCCGACTTGTACAGTGCCCGCCCGATCTGCGCGTGCAGGCAATGCAAGTGGGTTCGACTGATTATAACGCGAAATACCCTACGGTCCACTCAAACTTTGTGAGGTAAGCCCATGCACAAGGGAGACCAAACCGAAGTCTCTCTCACGGCCAAACTCGAGCAAAACTCTGCAGATCTTTGCGTAGACGAACCGGCTGGTCTTTCACCAGCCCATTTTTTGGCTTGTTTTAATTTATTCTCTCTCTCACATAATACTATTGAATCAGCTGAAATCAGCTGAAATCTGCCTGCCAAATAGAGTATGGTTATTTTCCACCATTCCACGTGTGGTGTCATGGTCAGTACTTAGCACGTATGATGTGTTTGTCGTTTACAAAGTCACAATGGCGGTTCGGTCGATCTCATAAAATACGTCGTCATCTTCTAAATTATGTGTATTAGTATGTACGTAGTGGTGTAATTAGATTTGTGCTTGTTTGTGAGGCCTGAATGCACACATGGACATATATTAAAGCGGGAGGTGTCAAAAAGGAAAAACAAAAATCTTCGTCTGAGAATGAATGAGTGGTAGAAGAGGCCCATACTGGCCCAACTCTCTATTGGGCTGGCTGAAGCGACAGCAGCAAATGCAAGTTCATCGCCCTCTCTGTACCATTTCAGCTATTGTCTCCGGAGTTCGGACACAAGGCGGCGCCTGCAGGAAAAAAAAAGGAACATAGTAACATGCAGTAACATTTTCGTAATTACAGCTCAAACTTATTAGCCTCTTTTCCATTTCATTACCAAAATTAAATACGCATGCAAATACTCGCAAAAAAAATGTAGTATGCATGTTTTTTACTTTGCTCAACAGACAGTCCTCTGTTCTTCAGATATCCCACATGCGAGTGAACCCCGAATTCAACTGCCCTATCCACTCCCAAGTAAATATTTTCTGAGATGGTATGGTAGAAACGATCAAGAACTGCACACGGTTAACTGAAACCGGCGAGTTCATAGAGAAACACGCACCATTTTCCTCCCAGATTAGCGCGATCAGAACTACAGCTTGGAGTAGCTACTCGAACGCATCGTCAGCAGCGCAAGCGACAGCTGCGAACACGTCCTCGTCACCGACGCTCCACTCGCAGCAGCTCTGCTGGTGCGCATGCGCCGACGAGCTCGCCGCCCGCCTCCGTCCGGCCGGCACCGGCGTCACGGATACGCGCACGCTCATCCTCGCCGACAGGACCGCCGGCACCTCCTCGCCCAGGGCGCGGCTACTCGGCGCAGTGAGCTCGACCCGCCGCTCCACTGCGACGACGTCGCCGCTCCCCCCGGCGTCCCTCCACGGTACCTCGGCGCGAGCCACGAGCTCGGACCCCAGGGCCCGCCCCAGCAGCACCGCGCGCCTCCTCCCTCCCCGCCGCCTCCGCACCTCGAACACCACAGTGCCCCGGTCCACGAGCTCGCGCACGCACGCCGGCGAGCCGTCGCAGCTCAGCGACGCCACGTCGCGCCACGACACGGCGCGGCCCGTTGTTGTTTCTCCTGATCCGTCCGGCTGATCGGCGCCGCGGGTGTCGATCCGGATCGCCCTCCCGCCGCCCGCCGGGACGTGGCACCGGAGGAAGAGCTCGCCTCCGGTGCCGCCGCCGCAACCGAGGCCCGTGACGCGGACGGAGGTGATCTCGCACCGGAGATGGCAGATGACGCCGCAATCACCAGCCATAGCGCCACCACCGACTACTGCGGCAGCGAGTCGACGAGGCTATTTATACGTGCATGGAGAGCTATCCATGGAGATCGGAGGCGGGTGTAGGTGTGTCTAACTTTTGGCAAGCGAGTGCAAGCTCCAACTAGAACGGGGTCACTGGATGTGTGGTGTGTGGTGTGTGGTGTATGTTCGGTGTGCTTTAACTTTAGCTCTTGAGATGAGCAAGGGGTCAGCTGGCCTTGCTCATGGACATTGCTAGGGTTGTTTCTTGCTTCGAAACTGGCCTATCAGACGATCAAAGGTGAACGCCAACAGCAATCGAAGGTGCAGACAAAAAGGAAATCAAATGGGCTTACAGGAGACGAGCTGTGGATCATCTTGTCTTGCAAAGACCGTTCGTATACGGACCAGGCCTGTTCTGGGCTTAAATATAGCATGGCCCTTATAATGGGCCGGATGAACCAGAATTGAATCCTCGGGCCTGACTTCTGAACTCTCGGGCCCATGTATGCTATTTGCTAACAGTTCCTCAGATGCTAGCAGTGTTAATTTCTTCGTAGGATTTAGTATTTCACTTGCGAATCGCTCGATATATAAGGAGTTAGTATTTCACTTGTGGATTGTTCAATCTGCAAAGCACGTGTGCATTAGAGTTGGAGATCAAAATTAGCTTCTGATCTGATGAAATCGGCTTCAGAATCCTCACTCACTTTGTCTACGAACCGTGACTCACGAGAAGGTCCTATACAAAATATCTACACGATCGAGCAGCATGTGGTTTACATGTTTCAGGTCAGTGAACATCTAGATGACCAACATGACATGAACATGAACAGAGGGCAAAAAATGACATGGACAGGCATATTTTCTGTGTAGACATAGACAAATCCTACCGCGTCCTGTCTGTGTTTTTCATGGTCCGGACAAGACAACGATATCCTCGTTTCACAGTGCAAAGACCACCTTGCCTCGTTGTTCCAAGGATTCGGTTCCCTTAGGCTGTAGTCAGGGCTGCGTGCCGCCAGCATCTTCAGTTCTTCAATTCCCACGCTATGGAGGGCTTTCAGCCTCAGAAATATGCTCCTGTACGAAGCTCATATGAATGCAGCAAGGTACACACGCGTATCAACAATTGATTTTTTCCACATGCATGGATGTACCTCTACCAATTAAACTATGCTCACGTGATGACAGTATGACAGAGGTACACAGTTATAGCACCATCAGATCAGTTTTAGTAGCACGGCTGCTGTTTGGTTCAGGTGCAATGGAACAGTGAGATGCATGTGAAGTCCATCTTTGCACTAGCTGGCGATATCCATGGTGAATTTTTGATCTTGTCTTATAAGAAACCAGATCATCTTGCATGCAAGAGTGCATGCTTGTTGGCGAAGAGCAGAAAAGATGATCATGCATAGCTTTTGCGTAAAAGAAAAATCTGAATTGACGCATCAAGGACATCTGCAGACATGTATGCATGCATACTTTTGTCAGTGTCAGAAATTGATCAGAACCCAAGTTGTTGATCTGGTTATTTCTAGGGTTATTTGTCAAAGTTTGAAGATATCATCATTTGGAGTCCCTTAACTGTTGCTTCAATTGCTATATTCATCACAAATACACTCAAATTTTCAGACAATTTATTGTCTGTTTTGCTTCAAAGAACTTAGGGAAAATATATATCAGAATATATATCATTCTGTTTTCACTGAGAATGGTCATCAAGGATCGGTACAATTTCAGCTAAGCTATGCAGCACAAGTAGATCAGATTTCTAACCACAAACTGAATTATCCCCCAAAACCAAAGAGTATCGGAAACAAACGTACCCTTGACAGTACATTGGAAAACAAAGAAGGGAAAACAAAATGACCATAAGAAAGCAATAGTTTCATCGTATCATCTCATCTCGAAAGAGACGCGAGCCGAACTGAGAATACAAACACTAGTAATCCTTTTACAACGCATCGAGAGTCTTTTCATTCCAAAAAGCACAAACAAAACAAGAGATGGGGCTATAATAGGTTGAATTAATCTTGTCACGACTCATGGGGCTATAATAGCATGGCCAGGTATAGAAGACGAAAGAAACTAGCATCTTCCTCTCACCTCCAGGGGGCAGGGGCACACGGCACGACTAGTGGCTGTGGTACCTATCCCCGGCGTGCAACAAAGACGAGAAGAGACCGTGGCCATGTCCCGCTCTCTCGTCTTCCTCCGCCTCGAAGCCGCCGTCGTATCGCGGGACGGCACCGGAGAGCGCCGGCGCGAAGCCGCCGTACAATTCAGAGCTCGAGCCAGCTGGATCCGGGCTGTTGCTGTTGGGGAACAGGGAGTGCGGGAATGAACCGGCGGGAGGCGAGGCGTGCGGCGCTCCGGGGAGCTTGAGAGACGACGGGCGCATCAGCAGGTCGAAGGGCGCGCGCGTGCCCGCCGCGGTGGGATCGTGGGGGGCGCCGAAGAGCACGCCGGGGCCGAGGTGGGGCGCGAACGGCGGCGGCGCGGGGATGCCGGTGAACTCCTGCACCATGGCGCGGAAGTTGGAGGTGTCGATGGTGAGCACGGTGGTGGGCGGCCGGCGCGACGCCCGCGGGCGCTTCCGCGGCGGCTTGCGCGCCGCGGCTGATGAGCCCGGAGCAGGCGGCAGGGGCTCTCGCGAGGTGGTGCCGGGGAAGAAGGAGCAGGCGCCCTGGTCGAGGAAGAGCGGACGGTCGTCTAGGAAAGCGGAGGTCGGCGCGGCCGGGGATGACGGGGGGCTGTCGCTGGCGGTGGAGGCCATGGGAGGAGAGCGCAAGGGGTGTGGATGGAGATGTAGGGTTTGGTGGGAAGAAGAGGGTTGGAGGACAGCACATGAGTGGGTTAGTGTCTTGCTGATGTGGGTTGATGCACGAGCATACGTGTGCGCGTGCCTCTGAGCCAGAGAGAGAGAGAGAGAGAGGGAGGGAGGGAGGGAGTGGAGGAGCTAGAGCTAGGATACGATTTTGACTATCCGTGTGCTAACAATGTGACATTTCCAACATAGTTCAAAGCAGTAGAAAAGTTTGTGTGGAACTTGGCATGCTCCTGTCATCACAATATGCTCCTGTCCTACAATGTGACACTCTGTACATCTAACAATTTTAACAAAAATCTAATATTTTAAATGCAGAAATATAACATCAATGTTACCTTCTGAATCAATAAGGTTTATTTTAAGTTGAAAGTCAAAGACATTAAAGTATGACGGATTCAACTATTTAACTTTTTTGATCGGAGGAGTATAATTTTAACTTTTAAGGAGCTTCTACAAGTCAATTGTTCGGAATTTTCAACGAATATTTGATCGCAGGAATTGGATTGGAGCTACATTAGCGCAGGCGGCGATTGAGTCGGTGAAAAGGTGGGTTCCACTGCAATACTGGTGATATATGCTATGATAAATGCTTGGTGCTATGATAAAATTTTTAGATTTTTCCATTGTTGATATATAACCACTTTTAGTACTTGCACCTGGAGACGGCCTAATTAGGTCATCAAGTGTGGGTACTGTGTTCCTAATTGCATTGGAGAGTAGTGATGCTTAGTAATCTGACAATGACTCCGGAGAGCAATCTATGCTATATCTAGGAAGATCCTAATGAGAGCTCAGAGTGAGCGATGACTCGGCGGAATTACGACAGGAGTAGTGTGTACACCTTTCAATCCACTAGCAGCGGCTGATTTATTCTTTAAAAATAAAATCTCAGCAACTGACGTAGTGTTTGCATTACTCTTTTTTTAAAAAAAATATCAAGTGAGATGTTCTTGAACCGTCCAACTAATTGCTCTCGATCGAGTCTTGATTTCTTGCACGGAATCCTTTAAAATCCTGTACAGATTTTAGGCCTGCACGTACCAACGTACGCTGAAGCGTTTAAACTACGCAGTACGCACGTACTTGAGCTCGAAACAAATCGAGCTAACCATTTGTCCCTCCCATCCCTCACACAAGCATATTCGACGCCTATACAGTATACAGTCGAGCACCATGACAGGCGTACAGTTTGTCAGCTGGATGGTGAAGAGTAAACCCTAGACCAAGAGCAGTAATTTTTATTTATTTATCTACGTAAATTTGACTAGGTGACGGCGTTCATGTGTCAGTTCAGAAGGCAATCGCCATCACGGTAAACAGAATAAATCGTGTCACCGCGCGATTCGATCGCGCTCTAATTTTCTACCTAGCCAAGGCCTAATAAGCAAACCTTTCCTAGTGGTTGGGAAAAAAAACCTTGTATCCCAGACGTTTCACGTTTCCAAGGAGTTAAATAGACTTGCACATCAAGAGAGCACCAAGCCTTGCTCATTTTTTCCTTTGCGTCTAGAATCTAATTCTACCGCCGCCGTTTGTATCGTAGCAGTAAACATTTGTTAAGTTGTTACCTCAGTTTTGGCAGATATGCACTACAAGATTTCACCGCGATTTCTCGAGTGTATTTTACGAATGGCCAACAGACTTGTCTTCTTTATAATTTCTTAAATAACCGGGGCTTTTTTAGACTATTAGTTGGGGCAATTCTTGATGGTCATTTCTAAGTAGCTGATTGTTTGTTTATTCTTTTTGAGAAATGTCGGTCGGGCTTTGGTTGCTAATTTAAAAATCCTTGGCTGCTTGATAAGAAATACTAGTGAAGAAGAAGTATAACGCTCGGGCATTTGAAAAGAACACTTCTGATGCCGTACCGATGATGTCTCTGTCATTATACTAATCCAGAAGCCATTATCGCAGAGGAAAAAAAGTCCAGTTTTGATTTCTGGATCATTTCCTCGTGTGCATGATTACCTTCGTACAATTAGAATCAAACTTTTGACTGGACTACGCAGGGAATTAAAAAAAACGTTTAACATTAGCATGCACGCATAACTTTATGGATTCAAATCTTGAGGCGTGCAAATTAACTTTCCAGATTCCGCAATACAAAAGATGACGAGCACATTTATGTCCTGTCTATCTTCTAAACAATACTTCTTCAATACCGATCCACTGGACACCTATTATATTTGTGCTATATTTTGGTCTATATTTACTAGCTCCGTGCTTGATAATTGACCAGATTATTTGAAGTGTGGTAGCCGCTTTAAACCTATCTTTACGTATGATAGAGCCTCCTGATCTTTTCTGATTCAGGTCAACTGTTCAGACCTTCCAGACTGTTCCTTGAAAAGAAAAGAAAAAAAAAACTGCTCGGACTTTTCAGACCTTCCAGCTACAGCTTCTTGGCCTCATATTCCCCAAAGATATCGCAAGGCATTCAACAGTGTTGGTTCAACCATGTACGGGTTGGTTGCACCTGCCTGCATATAGCTGACCAGTCAGTTCCGTGGATACATGCTCCAACGCAAAGCAGCAAAGCATGGAATGGCATTTAGCATATGATGACTCTGTCATAACTCGCAGACAGACATCATCTGGGGTTCTGCAGGTAATCATGTGCATCTACCAGTTTCTGCAAGTTTCAGCAGACTTGGATTCCAGTTTCTTCAGGGCATGGCTCGTGATTTCTTCAGTAGATCAGCAGAAAGATGCGGCGGATGCAGCTTTGTTAGCAGCGATGGTAGACAGACAGTTCAATGGGCATGATTTCTCTTCCGGCGATTTGTGCAGCTGCAGCAGGCGAAAAGCTCTCACATGCATGTTCCAAAGGTTCAACTGTCTGCAGGCTGCGGTCCAGAGACATCCATGCCTGCGTTCTGAATCTTCAAAGATCAAGTGAGGTGTCACTTGAGTAGGCCAACGGCGAAATGCTCGACGTACTCCAGTGGCAAAGCAGTGTAGTTGCTAGACCTGCATACAAAATATGCATTTTCAGGCTTTGGTAGGCACGTGTCGCTTCATAATTTCATTCATATACAGAGCTGTGGAGATGGAGTTCGGTGTTCAATTTTCCTTTTAGTTTGGTGGTGTTCAGCTTAATCGATGCGACTGCTGCTGCAGAAGAAGGCCCGCCCGGGCCCAGCAAATGACGCAGGCTGAAGTCCCAGCAGATGGTGGGCTGCACGATGCCCTCCAGGCCGCGTTGTTGCCGCTCCTCGGGCCAAACGTTGAAATTAAAAGTTGGGCCGTGATCGCTGGAAGGCCAGACTGGGCCTCGTGTCACCGGCACCATTTTTTGATCGCTTCGCCGGGGCTGTCGGGGTCGCACCGAGCCCATCAGTCGCAGAAAGACGCGGGGCCAAGATAGGCCGTGAATCTTTTGTGGGCCGCCGACACAGCTTCTCCACAAGTGGAACAAAACTTGTTTCGTTGAGAGAAAAAAATTTCATCGGAACAAAAAGATAAAATTTGCTCAGTTGGATCCAATCTTATCCTCGAAAATGAAAAAATATTTTATTGGAACAAAATTATTCTGAATGAAAATAAAAAAATATTTTATTGAAACTTTAGTAAAAAAAGAAAAAAAATAGCAAAACTGAACT
This sequence comes from Panicum miliaceum, assembly GCA_032594955.1. Lineage (NCBI taxonomy): Eukaryota > Viridiplantae > Streptophyta > Magnoliopsida > Poales > Poaceae > Panicum > Panicum miliaceum. The sequence goes on along the minus strand of CM064057.1, from coordinate 3,068,112 downwards.
TTAAAAGTATTAATGGGTGCACGGGCGCTTCTGCGACAGGTGCGCACGCACACCCTAACATTTGCGCGCTTCGCTGCCTGAGTGCCTGACGCTGGCAGTCATGGCATGGTATGGTAGCTTCCTCACGCTGAGCGGATTGATATTTCGGTATAATAAGGTACAAAAGTTGGCCGCACAAACTATCTAAACGATTACTAAACACGCCCAGCGAGCTGGTGCGTAAATAAAGAACAAACTACGTTACAGTCCCATATCAGCACGACGCGCATCTTCTATCTCGAGAGGATCTTGCGTGCAGCACTTGACCGCAGACCAAAAAATGATACCAATGACCACTGCAACGGAGATGCTCACGGCGTAGGCTCTCACTTGCCCTGACCTGTGCTTGGCTTCCCGCGCATAACCCGTACCCATAGTTACTCCCACTGAAATACAACTGATGAGCAATATTATGATCCAATACTGCAAATAAATCCGAGAGTGAATTAATAACATAAGTGTGGATTAATAAAGCTTGCTCGATCTTCCCGAGACAGACACATATATATAGCAGCAATTCTTCAATAGTACGCATGAGATAGATATAGGAACGACTGTAGATAAAGATGGAGCGAGCGAGTACGTACCCAGGGTTGATAGTACGGGGATATTATTCCTTTACATTCAGCCCGTGCTGCATTGTACTCTTGTTCGTCCTCGTAGTAGGCTGCCGTGTGCCTGCGGTACCAGATTTTGCCGACGCGTCCCTCTCGTAGTGCAAATAGAGGCAACTTTGACATGATATTGGCGCTGGCGGTATCTCTCCTTGTGACGATGACTTTAGAGCAATGGGTTTTACAGATGCAGCAACGCTTGTTCCGATAGAAGAAGCGTATGCGCACCATGCACTTTCGGCAGACGACGCGGTGGCCGCACCGCCCGATGGCTACCCACTCCAAAGGCTCCGTGCATACAACACAGCAGTTCTCACAGTCAGCATCGTCTTCAGGTTCCCCTGCTACATCCATGATGTGGTCGTCGTTGGTGCTTTCTTGACTGCTCTCGGCGTCGTCGCCGTGGACTTGAAGATCTGCTATTCCGAGCACGACATGGCACTCCGCCATTTGCACTTGCTGCACCTCCATGGGTTGCAGTTGTTCTGGTTGTTCCATAATTAGTATCGTCGATCGATGGAATATATAGCCGGCCAGCAGACTCGATATCTTGCAGTATACGCTACAAGATCGGACACACGGATAGAGGGCGCAACTTATATTATATACTCCGTATAGAGTACGTAGGAGTATACGCTGCGAACTCGATCCCGCGCCGACCGCACGTCCCATCGTTCGACCCTCCAATTCTCTTTCCTCCCCAAACGGAAGAAACGATTCAGATATCAAATAGCTTTCCATCAACCGGCTGATGGACGATTAATGGATCTCAATTACAATTAGTTCGTGCGTATACGCTCCAAGGGAATTTTAATTAGGATGCCCTATTGCCCTAAAAAAAAGAAAGGAATTTTGGGCTCTATACCGATTGTCTCGAGTGCTAGCTACAAGACATTCTGCAGTAACATTCATTTCGTACAGACATGTAAAGTTATTCTGTTCTCTATTGATTTCACAATGTGCCGTTGTACGTTGGCATCCAGCCATCCACTGCATCTGTTTTATTTTGCTGAAGAATCATGTTTGTGCTAGATTCCTGGAAATGCACTGGTAGTAATAACTCCAAAAGTGCCAGGCAAATGGCCCTCCACAAGAAGATCTTCCTCATGAAAAAAACAATCTTCACACGGTTCATGAGTTAGATTAGATGCATGATATGGCATCGATCTCCATGCATGTCACCATGGTTTTCTTTACAGATGCATCCCTACTATCCTTTCGTGTTCACCCAACCAAAACCCATACCAACTAGGACGAACCAAGATCTTTTCTCCCTTTTGCCCCCTACACACTTATTAGGTTCTGTGATCTTGATCACATGCACACGCACACCTCCATGCATGTTTGACTAGCAATAACCACGCCCATATCTCACCTAAACTCGCTGGAACCATCTCAAAATTAGCATCTCCAAAAGTGATCGAGCCAGATCGTATCGTCACATTAGAGCATGGCCAGTGGTTTCGCCGGCCGCTGGCGGAATGAGATGCCATATCATTTTAAGCCTTTGAGAAAGTCATCTCATACAGTGGACTGACGTAAAGTTTGGCTACAAGAATTAATACTTGCACGTTCTGGTAGCGAATGGGAGAGAAGGAGCCGCTGGCTCGGTCGCGTGCAGCAGGCTGGGAGGGAGCTTTTTGTCTCGGTTCTGCTGCTTCAAGCGAGCGTCTCGCCAGCCGCCCGTCCTATTCTCTCTCCTCCACCTCGGATTTGGGTGACGTGGTCCGTCATTTCGCCGGCTGACTGTGCTTCACTATACTTGCTCTTAGCTTGCAGCAGCTGCTCATTTGCGCACGCCTCGAAGTCCGTAAAGACGGATTGTTAACAACGTGTTTAGCTAGGCCGGCAGAGCACTTTATTCCTACAAATGTCGCTGTGACCGTGTGTACCGGCGCTGCTACTAATCGATCGATGCTACCTATTACTAGTAGCTAGTAGAATCAAGCGCGCGCTGCTGCAGCTGCTGAAACCCCTTATTAGGCTCTCGTGGAATCCTGGAAACCTCACGCCGGGACAGGCACGCCGAGTTGAAAAGTTGTATAGGGCGCACGTACCTGCAGCTGCCAGAAAACCTAACGCTTCGGTGACTCCCTCCGATCCTCTTTGACCGACCTGCCTGACGATCGACGACGACGAACTGGTGACAGCGATCGGCGAGCAGGCGTTGCATATGATACGATGCGATGCGTGAGCGCGACCTGATCTGATTCTGAAGCGACGACGCGACGCGATCGATCGATCTGACCCCTTTTCCCTGCAGCTGTCGGAGGGTCCCCGTCATCCAATGGCGCAATTCGCACGTGTTGGATGTGTTGTAAAGCACCTGGGGAAACCGAAAAGAAGGCGGTCACGCCACCATGGCTGGCGCTTGGACTATTCTCAGAATAGCCGCGCCCGGCAGGCACGCGCATGCAGTAGCAATGGCGCCGCTGGCTTTTCTCGCTGCTCTTGGGCGCCCCTTGTTTCGGGCGGAGCCCGCCGCCCGGCCGGCGCGCGGCCAATGGGGTGACGGGAGACTGCCGGTGACCTAGTGCCGCCGGCCGATGATCCCGAGAAAGGCGCCACGCCTTTCTTGGAGTGATCGATGAGATGCCTGATGCGTGTGCTTGGACGCTTTCTTTGCTCCTTTTTGGTCCGTTGCTTAGTGCTCTAGTATTTCCCGGCTGGAGGTCCAGAAGTGACAAACGGCACGTAGCAGGAAGGAGAATGGAGTAACAGCGTGTCCACTGTGCAGCTTTGCCGTGAATTGCCTGGAAGAATTGGTGAGGTTGGGGACAGGACAACAGAGCTTCAAAAGGCTATGATAGGTGAAAAGGATGTGCGCTTTATTAGCTGCTGCTCAGCATGGATGGTGATGAAACCAAATCTGATACCCTGTTTCGCCAGAACTTGGTGGTGCTGGTTTCGGGAACTTGAGCTTCCTGCGATCGATGGAGCTATGATGGAACTGGAGGCTCCGATCTTCCTGAATGGCAAGAAGAGGTTGCTTTGGTTGGATGCAAAAATATTGGCATGCTAAAATGTGGGTATACACTTTTTTTTTACCAAAATCATGATAATTTTAGAATAACATTTAGTTAGGTGGGCTGTTTTTTAGCCTTCAACCAAAAATCTGTAGATTTATCCATATTTCAGCATGTCAATATTTTGAAAGTGAACCAATCAAACCCGAAGAAACGGAAAGGCATGGCAAGCAACACTGACACGGCGCCGGTGAGGACGGACCACAGAGAGGCCGAAATGCCCGCACAGAGGCCCATCAACAGCTTCCAACGCCCACCGTTCGGCCCACGAACTCGCCGAGGGATGTGCCGCGCGGCCCGGCAGCATAGCGAAAAGCCGGCCCAGCCAACCAGCAGCGACCGTGCCGGCCCGCCAGAGCGGCCCATCGTTGAGCTCACGTGTTCCCTCGGCTCGCAGTGGCTCTATTGGCAGAGCCCAGTGTGGGAGCACGGAGCCGCGGCTAACAAACTGGAGTAGTGCTCGTTATCAAACGGCGACGAAGGCCTGGTCACGAAAGAACATTTGCACAGCACTCAGCATTAAGCATTAGAAATTACTATGTACTAACAATCTAACATCCTTTGATTACAAACAGCATTCAAGAAAGGCACACACATGACACCACATAAACCTCTGCCTTTGGCAAACACATCGACCACACAGCCCATCTCAGATGCAGTTCCCCGTTCATGTACAACACGCGACACAACAATTGCACTAAGTACACAGCCTCATAGATAGGAGTCCAAGTAGTCGTAGCGATGCCTCCTGCGGAACTCGATGAGACTGCCGTACGTCCGGTCCGCGATGCCGACGAACAGGGCCTCCGCGTCCGGGCTGAACGACACGCCCGCGACCTCCCCGAAGATGTCGATCTCCTGCTCCCTCGAGTAGCCGGCGCGCGCGTCGTACACGTGGACGAAGTCCGCGGCCTCCGCCGCCGCCAGGAACCGGCCGTCCGACGAGAACCTGAGGCCCCGGACGGCGCCGATCCGCCCCCTCAGCACCGCCAGGGACCGCGAGAGGTTGCGGACGTCCCACAGCCGGCAGGTGGTGTCCTGGTTCCCGGTGGCGAGGACGCGACCGTCGGGGTGCCACGCCGACGAGAACGAGTAGTCCAGGTGCCCCTTGAGGCTCGCGATTTCCTGCAGACGACACACGGTTGTCTGATGTTACCAAGGCATCTTGTGGGAGGTTCAAAGTTCAGACTGAATGGCGATCTGTTACCTTGCCAGACTGAAGATCAGCTATCAGACAGTCAGAACTATCGCCAAGAACAGCGACAAGCTTGCCATCAGGACTCACCGATGTGTCCTGTTGTGGACACAAAACTACAGATGTCATGGTGGAACAAGATTGAGTTGCAGACTACCTGAGGAAGACATGAATATTGATGACTCACATTGACCGACCATGGAAATGTAAAGTGGCTAAGTAGCCTGAACCTCTCGGTATCAAATACTCTGACAACACAGTCGTTGTTGCCAGTTATCACTCGTGTAGAGCCACTGGATCACCCAAAGAAAAGATAGTTATTTCTGAACACTTGCAAATTCAAAATCTAGATACTAACTAGCAAGCCACTTACTTGGGAGACTCGTACACATCTACAGTATTTGTGATGTTATCATCATCGTCAGTAACACTTGTACAGAAAGCCACTCCAGGTTGATCAACGTACTGTCCAAATACAAATGCATGAGCTAACATAGAAACAATGACTGAAAGCTGTGCAAACCTTGGACTAGCCGTACCTTGCAAACCAGTTCACCCCGGAAACCACCAGCTACCATAAAATTGTCTCTTACGGCCATGGAGCAGATCTGCATTCTGAACAACGGCCGAGCTCCCTGGACCTTCTGTGAAGTAGGGAATTGGGTTGGAAATTGGATATATGAAGAATACCAAAAACAAAAGTATAAGCGCATGCAAAAGAGAGCAAACCTGCTTTGGAAATACATTGTCTATCACATTGAGCACTTCCTCCCCTCTTTGAAGAAGAGAAGACCAGTGCATCACTGAATAATTCTGTGCCATGTAGACATCATGCTTGGATGTGGCCCAAACAAGGTCCCTCAGCTGCAGATTTCCAGAATATGGTTAGCACCTTTGGAGTAGAAAAAAACTAAGAAAAGTATCCCATAAGTGTTCTATACAAAAGAAAACACACAGATGGCTGTATTTTTCTAGCAACAGAATGCTGACAATCAGTTGTTCAGAGTAGTCAATAGGCTAGTTGTAGTATACTCGAGTGAAAAGCAAGCTACCTATTATCAAACTAGGGGTGTAACAAGATTAGTGAAATTAGTCACTCAACAAACGCACTATAGAATAGAATCAAAATACATAACAACATGATAAACAAGTAAAATGAACAGCACAATTAGATATTCCCCATGGCAAAGAATCGGCCAGAAATCACATTAATGCAGCCCATGTTCTGCCTTTCCACTTGTCTGAAGGGAGTGCATTTCTTTTGATGGAAGCTCAAAATTCGCACAAGACGTTCTTTTGATGGAAGCTCAAAATTCGCACAAGACAAAGGCCCACTACACAACCACTGAAACACCCATACACCTATCTAAACCTCCTGTAAATTATTCTCATTTGGTAGGCTCTGCTCTAGACTTTCAGTTATATGTTTGTCATTTAGCAGCATCCGACAGTGACTAGTTACATCAGAAAGAAACATGTTGCTGTTGTTTACAATCACCAACAACATTTGAAGCAGCCTCCATTCTTTTGTAAGGCATTCATAGGATTAAAAAAAAGATGCAAAACAAAAGCTTCTGTGATCTGAAATGGCACGCTGTATATAATCGTTCATAAGAAATTGAATAGAAAACGTCATGTAAAGAGAACTGGTAACAACAACCCAACCATGTTGTTAACAGCACAAACGACTGACACATATGCACGAAAATTTCACTCAGCTAGCATTACAACAGAACATTCAGATACTTATATGGGACAGTCCTGCATAAAATTTTGTTAGCCCCTATCTAAGGTCCAACCTGCCAAAAAAATTGCGAGCATGAATCATCCAGCAGAGGCTCGCTTATCATAAACAACCTACCATACCATATTCCACAGATGTCGTGATATCAACGCCGGCCGCTGAGGATGCTTGTCCACCTGCTTATGGGCCCTGGTGAAAGGATAGTGTTGCAGTGCTGTCCTATATCACAGCAGTGTTAATTGTAGATACATACTACAGCTTCGGCTAGTGCATCTAACTAAACTCATCACACAACCTGCAGTCAGTGTTATGGTATTACAGTTACACTCTAAAGTGAAGAGAAAAGCGTAAGTAGGAACCAGAAACTTCACCTACTGAAACGGAAAGTGGTCAAACCTTCAAAAATATCATAACATCTACAAAACAGAATAAGGGCGTAAATGCAAATAGGTAACATTTGTAGAATAATGAACATTTCAACATTCTGATTATGTTTTTTCTAAGCCTGTGTTTATTCTTCTTACTCGCGTAGACTGACCGACTAAATCCCCTTTCGTTGTAAATGACTATTGATATGCAAAAATGCAATGCATTATGCCATTATGAAAAAAAGAAAGGGTAAAAAAAAATCTTGTGACCAGCAAGAATTGAAAGAGGGGGGGAGGGGGGGCACTCTTGTCAATCCAACAGCCTGCTGGGTCACTTTGGCATTACCATGAATTCTTTTACGAATGCTGGGAGTGGAAACCAATTTAATTGTAAAAGATATATACCTGAAAATGAACTACTGTTGACCTGGCAAGTCTTGTGTTGAAGCAGAAATCATAGAATGTGCCTTTTTTATCCACTTGTTTGCACTCCTACAAAAGAAGCGATAAATGTTACACGAATTACTTCTGTGTGACAAAGAGTGCATACATCCCTAACAGGAAAACTTCTATACTCCTAACAGCAAAACTTCTATATCCGTAACAGGAAAACTGAATCAATAGCAAGTTTCTGAGTTTCTGGAATCTTTTCGTGTTCTACTTCAAACTGGAAATGTTTGGAGACTGCGTGACATGAACAATTGAATGTTTGAGATAAGTTCATAAGATACAGGAACTACTTAAGTCATAAACGATAGCAAACTATGATTGTATTCCATTGAACATACTACTCTGACAGATTGAACTCAAGTATGAAAAAAACTATTGAGAAACTACATAAAGTATACCATCAGTAGTTCAGCAATGCTCGGTTTAATTTATGATATCGCTTCTTGAAAGCACAAGAACTATTGGAAGAGATAATTGAATTGTCGTAGAGTAAGGAAACTATACAGAACACTTCATCTCACCGAGTCCAACAACTCATGCGACCTGAAGAGGCTCTCATAGTTCATGTACTCATTCAGCCTCTTACCACGGTAGTCATCTCTACTGTAATGCAGCCTCTCCCACGGTATCCCTTGCATGTCTTTCCCATCTCTATACTCCGCAGCAGAAGTGGTATCATACTTGTTCTTATTCTACAGCCAGCATAAAAACAGAGTGTTTGTTATGAAGCTCGGGGAGAAGAGAAAACAAAATCCGTACCTACAAAGGGCAAAAGAAAAAAAAATTCAAGGAACCAGCACACCACGACTTTTCGCATGATGCAGCATCCGTTTTTGCCAACCCAAAGAAAAAAAAGCTGAAGCTCATTTTCCACCTGAAGCGGCAATTTGGTGGGTTGATCTTTTCATCAACTTAATTAATACCTTGGCCACCGGCCACTGACCATTTCCACTCGCTACTGCCACCAGTAGGAGTCCGGTCACGTAATCGTGTTTTGCACATCCTTCCAAAAGTTGTTACATACGTATGATGATGCCTGTATGCTAGTACTAACTCAGTAGTTCACCCACCAAACTAGAGAAACTACAGTGCCAGTGTTACTGTACGCCTAAAATCACCGCAATACATATTTGATCCGCGAAACGAGGTAACAGTGGACAAGGAAAACAGCGTTTGTGGTTGGACACAAGTGTAGCTTTGGCAGTCGAAAACCCGTACTTGTCTGGAGGTATCGGCGGCGGCGACGCCGAACCTGTCGAACTCCAAGTCGTCGTAGTCGTCCAGCAGCTCCAAGTCGTCGACCAAGTCCATGTCCATCGTCTCTACGAGCAAGGAAATTAACGAACCGGAAAAAAGAAATCTGCGTGAATTCGCGGGGGAAGCGAGGTGAGGAACAAAAAGTTGCAGCCCATAAAAACAGCAAGAAATACCATAAACTAAGGAAGGAATCGGCGCGTCGAACAGAACAGAAAGGGGGAGGAGGCAGCAGCAATACCTGGGAGTCTGGGACGCGCCGAATGATTCGGGTCCAATGAAGCTGAGATGGCGCGCGAGATCCTCGGATGGAGAACTTGAACTTCCGATTCGACGCGCCAGATAGATACACTCTCGAATCGAATCCAATCGAGTGGCTCCGCGGCGGGGAAGCCGGGAAGGCGGAAACGGCAGGAGCGGCAGTGGAGGTGCGAGCGACGGAGCGAGGGAGGGAGGGGCGCGGAGGGAGAGTGAAGGGGGTGTGCACGGCGTTTATAATGAATGCTGGGGCAGGGGGCGTTACGACGGGAGCCGTTTCCGTCATGTCAGTCGCCGTTCGGCGCGGGCGAGCCGCGGAGGGCGTGCGCCTCGTGGCCTCGGGCGCTGCTCGCCACCGGTGCGTAGCTCCAGCCGGCGACGCGCGTCCCCTGTGCGGCCTGCGCGACGCGAGCCATGTCTGCTGAGTGCTGACGCCTTCCTGAAACACACCGTATCGTATGCTTTGCTTGGAACCATCCGGCCTCGGTGCCGTTCACAGCCGACCGTGGACGGTGAGACGCTTGGTCAGTTGCTCGTCGCCAGGTACTGCGCGACTCGGCGCTGGTGCTTGAGTTCGCTCATCAGGTGCCATGACCCCTGAACTGTTTTGGATGGGAGGGAGGATCCACGGGCGCTGAATCTCCAAGTTGGCTGCAGCCTCGTGATCGGTTGGTTGGTGGGGACGTGGGGTGGGGGCCTGCATCGAGAACCTTCGATACGACGGTGTGGACAGTGACTTTTTGGATGACAATGACCGCGTGATTGGCGCGGCAGTAGCACTACACTAGCAGGTGTACTGGTGGTCTGTGAGCGAGGATGCCGTCTCACCAACCGTTGCCCGGGGACCACCTGCTGGGACGCCCCGACGTGACCAGCAAGTACATTTTCAAACGGCGTCTGCTCACGCCGTGAGCCTGGCCAGGTTAATGCCGCCGTCAAGCTCTCTCCTATTGTATCATTTCCGGTACCGCGGAAAACTTCGAAGAGCGACGTGGCGAGCGCCGGTGCGCCGAGCGGCTGACTGGCCAGGAGATGTCTTTGGATTAGCCCCATTAAGAGATTGCTTGATCGCTACGATTTGGCTTTTAGCTGATATTTTTGTTTATCTTAAGCTGCACGTCGTGTCGTGTCTGCTTATAATTTGGTGCGTTTGGATGGCAATGTCCAAGTCCCATAACTTGTTTTTTTTTTTGCGAGGAAGTCCCGTAACTTGTTGGTGGAATGGGCACCACAACTATATTGTCAATATAATATTTGTATCTTTTCAGGAGACAAAATAAAACGTGCGAAAATGACTTCGTGGTCACACTTCACTGTCGGGGAGTGTAATCATCTTCGATTCGCATGGGAGAGAAGGTTATCCTCTCCACAAATTACTCTTTCTAATAATGAAATCTCAAAATCTAAGCAGTCCTCTCAGTGGTGTGGAGCACGCAGAGAAAGTCCAACTGGGCTCAAAACTAAGGAGCCTTCTCATTCGGCCCACCAGTTGGAACGAGAAACGAACTCGTTCGGCCCACTGGCAGGACCCAATAAACAGACTCGTGCAAAGCCCACACCACACACCAGTGAGGCAGTTGATCCGACGGCGTCCACCTTCACTTCACCCACTCCCCAGCAAAAGCGGTTTTGTCGTCGAGGCAGCGAGCGCAATGGCGGCGGACAAGGGGGAGAAGGCGGCGGAGGAGGTAGAGATGGGAGTGAAGGCCGCGGATGAGGGGAAGGGAGAGAAGGGTGCGACTGCCGCGGATGCGGAGAAGGGAGCGACGGCGGATGGGGAGGCAGTGACGACGGTGGAGAAGGGAGCGACGGCCGCGAATGAGGAGAAGGGAGCGACGGCGGAGGGAAAGGGAAAGAAGAGAGAAGGGTGCGACGGCGGGGCGGGAGTGGAAGTGGAAGGGGGTGGCGGACGCGGATGAGGTGAAGGGGGCTACCGCGGGGGAGAAGGGGGCGAAGCCGAGGAGGGAGCGGCGGCGGTGGATAAGGAGCAGGGGGCGACGGCTGCGGCGTCGGAGGCGGCCGGCGAAGAGGCAGTCTTTTCCTTCAGCGCCGCCGCCGCCGCAGGGAAGAAGATCCCCCTGGTGAGCTCGGAGGGGAGGCCGTTCAAGGTGTCGGAAGAGGAGGCGGCGCGGCTGTCGACGGTCCTCGCCGACATGATCGACAACGGCTGCGCCGGCGGCAACATCCCGCTACCAAACGTCACCGCCAGGGCCCTCGTCACGGTGATCAAGTACTGCGACAAGAACGCCGCCGCCGCCGCCAAGCCCGACTCCGACCACGGCGCCGCGGAGGGCAGCAGCAGCAGCGTCAACACCGCGGCATCCGAGAAGACGCTGGCTGAGTGGGACAGCAAGCTCGTCGACAACCTCACCCTGGACGCCCTCTACGACCTCCTCCTCGCCTCCAACTTCCTCGACATCAAGGGGCTCCTCGGTGCCGCCAGCCAGAAGGTCGCCGACATGATCAAGAGCAAGACACCGTCGCAGGTCCGCACGATCTTCGGCATCACCAACGACTTCACCCCGGAGGAGGAAGAGGAGATCCGCAAGGAGAACCCCTGGGCTTACGAGGACGAGGAGCCTTGATTCGAAGCCATTGCTGCGCCAACATCACAATTCTCACTGGATGTGCCGATGAGCCGATCTAGCAGTTCAGGTCTACTGCGCTAGTGCCTCGTTTCTGAATGTTGTCCTAGTGCTTGCTTCGTACTCGCGTTGTATCGGATCGATAGGTTCAGGTGGACTCTGCAGAGCCTTTTCGTTTCCTCCTGTCGAAGAACAGAATCGAATGTGTGGTGGTGGAAGTTGCGACTTGCCTGCCATTTCTGATCAATCTCCTGAATCGCTATATCTCTGTTGCATATGTTCTAGTACTATCTTGATTGGAGGTGTCAACTGTTTAGGAGAGCACTCTTGATCTGCTTGCGTGAGCTGAAATACGACCCTGAAATGCTTGTCACTTATGTTCAGTACATGCAAAATGGTGGTAGCATGAAGATGTAGTGAGTTTTATCCTAATTAATTCGACTTGTGTGTTGCTTTGGCACATTCAGTTCAGTCAAACAGTGTGGAGGTTGCTGTACTTCTCTTGCTCGGGTATTCTAGAACTGATTTTGGTATAGCACCCTGCAGTCCTGCACCCTGCTTGCACATGTGCTGCATCCTTCGGTAGTTCTTGGTGCATGACCTCGCAACAAGTCAATAATTGGGAAAATATGTGCTCCATTGTGCTTGTTTAGTTGTTTTCAGCGAAGGTTTGAGATGCAATGTGGAGGTAGCAAGCTATAGGATTTCAATACAAAATGGACTGAAAAAGTAACAGCTTACTCTGCATCCTCTCTATGTTTGATTCACACAGTACTGTTTCTTTTCGTTCTTTTTCGTTCGGCCTCATGATCTCGAACGGCTGCAGTGAGGAAATCATCATCCGCAAACAACATTTTCAACACAGGAACAGCAGCCGTGAGTACACTAGTACCCGACAAATGGAAAAAGAAAAGAAAAAGAATCCTGCGACAATAAATGGACCGCAGGACTAACAGGTACGCCCACAGAATCTCGCGGACCCTGCAGACGCTCAGTTGGGCCTCAAAGTGGAGCTCGTTTTCGTTTGGGCCGGTCCATCAGTCGGAAACGAAGAAACGAACGACTCCGGCCCAGAGCCCAAAACCTCACGAGACCCTTCTTGCGGTCGAAGAAATGGAATGGCTGGTGCCAGCTGCCAGCCACGCCTCCCCGCACCCCACCACCGGCCGCCCCTAACCGTGGGGCTCGCGTATAAAGCAGAGCAACGCCGCCACCCCAGGTCCCCCAAGGCCCCAACCCGATCATTCCAGCCGTGCCCAGATCAATCACTCGACGCCGTGAGAGCGCCTAGGCGAAGCGAGGGTTTCGTCCTTGAGCGTGCGAGAGCGATGGCGGTGGGGAAGAGAGACACGGGAGCGGCGGAGGTGGAGAAGGGAGAGTCGGTAGCGACGGCGGCGGCGAAGGGAGAGAAGGTATCTACGGTGGTGGCGGAGAAGGGGGAGAAGGGATCGGTGGTGGCGGAGAAGGGGGAGAAGAGTCCGACGGTGGCGGAGAAGGGGAAGGGAGTGGCGGAGGAGGAGGCGGGAAAGGAGGTGGCCGACGGGGATATGATCACGCTGAAGAGCTCGGATGGGAAGGCGTTCGAGGTTTCGAAGGAGGCGGCGGCGCGGCTGTCGACGGTCCTCGCCAAGATGATGATCGCCGGTGGCTGCAGCGACGGCTGCATCAAGCTCGAAAAGATCGGCTCCGAGACCCTCGAGAAGGTGGTGGACTACTGCAACAAGCACGCCAACCCCGTCCCCAGCGCCGCGTCCAGCAGCAGCAGCCGCTTCCTCACCGCGCCATCAAAGGAGCTGGAGGATTGGGACCGCAAGCTCGTCGACTGCCTCAGCCAGGACGCCCTCTTCAGCCTCACCGAGGCCTCCGACTCCTCGTCATGGACGGGCTCCTCGACCTCACCTGCCGCAAGATCGCCGACCTGATGAGGGGCAAGACCATCGTTGAGATGCGCAAGATGTTCAACATCAAGAATGACTTCACAGAGGAGCAGGAGGAGGAGATTCGCCGGGAGCACGCCTGGGCGTTCGGGCGATGCCTAGGAGCCTTCGGGTCCACTTCGCGCTGCGCCAACGTCTCACTGGATCTGCCGGCCTAGCGGTTCCGTTCTACTGCCTCGATCCTTTTTTAGTTGCGTTCATCGTGCGGTGGTTGCTCGACTTGCTTCTTAATTAGTAGTAGTTCATAGTTGTCGGATAGGTTCAGGTCAAGTTTTCGGCCGTAGCCAAGTCTGTTCATCCTGTCGAAGAAAAACAGAATCGAATGTTTGGTGGAAGTTTTGAACTGCTTGCATGAAGTGATGAATGAATATCAACATCCTGAATTGCCCGTCATTTCTGATCGATTTCATGCAACTGCTCTGTCTGTTCAATGTGGTCTGATCTATCATGTTGTAGCTAGCAAGCACTCTTGATCTACTTGCATGAAGTGCTTTCCACTCCCAAAATGCATGTCATGTCTTGTTCAGTTGATCAGTCCCGTGAGATTGGCGGCAGCAATGGCTGCAAGCCTGCAATGCAGCATGATTGCTCGATATCTGCAGTTTTGCTTATCCTAAATTTGGTGCTCTTTTCTAGATTAAGTTGCAGGCTGTGATTGTTCTGTTCCAGTTAAAGATAGGAAGGTTGCTCTGTGTCTGTCAGTATTGTGATGATGATTTTGGCATGTCGATCGTCATAAAAGCAAGTCTCGCTTCTCGCTTCTCTCTTAACTGCTTCTGTTGCAACTAAGTTCTTAATCATCATTAGGAGTGTAATGGATAAGGATATACTATTGTTACTATTCCTTTTATCATAAGCTATCAAAGCTTGGTTTCCGTTATTAATAAATGGGGAAAAGGATTCTAATCCCATTGTTCTGTATTCTTCAGAAGATGAGTTGGCCGCAAACCAATGCATATTTGTTGCCTTAAGCACAATTTTATCATGGTATATTGGTGTGAGGGGCAACCAGGTATACAAATTTCATACAAATGCAGCATGACATGAGAACTGGCTCTGTTTGTTCTGTTTTTTTTTTGTATACAGTATATAGCTATTATGTGGGTTGACACTGATTGGGACATGCCATGAGATAATTTGTCTTGTATTGAGTTATATGCATTACCGACCTTTTTTTGTCCTGGCATGCAATTTGTGGTAGGCTGGTGGCATGCTTGCTCTATCTGCTATCTCTGCACTGGTCAGCTTTACATGAAGATGAAGTGAATATTTTACGCTAAGTTGGATGCTATCTTTGTTCAGATGCATTCGGTTAAACGTTGCCGTGTGTCTCTCTGAAAGGTTCTGGTACTGATTATGGCATGTGTACGCATAAGCTTTCTCCAAAAGATGGGTTGCAACAAACTCCTAAATGTTAGTTCTCACCAGGATGCAAAATTTATTTTGTCGTATGCTGTAGTATACTCTGATCATGCCTGTGGCTTGGTTTCATGCATGAACTAAATTAAGCATAGGAACAACAGTTCAATCCCAGAATGTGTTTCTGCATTCTTCAGTACGTGAGTTGGCAGAAAATGATGCTGACCTGGAGCATGTGTGTCTCGGTAAAGATTTGTGTTGTTTTGAGCATAGATTTGGCATAGTAATGCCAGGTAACTTGTTATAGAAATTTCTAGTGAATGTAATTGCAAATTACTCTGCTATTACATTGTGTTATTTTTGACATAGTTTTGTGACTCTCCCCTTTGAGAGGCAAAGGGTTCAGTTCGAATCATCGTCTTGCCCTGACTTTCGTGACAAGTTTTAACACCACTCATTATAGCAATTGCTTGTATTGTACTGAGTTAAAAGAAGAGGTGGTATGCAGTATGCATTTTTGTGCACTCATTCTGACGAGGCCATGCCAAAGCCATTTCAGGTGACAGCAGTCAAGCCATGCCAACACTCAAGTTGGGTTGAAACAACTGCCGTATATCAATCATCAATTCTGAAAAAGAAGCGAGAAATCTAGCTCGTTTCCGTTAGGCCCAACATTGGACCGCGGCCCGCGGGGCCCTTCCAGCGTCCGAAGAAATGGAGGAATTTTTTCCCGAGATGAAGAAATGTTCGGAATTTTTCGAAATGGATTGGCTGGTGCCAGACAGGCAGCGACGTCAAGCCTCGCCGGCTCGCTCCGACCCCAGCCCGTCCAGCACGTCCTCGCGGGTATAAAGCAGCGCCACCGCCGCCGCCGGCTCGAGCGAGGGACAGCGCCATGGCGGCGGAGGGAGAGAAGAAGAAGAGGGGAGCGGCGGCAGCGAAGGAGGCGGCTGGGCCATGACATGTGTTTTTCAGTTCCATGCGATCGCTGGTAGATCATTGCTCAACCTCTGCACCTCTGCTTGTATAAAGTTGCGGTGAATATTTTGATCTTATTGCATGAAGTGAGTGGGTGGGATGATTTATCCTGATGTGCGTGTGGCTTCTGGTTAAACCCATGAATTGTTCAGTTTATCTCCAATGATTTCCACTCTTGAATCGGATAAGGTGTTCTAGCTAGTACTCTTGCTCTGCTTCCATCAAGCTAATATAAAATCCTGAATTGCATGCCAGCCTTGTATGTTCAAGTCCCACCCACTTGGACCTGGTTGTAGGATTGCTGCATGATTACTCTACTATCTCTGTAGTGATCTGTGTGGTGTATGGATACTAAGCCAATATCATGTCCTAAATTGATCGTTATTTTTGTTTTCAGTTGAATACATAGGAGGGTTGATCTTTGTGTCTGTCTCTAGCATTCTGGTCCCGACCTGGGAGTGTAAAAAGATAAGGTTCTCTCTAATTTGTTGCAATTAAAAAATATACTGTGAAACTAAATCTGGCACTGAATTATAACCTTGTGATGGATAACGACCTTTTCTTTCTGTCACGTAGTATAATTCAGTTTCAGACTGCTCGGTTTCCAGTTTGAAATGAACACGGGAGTAGCATTCCAGTCCCTGAATAAGTGCGCATCTTTCAGTGCATGAGATGGCAACAAGTCACGATGCTAAATTTTTTTGCTCCGCTGTGGTGTTTTAGCATAGCTTTGTCATGGTAAGCCGGGTAGCTGGACTATGCATCATTGATTAAAAAAGCTCCATTTTCAGTCGATGGATATTTCACAGTCCCTTATTTTTGGCATAGTTTTGCCCTGTTTTTATTGTGAACACCGAAAGAAAGACTTGTGGGGCCAGCCTTTAGTTTGCAAAACTGACAGTTGCATCCATTTTTTTCGACTGTCTTCTGCTCTTGTGAATAGGCCTACCAGTGCTTGCCATGATTTAACCTGGCTCGGTATAAACAGTTATTTGTATCGAGTATTCGAGTAGTTTTTCTGTGTGTGAAACGGTCCCACGTGATACAACTATGGAGAATTCAGATGAACTCGCAACACCCTCTCCTCTGGCGAACCCGCGATCACCGTCTCTAAATTCAAATTTTAAAAGAAGAATTCAGGTGACAACAAGTCAACAAACAAGCCACAGCATTACAGACTTACAGTAGTGGAGTTGGCACATGACAACTGCAGTACATCGCTATACCTTAACAGGAGACCAAAAAAAATATGAAAGCCGACTTCCTTTTCACCTCCCTCCCTCCCTCCCTCCCGGATGGGAATGGCCAGCTGTTCCCAACTGGCGTAAAGGAAAATGAAATCCTCTCGAATTCGAAATGGATCGTGTAAGCCGAGTGAAAGCCCAACACTGACCCAGAAACGTAGCTCGTCGGCCCAGACCGCAGGGCCCTTCTTGCGTCCGAAGAAATTGTATTGTCTGGTGCCAGGCAGGCAGCCAGGCTTCGTCTCGCCCCGACCCGAACCCGTGAAGGGCGGGTATAAAGCGGCGCCACCGCCGGCCCCGAGTCCCCCAACTCGACCATTCCGGCCGTGCCCATCACCCACTCACCGCGAGAGCGCGTACCAAAGCGAGGGTTTCGTGGGTGAGCGGGCGAGAGCGCGATGGCGGCGGAGGGAGAGAAGAGGGGAGCGATGGAGGCAGAGAAGGGAGGGGATGTTGCGGCGACCTCCGAGAAGGGGGAGGCGGCGTCGGCGAAGGGAAAGGGAGTGGCGGAAGCGAAGGAGGTGGCCGGCGGGAAGATGGTCATCCTTAGGAGCTCGCTGCCGGAGAAGAAGCCGTATAAGGTCCCGGAGGCGGCGGCGCGGCTGTCGATGCTCATCGGAGAAATGCTCGACGGAGACTGCGCCAACGACGACGGCATCGTGATCCCGTTCACCGCCACGACTCTGGACTCGGTGTTCGACTACTGCATCAAGCACTTCGAGGCTACCAAGCCCGACTCCGACCCCTTCGCCGCTGCCGCCACCAAGTCCGACCCCAACCCCAGCGCCGAGGCCGGCGGCGGCGTCGGCGGCGTCAACACGGCGGCGTACGAGAACCTGGAGGATTGGGACCGCAAGCTCGTCGACCGCCTCAGCATGGACGACCTCTACGACGTCATGCACGCCGCCAACTTCCTCAACATCAAGGGGCTCCTCGACGTCGTCTACCAGAGGGCCGCCGACATGATAAAGGGCAAGACCCCCGACGAGATCCGCGCCACCTTCAACATCGCCAACGACTTCACCCCGGAGGAGGAGGAGGAGTTGCTCCAGCAGTACGCCTGGATCTTCGACGTTGAGTAGAAGCCTCGCTTCATGCTGCTCTAACATCTCACCAGATCTGCCGGCCTAGCGCGTGTTCTGTGTTCTGCTGCCTCCTTTCTTCTGAAGTCCGTCGTAGTGGTTGCTTCGTACAGTAGTTGTCTCGCTTCGATAGGCTCAGATCAACTGGGTTTACGCACTTCTTAGCATTTTCGTTTCGTCCTGTCGAAGAAAGCAAATATGCGGTGGAAGATTTGAACTGCTTGCCTCAAGTGAATGAAATTTCTCGATCTCTATCCAATGTGTTCTAGGTAGTATTACTGTTGCGTCAGATGATTGAAAGTGCATGTCATGTGTTGTTCAATTCCATTCAACTGCTGGTAGTATCATTTCTGAACCTCTGCAGTTCTGCTTGTATGAAGTTGCATTGAAGATCTCGAACTACTTGCATGAAGTGATTCCTGATGTGCATGTCACTTCTTCTCTCTAATCCCCTGATTGTTCTATCTCTATCCAGTGAGTTATACTTGAGTTATACTCTTGATCGAACAAGGAATTCTAGCTAGTACTCCTTTTCTTCTTGCATAAAGCTAACAATTCTGAAATGGATGCCATGTATGTTCAGATCCATGATAACTTGGTTGTACCATTACGGCATGACAACTCTATCTCTGTACTGTGAGTGTGTGACCTGTTTTCGTTTAATTGCATTCAGAGAAAAAAAAGTAGAACTGTCTGCAGCATTCTGGTACTGATTTGGGTATGTGAAATATTTGCTGAAACTAAATTTTGTAATGCATAAGGATGTTATGTTTCTCTTACCTTTGAGCATAACTCAGTTTCAGACTCGGCTTGATTTCCAGTTTGGTGAACAGGGCAATAGCATCCCAATCCGTGAATATGTTCTGCATCCTTTTTTAGATGATGATGTTCTGCATCTTTCAGTACATGAGTCGGCAACAAGTCATGATAATAAGAAAATTTGTTCCATTGTGCTGTTGTAAAAATTTTCATGCAGAATGACATGGCAACTGGCTTTTTTTTTCGTGTTTTCGATACAGATACATACCGTATATCCTCCTCCCTTTTTTCTCCTTTGATTTCATATGGCGTGAATGTGACATCTTCTGTGAGAAAATCGTCATCTCAAATGCTAAAAAAATATATAAACAATCACACGGAAATATAGCACGCATGATACTAGTGACAATTCTGCATTTTCCCTGGGAGGAACTCTCTAGTATGGCATTATAATTTAGAACTGTCTCTGTTCAGTGGGTGTTCGCATCATGTGGGTGTGACACAGTCATTGCGAAATGCCATTAGATTAAAGACGTGTCGTCCTAAATTTTAGCACAATTATATCATAACTAACTCTTGGCGTAATGGATAAGGATCTTACCTTGTTTAGACCTGATCATTGGCCAGGTCGGATCGAGTTCTTTCGGGTTGTTGGGTCAAAATTCTTGGCCCGCGCCCGGCCCATCACATGGTCGGGTCGGGTCGGGTTCAGGTTTTTACGTTTAATTTTCAGGTTGGATCGGATTTTTTCGGAGTTTAGGTCAAAAATTTTGGCCCGTGCCCGGCCCGTCGTATGGTCGGGTCGGGTTGGGTTGGATTTTTTTCGGGCGGGTTGGGTCGGGTTTATCGGGTCAGGCGGCCCACGATCAGGCTTAACCTTGTCACTTCAGTTTCATGCATGAATTGAACAGACAACAGAGGATTGAGGACATGAGTTGGAGAAAAATGGTGCTACCCTGGAACATAGGCGTTGGACTTTCAAGTGTAGCATTGCGTTTTTTAGCATAATTTTTGTAATAATAAGGAGAGGTAACTTTTTATAGAAATTCTATGGTGAATGGCATGTGAAGCTACTCTGTTTCTAGGTTTCTGATGTAAATCACTATGCAGTATGTAGTGTGACTGATGCGGCATCAGAAATTGCAAAAATGGGCCGAGAGAAGCCCATCAAACACCTCCAGAAACGAAAGCTCGTTTACAATTGAACCCACGGTTCGGAACGAAGAAGCAAATCCATTCGGCCCAGATCGCAGGACCCTTCTTGCGTCAGAAGAAATGAATTGACTGGTAACAGCCAGGCAGCCTCCAGGAGGACTCGTCTCGCACCCGGCCCCATGAAGCGCGGGTATAAAGCGGCGCCACCGCCGGCCCCGACTCAATCATTCCCGGCGTGCACAACCCCACCCTGCCACCCACTCACGGCGAGCGCGCCTAGCGAATCGAGGGTATCGTCGAGCGAGCGAGAGCGCGATGGAGGCGGCGGAGGGAGAGAAGGGAGCGATGGAGGCGGAGAAGGGAGAGAAGGAAGCGCTGGTGGCGGCGAAGGGGGCGCCAGTGGAGGAGAATGGAAAGGGAGCGGAGGGAGCGGCGGAGTCCGATGAGGAGATGCGGGAGGTGGCTTCGGAGAAGGGGAAGGCAGTGGAGGAAGCGAAGGAGGTGACCGGCGTGAAGATGATCACCCTGCAGAGCGCGGACGGGGTGGAGCGCTGCGTGTCGGCCGTGCCGGCGGAGCTATCGCTGGTCCTCGGCGGCATGACCGCAGATGGATGCGCCAACACGGTCATCCCGCTCGCAAATGTCGCCACGGGGAAGACTCTGGACACGGTGATCGGGTACTGCATCAAGCACGCCGCCGACGGCGCCGAGCCCATCACTGGCTACGCCGACCCCAGCGCCGCGGCCGGCAGCGGCAGCGTCGGCACGCTGGTATCCGAGGACCTGGAGAAGTGGGACCGCAAGCTCGTCGAGGACCTCAGCGCGCGCGGACGACCTGTACGACCTCCTCATCGCCGCCAACTACCTCGTAATCAACGGGCTCCTCGACGTCGTCTGCCAGAAGGCCGCCGACATGATCAAGGGCAAGACCACCCAGCAGATCCGCGACACCTTCAACATCATTAACGACCTCACCCCGGCGGACGAGGCGGAGTTGCGCCAGCAGTACGCCTGGGCCTTCGACGAGTAGGAGCCTTCGAACCCACTTCATTCGGCTGCTCTAGCATCTCACATTCTCACTAGATGTGCCGGCCTAGGCGTACTGCTGTTCCGTGTTCTACCTTGCTTCTACCGCGTCCTTCCTCTTGACGCGCATCGTAGTGGCTGCATGGGGATTTCTAGTTCGCGAGCGCGCGCCACGAGCCTTCCCAGCGATCGATCTCCGACATGATCGAACTTTCCTTTTTTTGAAAAGTTTTATTTTCTGCAATTTTCTATTTTTAGAAAGTTATAAAGTTGTATATATAACTTTTGTATATAAATTTTATGTCCAATATTTTTTTAAAATATCTTTTCAGTGAAACTGTTTCCATTGTTATTAGACAACTTTTGAAAAAAAAATTAGGCATAACTTATCCTTATAATTTTAAGAATAAATTCTTAGTGATAACATTTGATCACAAGTTCACATGAGAATAGTGCAAACAAAGTTTACGAGTAAAATTATAATGAAAATTTCTCCGCATAAATTTTCTAACACAACTTTATAAATAATTTGTGCAAGCAATCAACGTCATCATAAAATTATAATGAACGTTAGGTAGTCAGATGGGGGAGTCCTAGGTGGACCCTGCGCAGTGGAGCGCGTCACGCAAATCGTCCGCCAGCATCCGCTCTAGCGAGCGATGGCTGAATTGGATTTGCGTGGCTGCATTGGTTCGTAGTTATCTAGCATTCTTGTGTAGATATGTTCAGATCAACTTGGTCTACCACTTGCTTACTGTTTCCGTTTTGTCCTGTCGAAGAAGAACCGAATGGAACGTGTGGTGGAATTTTGAACTGCTGCCTGAAGGATGAAGTGAATAATGAATATCCACATCCTGATTTCCGGTCATTTTCCGTTTAATCTCATGAAATTGCTCTAGTTTTCTCTGCACTATATGTGTTCTACCACCATCGATTGATTGGGTTCTACCTATTGCTGCTGATCGTCTTGCATGACGGGCATGATTCTTTTATTGCCGAAATGCATGCCATGTTTTGTTCAGTTCAGTGCAATTGGCGGCTGTATGATAGCTCAACCTCTGCAGCTCTGCTTTTATTTAGTTGCAATGACTGCATAAAATGCCCTGATGTGTCGTTATTTTCTATTTATGACATGATTTTCTCAATCTCCGGCCAATCTGTTCGACTACTCTTTATCGATCTGCTTGCATGAAGTGAATGTAATCCTGAAATGTGTGTAATTGGTGGTAGCATGGCTGGTGACTGCATGTCTGCATGATTACTGCCCTGCTATCCCTGTAGTGATCTGCTTGCATGAAGATGGAGCAAGTATTCTATCCTCAATTTGATGTTGTTTTTGCCTGATAACATTCTGTTCAACAATACCAGGAATGTTGCTCTGCATCTCTGTCTCTACTCTCTAAGATTCTAATACTGATTTGGCATGTGGGTCATACAAGCATGTCTTTGTTCTCTCTAAAAGATTTGAATGCAACTAAATGCTTGTTCTATCATATTTAAGTGTAATTCAAGTTCACTGTGCCTAGTTTCTGAGTATGAATTGGTCAGGGGAATAGCATTGCAATCCCTGAACGTGTTCTGCACCTTTAAGTACATGAGTTGGCAACAGGTCATAGTATTGGAACATAGTACTAGTAGTATATATGTATTCTTATATATGTATTCCATTGTGCAGTTTTGGCATAATCTTGTCATGGTGACTGGTGAGGTGTAGTAGCTGCTGCCTACAGAAATACATACAGAATGACATGAGAACAGCTAACTGATTGTGTCTTCTCTGTTTTGGATACTGAACATGCAGTTTCTTTTTTCTTTCTTTATTTTTGCCATCATGTAGCGCGAATGTGACGTGTGGTCAGTGTATCTTAAACACTGCATAAATAGTCACATACTAGCTTGTTACGTGATAGTGTGAATGTGTGATACGAGTGAAAGTTTTCCTGCAGACTTGCAGAGGCACTGAGGCAGCGTGATAACTGTATTCCTTTTCCTACGGTTTACACTGGGCTAGCAAGGCCTGAAAATAAACTGCAAGCAAGGCACAAGCACAAGCACAAGTGGAAATAAACAGCAACATCCTCTCCCAAATCAAGTCTCACTGAATTATGGCACAATGCGGATACACATCACGAGATTCACAGCAATCCACGAACGAAACCATCAAGTCAACCAACAAATCTTCAGAGGAAGTAGTAGGAGAGCAGAGGCGCGGCCACAGCGGCTACTATGGCGAACGCCGAGACCGGTGACCCAGCTGCCGCCGACTTCGATGTGCCTGGGCTGTTAGCTGCCGGTGCCGATCCGGAAGGGGGTGCAGGACCTTCAACATGAAAGCAGAGTAGTGAGACGACGAAAGGCGGCAGGAACCCAAGTTTTCTTCAGTTTAGAACTTGTTTCAGGCGCTAAATTCAGACGACGTTCAGAATTTGAGGACCGAACTTTCAGGGCACACAGGCGATGATGTGTTATTGCTTATCAGTGAGCATGACATAACATACGAAACGGATTTCCACATCATTTATCTTGTGACACTTGTCATCCCTAATCAGCAGTTTAGATCATCTAGTTGCGAATATAATAGGCGTCCGAGTTAAGAAGGTTTTGATGGATACAAAATTGACTGCCACCTATGGTGTCACATACTATGGAATTGGCCATCGGTATCTAGGAAGCGCTAACACCTGTCACGCTATGCAAGTTTCATTCCAAAGAACAGAGGAGTCAAATTAGTACTAGTACACAAAGGAGAAAGGTGCCATCTGGCCTAGAGATGTTAGTGATGATTCAGATTACACGTTATTATCTTATAAATAAGGTTTTCACATATAGATGGCTGTCAATGTGTCAAGACAAACTTCAGAAAATCCATTCAGTGTTATTTAGAAGTTGGAACCATTTTGCTGCTAAGAAAGCTAACACTACTGTCACCATCTAGCCACAATTTCAGCCCTATTTTAGACCAAAAATCGTACATAGGATTTCAACTGGATCTTTCTGGTCGTTTCAAAGAATAAGAAAAAAAAACACCGTGACCTTTGGTGCTTGGCATCTTTTAGACTAAAATAAAGTTTAACATTTAGATAAGATGGAACTGAAATTTCGCAAAGTAGATCTACTAAAAATAATTCCAAAATGGATAAATCGTTTTGCAAAAGCTGAACAAGTAAAAGAGGACAGAGGAGTATCTGTTACCTTCAGTAGGAGAGCCGGGCATTTTGACTGCAAGGAAAAATAAGGAATAACAAATTAAACCAAAAAAGCTAAGATCTCAAGAACAAAAAACCAAAATGTAGAGTTTTACTCATCACAAATTTAACACATGAAAGAAAGCCTACATCAAACCGGCCAATATATTGTTTCTTTCAAGAAAAGGGTTCTTGTCTGGGGGTGGGGGTCCAAAAGAAGAACTGAAGAAGCATGAGCAGCCACGATAACGAGAGAGGTGAGGTTGTGGTATTGCTTACTGTTGCAGTTGCTGAGGGCGGCCGGGTTCTCGCCGCACGCGGCGGGGAGCGTGGCGGCGCGGGTGAAGTTGATCACGGCGCCGTTGTTCTGGCCGAGGGCGGCGCAGAGGCAGGTGACGGTGGCCGGGCTCTTAAGGGCGGCCTTGACGCCCGCGCAGCACTCCTTGGCCGGCCTGGCCTGCGTGCTCTCCTGCTGCACGTACGAGAGGCACCCGATGAGCCCGGTCACCGCCGACGAGCAGTCCACCGCCGAAGCCGGAGCCGGCGCCGGCGCCTGCGACGCCGCGCCGGACGCGAGCGCGAGGACGGCCACCGCGGCGGCGGCGGCGAGCAGGCACGGCATGCCGAGGCCGAGGCGCGCCATGTGTGTGGTCGGTTGGAAAGGGGAACGCCGCGACCGAGCGCGAGGGATTCAGGGATGGAGGTTGGAAGTTGGAGGGAGGAAATGGCAGGTCAGCTGGCGCCGGGGTGGGGGCCTGGGGGCGGCGGCGCGCGGGTTTTAAAGGCGGCGGAGTCGTCGGCTGGGCTCCCCCGTGGCCAGCGCGGACGACGACGAGGTATTATAGGGTGCAGTTGGCGTCGGGCGGGACTAGCCTAGGGGAGAGTGGGAGACGCGCCTATCCGTCGGTATCTGCGGATATTCAGTTGTGCGCTGCCGCTACACGCCTGGAAGATGGCCCGAACGGCTAACTGAAAAGACGAGAGAAATCCGCTAGAGGCGCGCACACGTCGTCCGCCGCCGGATCCGCTGGCGATCGCGACGGCGACGACGCGGCCGCGGCGCCGCCACGTCCCCATTCTTCTTCCTCCCCAACCATAACGGGCATGCAACCTACCTCGCCAGGGCCTGACCAGACGGGGGCACCGTGCGCCGCCGTAACGTGCATTCGGCCGCTGGCTGTTTCTGTTTGCATCGCCATGTTCCGCTAGACATTTGCAACGAACTGACATGGCTCTGGGCACCAAATACTGGTGTGATCGCGTGCAACGGCATGATGCGGCCATGTGATGGATCGGACCGGGTCATCTTAATTCCAGGCTGCGCGGCCGCTGCACATGCGGCTTTGGCATCTGGCCGGGGGCGATACAATGCAAGTATAAAATTGCTGCGCACTTCATTCCGAATGCATGCTGCCATTTGTTTGGTTATCCATTGCTGTGAGTGAGATCTCCAGCTAGCTCTAGCTAAGAGCCTAAGATCACCTAATCAGTACGTTGGGCCTGCCGATAGAATTATTCAGTGGTCAATAGAATGAAGTAGTTTGTTGATGGAAGGCTAGAGCTGTATTTAATTAACAGTTGTTTATCAGCTGGTGGCGTTGCTGACCAATCTCTCACATAAAAAAAAACACTTGACAAAGGGAATGTGTACGTTTAGCGAACAGCAACGGATAATACAACTGGAGGCACGTTTACCATTTTGTCTATGATAATATACGAGTACTTTGCGCGCGCCTAGCCATCATTAGATTAAGGTAGGATGTCATTAATACATATAAATTTAGCATCAACGTGACAATTGGAAATGTTAGTAGGGAGTATATAGTACATTACAATTATTTCTCATGTATAATACATAACTACATATTAGTACAGAAGCGCTACTGCCTATCGTATTTTCTGGTATAGGCGGTGCTGAATGTGAAGTCCCTGGGATGGTTGTGTTGTTCCTGACCTGCAATCATTGCAATTTAATTCGAATTCGCGATAAATTGATGTCAGATTGCAAGGTATGGAGGTAGGTGCAGATGATGGCAACCTGTTTTCATTCTGACTTGGTGCTCTAAGCAGCGGCATGGTTTTCCTTTGGTCTTGTTTGTAATGAAGACTAGGAGTAAATCCTTTCTTGCATTATATTGGAAGTAGCGTGCCCTGCTTTGCAGATACCCCTTTGTAGGCTTTGCTTCTCTCAAGATTGGTAAATCATAACATGTATATGTTTGACACAGGCATGCTATTTTTTTTGTTGCAATACAAACTTAGTTAATTGGAATACATGGTTACATATTGCTAGAAAGATGGTACAGCCTAACAATTTTTTGGGGGGGCTGATGAACCTGACTCTGAAGTCTCTGAGATCTTGCCGGTTCCTGAAATATATAAGGAAATATGGATGATGCTTACCTCTACTGAGGTTTTTTTTTGGTGTTCTAGGAAGTGTCTTGACCTTGCCTTTTTTTATTTAATAAAGGCCGGGAGCACGTCTTTCTTTGGATTGAACTGGAAGAAGTTTGTTCTACTGGTAGTTTGATTGCTTCTGCAAGAATAAGGAGTTTGGATGAGGAGACAAATAAAATTGAAGAAATTGCTCAAGTAACAAAAGGAATAAATGCAATTATAGGGAATAGGTTTGTGATTCTGCTCATGTTGTTTTATTTTGGTTGATAAATATGCCTGTACTTCAGCTTTGTGTGTGCAGGTGAATTGGAAATTAGTTCTATGACTTACATCTGTCTCATATGAGTGCTCAGAAGCTTCTGCTATAGTCGATGTTGGTGTTGTGCCTGGTACTGAGGTACTGCTAGAAGCGTCCTCTTCGGTGATCTCATTTGTAAATGAAGGAATTGCTGATTTGGCTTCTGATATTGCAAGTTTAAACAGTAAAATGGAAGTGCAGAGATAAGATTGTTGTAAATTGCAAGGCATGTGAATGAACATCAAATTTAGGAATACAAAGTAGGAAGGGCTGTGTGCATTTCGTAGGTAAAAGAAGAGATTAAAAAGGTACTCATCATACCTATTTGTGTATATAAATAGTTTTGTTCGTGATCATATGAAACAAGTGTAGAGCATATATATATTATTTATAATAGACCAGGAACATATATATATTATTTATAATAGACCATGGAATGTAAATAGGTAATATTTATTTTTCTGCTAGCAGGTACCTAACAGAAGCATACAAGGACATTATCTAATCTGGCCTATGCTGAATATTTTCAAGGTGCAACTATATATTCTTAGCAAGAGAGTATCTGAGGAACAATTGTTTTTATTTACCTCAAATTGAGCCATGCAGGCATTTCCTTGTCCCTTGTCATTGCATCATCATGACCATTTGAATGCCTTTATTTGCACCAACACATATAAAAAAGAAGGTACGTAAGAATTGTGTCGATTGGCAACGTACCCTATATATGTAGTTTAGTGGACTAAATTCTTGAAGATGGGCCACGCAACCTGCAGAAACCAAATCAATCAATCAAGGTGTAAAATGAAAAGTTGCATATAGTTGTACAAAATTTAAAGTACATAGCTCATAGATTAGTGGAGGTAGTAGAATAAAAATTGCAAGAAGTAATGGATCCATCAAATAAATTGCGAAAAGAAAGCAATAGTTGTTGTCAGGTAAAGAAACAGAATATGTATTTCCTATACTCTTTTATATTAAATAATACATCAAAATCTATTAAACCAAAAAGCAAAACACAGAAGCGTTAGTCTTGGCAGAAACCAAGAAGTAATGACTTGGTAATAGAATAAAAAAAAGTTTTCCTAAAAAAGGATTATTCTCCTTGCTTAAGGTGAGAGTGAGATGCTGCAAAACCTGAACACCACAAGAGTAGCTTCATACCTGTCAGCTTGCAATCAGCTATTTTTTTTTCTTTGGTACACTATACACATCCGAAAACACTACTCGTATCATACTGCATTAGGGAGCTATATAGATCATGCTAACTGAAGTAAATAGGAATGAATGAAGTGGTGGGAAAAAAAAGGAAGAAAAAAAAAGAGCAGGAACTAAATACATAAGAACTTTTAGCCATCAACACAGTGGTGTGTACACAGAAAGCACAATAGTTCGATTATAAGCAGCCACCACAAAAGGTAGTAGTACACCATCATAGGAGAAGGATCTGGTGCACAGCTTTATCTCAAAGAGCTTTGTAAATCAATAATATCTATGTCGAAATTAGAAAACCAAATATGGCAACTGAAATTTTATTTCCTTGTGATATAAAAAGGATAATGTCCAGTGGTTGAGTATTCACATGCAGTTATGTAAGAGCTTTTAGTAGAGATAAATCATAAATGTCAAATGGTTGAGTATTCTTCTGCAGATGTAATAGCATTTAGCAGGAGCAAGAAGCATGATTGTCTTGTTAATCTCACCTGGATGTGGCAAACTATCCTTAGCTACAGCTGGTGGTGGTGATCCTGGCCAGGAAATCCATAATAGTATGGTGAGAAGTATGGTTACATTAGACTACACCATGCCACAAACACATATGCTGAGCTTAATCGCAAAGGCTAGAGAATAAAGAATCATTTCTCCTTTGTCAATGCAAATTTATAGTTTGCTCTGAATTTGATACAAGAAAGGCATATATGCATGTCCAAGGTATTTTTAGCTTGTTAAATTTAGTGCTTGAAGCAATAAGACTCGTATCCAAGGTAGAATTATTACCTTAAGCAATGCAAATAGCCTGAATGTGTCTTCTTGTTTCCATCAAGTAGGACTCCTTGTCAGCTGCATATGTAGTCACTTTTATTCACATTTGTGCAGAAATCAGGACATGATTAATAAAGGCCAAAGGATAAAGAATCATTGCCTATTTATAAATGCAGATATGTAGTATGCTGAACTTAACATAAAGCCGGTGTAGGAACATGTCTAAGGTATTTTAGCTTGTTAAATTTATTGCTTCAAAAAATAAGATTTATATCCTAACTGTAATCATTACCTTAGACAAGGCAAGTAGCCTGAATGCATCTTCTTGTTTCCATTAAGTAGGACTCCTCTTATCAGCAGCATATGTAGCCACTTTTATTCTTATCTCTGCAGAAATCTGGGCCTGGTTAATTGGTCAGTGTTGCTGGGGCAAACGATCAAACATATGGCGTGCACCTCCATGGACAAAATCACACGTTAGTTTTGCACGGGCAAATCATCAAACACTTGGTGTGTATCCTCCATTGATGAAGCACTTGTGGATAGCAGGGGACGGAATTGGAGCGGATGCAGTTGCAGACCTCGCCGCAGCCAGATGGACGAACTTGAGGTAGTTGAGCAGGGCCCTGCGTGGTCCACCTCTTCCAAGGAGGACGATGTGGTAGTGGTGGACGACTCCTGCGCATCCCTCACCGACGACCCCGCCTTGTCATCCCTGAATGCAGCTTGCAGCAGTGCGCATTAGAAAATGGCAGCGAAACCGCACCTGGTAATCGTCGCCGAACTCCTGGAAGAAGGCGGCTTGATGGCCTCGGCGGACGCTCGGTGCACGCCGCCCGCGTCGCTCATCAGGATCAGCACCTTCTTGGGTGCCTTGGCCCGCGTCACGGCCTTGTCCACCTCGCCTACCCCATCCACATCCGCTCCACCCCCGCCACCGGCGTTACCCCCTCTGCCCTCGCCTCCGCCGAGGCCCAGCCCGAGGGACACGAACCCGAGCAGAGCAATTTGGTTTCCGTGCAGGCGCACGAGCAGCGCGAACTCGTCCCACATCCGATGGAGGCGCGACGCGGCGGAAGACGAAGGGCCCGGGGCGGACACGACGGTGGAGAGCGCGCGGGCGCGGAAGGAAGGAGGCATGGTGGGGGGAGGGCCCGGGGGAGGCGGAGACGGCGGCGCTTGGGAGGGGCGCGGAGAGGAAGGCGGCCAGGAGCGCCGGCTCGGCAGTCGGCACGGCCATCACGGGTGCGGATGGGAGCAGGGAGGTCAGCCTGGAGACATTCGAGTGTGGGGACACAACGGTGGTGGTGGTGCGGGGGAGAGGGGAAGATGAGCCACACAACCAGGCGGCGAAAGAAGCGGCCGATGGGCGGTCGCCGCCGCTAGTGCTTGGCTGCGAGCTCGAAGACGCGGCGATGCAGACGATGATGGCGTTGATGGCGAGGTGGAGGTACGACGGCGGACGGTTTGGCCGAGACTATGGAGCAGGATATAGGCAAGCGAGAGAGACGAGAGAGGTGTAGCGGGAGGCAGCACAGTGAACGGCACGGCGGCCGGACCTGGCAGAGGCGACCGGGTTGGAGAGCACGAAGACGACGGGGACGGTGAGGAGCACGTGGAGGAGGAGGCTAGGGCGCGGATCCGGCTGTCCGGGCGGCGCGGAGCAGGCCGCGCCCGCGCCCCTGAGGCAGCGAGGCGAGGCCATGGCGAACGCCGTCGCGAGCCCCAGGAACCAGAGCAAACGCTCTGCTGCGCGAGAGCGGGATAAAGTCACGGGCTGCCGACAGGCCGAGAAGCTTCCGACCAATGGGGTGACATCGCGTGGAAGGGGGGGTGGGAGAGCAGCAAGAGCCGAGCGATGCAAATCGGACGGTCGAAATTAATTTTGCTATCATGGACAGGCTGGGAGGCAACGGAGCGGTGCGCGTTTAAAAGTAGTAGAATTTTTTTTTACCGACGTATACTCTAGCCGGCCGCCGAGCAGTGCGGCTCTAAAGATATAGAAATGCTTACGCCTGTTGTGAAGCTGTCCCCTGATGGATTCAAATGCTCTGTCCACAGTTGACAATACATGCATCTCTTATCTATTTGGCAGGCCCACACCAACCAAACGACGCTTTTTTTTTTCAGATTTGCTTCTCGTCGATCGATTGAGGAATTGGTTTTCCGTCAATCGACGTCCAGAGACGTCGGATTAGCGTCGAACGGGTGAGATCGACTCATATATATTTGAGGTAAAACTGGTACGCTGTGGGTTTAGTTGTGCCCGATTCTGTTATATCAAGCGCGATTGTGATTCCATCACCAGGTTCACTCGCTAGCTCTTGTTTACTTTTGCCTTTCGCATTTCTCTCTCCCGTCACGACATGTGAGATCCGGATCGAGGCATTCATAGTGGCAAGCCGGCAGAGGCCAGCATGCAGAGCGCAGAGGCGTGCGGCCCCTGGCGAAGTAGCGGAGGCGCGTCGGAGCGTGCGCCCCTCCCTCCTTCACCTGCGCGCGCCGCCATGGTTGCTCCGCCCTAGACTGCGGCCGGTGGTGGCGAACTGAATGCTGAAGCTAGCGATTGACGAGTCACCGATGCCGACGCGCCTTGCCATCCCTGCCTCTCACGTCCCTCCCCTCCGAGTACCTCTCCATCTCCGACCTCTCTCAGTGGCTCAGGGCATCTCAGATTCCAGCCTCCTGGTACTACTACTTTCCAGTCCTTCCTCTCGTCTGCATTGTTAGTTACTTTGCTAGGTTCGGATGGGATATTGCATTATGCAAGTTTTATCGGCAAATGAAGAGGAAATTTAGGATTTTCTCTTGTTTAATCTGTGATTTGCAGTCAGCATGTGCTTTTGCTTAAGTATTTGTCGATTCTAAGTTAATTGTTTGTTTGATTTCAGGTCTGTTGTTGATGGAATGGCATATTTGGGTGTCGATTTGGTGCTTGCTATGTCAATTTGGGGCTTTTCATCTATGTTCTGCACAACGTTGATTTGAGTACAGAGATAGGTGAGGAAAGTTCAGAGCAACACGATCACCAGTCACATAATCCTATGTTGTTTGGTAGTGTCACTGACGACCTTATTCTGATTTTACTTGTGTCTATCTTTCAGTGTAAGCATGTGGAGCAAGTTGATTTTCTCACTTGCCTGATACATTAAGCACAGACTTTTTAAAACTGATTTCAAGACTAAGGTATGGTTACACAGAGGCTTAGAATTTTGTGAGCATGTGAAAGACATAACTTGTTTTTTAGTGTTCCCTGTTTGTGACCTGATCAATGATGGATCTAGACATAGGCTGCTAAGGTCTTTTTTTCATTTCATTTGGGGTGAGATCTTGCTAGTTGTGTAGTTAATCTAGATATATTAGCAAATGGGCGTTTCATGTTTCAATAAGTTTTGAGTTTTATGTTTCCTGAAATTTATGTCTATTATTTTTTTACATGAAGCTGTAATTTGTTGTCCAACTAAAAGATTGAGATCGAAAAAAATTGAATATCCCTTGTTCTAATATTACACCATTTGCGCTCTAGATTTATCCATTTCAATATACTTATTGGGTACTTTGGTTATGTAAATCTCAATTGTAGTATTTTTTTTCTTATTCTACATGCCATCTGAATTGTTGGTGCCAAAAATTACCTATTATGGATGTGGAATATTATTATTAATGTTTATCTTTGTACTATAATCTTGTGGCAAGCAGTACCATAATCTTGTGACTAAGTCTGAATTTTTTCTTGCTTTTTTGCTTGACTGTACATTAGAGGTTGTAAAGCAAGGCTTTTAGCCATCGTTCTTGCTTCATGTTCTTTTTGCTTTTTTTCTTCATCCCAATGATTATATTTGGTTCATCAATGGTCTGCAGTTATAAGGGAAATTTTCTGGTATGAATTAGTTTTGTTTTACAGACAACAAATTTGATCATACGGAAATACCACTGTATATTTTTAGTTTACAAAAAAAATACAACCACAGATTACTGGTATTGTAGTCAGCATATATGTACTTTTATACTATGATGCAATAATTTTTTTGAGTAAGAACATATAAACCATAGATGGTGTGGTCCGAGGACTCCACCTCAAGGGTGATAGTCCTGCCAGTGAGGATCTTTGATCAATATTTGCATGCTACCCCTTTCAGGTGGAGGACAAGGTGAAGAGTACTTGTGTAACATTGGAACTTCTATTCTTCTAGGTTGTTCGTGCATAACGATAGATCTTTTTTGCAAGTGTTTAGTAAGGCCATACAAATATTTTCATATACAATATATTTCCTTTTGGAAGCGTGTAGTAAGCCACAGAAATACAATTTTCATGTAACACTTGTTATGTGTGACTGATTTTTAAATTTTTCAGGGGCTGTCTACAAGGATGATGTTACTCTAAGCTTGAAAATTAAAGTATGGTATTTTTAGAGCAACTTGTGTCTATAACTATTGACTTCATGATTCATTTTTGTCAAGCATATTAAGTCTGTAGCGTTGTTATAATCTTCAGCTGTCACCTCAATATATGAACCATTTTGAGTTTGGATGCTTGGAATACATTTAATCATTTCCCAAAGAGGTAGCCTTATTGTGTTCTCCACTTCTCCATGTGTTTGTTTCACTTCTTTGTGTGTTTTGAAGAGACGAAGTAGCTGATTGCAGCGTTGAGGCATATGATTTGTTGCAAAGAAAATTTGTATGTAACTTTTTAATTGTTTTTTATCTGTATTTTGTTATCAGCCCAAAAAATTACATGAAACTTTTTATTTATTGTTTTTATCCGTATTTTGTTGTCATCTAAAAAATTTACATGTAACATTTTTATCTCTATTTTTTTTGCCAGCCTAAGAATTTACTTGTAACTTTTTATTTGCTGTTTTTCCTATATAGGTGTTGTCATTCTAAAAATTTACATGTAATTTTTTTATTTATTGTTATATTTTGGCCTTCTTTATTTAGCTGCTAAAATGGAAAGACACAAACAAACATGAAGTTGCTGGGCTAGGATGACTGCTAGAGACGTAGGCCTGTAAAATCAATAGATTTACTTTTCAAAAGAAAAAATCCACTTAACATGCCCCAAACAGAACAAAAAGCAATAGGCCCGATGGCCCACAGATAACAAACTAGCCATAATGAATCCGCAACGAAGACAGTTGCGTGCCGATATGATGGATCTTAACTAGCGCATAACTATCATCTGCGGGCCGAATAGCATCCATATTCCATCCAACAGAAGCAGTCATAGTGATTGACAGATAACAATATCTCAATCGCTCGACGTGAAGACAGACCCTCTTTTTTTTCAGAGATATACAGGGAAAAGCTGGTTGTGTAAATATCAAATTCAATGATCTACTGCCCAACTTTCCTAAGCTTGTTCCCTCTACAAGATGAAACTCACACTAAGATATTTGAACTAGCTAAACGTGTCATTGCTCGTGCGTGCTAGTACCTAGTCAACAGCCGGTCGGATGACCAGCTTGCTAGCTACCTGCCATGCGCTAGAGGCGATAAACTCAATGTGCACATCAATCGCAATGGCTCTCAGCGCTGCATATTTAACCAACAACCGTTGCTTGCACACTCCAAGATGGTACGGTAGACAAGCTAGCGTACACACGAGAGTTTCACCATTACATTTTGGGATTACATTTTTCGTAGCAATCTTCAAGGATCAACCCCCCAAGATGTGCTTTACCGTCAGGCGTCAACAGCGTCTTGAGGAGCGCCGTCGGGAAGAGGAGCTCAAGAGGAAGAAAAAAGCAGAGGAGAAGACGCTGTGCTTCCGTATTCGGAGGAACATGGCGGTCAATGAGATGGAGGAAGGTAGGAGGATCAGGATGGCTGAACGCGAGAGGGCTGCGAGGGACGCTAAGGCGGCGGCGAAGGGGAAGGAGAAGAAGAGAAGGTTAGAGGAGGAGGTGAGGAAGGAGCGGGAGAAGATGAGGAAAGAAGAGGAGGAGAAGAGGGTGCGAGCCGAAAAGCAAAAGCTCAAGAAGAAGGAGCGGAAGAAGCGCGAGGAGGAGGCGAAGAAGAGGCGCGAAAAGGAGGATAATGAGAAGAAAAAGAGGAAAGAGGAGTTGAAGAAAAAGAAGAGCATAAAGAGAAAATAAAATCAGGTGATATCTTAGGTATAACGTGTCAGTGCTCGCTGCTGCATTTCCTCTCTTAGTTCTGTTCATGCATGTGACGTGGTAGTTACTGTTCGTGAACGGTCAGGCTAACTACGGATTGATTGGTTCGGATTTCTACCGTGTGTTGGTTATCAGCTCCCTTTTTATCCGGTACATACATGACCATTTCTCGTCCTCCTACACGGCCGGCGAGTAGATGGAATGAATCATCACAGGCCGCCACCTGCCCGGTTGGCCCGCCAGACGAAAGGCCGCGCGGGGGTCTCGCGAGTCGCGACTTGGGCCGCTATCTCTCACAGGTGGACTGCCCACCCGACGCAGGCCCAGGAGACGCTGCAGAACCACGATAGGCTGGCATCCGTGGCCCATCCGTTCTTTCCAACGCGAGGGCTGGAGCCCATACAGTTTCCAGCTCCACATGTCAGTGGCCCAACACTTGTCATAAAACAATTTTCATTTTTTTTTTCAACGGCAAACAAATTCTCCTGCCAATACACATCGATCACGGGGCAGGCGGATCTTAAGCGGGGAGCTACAAGAAAACGACACAGCACTAGTAGTAGCTAAACGCCTCGGTACAAACTACAAACGTCTAATGTAACACTGAGCAGGAACTTATGACACGTCATCGACACAACCATCGTCGGCAGGCCGGCGCAAATGGCCATGAACATCCACCTCTCTGGTTCTCTCTCGAAGCCGCAACATCGTCGTCAACCTCTCCTCTTCGTCCTCACATGACCGAGCAGGAGTTGGGGTTCTCGTCGTTGAACATGTCGGTGAGGTGGTCGTGCGGCCGGCCGAGCTGCTGCTGCTGCTGCTGGACGCTGGGCACGTAGCCGGGCTCCGCGCTCCGGACGTAGCCCGGCGGGGCGCGCTTGTCGTAGGTGCCGGCGACGTACGGCTGGCTCACCAGGCTGTACGGCACGTACGGCCAGATCTCGGCCTTCTTCCCCGTCGACTGCGCCTTCTTCAGCACCTTGCCGGCCTCCACGTACCCGACCACCGTCACCTTCTGCTGCTTCCGGTTTATCTCCACCGACTCAACACCTGAAAATGGTCGTCGGAAATGGCAATCTAATGTTCAGTTCATCAGCAATCTAGCGTGTAATGATGACCGGTGATGCCCATATGGAATCTGAATTTTGACATTTCTTTCAGTTTCGGAGGTGTTTCAGTGAGGACTAAAACGTTTCAGTTTCAGAACGCCAAAGCCACAGTGCACGGCACTAGCTTGTTGCAAGTTTTGTATGCCGGCTCAAAGGGGGACGGCGGCGTGCTTTGCATCTCTACAGTAAACGAGGTGAGTGACGAGAAGCAGCAGTTTTTGCAGGCAACAAAGCCCCGTAGAATTTTCAGTATGTATACTACCTATTTCTTACAAATCGACGAGGCTCGTGGTTTATTTGTAATTTTTTTACTGTCTAACATTTCAGTGGACAAATTTCACATTGAAACGAAAATTTGGAGAGCAACAAGGCTTTTGAAAAAAATTGGAGCACGCAATGCAAAACATATCAACAGTCATCAAGAGAGAAACAGAGAGAGGACCTTTCATGGAGGAGAGGGCGCTCTTGACCTTGAGCTCGCAGCCCTCGCAGTCCATCCTGACCTTGAGCTCCACAGTCTGCAGCTGCTTCCTCTTCTTCGTCTTCTCGTGGCCATGGCCCCCGCTCCCTCCCAGCAGTCCCGACAGGTACTCCAAGGTGCCCCCCATGGCAACTCGCAAGAGAACTCGCTCACACTCGCAAGGCACACACCACTACACCAGCACCAGTCAGAGGCTCTGAAGAACTAGAGAGTACAGAGAGGCCAAGGTGGCCATTTATACACTCAGCAGAAGCAAGCCAGCAACAAAGCCTGGTGGGCAGTGACGGAGTGACCGGAAGCGACAGAGCCTTGGAAAAGGACTATGGAAATGGCCAGCCTCTCTCTTTCCTTACAGCAGTTTTTGCGTTGATGTGATGAGGACAAGATGAAACCAATGATGTGAAGAAAGGGAAGAGAAGGGGAGAGCTCCCTGATGAGAGGTACAGTGCCTCTCTATGGTCTCTGCCTGTCACCCTGTGTCTGTGTTGCCCAACCCTACTAGCTACTAGCTGTGTGCAGCAGGCACTCTCTCTCCTGTCCATAGCCCTTTTGAAAAGCAGATGGCCAGGGCCAAAGCTGTGAGTGTGAGCTGAAGAAAGCTACCAGCACCAGCAAGGAAAGGCCTGCCCTGGCCCATGGTAAAGACCAGCTGCAGGAGCCAGAAAGGTCTCCAGAAGGGAAATGGGAGCAAAAGGACAAACCGAAAAGGGAGGTGTGGTGCCACTGTACAGTCTGGACTTGACGCAGATATTTGTTGCAGGAGAAGAAGAGAGTGCTTTGCATTGGATCGATCGAGCTGTAGTAGATGGGGAATGGGAAGCATAGCAAGCAATCGAGCTGTATTTCCTTCTCGGTTACATGCGATCGCGGCCTGCCGGTTGTTTTGTTTCAATCTGAATTAACGTTCCGCTGGAGCCGTAGGTTTTCAGGCTGCGAACACGTCCGCGGATTCATGTCGTGCCAGGGATCGAACGGATGATGCTTGTGTCGCAACAAAACCGGCGCGCGTTCCTGTGTCGATCGAGTTGAGCTCGTGCGGCATAGTCCTACGGGCTACGGCCACGGCCGGTGGCCGGTGATCAGGTGATCACCGATCAGGAAGAGCGCCCCGCGCGACGGGCGCCACATGCCGAGCCAGGTCTGCCGGCCTGGCCTTGCGCTCGACCCGTCGACCCGTCCCTGCGTGCGCGTGGCGTGGGCGCCTTCCCTTTCCATCTCGGGCGACAGACAGCCGAGCGGCACTGTCGCCGGCCGGTGTCGCGTTGCTGCACCAAACTCTCTGATGACTCTATCCATGGCCCAAAACGCAGCCCCTCCGACTCGGAGTCGGAGCCTTTCCCGGCGTAGCTTTCGATCGGGTGCGCACTTAAACGCCGCACTGCTTGCTAGCTGTCAGTTCATCACGCAGTGCCGCGCTGTCGCCATCGACCGATCGACGGTACGCAGCGCAGTTGGCCTTGGCCAAGAAACACACCCAGGAGGAAACGCTGTTGGGTCAGGCCGGTGATCTCTGGACCACGCTGCGCATTATGTACAGGTCCTTCATCGTGTTTCACCACCGTTCAGGCGTTCTTTTTATTTCCCCGAAAAGAACAACAGTCAGGTCTGGTGTTTTTTTTTTAAAGAACAGCATTCAGGTGTGGGGAGCAAGAGCAATCATCCAAACAACAAATGCACCTGACGAAATGTTTACCGAGGCCTACCACTCTTGGATGAGTGGCACAAATACATGAGATTAAATCTCAACTGCACGACTGTCGAATGCGACTTTGATCAGTTTAAACGGCGAGAGATCAAAACTTCCGACAAGCCGAACATCTGCCCTAGGTAGAGGGGGTGGGGGGGGGGGGGGGGGGGGCGTAGATTTCAGAATTGACTCCGCACCAACCAACCGCGATGGCGACGCATGGTAAGATAATCCATCGTGCCCACCACACCAAGAGGCCCCCCTCTGATCATTGCAGCTGGCAGCGGACCAAGCATCACGTCGCGCTCTCGCATTGTAACCGCGGTTGGACTTGGACCCCCACCAACAATACATGGTGGAAAAATTACATCAGCCGTAAGAATAGGAAGGAACTGCTACAATCAGGACGCATCAAAAGAAACAATCTGTGGAAACTTGAATTTGCACCGAGAGGGTGAAGTTCTCGCACAATGCTAGTTCAGCAGCGGTGGAAGTAACGATAGCTCATTCAGTGAAGAAAGAGCAAGAACAGAAAAGAGGATGAACTGCTCTATTTGGGAGCTTTGACGCCAGTAATATTCAAATCCAAGCGCTACAGCAAATGCTCGCTAAAGTAGGTGGAAGCAAAATCAAACAGTTTGCATTGACATCAGTAGTCGAAAAACTGTAGTGGTCACGGAACCACCAATGCTCTGTGCCCACTGTCCACGGCACGTCAGCAGCTCAAAAAAAGAAGTTATGTGATAGTCAAGCTCAAAAAAGAAGGCTACCAGAGGTAAATAACCAATGAGATGCTATCCCAATGGCAAAAGCACGGCATTATCAAACATCAACCCTAGTTTTAACGGGTCCTCAAACATACTACATTAGAAGAGTTCACATAAAACAAAAGATTCGGTCACGAAAAATAAAACAAAAGATTGACTTGCAACGTTGCATTCCTATGGTTTCGGAAGCACTTAATTGATCAATAATACTAAAGTACTATTACATCCATACTACATTGGTATACTAAAGAACTCACAAGTTTGTACCGGGTAAATGCTCAGAGCTTCAAAAGCAAGCTACACAATCAGTTTCATAGACATCAGCTAGTGCACATTACCAACCTTTGCTCAAAACTTGCAACATGCAGCATCTCTTTCTTTTCTCGTGAACACGCAAAACATCCTGTCATTGCATTAAGAGAGAGCACGATGCAGCAACACACAAGATCCTTGAGCAGTACAAGCTAGGCAGGGTACAAACAGGAAAATTTGCAATGAAACATACCAAAGCCTATTACAGGAGAGACTTACAAATTAAATGATGTAACATAGGCCAGTTTTTCTTTCCCTAATTTCCAAGAACCGACTTCAATAAATTCTACATTACAGTTGAGAATTGGCAGACAAATATGGCTGCGGAGACGATTGTTGATATTCACGCACCAAATCTACCTTCAGCATGTGACCTGCCATCCGGATAAGCACTCTACTAATATCAAAAGAGTTTGAATACTGTAAGAAAAAAATAATCATTCAAGATTATTGTTTTCTAGCTTACAAGCACACTCTGAGAATGTACAAGATTCTACATGGTTTAACTTTTCCAATTTGTTCACAAAATACAAAATACATATACTTTTATTTGCATAAATATTACTCATGCAACTCGTCGAAGACCAAATGAAGAACCAAACACATAGACACCTGTAATTCTCATCAACGGAAATTAATACAATTCAGCAAAAGTGTTTGGTTAGCCATTTCCAACTACAAAATAAGTTCTATTATGGTGTTCATTCATTACAAAAAGAATCACCTTGGCAATTGATTTTGAACAATAACCTTGCAGTCCAGTATTCTATGACTCTGTCATAATCCATCCAGGAGAATCATCATCGTGTGATTAGACAAAAGAGAACCATAAAAGGTCAGAGGTATCACATAGCAGCACCTTTATCAATTACTACAGCACCTTAATGATCGATATCTTTATTTTTACCTTTACCATATACAACACCTTCATGTAAATATCTTTGGACAGAATTATTCAAAAATGTTAAGACACTATAAACTTGTGTGCACCCACGGTATCAGATAGCTTCAACTCAATATGCTACTTGTATATCACAAAAATGCCTTCATTCTTTAGGCCTTCAACCCCAACAAAATTCAGTTAACCATACCAAGTCTCAGATGCCTATGAACAATTGAACATGTGATCGAAAGTCACCATTCATTTCAGGCTAACTTTAAACAATCGTTTTCATTGTCAGGCTAACCTTAAACGATCATTTTCAAACAGCACATGCAGTGGACGGAGCCTACGGCGGATACCTGACAGAACATAACCTTTACCTTTAATAATACAATCACAAATAGTTTCATGCACCAAAACAAAGAGAATGGATGCATTTCACTTGAGCACCACTTGAAATGAACAAATAATTCAAACTAGCATATTCTGGCCACCTTATACAGTAACTCAACAACGACTACTCTGGTCTGGCGGCTCAAACCAATCCAGGCTAGTAATATATAGCATAGTGCAGGACACCTTATTGTGTGATTCCGAGAAAATGTATCACTCATATCAGTGATTAAGCTTGAGGCTAGTCAAAAGCTACAAGAACGCAAGTAGAACCTGCATCCTCTTACACCCCTGCCCAACCGCTGCAATCCGATCAAATTTCAATTAAATTAAGGCGCACGCGTACGTTGCATCGTCTAAGAACACTAGAACAAAAGGAGGCGACACCTTCGTAGAATCACTCGAGTGCTACGGCGGCGCCGGCGGCCTTGAGCTTGGCCGCGAGTGCCTCGGCCTCCTCCTTGGACAACCCCGTGCGAACCACGACGGGCGCCTTCTCCACCAGCTCCTTCGCCTCCTTCAGGCCCAGGTCCGTCACCGCGCGCACCTCCTTGATGATCTTTATCTTCGCCGCAGCCTCGTACTTCTCGATCTTCACGTCGAACGCCGTCTTCACCGCCACTGCTGCATCCTCCGCTCCCGCCGCAGCGTCCCCGGCCCCGGCCGGAGAAGCGCCTCCGGCGGCCGCGCTGGAGGTGAGCGAGAGGTGGAGCTTGAGGCGCAGCAGCGCGGCGTAGTCGTCCAGCTCGGCTGGGGAGAGGGCGAGGAGCTCTTCCGCGATCCGCG
Source organism: Panicum miliaceum (assembly GCA_032594955.1). NCBI lineage: Eukaryota > Viridiplantae > Streptophyta > Magnoliopsida > Poales > Poaceae > Panicum > Panicum miliaceum. Next base: position 3,026,639 of record CM064057.1, on the reverse strand, counting down.
ACAGCTTAGGATCCTCGCCGGCGGCGGTCTCCGCCGCCGTGTAGAGGCGGCGGAGCCGGGGGACCAGCGGTGCGAATTTGGAGAAGAAGAGTGGCATTTTGGTAATTACAGTGATTACGTGGTGGGGCTTAGGGTTCGAGCCCGTTTCGGACGACGAGGCTTATAGGAGGAAGAGACGCCAAGTACCGGGTGCGCGTCCCTACAGCGAAAGCGTATTCCATTTTGGAAGTTACGGCCGGAGGCGTGCAGAGCACCTAGCGATGGGAACGGGCGGGAAAATCCTTCAACCATTTCTGTTTTTTTATTTTATTATGGGAAACGGGAGCGGGGACGGAATAGCCGGGAATGAGAGCGGAAACGGGATATATGGGTTACGGAAATAAGCGGGAAGCGGAAAAATTACTGAAATACATTATTGTTTAATCACCGTTCATCTCGCATGAATATAACACTACACACTTTTTTACGCAAGCTATTTTTAGAAAATATAATTAAGACTTCATATTTCCTATGATTAAACCAGGAAGTGCACCGATTGATGTTGAGAAACAAGAGAGGATATATACTGTGTCTATTAAATCATTTCTGAATTTTATAAATAAGGGAACAATATGGGATCACTGTGAGACCCGGGGCGACGGGACTGCACACGTGGCGTAGAACATTCTAGAGTAAGGGGTGGGACATGTCCCATACTTTATCCATACTGAAAGTACTCGTAAGCAAGTACAACTAGTTAGGACAGAAGGAAACTAGCCGAAAGTACTCGGTTAGGACTCCTAAGCTCGTACCAGACTAGTATTTCCATATAACCTTATCCCCCCAGCATATATAAGGGCGGGCAGGGACTCCTCCAAAGCATAACGTGCATACTCATAACCTCCAAGGCAATACAAATCATACAGAAATTAGGGTATTACGCATACTGCGGCCCGAACCTGTCTAAACCTTTGTGTTCCTTGCACCATCGAGTTTGTGATCTCGGCGACACCCTTACCACAAGTCTACTACCTTAGGGTATCCCTAGGTAGGCTTGCCGGTAAAACACCGACAGCTGGCGCGCCAGGTAGGGGAGCTCATCGAAGATCCACCGGCGAATTCGATGGAAACTTTCAGCTTCAGCAGCGCCGTGCCCCATGTGGGCACTACTTTCATCTTCGGCTCCTGGATCTGTGTCTCTGATGGCACAGGCGACTTCCGTCGGCACCTCATCGACAACAAGCCGGAGGCATCTGCAGCAACACCAAGCAGCGTTCTCGATGAGTTCGTTGACAACCTCGACGAGATATTGCTCCCTGACCTTGTCAGGGAGATCGAGAAGCTGTCTGTTTTGGACGCAACTCCGACTCGTGCTGCATCAAGCTTCCTCGGATCAGACTCGACTCCATTTGAGGAGCAGCATGACCGATTCCCCTTCAGTTTACACAATACGGCCACTGTTTACCAGAAGGCTAGGAAGTCCGAATTCTACTCTGCATTGGAGAAGGATCTGTACGAACTACTCGAGCTCGGGGACAAGGACGCCACCGCATGCCGGGAGGCCCCTATCTTCGACGACTACAACTTGGACTCCGATCCCGAGGTCGAACCCTACTTGGGTGTCCAGGGCTTGGTTATAACCTCCACACCGGAGGGTCGCTTCGTGTACTGGAAGGGCATGAAACCCTCCGAACTACTCGAAGATGACGGAAGATTGGTCGCTCACCTTGACTCCCTGCCTTTCCAAAAGGGCAGACCACTCGGTGAGACCACCCCCGGCGGAACTGTACTCATAGACTACAGCTCCGACGATCCATCCACACACCGCCACGTCTTCATGGCAGAATCCGACGAATACAGCGACAGGCACCGCAATGAAAGGCCTGAGCAGATCTCTGAGGATGAGCACACCGCAAATGCCGCCAACGAGTCCGCTCAGGACCGTGAGGCCCGCAGGCTGCGCAACAGGAAACGTGCCAAGCGCAGAAGGGACGCCAACGATCGGCGCGCATGGATTCAACGCGACCTTCACGCCGAGTTCGCAGCACCACAAGACGTCGGGTTCAACACTCCTGCCGCCAACATTGCCGGTATAACCGCAGTGTTAGCTGGCAACCCCAACCCGCAAGTCCAGACCGCCATCCGCATGGCGCAGCGGGCACTGCTGCAGATCAACCAGCAGAACCCGATGCCCTCGGTTTCCCGTGGAAGGGGCGAGGGCGAGGGATAAAGCCAAGTCAGCAGAACACAGGGGGCCACCCTAGGCGACAAGCTGCACCCTCCAACAACCACCCTAGGCGACAAGCTGCACCCTCCAACAATCAACAGGGAAGCCGTGGTCTGCAAGAAAGCCGTCCCACAGGAAACCGACTAGCGACCCATGCACCATATCCGGAAGGCTCCGTTCGCAACTACCGCCACTCGGAGCTCGAAAAGCTTCCAACGGCGTCCTCCGTGACAAGATCAATATGGGGCGCGATGCTCGCTCCATCATCAACAATCAGAGGAAGGAACGCGCTGGAGCCGAGGGAAACACTACACGGAACGACGACGACCGCTTCCCTGCTTTCTCCTCCCGCTTTGAAAATTACAAGTACCCAGAGGGATTCAAACCCATCGGCATCACCAAGTATGATGGTAAGCAATCTCCTCAACAGTGGGTACGATGCTACTCCACCGCCATTGAAGTCGCAGGCGGTACCAACACCACCAAGGTCGTCTACTTCCCGATGGCCCTGGAGACCGCCCCACTCACTTGGCTGGAGAGCCTAACCAAGAACTCCATCGACTCTTGGGAGCAACCGCGGAACGTCTTCATCGACAACTTCCAGGGGCGATTGCTCGGGTAGGTAATTGACACGACCTGTCCCAATGCAAGCAACAAAGGAACAAGCTCCTGCGCTCGTACACCCGCCGCTTCTTCGACACCCGAGCTTCGTTCGCCAACATCTCTGAGAGCGACGTCATCGATTGCTTCCACAATGGCCTCACCGACCAGGCTTTGTTCCGCGACTTCGGCCGCAACCGCCCCAAGATTGTTGCTGCCCTCCACGACACGATGCAGACCTGGGCAGACCAAGAGGAGTAGGAGCGTGATCGGTTCTCGAAACGCGGCAATGACTACAGCAAGCGCAATAATGACCACCTCAATGACAGAAGCCAGCAGGACTACTCGGGATCCTCTCAAAAGCGCAAGCTAGACGATCTCATCGCGGCTATCAATTGCGCCCCGCGAGGCAAGAAGCCATCCAATCTACAAGAGGAGTTCGACAAACTCATGCAGAAACAATGTCTGTGGCACCCACACTCAAAGCACTCAGCTTTCGAGTGCTACCAGCTCCGAAAGTCCCTCAACGCCCCGTCCTTGGAGAAGGGCGACAAGAAGAAAAGGAAGGACAAGGACGACGAAGATCCGGAGAACAAGACAAACGCCGGTGAAATCCCGGACATATCCAAGGTGGTTAACGTTATCTTCGGTGGCGAGTCAGGATTTGCCTCCAAAAGGACTCAGAAGCTGCACCGCCGCGAGATCATGTCCATCGAGCCGGCGGTACCATGTCCCCTTCGGTGGTCGGAGATCCCCATCTCGTTCTTCAGGGCCAATCAGTGGACGGGCTTTTCTGAGCGCGGCAAACTCCCACTCGTCCTAGATCCGGTGGTCGCGAATGTCAGGCTCGCAAAAGTACTCATCGACGGAGGCAGCGGCCTCAACATCATCTTTACGAGTACTCTAAGGAAGATGGGAGCAAATTTCATTGACATACTTACCCCCAGCAAGGTTCCCTTCTACGGCATCGTACCTGGGAACGCAGCTATGCCGCTTGGCACGGTGGTGCTTCCCGTCACCTTTGGGACGAGGGAAAACTACCGTACCGAGTACATCAAGTTCAAAGTGGCCAACTTTAAAACCTCCTATAATGCCATTCTGGACAGACCTGCAATGGCCAAATTCATGGCCGTACCGCACTACGTTTACTTACTCCTGAAGATGTCAGGAAACAGTGGGGTTCTCACCTTCCGCGGCGATCTGGAGAAGTCCTACGACTGCGACCAGAAGGCCATCGAGTACGCCTCGACCACGTGTGTACCAGATACTTCAGGTGAAGTAATCGCGATTGCGCAACAGCTCTCCAAAATAGGGCTAGAAATTCCCACAAAGAAAGCAAACCACTCGAAGCTGCAGCCCACCGGAGAACTCGCTTTGAAGTCCATCCAGCTGCAGGAAGGAGACTCGTCCAGGACAGCCCTGATTGGGTCACAACTTGACCCAAAATAGGAAAGCGCGCTCATCAGTTTTCTTAGGGCCAACCAAGATATATTTGCGTGGAAACCAGTGGACATGCCAGGGGTGCCCAAGGAACTGATCGGGCATAGTTTGAAATTAGATCCTGATGCTACCCCCAAAAAGCAGCGTCTCCGTAGATTCGCTAAGGATAAGAGGGAAGCAATCAAAAAGGAGTTGGCCAAACTACTCGTGGCTAGTTTCATCAAAGAGGTGTACCACCCAGAGTGGGTTGCCAACCCTATCCTTGTAAAGAAGAAGAAGAATAATGAATGGACAATGTGTGTTGATTATACCGATCTCAACAAGCACTGCCCGAAGGACCACTTTGGGCTACTGCGCATTGATCAAGTAATCGACTCTACTGCCAGTTGTGTACTCCTCTGTTTCCTTGACTGCTACTTGGGCTACCATCAGATTGCCCTCAAGGAAGAAGATCAAATCAAGACCGCCTTCATCACGCCCTTTGGGACTTATGCATACAAGACTATGTCCTTTGCAAACCAACTACACCGCAATGGGATACGTACCAGCGGGCAATCCAAATGTGCTTTGCAAACCAACTACACCGCAATGGCAAGGCCTACGTGGATGACGTGGTCGTCAAGACCAGAATTCTCGAGGAAAGATTCAGTAGCCTCCGGAAGTTCTAATGGAAACTCAACCCGACCAAGTGCGTTTTCGGCGTACCATTTGGTAAACTACTTGGGTTCATCATCAATCATAGAGGGATTGAAGCTAACCCGGAGAAGATTACCACCATCATCAACATGAAGGCTCTAGAAACAATCAAGGACGTGCAGAAGCTAAAAGGGTGCATGGCAGCCTTAAACAAATTCATCTCACGACTTGGAGAATGAGGTCTTCCCTTTTTCAAGGTCCTGAAGAAGAAAGACAAGTTCCACTGGACGAGGAAAGGTAAGCAGGCTTTGCAGGACCTCAAGGAACACCTTCAGTCACCTCCTATTCTCACAGCACCACGTCCCGGGGAGAACTTGTTGATGTATATTGCAGCAACTACTCATGTGATCAGCACAACAATTGTGGTGGAGCGAAACGAGAAAGGCCATGCATTTGGCATGCAGAGGCCACACTATTTCATCAGCGTAGTACTCTCTGAATCAAAGGTACGCTATCCTTCAATTTAGAAACTACTCTACGCAATACTGATAACATCAAGGAAGCTCCACCACTATTTCGACGAGTAGAAGATCTCAATTGTTACTGATTTCCCGTTGGCGGATATACTCCACAACCGAGATGCCACTGGTCGTATATCCAAGTGGGCAGTAGAACCGGGGGCTCTTTCAATCAATTTTAAGCCAAGGACAGCCATCAAATCCCAAGCATTGGTCGATTTCATGGCTGAATGGCGAGAAAATCAAATACCAATCCCAGCCAGCCGCTCAGAGCATTCGACGATGTACTTTGATGGCTTGCTCAAGCTCAAGGGTGGCGGAGCAGGAGTACTTTTCATCTCTCCAAAGGGTGAACAACTCAAATACGTCTTACAAATTCTTTGGAAGGTGTCCAACAATGAGGACGAGTACGAAACACTACTACATGGTCTCCGCCTGGCAGTCGTGCAACAAGTCAACAAAGAGTGGGACTGCACAAAGGAGGAGATGGACGCATATGTTACGGAAGTGCGCAAGCTGGAGAACAAATTTGCTGGCCTGGAGATTCATCACGTTGTCCGGGACAACACGAGCAGATGTACTCTCCAAGCTTGGATCCCCTCGAGCCCAAGTCCCAGCAGGAGTATTTGTCCAGGAACTCAAAGAACCGTCGATCAAGACCATGAATCTAGCAACCACCGGTCTGGGGTTCTCGAACCCCAGCCGAGAGGTCATGATGTCGGAGGTCGATTGGCGTGGGAATTTCATCAAATTCATCAAGGAAAAGAAGCTATCCCCTGGGGTGACAAAGAAAAGCCTAGAGGCAATACGCATCTTGAGGCGCAGCAAGGGGTTTGTCATCGTCGGGGATAAGCTCTACAAGCGTGGAGCAAGCTCAGGAGTACTCATGAAGTATGTTCCAAGGGCATGGGCCGCAATATACTACTCGAGATACACAAGGGTACATGCGGAAACCACGCAGCGTCCAGGACATTGATCGGGAAGGCCTACAGGGCAGGCTACTAGTGGCCAATAGAAGTTTCTGATGCCGATGATCTCGTACGAAAGTGCCAGAAGTGCCAATTTCTTGGCAAACAGTACCACGTCCCGACGCACAACCTCATCACCATGCCGCACTCATGGCCCTTCGCATGCTGGAGCCTCGATATGATTGGACCTCCGACTACAGGTCCAGCAAGCTTTACACATGTATTGGTGGCCATCGACAAGTTTACTAAGTGGATCGAGTACAAACCGATTACCAAGCTCACTCTAGACAGGGCAGTCGACTTCATCTCGGATATTATATACCGTTTTGGCTACCCCAATACCATCATCACAGATCTGGGCTCAAACTTAACGACAAACCAGTTCTGGGAATTCTGCGAAAACAACTCAATTGAAATGAAGTACGTGTCAGTCGCACACCCCAGGGCCAATGGACAAGTCGAGCGGGCCAATGGCTTGATTCTGGATGGCCTAAAGAAGAGACTCTACGACGAGAACAACAAAAAAGTGGCAAGTGGATATATGAGTTGCCTCATGTTATCTAGGGGCTTCGAAATCAGCCATCGAAAGCCACTGGACATACCCCCTTTTTCCTTGTCTACGGGTGAGAAGCTATACTCCAGCAGATCTTATGTGGCTCTCTCCCATAGTCGAGATGTATAATGAAGGAAAAGTGGACGAAGCTCGGCAACTGGAACTGGATACTATTGATGAAGCCAGATGCAGTGCCCTCGTTCAGTCAGCCCGTTATCTGCAAGGCATCCGGCGTTATCACGATCGCAATGTGCGAGAGCGGTCATTCAATATCAGTGATTTGGCCCTTCGCCGTATCCAGGATGAAACTGAGCTACACAAACTTAATTCACGGCGGGAAGTTCCTTTCATCGTGTCAAAAGTCACAAGACCAGGGTCATATCGCCTGCAGTACCCTGATGGCCAGGAAGTTCCCAACTCCTGGAACATAGAGAATCTCCGAAAATTCTACGCCTAATAGATGCTGTAAAAGCAATTCGTCAGCTGCATGTCAGGATTTTTATAAATAAAGAGTTGATTTCGCTGTCATTCGACTACTTTCCGCATGTCTTAACTTGGGGGCTTCGCCACGAGTTCTTACATTTTTTCGATTACATTAAACTCGGGGGCTTCGCCACAAGTTTATATGTTTTCTCAACTCCTTATACTCGGGGGCTCCGCCACGAGTACTTGTACTTAGCTCGTTTATGCTCGGGGGCTCCATCACGAGTACTAGTACCGCCTATAAGGCAGAGCACTCGACGCTGCTACGACTACTCGAAAGAGAGCGTTAAGGCACCCGCCGAAGAGGTTACCAAGCCCATCACACGGCCATGTTATTTCTCTGCTACAAGCGGGACGTTAACAACTTAACCGTTCAGGTTTTCAAACTGACAGGCTAACCTAGCGTACCGCATGATCGGGTAAATCCAGATTAAGTCCTTTGGCTCTACAAGCACTTTTACGGAACGTCTAGTTACTGACTACATCCAAGCCGATGCTCTTGGAGTAGCTTAATCCAAACGTCTCCAACTACTCTAAGTCCTACGATCGTACCAGCAAACATCACACAAAGATATACACTGAAGAAAGATCAATTAGGAAAATTTATATACATATCAAAAAGTGGCATAAGTACACATTGTTTTTGCTACTAACCATCTTGTTCCAGGCTCTCAGCTATTTTTTCAGCAAGGGGCTCAACTTCTTCGCGGAACTTCATGAATTGCTCAACAGAGCAGTCGGCCGCCATGCCTTCAGCGAGTGGTTCCAGCTTCGCTTTGGGCCAGTATGACTTCACCAAGACGAGCGCCTGAGCTATGTAGGTCCTGGTGGCCTCCGAGACGTAGCTGGCAACCTTTTGAGAAGTCGCACGAAGCTTCTCTAACAAAGACAGCTCGCCAGCATCACCTTCAGCCGGAAACTCCACCATCTCCACGACAGCCTGCGCAGCAGTCTTGAATTCTTTGAGTTCTTTTTGGATGACATCCTTTTCCTCAAGCATATTCTTGATCTGCCGCATGAAATCGCGGAATTGGACGCTTGTATTTTCAAGGACCTTATCAAGACGCTCGACGTCATCTGCACCACGGTAAATAAGGTTCTTCAGATCTATAATCATATTTTCTTTCTTTTGCAAAGTGGATTTCAGTTCTGCGCGCAAGAGAAAAGAAGCAGTATTCGAGAAGTTTCAGAAACTACTCGAACAAACAACGTATCAAAGACAATAAGACAAGACGACAAATTACCTTTGTGAGCTTTGGAGATCTTCTTGTTCTTCTCAACAAGCTCGGTTTTTTCCTTCTCAAGATTCTGGATTTCATTCTTAAGGAGCCAAGTTTCTTGAGTGCGCTCTTTCTTCAACTGGTTGAGCTCGTTGCGGAGGTCGATCCTCTTCCGGATTTCTTCGCGAATGCACTCCTCCTTCTCCGCCAACTTACGATGGCCGTCCTCAATGAATTTAAGTTTCTCGGACTTCTCCTGGGATCAGTCCATCAGGTTCTACAAAGTAGAGTATATCAATTATCACCACTCAAAGGGAAACAGGGGATGAAGAAAACTACTCGAGGAAGACGAAAACTTACGGTGGTGAACTCGTACAAGCCCTTTAAGACCCCTTTGATTTGTTTTCTCTTCTCAGTGGTCGGATAAGGGTCATCAATCAAGTCTGCCGCGATGGTGTGTTGCCAGCCATATGGCGTCACCAACAGATCATCCTTCTCCACCGCATTTGCACTGGTTCGTGAGGCACCCGCAACACCAGCATCCTCCGTGCCAGGGCCTTCTATCCCCGTGGCCCCGACGATGCTGGTGCCAGGGCCCGAAGTACCCGCGGCTTGGGCGTCATTTGCGCTGGATTCCCTGGGCAGCTCGCCTGCCACTCCACTTGCAGTCACTAATCTATCCTCGAGCAGATTCGTGCTGGGAGACGGAGGAGGCAGGATGGGCTCCACCTTTGGGTAGTTCCGGCGCAGTGGTCTCCACCTCCACTCGCTCCGGCTCGACTTCTTTCTCCGCCTCGACATTGGTGGCTGGAGGAGGAGGAGGAGGAGCGCCGGTCTCCAACGCTGCAGCATCCGTGTCCTTTCCAGACTCGGGGGCTTGGGCAGCCGGGGCATCGTCAGATTCCCCAAGCCCAGAGCAGAAGAGGGGCTGGATAAAGGACAGTCATATCAACTACTCGATAAGACAAATCACAAAACGGTACAAGTCGAAGTATTCGAGACTTACGTGGACGATCTCTTGGTCACCACTTTCTTCAGTTTTAGAAGCCGAGGCCCCCGAGTACCCAAGTTCCCCGAGCTGCCAACAGGCTCATTTGATTGAGCCTCCGGGGCACTCGCCGGGATCGGGTTGCTGGGGCTCGGCGCAGCGTCAACAGCGGAAGGGTCTGCTGCACCAGGCTGGACGTCGACCACTAGTGCAGCATCATCCCCAGAAGGGCCTGACTTTCCCCCGTCCTTAGGACGTTTGGACAGGGGGAGGCGGGCAGACTGCAAAGAGAACAGAGGAAAACTAAGCAAAGAATATCAAAACTGCAATAAGGAAGGTACTCGAGGACATTGCTTACCTCGGGTTGTCGTCTGACTGATCCGCAAGGGTGAGTTCCGTTTCCTCACACCCACCCGCGGCTTGGTCGGGTGGCTCGGGATCTCCATGCTGCTACTCGATTCCTTGCCAGACTTCTTCAAGTAAGCTGCCAGAGGAAGATCATCGTCAGAATCTGTCATTTCTTCATCGGTTAAGGGATCATGATTTAGACGACTGGTCTTGAGCATCTGGAACACACTTGGCTTGAGGTGATCCACCCAAGGCATGTCAGGATCGGGAGCAGGATAATGGCATAGTTCAGTGCCCCTGCAGAGAATAACAACAAAGAGTCAATACTCAGTGATACTTCACAAGTTCTTCATGTAATCGACAGACAAATTACTCACCAGTGCCGGCGAATTCACTGCACCGAAAAGCTTCGGGACGTAAGGAACCGTGTTCGCATCAAATAGTACTCGGCGAACACGGTCCAGAGCCGTTTGCGAAGGAAGAACTTCTGCGGAAAGGCGAGATGGATCATTACTACCTAAATACTCGAATCCAAATCGATACCTCTTTCTGCAGTGGCATGATATGCCTCTTGTACATGGAGGCCAAGACAGACACGCCGGTTACACTTGACTCCTTCTGCTTGCTAATCAATTCGAGCAACTCATTAACTTACAACATTTGGTTGGCATTTAACTTCTCATTCCACTCGGGCCTCCACACTACCTTCCCTGGAGTCCTCTCGGGGCAGTGCGGGTGGATGGTTTCCAATGTAGAACCACAGGGACCTCCAACCCGAGTGGTTTGTGGGGAGCGAGTACTCAATATACCCCTTCCCCTCCCTGCTTGAATTGGACTCCGGCACCACCAACAAGGTACCGCTTCTTCTCAGATGGTTGTTGGCGGAGATGGAAGAAATAGCGGAAAAGATCAAAATGTGGCTCGATGCTAAGGAAAGCTTCGCAAAAATGAACAAAAATGGAGAGGTGAACGATAGTGTTAGGGTTTAGATATGGATCTGAATACCCCAATGATAAAGAAGGTCGCGGAAGAAGTTAGATGCGGGGAGGGCCAATCCCCTTTCGACAAAATGCTCGAAGATGACAATCCGATCTACATCTTCTTGCGGAACGAACTGGCGGAAGGAAGTTTTCCACTGAACCATTTTCTCCGATTGAAGAAGACCTTGAGCAACTAAGTTAAGAAGGTCAGCACGGGTGCACTTACTTCTCTCCCAATCGCCGGTGGTCGACTCCTCCTTCTTCCCCTTAGACGCCGGTTTCTTGTTGCCCATCTTAAATGTCACGAGCTGCTTCACTCGCATATGCTCGGGGGCTTCGAGAGAGGCGTACAAGGACTCACTGATGGAGCAGATGGATTCTCCGACTAGTTTGGATGGGGATGGAGGACGGGCTCAATGGGGCTCTCAAACCCTAGATCTAACAGTGGCTGGCGGCGCATGAGGGTGAGAGAGCGAAATGGCTAAGGCAGAAAATGAAAGGGTAAAAACCCTATAGTCACCGCACGGTTAAATAGCCAGCGGGTAGGCCTAGATTTACTGTTCGGAAGCCGAAGAGTTTTCTCCCCTAAAAAAGTCCTTTTGAGCGGTTATTTGGGAAGAGTTTTGGTGAGTTTATTTGATTAACCATTTTTTCAGGGATCTTATCCCGAAAAAAGGGGGTTTTCAAATTTTGAACCAATTGATTTCCGAAATAAACCATCAAGGCAGATTACGCATTCTCTGTATACGTATTTTGTACATAACACTGTTCAGTATGCCACGTTCTTTTGGATCTTTTTTCCAAACCTTGGGATTTGGATTCAAGGCTCGGGGGCTGCGGGACACGTGTCATCGATGACTTATTTTTCAAAAAATATTTGGAAGAAAAGGAAAGAAGATTCAAGACTAGTGGGACCCTTAGCCTGATTCTTCGATTCAACCTAAGGCTCGGGGGCTACTCCATATGGGGTGCGATTTTCATCGCACCCCATAGAAAGAAAAGACTTGAAAGTATTCGGGGCTAGAGCACCTCACAGCCTCGAGCAGCCAAGAAAAGTACTCGGAAGACATCTTCAAGATGGAGTTTCAGCAGAAACCGAAGGATGACTTCAAGAAGTATTCGAAGCCTGCAGTACTCGGCTATGAAGAGCTCGAAGGCTTGTCAGACCCGGGGCAATGGGACTGCACGCGTGGCGTAAAATATTATAGAGTAAGGGGTGGGGCATGTCTCATACCTTATCGATACTGTAAAGTACTCATAAGCAAGTACAACTAGTTGGTACAGCAGGAAACTATCCGAAAGTACTCAGTTAGGACTCCTAAGCTCGTACCAGACTAGGATTTTCATGTAACGCTATCCCCCTAGGATATATAAGGGCGGGCAGAGACTCCTGCAAAGCATAACGTGCATACGTATAACCTCCAAGGCATCATAATCCATACAGGACGTAGGGTATTACGCATACTGCGGCCCGAACCTATCTAAACCCTTGTGTTCCTTGCACCATCGAGTTCCTAATGTCGGCGACACCTAGGGTATCCTTAGGTAGTCTTACCGGTAAAACACCGACAATCACCCCGGCTAAAATCGGGATCCCGCAAATACGGGCGGATGCACCCCTTCCCGCTTTTCGTCCTATTTTCGCATTTTTCCGTAAATACAAAAATAGACGGGATAAATCGGGATCCCGCAAATACGGGCGGATGCACCCCTTCCCGCTTTTCGTCCTATTTTCGCATTTTTCCGCAAATACAAAAATAGACGGGATAAATATAGAAATACAGGTGTAACGGGACGTGAATTTTTCCGTCCGTTTTCAGCACACTGATGCGCATGCGTGCTCCCCACTTGTCAGTGGGTGAGCCCCCGTCGCTTGGGCTCTGGGTGTTCTCCATTTCCGTGGCCCCCACTATCTTTCTGATTACTGGGCGCCACACGCGGCGCAAGGGCAAACAGCACGCCATCTGTTCCTGCTGTCGCTCTCCCCAGGAGCAAAGCATAAACCCCAGTGGCCTCGTAGAAATCGAAACCAAAAGTCGAAATCCGACGCGGGTGGCAGCGCGGATTCACGAGCCCGCGGGAGCTCGATCCCCTCTCCTTGTTTTCGATCTCTCGCAGTCCCCGATCCCCGTCCTCGTTGCTGTTTTCCTTTTGGGATTACTTTTTCGGATTTTTTTCGGTGTTTTTTTGTTGTTTCATTTCAGGACCGCGCGGCCTCAGCGATTTCGCGGCGGGTGGTCGGTGCATTCCCCCGTCGTTTTGTGTTTTTGATTTTCACTAGGGTTTTGCTGGCTGGGGTTTGATCTGATGGATGCCTGTGCTTGTAGGTTTTTGGACCTGCGGGTTGGAGAAGGTTGGTGCGCGCTAGGCCCTGCTGAGATCACTCCCCGCAGTTGTTGGTACGTGAAATCCTATCCGATTGCGATTTTGAGGTTTTTTCCCGGATTGCTTATGCGGGTGTTCCCCCAATGTTTGCACTGTGTGGTTGGAGTCGTGGTTGAGGACTTGAGGGTATTAGGGGTTTAGGTGCGGATTCTGTTGAATGATGATTTCAGTATACAATGCTTGTGCTCGGGGTAGAAATGCGATCTATGTAGTTTGCCTTTTGATATATGCTGGGAACCTCTGCCTCAGATCAACTTGTTCCATTGAAGAGTTCATGTAGTTTGCAGTGTCACTAATATGCAGAGATTGTCTGAATTTTGGTGTTATGTGGCCAATACAGGTAAAATTACGAGTATTTTTATCCCTACATTTAGCATGCAGCTCTTATCTAATTCACGTGGTAAAAATTTACATGAACTTTGGAGATTATCAGTGTAAAAACGCATCCACATATAAGAGTTAGGGGTTTTGAGGAACTATTTGACTTAATGTATAAACTGTACATCATTGGAGTAACTAGAATGCAAGCAAAAAAAGATGGATTTAACCCTATAATCCTGCTGTTGCAAATTGCAACTCGAGAATATGTCAATCCTTAAATCTGATTCATATATTACAATCCTATGATATAGATCATTTTGTTTCATTGGAACTGTAGAATGCCGTTTTTTATTTTACTCTTGAAATGTAGTATAACTTTTGCAATAATTTTAGCCACTTTTTATTTAGTCTACTGGGACAACCTTTTGCAGTCGCAATGTCGACATATCCTATGTTGAACTACCGGCCAATTGATCAGTGGATGGTTACCGAGTTGAAGGATGAGCTTCTGCGAAGGAATCTGCCTGTCACTGGTTTGAAGGATGATCTTGTGAAGAGGCTCGTTGAGGCCTTCCAGGATAAGATACTTGATGGTGGGGAAAAAACAAGCGATGGAACTCCTGAGGACCTGAAAGGGGGTGAAACTCCTGGTTCTGTTGATGCATCTGTCAACCAGGCTTCAATCGAAGAACATCTCGATGAAGTTGCTTCCGAGGTTACGGAACAGGGGGCAGATCTTGTTATCTCTGTTACAGAACCTTATGATGAAAGTATATTAGCTACTTCAGAAGTTACTCAGGAGGCTGTGGCTGGTACTGCAGAAGCTAGTCAGAGAAGTTTGGATGCTGTTGCAGAAGTTGAATCTTCTCTAGTTGATACAGCAGCAACTGATGAAACCAATGGGGATGTCCTAGAACCAGCTTCAAGTGGCAATACTAGAGTGGATGAAGCAAATCCACGTTCTGAAGATCACGGTGATACTATTGAGAAGATCCCAGAAGATGACACCAACAAGAAAATGGCTGTTGATGATGTACCTTCTGATGTTACTGGTGGTGACATCAAGTTAGGCCTCAATATGCACAACAAAATTCTAGAAACTGAAGATGTACCTGCACCTCCTGATGATATCGTATTGCATGGTGATCATGAGGATGCTGATGCTGATGCTGTTGCAGCTGCAGAGCCAGAAGATGACACAAGCAAGAAAATGGCCATTGATGATGTAGTGTCTGATGTTACCCATACTACTATTGAGCTAGGTGTCACAGTAGACTGCAAAACTGAACAGGAAGAAGTACAGGCACTGCCTGATGCTATTGAATTGCATGCTGATCCTAAGGATGCTGATGTTCTTGCGGCTGCAGAGAACATGATTCCTAAAGACAATTTCAGTGTGAATATTTCGATGCACGGCAATGGCCATGGAGATCCTAAATGCTCTAATGGGGACACCAAGCCCTTCCTGTGCAGGGAAAAAGACAAGGTATCTGAGGTCAAAACAGATCTAGACTTTCAAATTAAGTGTGTGTCGATTTTCAATGATAATATATCCACTAATGAAAAGAATGATGTAAAGGGAAACCTGAATGCTGATGATTGTGATTTAAAACTAGAGGCAAAGCAGGAGATATTCAAACCATCATCCACCATTCCCTCCCCAGGTGATCATTTGCAGGTGTTGGGTGTCGACAAAAAGCTGCGTAAGACTGGGACCACTTTGCAAGAGTTAGGCTCCAGAAGTAATATAGACTTGGACAGAGAAGAGGAGAGTCCTGATGGTGGTTCTCGTGAGAAACTGAATCTTGATAGGAGTTCAGGTGATGAATCAATGGATGAGGATGTGATGGAAAGTAGGCATGCTGATTCCAATATCAAACCTGATGATCTTGGAGGAAAGACAGTGGTTACCTCAGAGCATGTGTTGAAAGAGGTGTTTCTCCTTGATAGTGCTGCTGAGAGTTCCTCTGCACACACAAAGGAAGTTGAAGCTGAAGAGAAGCCACCAAGTCCAGCTGAAAAGAGGAAACCTGAAGGTTAGTGATTACCCTGTATATGTTTAGCGTATATCGACAAAGTGGTGCTTCCTAAGTTCTTGTACTAATAACATATTTATATTCCTTGTATTGTCTTGGTTTCATTATGCCTATTATAACAGGTTTCAGTATGTGTATGTACAATTGCTAGAGCGTCCGGATTTCTATTGTGTGATCTTTATACTGTCTTCCTTTTTCCTTTGGTATATATTGCATGGAACAGTTATACACTTATGTTTTCTGGTTCTCTACACCTTTTGAGAGGTATATAGGACACTTATTTGCAGTTCTCTAGTAGGAATAGTGATCGTCATATTATACTATTGAGTTTCCTGGCATTCCTCATGCCAAGTATGATTGTTGATTTTGTTCTAACTCGCTATTAAATAAACAGATCGAGAGGTCATTGCAAATAATGAGCCAATCAAACGGCAGCGCCAATGGAAGGTGGATGCTGTCGATATTTCTGACCAACAAGCACCCAAATTAATTGGCACTGTTACTCCGAAGGAAGTCTTTCATTCTGCTCTGAGACGTTCATTTGGCAGGCCTGGTACAGCAGCAAGCAGAGATTATCCAAAGGAGCGGATAGGTGAGATTCTTCAATCCTTTCAATAAAGTAATTCGCTGTTCTTGTCTAATCCTTATCTTCTACTGCAGTACCACCTGCTCAAAAACCTGCAACAACTTCCTTAAGAATTGATAGATTTGTGCGCCCATTTACTCTGAAAGCTGTACAAGAGCTTCTTGGTAAAACTGGATCTGTATGTAGCTTTTGGATGGATCATATCAAGACCCACTGCTATGTTACTGTATGTCCTTATCTTTCTTACCTTATGTCTCCGGTTTCTTCTTGTTCTTCCCCTGGAACAGATTTGCCATCTTTCCTCCAACTTATGTATTATTTTGTTGCCAATACGTTTTGTTTCTATAAAGCTAAGTAGCTAATACTTGCATACAACAAAGATAGAGGAATATTATCAGAAGTATAATTCAACATTTGAACCATTTATGTCTTTTTTCACACTGCACAAATCTTGCTTTCCATATGCTTGATAGCAGACTGTTTTACAATTACAGCTCGCATCGCACTGCATCATTATAATTGAGCTTCATTCAGTCACTGTTAATGTTTTGGTTCTAGACCATTTCCCTTTGTATCTAGCTAGCCTGCTCTATGGTCCTGTGGTGGTTAGAAGTTTGCTGTAAAGGACAAAACATAAGATGGTAGTCTTGCTGTGTGGCTGTGCATATTGTTAGCTCAGAGCATTTCGTGATATGTTGCTTGTTTAT
Source organism: Panicum miliaceum (assembly GCA_032594955.1). Taxonomy (NCBI): domain Eukaryota; kingdom Viridiplantae; phylum Streptophyta; class Magnoliopsida; order Poales; family Poaceae; genus Panicum; species Panicum miliaceum. Next base: position 3,009,664 of record CM064057.1, on the reverse strand, counting down.
TTTTTATCCATTGTGGTGCTGACTTGCCTGCTTGCCCTACCTCTCTGATTCACAGTACTCTTCAGTGGAGGAAGCTGTGGCTACGAGGAATGCTGTCTACAACCTCCAGTGGCCCCCAAACAACCACAACTATTTGGTCGCTGAATTTGTTGATCCACAAGAGGTTAAGCTCAAACGTGAAGTCCCTCCCCCATCTCACGTGCCTATCAGTCCGAGCACAGCTACAGCATCACAGGCAGCACCCTTCCAACAACCCATTGCTAACCAAACCCTACCTCCCCATCCTGCTACTGGTCTGTTGCCCACTCCAGCACCTCTTGCCAAGCTGCTGCCTACCTCTGGCCTTGGGCCAGCAAGGGATATGCTTCCTCCACCTCCTCCAAGGAAACTGGAACTTGCCCGGACTCTGGATGATCTCTTCAAGAAGACACAGGTGTATCCAAGGATTTACTATATGCCCTTGTCCGAAGAGGAGGTATCAGCTAAACTTGCAGCTCGCAACAATGCTAAGAGGGGATAGTGGGCTTTAGTTTGTTGCTCAAGCTGGTATTTTGGTGTCCTGTACCTGTCACTGCTGTTCTCAGATGCAACGGTACAAATTGCACAGTGATCGCCAGATTCTGTTATCATACCTGATCAGCCGCTGCAGCTCTATGAAGTACTAGGTGGTATGTACATTTTAGGTCGTGTTGTGTGGTAAGAGTAGCTTGTTGTGAGGGAGGGCCTGTTATTTTGGAGTTGAAGAGAATACCGTGGTTTCTTCCAAACTATGATGGTGTGGTATTTTGGAGTTCTAGAGAATACCATGGTTTATCAAATATACGATGGTTGTCGAAACGTCAGGGTTTTGGGGGTACAAGAGCTAGTGTAAGTGCAGCAAGTTGTTAGAGCATTGCACTAAAACTCGTTGAATTCGTATTCCTGCCGCTCTCATTGTAAGAACATTTCTAATCGCCTTGACGCTTGTACATCCACTTCGTATCAGATATGGAATGCAGTATCATGCAGCCTTTCTTCTGGATTTGGCTTCACAGCAGGTGCTTTCCGTTCGTGTTTTTATCTGTCTGTCTTTCCTTCATTGTCATGGGAAATCTATTCCTCACATATGCGCATATGCGAGATCCCATCGCAGAAGAGAGGGATCAAACCACTACAGGTGGGCCCTAGCACGCACGGTACATCTTTCACCTTCGACAAGGGCGGATGGAGAGGGGTTGCGAGCAAGGGAGGGGTAGGGGGTGGCCGGCGAGGGGTGGTGGAGGGCGGCGGCCGAGCTTTAGGGTTTGGAGTTGCTGGGACTTCCATGGCCACCGAACCTAGAGGAGGGGGCTAAAGGCGGCGGCGGCGGCCCGACGGAGGACAAGAAGGCGTGGGAGCGCCGCCGGCCGACCGGGACAAGGACCCCCGGTGGGCGGTGACTAGCAGCGGGGGTGAGGAGAAGGTGGCGCGGCAGCGAACTCGGTTAGCGTGGCGGCGGTGGAGGGAGGCAGCGGAGGTGCCGGGAGCGGCGCCAGAGCTGGGGAGGAGGGGGGGGAGGGGGGGGAGGGGGGGGGGGGTGGGGGCGGAGGAGGAGGAAGAAGGAGGCGCAGCTGCGATTGGATGAGCTCCAATCACAGTGCAAGAAATAGACGCCCGTGTTATATCGGGGAACGTTGGATTTACTCCGATGGGTGCAAAGAATGTTGGCAGCTGCTAAGGCTTGATGGATACGTGACTAATTGCCGTCTTCGTTTCCGGCGTGTCACTCTTGCCTAGTCACCACAGCTCATGCACAGGCAGCACAAGCTAGTCGTGCGCCCAGGCGCCCAGCACCCTTCCAACTCGGAGCCAGTGACCCCCAGTGATCTTCTGTACTGTTCCATCCATCGTAAAAATAAAATGCATTATGTTCGGACTCGTCATGGGCTTGAGAAGAACTCGTACACGGCCCAAGTCTCCGTTCACTTGGCCCAATCCAAATCGTGTGAGACGAAAAGTCGAAGACAGTCGTCGCCGTCTTCCTTCTCTCACCTCGCCCCCTCTCTGCTGGGTTTTCCTCCCACGCTGGAAAATTATCCCTTGCACGCAAACGACTCGCACGGTAAACACCGCCCCTCTTGGCCTCCTGGGCTCCCGGCTCGACGGCACGGCGACGTCAACGGCGGCGAGCCACCACAAACCTGGCTGCCTCCGGTGATCTAGCCTACCCCGGAGCCGTCAAAGGATAGCCATACGCCCATACCCAACCCGTCCCCTCCGCTCCCGCCGAATCGGGGCGAAGAGGATGGCGTCCCGGCGGGGCAGCAGCAGTTGCGCGCTCTGCGAGGGATCCAACCTCCCCTCCTGCTGCGCCGCGTGCGTCAACGCAAGGTAGGGCTTGCCTCCTCCCCTCCCCTCCCCTCCCCGAAATTCGGGTAAAGTTTTCGTCTTTCCGGCGGAATTTCTCATGCTCCTGCCGCTGATGGATTTGGGTTGGATTTTTCGCAGGCTGGTCGAGTACCACACCAGGCTGCGCATGATGAGGAGCCTCCGCGACTCCCTCCAAGCCCGCATCGCCGCGCGCCACGAGGCCAAGGTTGGTTTCCCTTGCCCCCTCTGACAGCCCGCTTCAATTCGGTAACCAATTATTGAGTCTCGATTGGCAGTTCCACTTGGGAGTCTATATCATTTAGTTAGTTTTACTGGATCAAAATACAGCTTGGGGGCAAATAGCTTGTTGAGTCAAGATGAGTATAAACCTGAACCAAGATATGGGCTTATTTGATGTGGCCGCAATAACTATGGCTGAGCATTGAATTGCTGTGGCATTTTTGTTGTTGGTTGGGGAATTTGTGCTGAAAGATTATAGTTGCCCCCTTGTTTGGGTATTTTCCTGACAGAGCAAAGCGGATGAGCAGAGGATCCGGAGAGTGAGCAAACATCAGGATATCATGGAGTTGAGGGATCGGCTCACTGAGTTGAAGAGAAAAACTGCAATGGGTAGGTCTATCTACTCCGCACTGATAGATTCTGTTAGTTGTTACTGGTGGGTTAGTGATGTTGAGCTCTGCTTATTGTTGTTTTCGCAGAGAAGACCAAACTTCTGCAGTCATCGAGTGATCTCAAGGCACAAACAGCGTCGTTGAATTTGGCTTTTGTCACGGTATATATATGTATATCTCAGTGTTTATTTAAAGCAAACTCAAAACACATATATCTTACTGACCCTGTGTATACTTGCTTCTTGTTGTCAGCTGAAAAAAAGGCGAGCTGATGCAGTGACAATGCACACCAATGCCATGAAAGTCGCACAGATGAATCTCGTGAGTAGATATGCCCCATCTTTTCATTCTTGATCGGTTCACTTAGCAAGTCTTCCATACTATCCATCAGCTGTGTTATGTCTATGTTCATTATTCCTGTTGAATTGAATATTTTGTTCATTGTTGGCAGATGGCAACCACCTCTGAGTGTCTGAAAATGCAATCAAAATCTGTAAAACAACTTTGCAGATTGTTTCCAATGCGACGAGTAAGTTTCTACGTGCATATATGCTTTTGAGATCCTTGGTTGGCAATCTCACCTGGCAAGATTAACTTTTGATCGCATTTGGAGCATATAGTTTTTTTAGTCATGTTATTATGTTGTTTCCTTTGCATTCTCTCTTGTGCGTTCCATATTTCATTACCTGAAATGAGGCGTATCTTATGAATACTTTGTGATATTCTATAATATGATCTGGTTGTTCAATTATTCATTAATGCTTACATAAGGATTTATATCATACATTTCTTAATATCTAGGTTATTAAAGAGGGAGAAAAAAAAGAAGACTACAGTGGTCCATATGATTCTATATGCGGGGTCCGTCTTCCTCGTGGTCTCGATCCACATTCTGTTCCAGCAGAAGAGCTATCAGCTGCTTTGGGGTAATACTTTTCTCTGACTCCTACAAATTATTGTCCTAATGATTACATTCTCTCATTCAGTTATATAATTGGATTGCTTTGCTCTTAATGGTTGGAATGACTTGATGAACGGGGTGTTCCTGTAGGCATTATTATGTGATCTTCTAAATATCACCTTTATGCATGCTTTCTAATTCTTGTAAAAATATGTTGTAGAGTTGCTTGCTTCCGAACCTTCACAAGTGCTGTCTGGACCATAGAATGTTATCAATTTTCATTAGTTTATATGGAAATCAATTCATGGCAAGATAGTATATATGGAAACTAGTAGCGCCCCTTGTTATCAATAGCCATTTGAGAAGTTGAAATATTATGTTTTGGGATGTAGAGTACACACGTTCCAAGATAATTTCTGATTTTAGCTCTGAATTAATGGAACCTAAGTTTCTTATCATTTCAGGTACATGCTACATTTCGTCAATATTGCAGTTCGTATCCTATCCGCACCTGCTCTTCATGTATCAGGCTTTAAGGTAAGATCCAATTCACTGCCTGAATCACACATTGGAGTAATTGCAATACCAGATTAGCAACTTCAATTGATTAGTCCTGTCAGTTTAATTGTATGTATCTTCACCTGTCCTTTTTATGTAAATAATGAGCATGTTTATTCTTCAAGTTATACTTGTTTAGATGTGTGATGTGCATGAGTACCACGGTGAAGGCTACCAAGTTGGTCCATTGGCTAACATATTTGTAAATGTGATGTATTAGGGTTCATGCTCACAAATTTGGCAGCGGAGTTCCTACTGGAGTACACGACAGTCCCAGAGGTGCTGCATCTAGGAAAAGCAGCAGTTCTCTATCATGAACATGTGAAACTTTTACTAACGTCACATTTCTTTTCCTTCTTTTCAGCAAAGTTTACCCGCTTTTCATACCTAGGAAAAATGTATGCACAGGTGGTGAGGAAAGTTCATTGACAGAAAGTGGTTCTGCTAACTTTGGTGTTGACTCTATGGATTCTGTAAAGAAACTCTCTTTTGATTCGAAGAGAAGCAATAGCTTCAACTTTTCTGGTACATCCTCCCACTCTATGGAAAGACATCAATATTTGCAGAGAGGAATATCACTATTAAAGACAAGTGTTACCGCCATTACTACCTACTATTATAACTCACTGGGCTTGGATGTGCCACCCAATCTTTCTACTTTTGAGGCGTTTGCAAAGTTGGTCCATATGTTATCATCATTAAAGGCCCTTCGAGCTGCTCTTGAATTGAACATTGCTTCAAGGTAGCATATGCTGTTTCATAGTAAATGACGATGCATTCTGTGATCCCATATGCTTGGTCGTCGAAAGGGGTAAAAGAAACTGACAATGTCTGCTGCTTCCAGGTCAGAGAAGCAAGCACAGCAGCTAAACAAATCGATTTGGAAGGCAAGCTCGGCCATATCATCAGAGAGCAGTTTTATGGACAGCATTCACACAGCCATCATGGTAAATTCCTAGTTTGCTCTTACTTACATTGCATGTAAACTTCAATTCGATTTTGATGGTATCTCTGTTGTTATCAGCCAAGCACTCTGGACAACCTCCTCCTGAACTCAAATGAGAGCTTCTTGTACACCGGTAAGCTGGTGAAGCACGGTGGCGTGCCAGACAGCATCTTGGATGGCTGGGATCTGGTAGAGCGTGAGGTCCTACCGCCACCGCCCTCGCAGGCTGAAAATGTTGCGCAGTGGGAAAGAGCTATGTATGCTGGCACAAAAAAGAAATGACTTCTATCTGAAGACCAAGCTGATTGAACACTGCAAGAGCTTCAGTTAGATATGTAACTGAACATCAGGTTCTGGTTCATGTACAGTACAGAACTAACCTCACCCTGTGGCTATTGAGTCATCCACACTGCAAACTGCAGAGAAGAGCATTGTAGGGTAGGGTTCGTCTGCTGCCAGTATATGTATATCCCTGTAAATTTGTAAATATAGCTTTTATTTTGGTTACGAAGGTAATAAAATGCCTGGAATGCTGATGTTTCTTCCTGCAAGTGAAAATAAATTCTTTTACATATGCTGCAAGAATGCATCGATGCAACCAACACATAACAGAAAAGAAGAGGAATCCAGTAACTCTGTGAAGGCCAGAAAAAGAAGCCATATTTGAGAAGAGAAGTGATCCACGTGTCACTATCAGGAGGCCTTCCCTCCATTCCACCACAAACCCGCGGACCTCCGGCCTCGCCTCCGCGGCTCCGCCTCTTCCTCCTCCACGCCCTAACCCTGAGCTCTCCCCTTGCCGCCGGCGATGAGCAGCCTCCGAGCCATCTCCTCCCTCCTCCACATCTATTCCTCGTCCGCCGCTGCAGGGCGAGGCGCCAGGCAGCTGGGGTTCGCGCCGGCGCTTGGCGGGAGCTTCCGGTTCCCGTCGAGTTCGGGGCCGCTGGCGTTCGTGCTCGATGAGGTCGCGAGGGCGGCCGGCGGGGCGCGGAGGAGGGCATCCACGCGCGCGGCGAGCTGGGATTCGGAGAAGTCGCCGTACGAGACGCTTGGTACGACGCTATGCTGTCGTCTGTGACCATGATAGGTAGAGTACGGGTTCGGAATTAGGATTTGTGTCTGGGCATCTGCCGTGTTGAAGCTTGGAATCTACTTGTTGCTGTTCATGTGACGCTGATCAACTCATCTGTCAACGGCTTTGGTCCAGTGTGGCTTTGCCTGATCAGAAATTGGAAATTGGTTGCCAATGTTTGATCATTTGATCCTATCAATGTTCGATCATTTGCTCTTGCCATACTCTGCTGTACCCCTGTTTTATGGTTTGACATGTCCTGTTACCTGTGCATCATGAACTTCGAATTTGACCTGTTACCTGTCTATCATGAACTTCGAATTTGAGACGAGGCTAATGCGTGTTCTTTTTGTGGCATGTGGTTCGAAGAGTTGGGCAGGGATGCAGACGAGGAGACCATAAAGACAGCATACAGAAGATTGGCTAAGTATTATCACCCTGATGGTCAGTTTATTACCTTTCTTTATTTCTCCTATGGCGCGCTTCTCCTTACTGCATTACAGGCATTATTTGATATAGTTGATGTTTCCTGACCTGAAATTCACATGCTCCTACAAACATGATGGATGGCTACCACTCTGTTCTGCGATTGCATTATATTTGCCACTGACCTGGTTAACTCCCCCGGTCCCCCCAACACAGTTCATGCAGAACGCATCATCGTCAACTCTACAAACTTGTGCACAACTACACTTCACAATATTTGACTCTCATTTGAAATATTAAATTAAATTCGAAAATCTTGTTATCTGTAAGTAGTATTTGACTCTCACTGTAGTTGTGCTGTGGATTCAGTAGTAAAGCGTCAATTGCTTATGCATTGCAAATAACAAATCACAATAGCTTTTTTTTTCCTTGAAGATTTGTGTATTCCTTTGTCTTATGTCATCTTTTACCCAGCATTTAGCTAATTTTCCATGCATAAATGTGTCATTGCAAATGAATCCTTATCTTGAGATGCAGTTGTAGTGCAATAGAGATTGTGTGTATATTTATCTAGTGCTGCAGTGATAGTGCATTAGAGTTCCTCACCTTGTGGTGGACTGATGATCAGAATCTTCCACTCATGATTATGTAACATACATAAATACCTTAAGTATCTTCTTATGACCTACTGCCTGGAGAATATACACTAAATATAAACTGTACACTAATCAAAATATACCTGGCAAGTAAAGGCTGTGGCTTCCTGTAGTTTCATGACAGCTGAACCAGTCAACTTGGCAGGAATTAGTGCCATAGGAATATAGGTGCAGCTACCCTTTTTGTGGATTCTTGCTATTTCTCACACATAGTGAATAAAAACCATCTTAGTTTATTCCATCTGATTATGTCATTAAATTACAGTTTATGATGGCAAGGGAACCCTTGAGGAAGGGGAAACTGCTGAAGCCCGTTTCATCAAAATCCAAGCAGCATATGAGCTGTTGATTGATAATGAAAGGAGAAAGGCATACGATAGAGAGCATCATGTGAATCCAATGAAGGTCTGTATTTCCATGGCCCACTTATTTTATCATTTCATCACATGCTACTATCTGGGAATTTTTTTTCATGTTCGAGCAAAAAATACATTACATGCCGTTTGAAAGTTGTATTAAATTCCCGCTGTTCTGAAACCGACTTCTCTGTGAACCAGGCTTCTCAAGCATGGATGGAGTGGGTAATGAAGAAACGAAAAGCTTTCGACCAACGTGGTGACATGGCTGTGGCTGCCTGGGCTGAGCAGCAGCAACGCGAAATGACGCTACGGGCACGGCGTCTCTCACGCTCAAAGGTGATACTACATCGTTGCACTGATCCTCCTTGTCATAAAAAATCCCCCTATCCTCATGCTCTGTGTGTCTATCTGAATCCGTGCTTCAAAAATACTGAATCCAGGTTGATCCTGAAGAGGAAAGAAAGCTATTTGCAAAGGAAAAGAAGGCATCTATGGAATTCTACAGCACAACTCTGAAGAGGCATACCCTTGTCTTGCGGAAGAGGGATATTATGCGCAAGAAGGCGGAGGAAGACAGGAACAAGGAGATCAGTAGACTTCTAGCGGCGGAAGGGCTTGAGCTGGATACAGATGAAGATGAAGACAAAGCCTTTTTAGGGTAACACTTTTGACACTTACCCCTGATTTATCACCATCCTCCATTCCATCAATAGTTGATGATCCCGTCACAATGATACACAAGGCAGAAGAATTGGCCTCATGGGAAACCCTAAAGTCTGGAGATTTACATGGAGAAATGTTGTATCAGAATATTATCCTGTCGGTGCAAAGTTTAGTATTTGCCTGGGAGTAGTAAACTCCACCGGACGCTAGAGCTGCAGTAGGGCTGTAGTATTATTCAAGAAAACTTTTGTAAATGCAAACTATCTTGCCATGTAAACTTCATTGGATGGATTGAAATGATCTGTTGATGAGTGCCGCTGGCCGCTGTGACCGAGTGGTTTTTACGCCATGCCAAACGAAAGCAGTCAGGTGCAATATCCTCCGGAGCACGCCGTGTAGCTCGTTGTCATTCCAGAAATGGTTCGTGCTCCGTTGCCAATTGCGATCATTGTGCATGCTCTGAATAGTTCTTACTCGGTTGGCGACAGATTTGATCGGCATGCCCGTATAAAATTTGCCCGGCTGCCCCCCCCCCCCCCCCCCCCCCCCCCCCCCCCCCCCCCCCCTCATTTGCCCATTTGAACCAGAGCCAGGGAATTCTGGACACGGTTGCAACATGCCAAATTAGGGATGCCTAATCCTCCTAGCCTTGGGTACCTCCGATTCAAGAGTTCGGCAACGAAACGACCAAGAGTTTCCCAACGAAGCACGAACCAAAAAAAAATCTGGAACCACAACGATCCTGTTCTCCCAGCGCACGAAACGATATCAGCGCAGCACCGCAAGGTCATGTTGGACCACCTATCATTGGCACTTTGTCAGAAGTAATGGCTGTTAGAGTCCTCTGCGCTCTGGCAGTGAGATTCTATAGAATGACCCCAGTGAATGCCAGATGGGACCGGGATCTTGTGGGCCACCATGTCATTTGATTATAGTATACATTTTTTTCCATACCGTTATTATTTGCAAATACGGGAATAATTAAATATAAAAATGAAAAAAAATCAGGTTTGAACGACAACCCCCATAGGTAAGGATGGAAACGGATCGGATACGTATGGAATCAGATTCGGATAACACTTTTTACTATATTTTAGCTCGAATACGGATACGGATTCGGATATTCTCTAATACGAATGTAAAACGGATATCTCGGATTCGGATTTGAATTCGGATATTTACTCGATATACAAGGCAACATTTAGCTATTTTCTTTATTGATAGTTTTAGAACATAAAATCATTATACATGTACAAATTAGTATATAACAATGTAACAAAGATAGCCAGTAAAAAATAGCTTATTTATCAATATTTTTTAATAAATAATACATAAATTTTTTATTAATATATAAATAAAAATATAAAAGTAATTTTAAAAATAAATATATAAATAAGAATATTGAAGAGTAAACTTAATCTTCTTATATCTTTATTATAAAAATTAATAAAATTGATTATGAGAAATGAATATAATTTTTAAATAGTTTCAATGAGAACGGATACAGATAGTGTCGGATATTGTCGAACACGAATGCAGAATTGAATAGAAAAAATCAATGAAAATCGAATTCGGATGCATCTATTTTACTACCACATTAAATTCGAATATGAATACGAATATTTATATTGATATTTAAATGAATACGGATGTCGGATAATTTGTATATCTACGTTCACATTGCATGCTTGCCCATAGGCCATGGCCAAGCACGAAGAGGAATCTGGAACACGTTTCGCCGTTTCGTATGCGGTATGCCAGAGCAGAAAGCAACACGGGCCCTACAAACGCAGCGACCCTCTCCCTGTCCTTCACTTCTCCCCCGTCCTCCACGCCCTTCTTCCCCAAACCTCTGCCCCTGTTCTCCGCTACCACCCTTTCCCCACTCCTCCTCGGCACGCACGACGACACGAGCGTCTCTCCCATGACGGCGGTGGTGGCGATGGCTGCGGGAAGACACGGTACTTGTCTCCTGCTCCCCTTCTTCCCCTCATCTCGTTCCAGCTTCTTTTCTCCACTGTTTATGTGTGTTTTCTCCTCATGAAACATCTTCTCCCTTTTGTTTCCCCTTTTCTCAGTTCCAGCGCAGTTCGTTGACAAGGCGGCAAGGGTGAGTTAATTTTGTCCTCTCTCTCTCTCTCTCTCTCTCTCTCTCTCTCTCTCTCTCTCTCTCTCTCTCTCTCTCTCTCTCTCTCTCTCTTCTCTTCTCTTCTCTCCCGCGGTTTGGTTCTTATGCATCTTTCTGCTCCTGCTGGACTGAAGATTTGGTTTTTCTTTCCAAGGCCAAGAAGAGTGCTCTGCGCCCAACATTCCTGGCCATGCTCGTGCTGTACCCAGTTGTGATCTTTTTCACGCTTGGGGTTCGCATTGCGCACCTCAAAGCTGTGAGCTTAGTCCCGTTTGGTTCCAGTGGCCTGTCCTTCGATGCAGCCGTCTTCTTCCGCACATGCGTCTCCTTCACCCTGTACTCCCTGATCCATGTATGCCTCCTAGCCTACATGATGATGCCTCAGGGTGCTCCTGGTGCGCCCAGGATGGCAAGAGCATTCTCGTGGTTCGCTCCCCTCGCCTTCTGGTGGTGCTCATTCGTGTACTTCTACACCTACGCGGATATGACCAGGTATTTTTCTGTTTTCTTGCAATCTCAGATCCTTATTTTTTCTTGCTTAAATTTACCATTTTTCCATCTCTAGGTACGGCACCCACTTCTCGGATTGGATCGCCATGGGAGTCGGGTCTGTTGGCATTCTGGCCATCACCTTGTTCCTCATCCGTGTAAGTTATCTTATCTCAACATGTGGTTTGATTATCTCCAATATAGTAGGATCTCGTTTGTTCTAACCATTTCCTGCTGTTACTGCTGCATTTTTCAGACACCACTGTAGCTGGACAATGTTACCACTGATGATGATGATGATGATGAGGCTTGAGGGGAGCTGAGAAATAACCTTGGTTTGGTGATAGATTTAGTTTGATAGGGGAGTCTGAATTAGTTAAATCTGTTCCTTTTTCTGCTATTCTTAACCAAGCCTGCACGCATTGGTTTGAGTACTCTAATTATTGGACGATCTTTAACTTTCATGGTTTTTCTTCTTCCTATGAACTTGACTCTTGTTTGTTACTTGGTCTTCCTTCTGAGTTACTACAATGTTGCAACAGAAAAGCTAGGTATCACTGCTCCTTGGCTGTCTTCTTTTTTTATTTGCAGCTACAAGGTCCCTGTCATGTGTAGTCTTTTTGTATTTCTGGATCTCTTGTAGAGATAGCACGTTTATCTCTCAAAGAGTAGTATGCAAAGTAATATTGTGTATCTCTCAAAGAGTAGTATGCGAAGTAATATTGTTATGCATTTGATATGCTCTCATTTGCTACAAATATGTTCTCATTCTCTTGGAATGTTATGATGTATTCTTCTGTAAGGTTCTTCATTGACTGCTTCCAGATTTCCGTGAACTGTCTTTAGCACATTTTCATTCAGTCATATTTGGTGTCATTCCATCTCAATGTCTTTTTGTTGAGCTATGCGCTCTTTCTTCCTGTTCCAGTCATCTAATTTTATTTTATATATTTGCTGGTCGTCATTTTAGAATTGAATTTTACTTGCTCTAATTCTGAAGCTATCAGTTTCCGTTCTTGTCTGAAGCTTCTTTCTGCCTCTAGGGTCCTGCTGATCATCATGCATAAGTTGTTTTTATGAATGAGGTAGTTCAGCTAGCTATTGACAAAACAAATACATTTTTGACTTGACAAGATTTTTTGTGCTTATTATCTGTATCTCAAATGGAATAGGTGCTTCAACCATGTATTAAGCTTCCACTAGTTCCTGCATCATCAGTATCTGCAAAATTACATGTGGATTTTTCTAGCTTCCATCATGATTGAACTCATTTTTTTCTGCAGGAATCTGTACATGTGAAACATTCCTAAAATCTCGTTTGCATAATCTTTCGAGTACTTTTATAATTTCTGTTTAGGCTTTAAAAATGCCTAAAAGCTATGTGTTCTTATTTTCAAAGAAATATTCTCCATTTTTTTAAGCTCCAGGCACAACTACAGCTTGTATTAGATAAAGTAGTTTCTGCAGTTTCATTTGGGACCAAGCATACCTCAATTAACTACCTCAATTAAGTAATCTATCTGTCTGTCACAAAAATATTAAATTTTTAGTCTGACATATACCATTCAGATAAACCTTTCACCATTTTAGGTAGGAAAAGGAAAAGGAAAAAATTGAACTCTGAAGATCGGTTGGGCGACGTCCATCCTGCAGCGGTGCAGATATCTCCAGGATTTACGGCACGGGAGAGCCACTGGCGACTGGCCTACGACTGCGTCCGGCGCAGGGTGGGGCAGGGATGGGCGGCTGGCAGCTGCGTGGTCAGAAAAGATTAGCTGCAGGGGAGTTTGTAATTGAAAGATCCGAGGCATGGATCTCAAAGACCGAATTCTTTCTCTTCCATTAACATGCTACTCATTGGTTTCTACATTCTAGTAGAAAAGACAATAAATTTTTGGATCGATGCTCTATTTCTTTGTTGAAACCAAATCAAACCACGTGTCTTTGCCGCAAAAATGAAATAAATATAAATTACATGTCAACAATTTTTCAAAAGCAAAAGAAAAGAACCTGCTGGTCAAGCCGCTCTGCTCCTGGCCTCCTGCTGCTGGGGTTCTTTCTTAAAAAGGGCACAAGAGGCACTGGACTCCCCGTCGCCCTCTTCCTCCACTGGTCTGTCTCCCAGAGCTCTGCGCCCCTCAACCATGGTGGACAGAGGTGCTCTAATGACTGGTAAACAGGATCCCATGTTGCCTTTGCCCGCCTCTCTTCTTCGTTTCTCTCCTGCTCCTTCTTGTCTTCTCTTTCTCGGGCTGCTCCTCTTCTTCTCTCTCTCAAGAACTGTTCTTCATCGTTTTCAGATGCGGAGGTGCTTCTCTACGAGGCCAACCGCAAGGTGAGCATTTCTTCTCCCGTGTGGTGTTTCTCTCTTCTTTTCTCCTCCATTTTGCACCTATGATCCGGAATTTTCCCGGTCTTTCAGGTGATGACGGTGTTCATGGTTATGCTCTACCCTCTGGTGATGGTGATGTCGCTTGCTGTTCGCACCGGCAGCATCTTCTGGCTTTTCCGCCTGGATCCCTTCGGTTCCTACGAGGATGTGGTGGAGCAGCCTCTCGTCGCCCTGCTACGCACCTGCATGTCCTTCCTCGGCATCATCCTGCTGCACATGTACATGGCGTGCCGCCACCTCCGAGACCCCATCCGACTGAAGCGCCCGCACGCCTGGTTCGCGCCAGTGGTGCTCTTGTCTGTCTCCACGACCTACTTCGCTCACTATGCCACCCTCCCAAGGTGAGCTTTCTTTTTTCTTGACTTCACTCATCAGTTCTTGCTGGGTTCATCTTTGTTGCATCCGCTGGTTACAAACACAATTTTCATTGATGTGATGTCTTTTGGTTTCTGTAGCACGATCGGCGTCCATCCGGGCGAGAAGGTTGCCGCAGCTGCCGCTTCTTTGATCCTGTCCATCTTCACCATCATTCTTGTCTTGTGGGAGTAGTGGTAAGCCTTTGCGCCCCCTGATCGTTGATTCTGTTACCCTACGATTTAACCTGTGGTTTGGTTGGTTCGGTGGGAAATGGTCCGAGGTTAACTAGTGGGCTGGCTTGGTTTGGTTTGACAATTAGAATGGGTTGAATTGATTTGAGGTCGGATTTTAAATTTTGTTTTGAGAAATTTAAGAACGCATCATGTGCAATAAAAAGTTTAGGCCTTTGCTTTGATTGATATAGGCAAGAGCAGGCTCCTTTTGAAAGAGACAGAACTGATACTATGGGTAATCTGTCCATGGGTGTATGCAAGGGTTAAAACAGTGCTGGATGCTCAAAAAAGCTAAGTCTGTTTCTTACCGGCTCTTGTTCATGAAAAACCTCACTGGTAGTCACAAACTAGCATCTTAACTGGTGATCGACATGCTTAAGCTGTAATTTTTGCCTCTGCTCTGTCCTGATCATTCATATTGCTACAAAAATAAAACCTGGTGTTGTCCTAACAAAATACTTGCTAGAGTCACTTACCTTTGCTGTAGCATAGTACCATAGAACGCAATTCTTGATGCCTAATTACAAAAAATTGCTTCTACAGTTGCTTCCGTATCTCTTTTCTTGTCTGACTTCTTCATGGGCTTATCTGTCTGTTTGCTCTCCAATTTCAGGTGCCTCTGAAAGGGGACCAAGGTGGATGGGCCTTGGGTCTGAGTGTCGATGAGGCTTGATATAACTTGCAGCAGCAAATTCTGGGGTCTGTGTCAGCAAATTTAGTTAATTTCAGAACTCATTTATGCTTTGTTTATGGCATTCGTGGTGTAAAACCTAAGGTTAATGTGCTGTTGCTTGAGTGCAAGTCAGTAAGACTAATGGATGGATGATTTGCTCTTGCTCAATTGGTCCCTTTTATCTGGTTTTTCTTCCTTAACATACATGATACGTGTGCCTTGCCGAATGCGGACCAGGTGGTCTTCACACTGATCTTAGTTTGTCTGCTCATGTGGTTACCCTGCTCGTCAGGATCATGGTTTTTTTGGGTATACATGTGCTTGGCTTTTTTTGTTTGCACCGCCGGAAATCAAGTCATTGTTTCGATTCAGTTTCAGTCATTCGGTGGTGCAATCGTTTTTACGCATGAAGTAAGCACCCTTGAAAATTTTTAGAAGCGAAATCGATGCACCAAGCTATAGGGAAACGATGATGTGGGCATCCTGAAGCGGCCGGCCTTGCTCACCGTTGCAAATTTACACGATGAGAAGGATAGGACACGCGTCGGCGATCGGTGATTTGCGCTGGCTCGATCACCTTGCCTTGCCAGATAGTGGAGCGTACAAGCCCTGCAGGCTGCAGCGCATTATCAAAGAGACATTTCGTGAACACCAACGAGGCCGTGAGAAGACGCATCCACGAAATGCTGCACTGATGATGAACTGCGCTGCAGTAGATCGAGCGCTAGAGACCTAGAGTATAGGGTGCACCGTGCACGAAATGAAGGAACAACTAGCCAACAGCTCAACCAAAAAGCAAGGGCCATCTAGAACCGGTTCACGAGGCCCTTGATCCGGACGAGTCTCCTCTGCAGTTGCTGTTCGTCGCGGTGGAGGCGAATGCATCTCCTGCCCCCACGCCCTCGTCCTCGTGCGCTGCCTCCTCATGGCCGGCGTCGGCATCGCCGAACGATGGCTCCCTGCTGGCGGCCACCTCCCCGACGGGGAGCGAGCGGTCCGGGACCGGCTCGGCCACGGCCTTCACCTCCCTCGTCTCGGCGGCGGGTCTGGAGATGGTGGCTGGGACGCGTTGGTGGCATACCTGTGATCTTCAGTAGGGTGGGGCAGCTGCCCCAGCTACCGGCGGCGAAGTAAGGGCCTCCCACCCGACTCCTCACTGGAGATCTGTGCAGCCGGAGCCGCGTCTGGGAAGCCCCCGTTGGCCATTGCACCGGCTGAAAAAAGCATGCTAGCTATTCATATATAAATGTTTTGCATTCACAGTTTCATTTGACAAGGTTGCTACACGCATGGCATTGTGGAGTTATCTGTGGGAGTGGGAGCAGGAAGGAGCAGTACCACAATACATCACACCATCTCAATACACAGCACCAATGTGGAAATTTTAGCAATTTTTTCACTCCCTCAAAAGTCAAAACAGCACCACCATGACTGTTAAAGCATGCCATATACCACTCAGATTTGAAACAGAGTTTCCAGTTGCCAATATAATATATTAAATAAAACACCACAATTCAGGAACAAAATCTCAGCCACAAATGCCAATCACGCCGAGATGTCATACAAGAACCTGCCATGGCGATCCTGCTAGTAAAACAATTTATTTTACAGCAGCCGTCTCCATACTGAACTTTCTACAATTGGCTTCCACTTAACATTCATATGCAGCAACAGTTCTAGCAACTGCAAACTCTTTTCATTTCATAAATTCACGCACATGACCCCCTAAAAGTAAGGAAGTGATTTTTAGGATCTACCATTGTCACACAAAGAGCCAACATATACACAGCATAAGGCGAAAAGGTCCAAGGAACAGATCAATTAAATAACACCTAAGGTGAAATTGCATCACCAACATACAGTGTTTTCCATAAAGAAATATTGGTATTCCCTGAAACCTTAAATAAGAAACAAATGGTAGGTTCATCAGGTTTGGTGTGATCATGAAGGTTATTTAATTAGAAATTAAAAAAATACAAGCATAACATAAAGCAGGACATGATTGCCATGAACAAGAAGGACATGATCTACTTTGCGCTTCTCAAATTCTGTCTGAATCACTATTTTCTAACAGCTTCAGATGTTAACAAATATCTAGCCTTTCACTGAGCATTATCGCAGTCATAGATGACAATTTCTTGCTCTGAGCAAGTCTCATCACACTACCGACCAAGAGAACTTCAAAAGTTGAGGATACACAACCATCTTTTGTAGGAAAAAATGAAACATTCAAAAGATTCTTGAACTAGGATCCTAATTTATGCACACACACAATTTGACCATACTGAAAGGAAGCTGTATAAAATTATAAATCAAACAACAAGAAGAATACAAATTCCTTGTGATGGTGGATTTTTCATGTTGTACATCTCATGAGGATAATGAATTAACAGGGGTGAAATCCAACAGGATGCCGGCAGGTAAACAATAAAAAAGTTAGATCAAGGAAAACAAAGCATGTTGGTTAATTGCGGTTGTATTTCATTCATGCCCTACTTTGACTTTTTGCAAGCACCTTAACACATCTAACTACAAGCAGACTATAAGGTGATCAAACACCAGCTCTTGCTAGAAGCATGACATCCTAATTCTGCTATGAATTTATCATGAATGCTCGCAGCTTCAAAGTTTCGTGGTCACAGTAATAAGTTTGGCCCTCAAAAAACTAGAACTAGTGAAGGTTAGTAACTTACGGTAAAGCACTTGGGAGTAGGTCGTGGGTAAACAAGCAAAGATCTTACCAGCACATTTGCCACCTCTTCGTCCTTCTTTCTGCGGAAAAATGTTATTTCCATGATACATAGAACAACCAACGTCAAACATGGCACCGTATTCTTCTGAAAAATTTGTAAAGATTAGATGAATAGCTAATTATACTTGGAGATCTAAGACTGTGAGGTGCTGAGTCATCATATTCATGTCCCTGCACTAGAACACTGAAGAGAATAATCTACGGTCCAAGAAAAGAGAGGAAATGTGCGTTTAATATACAAAGAAAAACATGTTTAGACACAATACTTTATACAAAATTATATAAAAAAACTTTGCTTTGCCTACAAAATAAAGGAAGCTACATTACAATATGCAGAAATGGAAAGCTTTTGTTTGTGTTTATGATGTTAATTAATAAAGGTATTATATAGCATAGTACTGTTGTTCACCTATAACTATAAATGAGCAAGGTTTACAAGGAAAATTAATGTGCACATTCATCATTATAAACCATCTCTTGCATCATTGCTTTTGTTATCTCTTAGTTCCTATCAGCCAGGGGTGGAGCTTCTCACATGCTAACATGGGCCATGCCCTATTTTTTGCAAACTCCATTAGATTTATCCTTGAAAGTGCATTTGACCCCTAAGTGGGTTCTGGTGTTGATGACATACATAATTAAGGAGCTAATGCGTTTATCGAGTTTTGAACCGGTTATGATGCAATGAAATGAAAAATATGCGTACAAAGACACCAAATTGCTTAATGGACGGTGTTGGAACTCAAAGAAGAGTTTTATTTATTTTCTATTTTGAATTTGAGTATAGGAAACACCGTACTATTAAGAGGGATGCGAAAAAGTGTTCTGGAGATGCTAAAGTGCTTAGTAGAAAAAACAAGAGGCAAATGAGACACCAAACCCCTTTGTAGAAAACTCAAAACCAGCAGTTTCAGCCTGGTCGGAAGTTCCGACCAGGGGTCCTCGGCCAAATATTTTTGTGAAGGTCGGAAGTTCCGACCCCTGATCGGAAGTTCCGACAAGCACATAAACTGCACAGTAACGGCTAGTTTTGGGGGGTCGGGTATATATACCCCTTCACCCCCTCATTCATTTGCTGCTGACCTAACCCGAGACAAGCATCCACTAGAGCATTAAATCCACTCCCCTACTCCCTCCTTGAGCCAATCCTTGCATTGATTTGAGCTAGGGCTTGGGTGAGAGAGTGGTTGAAGTGTGTGTGACTTGTCCCCTTGTGTTTGAGGGCAGCCCCCTTCCTCCTTTGACCACTTGAAGCATCTCCAAGCATTGATTCACGTTTTTTACTCTTGAAGCTTGCTTCTAGACGGTTCGGCATCGCCCGTGGAGCGCCCTCTCGTGTGTGAGCGCCCAGGGAAGTTTGTATTGCCCAATCCTTTGTGGATTTTGATAGTAAGCGACTCAATCCTCCTTTGTGGTTGATTGGGTGAGGAAAGGGTTAGAGAAGACCCGGCTCTTTGTGAGCTCCTCAACGGAGACATACCTTCCTTAGTGGAAGGGAACTTTGGGATAAATTCGCTTGTGTCTTGTTCATATTGTTCATATCTAGTTCTTATTGATCTAAACCTTGTTTTATCCCGATCTACGTATTGTTGTTGTTGAGCTTGCTAGGATTGGTTGTAGAAGGTTTCTAGCATCACTACGCAACTATTAATGCAGCCAGGTTTCTCAATTTCAATTTAGTTTTTGAATTTCGTAGTAAATTCATTGTGTTGTCGGAAGTTCCGACCAGGCATCGGAAGTTCCGACCCATCGGAACTTCCTATCCCTGATCGGAAGTTCCGACAGATTTAATTTCTGCGAAGAATTTTCAGGTTTTGCAGGTTCGCCTATTCACCCCCCTCTAAGCATTACCAAGATCCTTTCAATTGGTATCAGAGCCTAATCTCTTGATTAAGGCTTAACCGCTAAGGGATTTAGCGATATCTCAAGATGGGGATGGCGCCACTCGCACGGAAGACGCCACCGGTCGGATACCGGTGGATCGCATTTCGGGAGGCTCCACAACCACAACCGCAATACCGCGAGGGAATGGAAGCTGCGCTCCTTCTGTCTACGACTCCGCCTCAAGCGAAGAAACAAGCGAAAGCAATGAACTTGAAGGGGAGGACGTAGAGGCAAGAAAAAGAAGAAAAGAGAAGATGAAAGCCAAAATTGAAAAGAAAGCAAACAAGATGGTGAAGAAAAGAATCAAGCAAGAGATGCAGAAGCATCCTTTCTTTGGGATGCACCAAGTACCACCTAACTACTCTCAATCTCAATATCCCGCTTCTCAATTTCATTCGATCCAATTGGAAAAAACCCCGTTCTTTGATGGAACGGATTATCCCAAGTGGTCTTATGATATGCAAATGCACCTCTATGCACTTCACCCTTCCGTTTGGGAAGTTGTTGTTGTAGGTGTGACTCCACCCACAAATGGGATACCCACGACCGAACAAGCTCAAGATTACTTCTGCAATGCGCAAGCCGTTATCACAAGTTCCCTTTGTGCTCAAGAGTTCAACAATGTCCGCAACATTCAAGTGGCCAAGAAGATATGGGACACTTTGAAAGAAGCTCATGAGGGGACCGATGAGGTTAGAGAAGGCAAGATTGACTTGATACAAGGAGAGCTAGAGTGCTTTGTCATGAATGATGATGAAACCGTGAGACAAATGCATGATAGGCTCATGATCCTTGTATCGGATATTAGAGTACTTGGATATGAAGATTGGGAAGATCACAAAGTGACAAAGAAGTTGCTTAGGGCTTTCACACCAAGGAACCCGACTCTTGCAA
The DNA here is from genome assembly GCA_032594955.1 of Panicum miliaceum. NCBI lineage: Eukaryota > Viridiplantae > Streptophyta > Magnoliopsida > Poales > Poaceae > Panicum > Panicum miliaceum. Next base: position 2,989,321 of record CM064057.1, on the reverse strand, counting down.
CTATGATTATAAGAGACCCAAAATTCAAGACCAAGACACCAACTCAACTTCTTGGTGAAAGAGCTGGTAGAGAGGGATGTGGCTTAATCCATGAGGCACAAGATCAACAAGAGTGTAGCACTCAATGCTACCACTAGCAACAAAGTTGAGTCAAGCTCCAAAGCCCCCAAGCCAACAAAAGAAGATTCAAGTGATGAAGGGTCAACCGATGAAGAAATGATATTGGTGTTGAGGAATTTCAAGCACTTCATGAAGAAGAAATCTTACAAGAGAAACGGTGATGACAAGAAAAGGCCGCAACAAAGAAGATGCTATGAGTGCAAGGAAGATGGCCATTACATTGCCGATTGTCCACAATTGAAGAATAAGGCCAAAGAAGAAAAGAAGTACAAGGACTAAAAATAAATATCAAGGTTAAGCTCATATTAGGCAAGAATGGGAGTCAAGCCGTGAAGACTCCGATTATGAAGGAATGACAACTCTAGCCATGCCCAAGCCCACAAGAAACCTCTTTAAGAACTTCTCCGATGATGAGGATGATACTCACTTTTGCCTTATGGCAAGAGGTACCAAGGTACAAGAAACACTCATACCTTCTTTCCAATCTACTTCCACTTTTGATAATGCACAAAATGATTTGGAAGAACAACATAGAGCTTTTATGATTAAAGAATTTGGAAAGAAAAGTTTTAAAGAAATTAAAAAGCTTATGTGGAATCTAGAAAAGAAGAAAGAGACTCTCAATAGGCAAAAGGACTTGCTCATCCTTGAAAATGAGAGAAACCTTGCCTTAGAGAAATCTCTAGCGGAAGAAAAAGTTAAGGTTGATAAGTTGGCTATTGACTTGTCTTTGGCCAATGATTCAAACAAAATGATATCTAAGGAGAAATCCTTGGTAGATGAGTCTTTAGCTTCTCTAAAGAACACACATAGTGAACATCAAGATAGCTTCTCATACTTGACGGTCAAATACAAACACCTTGAAGTTAACTATAGTGCTTTTTGGAAAAGCATCAAGACCGATTCCAAGGCAACCTTTGATTCTAATGTCTCCACAAGTGAAGGTTGCTCCAAATGCTATAAAATTGATGTGCAAGCCTGTATTACTAACTTGGCAAAGCTAGAGAAGCTCATCAATGCAAAAGATGGTCAACTTGAGAGATTGAACAAGTTGGTTTCAGAAGCTCATCAAGGCAAAAGATGGTCAATTTGAGAGATTGAACAAGTTGATTTCAGGACTGATTTCGTCTGAAAAAACCAGCAACAACATGATGACGAGAGGGGGTTTCACGACTGATTTTGTCTGAAAAAACCAAAAAATTTAGCCAACATGGATAGATTCAAAGACTACTAGAGAAGCAAGACAAAGGCAACGGTTAGCTGGTACTGCAAATGAGAACTCCTCGCGCACTACAAAACAACGGAGAGCGCAGCTTAAACAAGAGGCAAAATCCCAAATCAAGCAAAACACCCCTTAGAAGCAACCAATGCAGGATCTCAGTCAAGGAATAAGCCAGCAGCTTACCACGCAGCTCGAACAGAAACGGCGGTGTTGGCTCCATCGACGGCGGCGGCTCCGGCAGCTCCGACTCCCTCAGCGGCAGCTTGGCCGGCGGCGAAGGCTTCTTGCGCCACCGACGGCTATGGAGGCGATTATCTTATCTCGTGCAGCGGAGGCAGCGATGGAGGCGATTATCTTATCTCGTGCAGCCGTTCCGCCATGGCTACAACCTCAGCTACGCGCAACCGAGGAGACCGGGAGGGAGGCAAGGAGAAAACAATGTTGAGGGGATCAGGGAGGAAGTAGTGGGTAAAATTGATCAGTCAAACAGGATAAAGATTTTCATTTTTCCCTCCTCCCTCCTCCCTTCTCTCCTAACTCAATCTTTATTTTCGAATTTCGAATGGCTCTGAACGATCAAGGCAAAAAGCCTGTTGTATTTTTGTTAATCTTTGATTCAAATTTCAAATGTCTATTGCCTTGGATTCTTTTATTCTCCATTTTAGTTTGCTTTTACAGATAGGTAGAAGTACTCCTTTTTTTCCTTTGACCGAAGCATCTCAATGGCACCGTTTGGAAATTGCCCATAATTGAGACAGAAAAAATAGAGCACAGGGCTGGAGGAGGAATCGGGCCTTGCTAGTTTACGGTCGACCGTAGAGGAGGGCTCCCTATGGTCAATCTGCTGACCGTTTCCTTTTTTTTATAACTTTTTTGACGTTTTCTAGCAAAAAATTTCTAAAGAATTTTTTTAAAGAAAAAAATTGGAGAGCGCGGAAAATTTTTGATGAGAAAACTTTTCTAAAAATATTTTTAAACAAAAAACTTTGCATCGAACAACAAAAAAGTTCACTGCCGCTACCTACCTGGGGGCTCCGCCACCGCCGTTGCCTCCCACCGCGTCGCCACCGGTGCCTCCCACCGCACCGCCGTCGGTGGCCCGCCGCGCCTCCGCGCCACACATCCCTGTTGGCCCACCGCGCCGCATCCGCCACTCTAGACCTCCATGTTGGCCCACCTCGCCGCGCCTTCGCGCCTCCCCACCGCGCCGCAGCCGCCGGCCCGCCGCCGCCGCCACCATGGATTAGACTAGGGAAGGAAAGGAAAGGGAAGAAGAGAAGGTGCGGGAGTGGAAGGGGAAGGGGAAGGGGAGAGGAGGAGAGAGGCTGTAAGAGGTCTCTTAGAGATTGGATTGACCGTTAGTTGTTAAACTTACGGGTCGAGTGTAAACACAGCATTGAGGTAGGGATCGCCGGTTGCCGCCTGCCGGTTGCTAGTCGCAAAGTACAAAGGAAGCTTTCCTAATCCTTTTCTTTTCGTGCAAACGAACGTGTGAGTAATTACAGGATCTTCTGCGAGTGAGTTTGGTCGTGCTCACTGGTGGAGCGTGGTGGGCAGCAGCGGCGGCTGCGATGGCGAGATAGGCATGGGCAGCCAGCGGCAGTGGCGGAGCTAGGATTGAAGATTGGGAGGGGCCAAGAAAGTTTTTTTTTTTGCACAAATCCTTCCATAGCAGGGCTAAGTATTAATTTCTTAATACTTTTTTGATGAAAGTTAAAAAAAAGTTAAGATTTATAGTGGTAAACGTTGGGAGCTTGGGGGGCCATGGCCCCTGCCAGCCCCCCTGGCTCCGCCACTGGCCGGCGGGCTGGGCAGCCGCTATCTTCGAGGAACCCGCTTGCAGCAGTAGCACTATCGTCTACCACTGCTCCTCCGAGACCGCCGCCCCTGTCCGCCAGCTCCCAAACCGACGCGGATGCGCTACCGGGCCACGTGATCACCCGTGGCCACGTGTGCTTCCAACCCAGCCCTGGCGCTGCAAGACCCTCACCGGCCACGTGAGCCGATCCGATTGGGCCGCGCTCGTGCCTGCATGCCCAAGTAGGCAACAGCTCAACGTCGGAGCCAATCACCTGCCCAGCGGCTCGTGGCAAATGTTAGGAGTCACACGTGTGACTGGCAGTCAAACCATCACACAAGGCAGAACAATTTTTTTGGTTGCGGGAACAATTTTTTTGTTGCAGGAACATTATTCCAGCAATAAAAGAAAATTGTTTCAGCAAACAAAAATATTTTTCAATGTTTGCTACGAATTAATATATTAGGCCAACCTGATTTTTTAAATTTTGGCCTAAGTAACAAAGAAGCAGCCCACACACCTTATATGACTGATTGACTGGGTGAGGGGGGCTCACGCGTGCCCCAGCTCCTCCCCTTTCCGTGCGCCGCGCCAGGCCGCCCTCCGAGTCCCAGGTCGATGTGCGGGGAACAACCCTGAGGCCTCGGCACAAGATCCAGCCCATGTAGTGCCGGATCTCGCCGCCGCCGCCGCTACAGCCATCTCGGGCGATGGCGTGGCAGGTGGACGAGTGGAGCTTGGTTGGCGCACTCGTGTGCTGCCCGAATGGCAAGCCTTCCGAGCTATTTAGGCCCGTGTGGCAAGAACATTTTTTTTTGTGGAAATTGTGGCAAGAACATCTATCAATCTTTCATGGACACGGTAGTTGAACAGTACCTGGTGTTCCATCGCAAAAGGTCGTGCCAACTACAAATCCAATATTATCTCGAGGTATCTACGTAAAAAAAGAACATTTGATGCATTCTGTCACGAAACTAATTTAGCTCTATTTGTTCATGGTTATTGCAAATAAATCTATACGAGGCTCTAATTGTCCATGAAATTGGTTTATTAATATATACCTGTCAGTGCATGGCCAACGGTTCGATAGTGGCTCATAATAGCCGATGCATAAGGAGGCAGCTGACTCTAGGGGATCATGGGCTAGACCACCTGATGGGTGGATCAAAGTGAACGTGGATGCTTCCTTTGTGGGAGCTAGAGGCAGTGCAGGGGCGGGAGTGGTTGCGAGAGACAGTGAAGGAAAGGTGAAATTCACCGCTTGGCGTGGCCTTTTTAACTGTGCCAGTGCAGTGGAAGCGGAGGTTAGACTTGCCACCCAATGGTATCATCATCCGATTATCCTGCAATCAGATTGTGTTCGACTCAGACGCCGGCGTGTCCAGACAGGAAAGATCAGAGATTGGCTTCATTATAGCTGAGGGTAAAGAACTATCTCAGCTTATGTTGGATCTAAAGATAGTGAAGATCAAGAGAGATTGTAACAAAGTTGCTAATGAATTGCTGGATTAGCTAGGCGTAATACTCATTCAGCGGTGTGGTTAGACCAGGCTCCTGCATGTGTTGTGAACCTCATCAATAACAATTGTAACCAGGTTCGTGCATAGTTAATAAATCTCTCTCTTTATAAAAAAAAGAGAGTGGCCGTTGTTATATAAAGAGGAAGAAAGATGCAGGATTCTAGAAACTACTGTCACGAAGCTTTTCAACAACTTCAGTTCAAATTTCAGCTGTAGGATTGAGGCTTAGCTTTTAATCCTATTTGCTGTGTTTAAAACTTTTCTTTCTACGGTGCCTGTAGTCTATATACTACTATGATATGTACTGTGTGATACGTTATACATCCATGAATGTTGGGTGTAGAGGCTCCAACTTTTTTCCTTTATCTAAAAAATAGGAGAGTGAGGAGGAGAGAAAAAATCGTTAGACCTAGCGACACTCACTAACACGCGGATCCACACCGTGCGGGCCCCACCGACACGGTTTCCAGTACCAACAACTAAACTACTCCCTCCATCCCTAAATAATTGTGAGTGCTGGTGTGTGTGGCATAAGTTTAACTCGATTTTATAGAAAATGCATGTATCTCCAAATAAATTTATTAAAAACTAAATTTGAACATCTTTCTAATAATACTAATATACCATAAATATTAAAAAAATTGAATATATATTTAGTTAAAGTTGTTTCTTTGGAAATGAAAAGGACAGATATTTAGAGAGGGGGGGAGCAGTCCGGACAGGCGGACCTCGCCACCGCCACTGCGTATGGGGCAAGACGAGCGCGCCGCGGGCCCGTGGCTGCCAGCATGGGGCGAGGTGGGGTGACCGGCGAGTGCCCGGGGCAGAGCTTTTCCACGAGCGCGCCGCGGTTGCCGGCGTGGGAGGTGGGGGGGAGGAGGAGAGGAGGAGCGCTGTGGCCAGCGTGTAGCCGTGTACCGCCAGCAGATCTCGTCCACGGCGCCACAGTCGCAGGCTGGACAGCCGCACCGTGGCTGCTGACGTGGGGCACGGGGGTATGCCGCGGGCGAGGAGCCCAGACAGCGGAGATGTCGACGAGGGTGCGCTGTGCGGAGAGATGGCGCCGCCGTCGTTGCTGCCGCCGCCGCTGTTGACACCCTCGGGTTCCGCGGCGGCGTGCACGACGTGGCAGTCTGCGATGTTGCCTAGTTTAACGTCGCCGGCGATAGTGACGAGTTGAAGTTCAATGGCAACGACAACGTGATCCGGACGAGGCTGTCGCTGCTCCATTCGTGCATGCGCGTATATCGATTGGGACCGGCGTCGATCTATTTGTGGTGGTGCGCGCACAGCGCTGGAGCGTGAGATGACGAGATGCCAATTAGCGCCATCGTGACCCTCAGTTGGTCAGCGGGTAGCTGCCAGTCCACGGCGACATGAAGATGGTCACATTCAGAGCCGGGTGGAGAATTTCTGGCCGGGAGAACATGGCTGCGCTCTGCCGGCCTCTCCAGTTTCCACAGCGAGAATTGAAGGCTGCAGCATGGACCAGTTCAGTAACGACCCCTGTGTTTCATTCAATAAATCTTGCGCCAGAATGGTTGCTACAGGGGGCACTACATATCCAACACATGCTGCAGCTGCTCCAGAACCGCATGTGAGGCCAGTAATAGGCAGGCAGGCCGAAATCGAAGTAATTTCACGTACACGAGCAGCAGCAGACCGACTGCAGGATTGCATGTTGCAGCTACAGTATCGGGGCAACAGGAGCGATGGTGTGCAGTAACAACTCACAAGGAAACGCTCAGTGTGAAGAAGTTGATGGGTGAACAGCAAGACATTGGTGTCGAACTCATCAAGAAAGAAGGCAATGGTTGATATCAATCAATCAATGGGTGGATCGAATCCTCTTTACACTAGCAGTTACCAATCAAACAAACCCTGGCTACAAGGCTCTGGAAAACCCACGGAAAAAATCGGGATGAACTGAGACGGAAAATCGGTTACATGTACACTGGGGAAGGAAACCAAAGGGAAACTCACACTGTTATGGAACACAGGTCGTCGCAGACCGTCTTCATGTTAGGCCTCTCATTTACAGGTAGGATACACCTAAGCGAGATCGCCAGCAGCTCGTCCATTATCCTCGGGGACTCTTCCAAGCCCGTGATGTCCCGGTCAAAGCAGTCAGTTCCCCGCCCTTCCCTGTTGCACATCTGGACCCAGTCAGTTAGATCAACAGCACCAGATTGGCCTGAGATGATGTCTCCTGCACTCTTCCGCGTCAACATCTCCATGACAATCACCCCGAATGCATACACATCAGACTTAAACGATGGTGCGGGCTTGGCTGCGTTTGCCAGTTCTGGGGCTCTGTACCCTAGTGCTCCTAAATTCAGTATTTGCTCAGCAGTGCCGCTTGGAGTCATGAACCTATGTAGACCATAATCCACCAGCTTAGGAGACAGGTCAGGACCAGTCAAGAATATATTAGTTGGCTTCAGATTGCCATGAGGCAGGCCCTTCTCATTGTGTAGGAACTGAAGGCAGCGAGCTAGGTCAATGGCGATTCTGAGCCGCTGAGAAACTGACAGACGGGAGTATCTTCTGGGAGTTGACTCTGTATCACAGAAGATTTGTAAATCAGTGACTGGAAGTAAATCTTAAGTCTGGTGAGAAATGACTAAAGAATTAGACGCAATATCTTTGATATATATAATAGTGGAACAGCATATTTTTCTCAAGGAGACAATGTATATCGACCTAACATACAAAAAAATCAAGAAAATTGATGCTTAAAATGAGGATGAGCGTGAGATAGTTACCATAAAGGTAAAGTGCCAAGCTATCTCCATTGACATAGTCAGAAATAATTAATCTCTCTTGCTCCTTAGGACCCCAATAGAAAGCTCTCCATGAAACTATATTTGGATGTCTGATAGTGCCAATCCTCTTTACCTCCTTAGTGAACTCTTTTTTATGCTTCACAAGACCAACACGCAGCCATTTCACAGTCAGGACATGCCCACTTTGTAGAACAGCCTTGTATGTTGTTCCATGACTGCTCCTTCCAAGAACCTCCGCTGGTGCGCGTGAGAGGTCCTCAGCTGTGAAAACCAAAGTGCTGTCCATGAAAATCAATTCTCCAACCAACCGATCCGGTGAGTATACTTCAAAAGCTACAGGTTCCACATGGAATCTGGAGTCAGCAAAGTGTGGTGATGTTGGCAATGCAGCCCGCGGAGAAGAATCTCGAACCTGGACTGCAGCAGAAGTCTCAGCCACACCTGTGCTTGTGGATTCAGCAACCTCCTTTGGGTCGGTGTAACCATATTCCACAGCAGCTTCAGCCAATAACTCTTTCTGGGCAGACATAGATCTAGCTGCAGCCGTTAAGAGATGATCATTTGAGAAACTTGTTTTACTTGGTATAACATTATCTTTGGGCGACTTGAACAGATTTGGACGGCTTATTCTCCCCTTTAGATCCCTGATGGTAATCTGACCTCTAAATCCATTTCTTCCACAAAGCTCTTGAGACCTGACCACATAGAGTGCTAAGGCTATGAAGATGACAAGCAAGATTGCTCCAATACAGCCAACAATAAGAGCAACTCGAACACCTGCCTTGTGCCCGTGAGATGTTCGGCTCTGAGCAACTCCACTGTAATCATCATTTCCAGCAGGCAGACCATCTGGGAAAACTAACAAGTCATTTCCAGGTCGGAAGCAAGATAAAGGGAACTTTTCAACACTTTTAGGAACAGTTCCTTGTAAATTATTGTAAGATACATTGAATAGCTTAAGACCATTTTGAGGCATATCCGGAATTCTGCCTGTGAGGTGATTGTGTGATAAGTCAAGATACTCCAGAGCTTGAAGCTTGCTTATCTCACTGGGTATCTCCCCAGATAATTCATTCATTGCAAGAATAAGAAACTCAAGTTTTTGCAAGTTGGAGATATCTGGTGGCAATGGTCCATTCAAAGAATTACTGGACAGATCAACAATCTTGAGAGCAGGTTGAGATGAGAGAAGTATTGATTCCGTTGAATGGGTGCTCTGAAATGGAATAGTTCCAGTAAATCTGTTTCCAGAAAGATTTAACACTGTCAAAGCTGGTGACATGAAGAAAGTAGGCAAAACAGATCCCCCAAGTGCATTCAGACTGAGATCAAGGACAGAGAGCTTTTGATAGGTTCCCAAAACGGAAGGGAGAGACCCAGACAATGAATTGTTCCGCAACTTCAATGAGACTAGGTTCTGAAACTGGGCGGCGTCATTTGGGTAGCTTCCCTCCAGTTTGTTCGAACTCAAGTCAATAACCTCGACAATCCCATCCCAGGAACGCAATATAGCTAGCTCCCCAGAAAATAGGTTTCCGCTAAGATCAACTGAGGTACACTTGCCAACAGTGGCTGGCAATGATCCTGATAGAACATTGGAGGAGATATTCAGCACCTTCAAAGTGGTAGAGTTCACGATAGGCAGTGACCCTGCAAAGTTTAAGGGCACACGCGTCATTTTTAACAACAAATGTAAATGAATAGAGTATCTGTAAATGACAGTAAGCAAGACAGGATACATGGAAGTGGAATAGTTAAACAAGCACATGATCAAATGTCGAAATAGGTCCAAATCTCTGATGCACATACATTTCCAATAGTCAATCTCATGCCATGGCATTGAAATAGTTTGTAAAATTCTTGATTGAACTGTGAAAAGTCATGATAGCTGGCTCAGAGCCAGCAACAGGTCTACATTAGAAGAAATCAAGAGTGAACATGATAGTTGATTCAATAGGCAAAAAATGTTTACTTCACTTATCAATCACCAGATACCAGCTGTCAGAAAATAGCTGGTTCCGACCTGATACTTCTCTTAGCTACATACCTACTTCTTCCTAATATCACGGATGCTATAAAAGCAAACACATGACTAAAATGGGAGGAAAAGAAATAATTCTCAAAACATCAACTGCAAGCCAGCATGCATGCAAGTACAAGGATGCTGACCATATCCGTCTAAAGGAAAACGGCACACTTTCTACACAACAACAAGTGACATTGATGGAAGAGCCTGTTTTTATCTATGCTCATCAAATCATCCAAGCAAATGGAGTATTCCAGATTTAAGATGCAGTGATCATTTTGCAATGTCGTCATGATGAACTCATTGCCATCAGACATGCATGTCTACGAATGCCACCAACTTCCACGGTCTGATTCGCAGCTTGGAATTTTAAGCGGCGTAGCTGGGGAGCCCCTGGCCATCCGCGTCGTCAAGGAAATTAAACAACACAAGAAACAAACTAATAGATCACCACCACTTTTTCAACTTATAGTGGGATTCCTACTCTGATAGATCACAAAATTCAACGAGATATGTACATTTCAGTAGAAATGGGAAGGTACCTGAGAAGCCATTCCTGCTGAGATCAACCTCGACGAGCCGCATAGAATTCTGAAGAAGTGCCTCGGGCATCATCCCAAACAGCCCATTGCCGGCAACCCTGAAAATCTCCAGCGAGAACCACGCATCGAGCCTCGGCACTGTCCCACCAAGCCCATTGTTGCTCAAATCAAGGACCGCCAAGTTCTTGAACGCCCCCACTGTCTCATTCCGGAAGAAGCCACCGCCCAGCTTGTTGTGGCTGACGTTGAGATACTTGACCGTGTTCCCGATGCTGGTCAGGCGGTCCAGCTCCAAATCGACGCTGCCAGTGAAGAGGTTGTCGCTCAGATCGATGTACTCGGCATTGCGGAGCTCAGTGAGCAGATCCCCGGCATTGCCCCAGAAGGAGTTGTTGCGGACGTCGATGCGGCGCAGGTTCTGCAGCTGCCGGATCCCGTCGGTGGGGAAGCCGGAGGAGAAGTTGTTGTGGGAGAGGTTGAGGTGGACGAGGCCGGAGAGGTCGGCGAGGCGGCCCGGCACGGGCCCGTAGAAGCGGTTCCCGGAGAGGTCGAGGTGGCGCAGCGAGGATAAGGAGCCGATGCCGGGCGGCAGGCGGCCGGAGAAGGCGTTCCCGGCGAGGGAGAGATTCTGGAGCGCGCGCATGCCAGCGAGCGTCGCCAGCTTGAGCTCCCCGGAGAGGCCGAGGCCGTCGAGCATGACGCCGACGACCGCGCCGCCGTCGCACACCACGCCGCGCCACGCGGCGGGGCAGCCCCCGGCGCCGTTGCCGGTCTCGGTGGTCGCCGGCGGGGACCAGGACCCCAGCACGGGATCCCGGTCCCGGTCCGCGATGCCCTTCTTGAACTCGAGCAGCGCCGCCACGTCGTCGCCGGCGGCGACCCCGGAAAGCAGCAGGAGAACGAACGCGAGGAGAACAGCCATAGATGCGGGGAGGAAGTGGCGATAACTACCTAGGGTTTGTAGGAGGCGGAGTAGGGGGGAGTGGAGGTGGTGGTGGCGGCCGCCATTGGAGATGGAGAGAGAGGTGGTAGTGAGATGTGTGAGAGAAAGGCCAAATTTTTGGAAACGGGAGGGGATGGGTGAGTAATAACAGGAGAGGGAGAGGGAGAGAGAGAGAGAGAGAGTACAGACTGGAAAGTCACAGGTGGTTGTGTGGAGTGGTAGCAGTGGTGGTGTGCTTAGCAGTTTATTTAGCATAGCTGTGAGACTGCCGTGTCCTGGTGTTTACCCCACTGTTTAGACTGTTACTGTGGACTGCATGGATACGTTCGGATTTTTTTTCTGGGCTGCTACTACACATCACACATGTAGACTGTAGAGTAACAAATTTGCATTTTTTATAGTGAATAAAAAGAATGCTAATATTAGGGATCTTCATATTCATTTTTTTTGTTTTAGTTCTCTGTTAGATTTGTGCATCTACTATGGTGTGTAAACAATCACCTATTCTTTATCCAAACATAGTGGTTTCAGATAAATATATAACAAAAAAAACTTGATAACTGTTATCTATCCATGCATCGTTTAGCCGCCTTATGGACGCAGCAAGTAATAAATAAAAAAATTAAACAACCAAGAAGGCAAAGATTGCCCTCCCATCCCATTCATCCAAATCAAAAGGGGAGGCAAAAGAAAACAGAAAAGAATCTGCAAAATGATGTGTGCAGGCACCGGGTACTGGTAGGAAAGTAAGAGCCCCACATGCCCCTAGGCTGGTTCAGTCTTTGACCCCTTTCCCTCCAGCTCAGGTGAGCTGCCCCTGCCTGGCCGGCTTTCCTTTTCCTCACCTCACCTCCCGTCCCCTCCCCATATGCTTTCTTTCTTCAGGCCACTCAACAGGCCAAGCAGACCAGCTCCCCACATCGAGAAATTCAGAACGAAGCCGGGCGTGGGGGAGAGAAAATCAACGCGTATCGAATTCACATTTCGGGTGACGAGAGCAGGTTGACGTGGTGAGAAATGGAGCTTAGCGATAAGCGTGGTGGTGGTATTCATTTTTCAGCAGCTCGCCGGGGTCGCATCGCGTTTCAGAGAGGCGTACGAGCCAGGAGCCTGTCCAGCCACTGGAGGATTTCTTCTGTACCAGGTCCATGTAGAATTGTAGATCAGGGGAGAGACTCTTATCCAACCATCTCTCCAGGAAGCTTTGAAAACTTGCAAGACAGATAAACAATGGTTTTTTAAATAAAAGTTGCATTAACTTTGCTTCACCTAATTGCCCAATAATCTTTCAGCTAAATGTAACCTGCCGCATGACTTTTTTTTCTGGAGCTTATTAAGGATGACAGACAGAAAAGATGGATGAGAACAGTGTATGGCAGATCCCCTAATCCAAAAGGGTTCTAGAGATGATACCCTAAGCCGGGCGAGGGGATGCCTGCTGTTAGGAGGAAAATATGCTCTGAAAATGACCGCGTGTCTCGTATCCATCAATCCGGCGAGCGCGATGGGCGTTGGGAGCCTGGCCCTGGCCTGCCCTCGAGTCTCCTCGAGCTGTCGTGACGGGGACAGGAGTGGTGGCTCGGCGCGGCGCGGCTGGGAGGGGAATTATTAGCAGGGACGCGGAGAAAGAACATGAGGGCGGGCCGGCCGGCCGGCTTGATCATTCAGGATTTGGCAAAGCGCTAGTAGGTCAGGACAGGGAATATATTTTCCAGTTTAAAAGGCGGCATGATTGATTGGATGGAGACGCGGCTGCACAAGTCAAATATTCCTCCTAATTTCCCTCCCTTGATTTTGTAGTTGTGGTAGTGTAGGATGTGCATGACTGATGGCTAGTAGTCCTGAGCTGGATGCAGGGCCTGCATGGGATTGCCTATTGCATTGGTGGTGCAAAGCCATGTGTTCGAAGAAGCTGAATATGAATTATTATTTTTAATTGAGACATTTATCAGATTGCGTGTGGATCATATGACCAAACACAAAAGAAAAAAGGGTAAGTAATCACCGGATTTGAATACTACGAATCCAATTCCCACATCACGCAGATACACGAGCGAGCTTGGGATTATCCGTGTGAAGTGATGAGGAAGTTTCTTGGCATGATTAGGTAGGTTCACCAGTATGCAGTAATAAACTATATAATCATGGCGTGTTGTTGTGGATCGAAGTTCTTGGAGAGCAGAACCGAAGAAATGCCACATCGGTATTCGGCTGATTTGGCACCTAGCAGCGCTGCTAATTTATGCAGGGAATCGGTAATCAGGTGACGTTTCACACGTACTGAACCGAAGGGAATACCGAGTGGGAATTGGTTGGCTCTTGGCAGAGAGAGGGAGGGAGGGGGGGGGGGGGGGGGGGGGGCGAGAGAGAGAGAGAGAGAGAGAGAGTACCATACCATACCAACAACCCAATGCACATGAGCTGTACGTAACCGAACCAAACCGTGTACTAGACATCGACAGGCAGGACAAAAAAAATAACAAATGCGTCTATTCACTCCAGAATTAGATGACCAAATCAATATTCTCGCCAAAGTCGGTGAGTTTTGAAAAAAAAAAGACTTGATGTGCAGAGAAGGGCGATGAATGATGATCGTGGCAGACGGGAAAGGACAGCAAAGATACGGGGGGCAGTTGGTGGTGGTACAAACTACAAAGGGCGGGGATTAACCAGGGCACTTTCACTGAAAGAAAGACGATGAAACCGGGCGGGGACTCGAGGCTGTTCACGCCACTCAGAGCTGTCATCGATGGGCAGGACAGACGGACAGGCAGGGAGGGAGGGAAGGCCGCGCACGGCTAGCTTTGCTTGGGTTTGAATCATCTGATCTGATGAAAGTAATCTGCCACTCGATCAGCGAGATGATGTTCTTTTCTTCATGGGTCTTTTGCAGCTAAACCTAGGGGCCGGTTTGGTTAGCTTATGAGCCAGGCATGCATCATGGTGGTGTTACTGTGTTACTCAGATTCAGAGACAAAAGGCAGTGACACTAACACCAGGGCCTCAATCTGTAATATCACATCAGTGGAGTAGTTCTACTGTCTTTTGCCGGTGGGCCCGGGCTCTGGCTGTCCGCTGGTGGTGTGCCCGCAAGGGGAAAAAAAGAGGCTCGCATCAAGGTGGGGCAGGCATGGCAGAAGGATAAGCGAAGCGAAGCGTGGCTGACTGAACCTGCAAATTTGCTTTTCCAAAAAGTCTAGTCTTCCAGGGACAGGCACGCAGACAGCGAGAGGGGATTGTTTCGAGAGGAAAAAAAAGAACGCGAGGAGAAAACAAGTGTTTCCCGCCCGCGACAGGAATATCTGGAGGCGAGCGAGGAGAAGGAGACGCAGACGCCGCCGGACCAGGCAGGCTCCAGACCAGACCACGCCACGCCACGCCACGCCACCGCCCCCCGTCGCGTTCCGTCCCGTGGCGCCATCCGCCACCGGCGGCGATCCCCGCGGGTTACAGCGCACCAGACCGGCCACGCGCACGGCCACGGCGCGTTCTCTTCTCCCCGCTCGCCTCGCCTGCTTGTCGCCCGCTCGCGCTTGCCGAGACATGCGCGCGCCACGGCCACGGCCCCGGCCCCGCGCCCGCCCGCTTGCCTTCTCCATGTGTCGCGTCAAGGGGTTCGGTGCCGAGTGGCCGAGCCATCCGCGCGCCCCGTCGCTGTCGCGAGGTTTTCTCCAGATACAGTAATGATCGCTCTGTCCCCGGGCTCGAGCTGCACTGCATTGTGTCCCCGGCTAAACAATTCGGGTTCAAGGTCTTTGCGCGACCCGAGTCCCGACCCGAACCCAACCCAACCCAACCCAACCCAACAACGCCGGCTAGGCGGCTATAATCCTCGCGCCCTCGTGGGCTCGTGGCGGCGCCACGCGACGCCAGGGAGCATGTGGGGCCGGCGGACAAGGAGAGGGGAGCCTGGCAGAGGGAGAGCCTGACTGCCCGAGCCGGCCGCCTCCGTCCTCGACACAAACACACCTCTCGCTCGCGCTCCCGCGGCGCGAGCTGCAGGCTGGAGATGCCGTCCGGCTCGCCGCTGAAGGAGCCGCGAGACCCGAGGATTAGACTAACCACCGGGAGAGACAGCGGCTGTGCGCGCATGATTAGCGCTCGTGAGAAAGCGGGTAGCTCATCGGTTTTAGCGTAAAGCGGCGGGGGGATGGATAGACATGGCACGGCACAAGCACTGCCGCGGTGGAACACCGAGCACACCGGCGCCAATCATGCGTGCCTGGGTGTACGTGTACCCCTCCTCCCTTTGCCCATCCGAAGCGAAACGCTTTTCTCGTCTGTTCCTGGTATCTGTCTTTTGCTTCAGCAGCTTCTTCCAGCGTGAGAAAGCGACCGTATCTTCAGCGTGCGTTCCCCCTGTTGTTTTGTGCAACGTTAAGCGAAGCCCAAATGAGTAAACGACGCTTAGATGCGAGGACCTACCACCTTGACGCAGGGGTAGGATGGTCTCGCGCGCTCTATCTCGAGGGCCGTCTTTCGAAAAAAATCTTGAGGGCCCGGGACGGGTGGCCTGCCGTCGCCCTGCGGGAGCCTCGTGGACTGCCGAGTTCGCACGCAGGTGGAGGTGGAGCGCACGCGCCAGCGCCAGTGCACCACCCGCGCCCAGTAGGCCGCAGAGCGTTCCGCCCCCACGCCACGACGGATCTCATCCCCATCTCCTCGCGTCCCCGCCTGAACCCGCAACTGCATCTGTCGTCTTCCCCACAACCCCTTGCTCCCTCCCCGGTTTGTTTTTGTTCCCCCTCGCACATAACCCATTACACCCTCTCTCCCCACGGGCTCATGGGCACGCACGTACAAGCGAGCCCCACCCATATGGGCGCACAGGTGAGCGTGCCAGTACGTCCAATCTGCTGCAACGGCCATGCCAAACGTGCGACACTAACACCGGCGAACAAAAATGCAACCGGGGCATGCGTGGCACGGGGCCAAGCGCCCTTTCGGAGCGCGTGGCTGGGCAGGATCTGTATCTGGCAATGGCCGCCCCGGCACAGTCAGCAGCAGATCGGCACAGCTGTTCCCTTGAATCATGGGGACGAAGACCGGTCTCACTTGGCTGCCGGTTCCTCGCCCTGATTTGCCTATCAAGGAGAAAAGGCGGCATGATTGATGCGAGATACAGAAATGAGTTGGGAACCAAGAGTTGGGTTCTAGTTCTTTCGCTTTCGTAGACTACTGCAGCACAAACACAACAATGTGGATGTTACAGTTACAGACTACTACAGTTTGACAGTACACGAGTGAGGGGAGATCAGATCCTAGCAAATGTACAGGATTGGATCGGTCAGCGTCTCTAATCTGGGGCTGGGAGCTGTAGTAGTGCTGCGCCTTAGCCTTGCTCCTTGTAGGGAGTCCAGATCAGCTTGCTAACGTCGACGTCCAGGCCGCCCCGACCCGCGGCCTTGAGGTGGCGGTCGAGGACCTTGGGGTCGGCGCAGATGACGTGCTGCCCTTTGCGATACTGGATTAGGTCCAGGCTCTGCAGCGTGCTCAAGATGTCATCTGCTTTTATTGCCGTCATATCGCTAAGTTCCTGCATGAAAGTGCAAGAGCCCGTTAGGAACAGATGCGACTGCATATATGAACAGCATATGATAGAAACTGATGACGAGATGATGTGGTAGCAGGATGCTGTCATTTGGATTAAGAAACAACTATGGATGGTAGAGGAACACGCTATACGTAGGAATGTGAACTCTTAAGATCTGCTATGACCATGTGCACTCTACCAACAAACACTGTGGTTACAGGTCAGAGACAAGAGGGCAACAACAATTGACGTCCAGAATACAATAGTTCCATGTACTAGCATCTAATGGTCTGCTTTGCATACGTCCAAACGTTTACAAGGGCTGCAGCAACATAAACAGGAATGCCACAGGCAGAAGAGCCAGAGAGCACATGGATCAATGTCCTTCCATGGAGGAAGTTTCTGCAGATTTTACTGGTTGCACGTAGCTCTGTCAGCATACACTGTATTTTTACAGTTTTAGAAATAATTCTATTCATTACACTTTAGCCCTGTCACATCGAATATTTCTAGACTATTTAGAAGGATTAAATATAAGCTATTTATAAAACTAAGTTCAGAACCCTCGGGCTATTTCACGAGACGAATCTATTAAGCCTAATTAATCCATAATTTGCACGTGTTTACTGTAGCATCACATAGGCCAATTGTGAAAAAAATAAGCTTAATAGATTCATCTCACGAAATAGCCTAGGGGTTATGGAATGGGTTTTATTATTAATCTACGTTTAATACTCCTAATACGCATCCAAACATTCGATGTGACAGGCTAAACTTTAGATGGTGGGGAACCAAACAGGGCCCTAATATTGTTTTTTTTTGTAATCCTTATATATCTGGTACATGTTACAGCTGCCTATGATATAACATCACTATTTACATGTTATGTCTTCTCTATGATATTACAATGATTTCAGCAACAAACATGACTCCCCTAGTCCTAGAAGTTAAAAAAAATGAACTGCTCACATAACTGTTCCTTTAGCAGTTTTCCAGTAAAAATTCTACTGCACGCAGAGTTAAAACCAGGTATATCAATCTACTACCTCCCTGAATGGCAGCGCCACAGTGCACTATGCTGATGACTACAATCCCTTAAAAAACTGATATGTACCACCAAATGGGCTGCTTCACATGCACCCAAAAGTTTCAGGGCCCAGACAAAACGTGCAGGAAGGCTAAGGTGACTAGCCTGGCCCTACTGACCCTTTAGGGTATGTTGGAAGGAGACCGGAACTGATAAACTAAACCCAAACATTCCTTAGGTAATCTCCCACGTCCAAAGACCCTTAGCACAGATTAAGTTCTGGAGTACTACATCAAAATGTCCTTATTTAGGGAATGCTTAACTAACGCAGCATTACAGCACAGCCACCAACTTGTTCAAGAACATATGACCAAGGGGTTAGCTAGGTTAGTTCAAGGAATTATAACATCGAGAAAGTAACTCTTTCTAGAGCTGTCGTATCATAATTCAATCAGCTTTTGAAATTTGCACAATGAAAAACTTCTGGATGGAAGGAAGGGCGTTACCTTTATAGATATGTTTCCCTTATGTTTCTTTAGAATTTCTAGAAGCACTCTAGTCCAATAACCTCTATAGCTGAGCAGACCAAGATCAGAAAGAGGGCGCTCCGGTGTCCCAACTTTGCCTTCCTTCTTGGAAAGCTCATATGCTACAAAAGTAAACAAACAGTTCTCCCGTGAATAAAAAGATAAGAGTACATAAGTGGTTTTTGGCCCACGAGAGATTCAAAATTTAGAGATTAGATAATGGAATATACAACCCAGAGGCCATACTTACAGAAAGCAATCAGGAACTTCCCATATCCTTTTCTTTGGTATGGGGGGAGAGTGAGGATGCAAGCCAAATTGTAAGATTCTTCAGAGTGTTTTTCCTGCAAAGAGAAAAAAAATCCATTTAACAAAACGTAGCTATATGTTTTCTAGCATCAAATGATCAATATCTACTGATGTGAACCATATCTTGTATAGAAACTACTGAAGGGGCTTAACAAAAACATAGATTCATATTATTGTGAACTTTACCTTAGAGAAATATCCCACCATATGACATCCCCGGTCATCACATTCACACAGGACATAAAACAAGAATAAATCAACGTCGTAGTACAATGTCTTGTGATCAAGAAATAGCTTGGCCAAATAACAAAGATTCTGTCCATAAACCTTGTTCTTCTTGCCATCAACCTGTAATTGTGCAGGCATTCTTCAAATTACTATCCAAAGAGCAAATCAGGCAGCTTGACAACAGAAATTCTTCATTCATAAGAACTGAATGACGCCAATTGTGGCACCTATCTGGCTACCTCCTACATGTTTATTGAATGATACATGTCTATGATTGCATTCCTAAACACTACAGCAATGGCCTTGAAAAGGTCTTTTAGTTGACCAACCACAACTGACCAAAATTCTTTGGTGGCATATTTTTCCAGATTCAGCAAAGTAGATAAACCTGCTAACAAATTAAATGCATGGACTTCTTTTACATTTTGCTACAAACTATACGTCGTTCTAGCCTACCCCAACTTGCTTGGGATCAAAAGGCTTTGTAATGCATTCTCCTTAGAATGGGAACGCTATGAGCTACAATTACTGCTATAATAAGTACATGTAAGCAACTATTTGCAGAACTGCAGTGTGAGCCATCTTCTCAAAATGTTTCCTCAAAAGTGGCGGAAGTAAAACTTTGGTACCCTATCAACAAAATATGTCGATAAGACCAACAGGATCAATAACTAGGACGTCCAGATAGCAAAATACTTATGGGAAAAGTTAAGATGGATACAAACTTACCTCGAACATCGACAAAGTCCCACTTCTATAGATTTCATCACCTGGGGGATGTTTCAGATCACACTTCTTCTGTAAAACCAAAGAAAATGATATTAAGAACTGGTTGTGCCTTATAGCAGTTCAGCATGCATGAGAATTCTGTTGAAACTTGAAACGAATCATATGCCCAGCAAGTTGCAAGCAACAAAAACAAAACAAAAAAAAGATAGGTCAACTCGGGAACAGTCGAACAAAATATAGCAAATATGCTACAATGCTACGATATGGCATTGTATAACAGTGAGCTGTAACCATGAC
Source organism: Panicum miliaceum (assembly GCA_032594955.1). Classification (NCBI taxonomy): domain Eukaryota; kingdom Viridiplantae; phylum Streptophyta; class Magnoliopsida; order Poales; family Poaceae; genus Panicum; species Panicum miliaceum. Next base: position 2,969,714 of record CM064057.1, on the reverse strand, counting down.
TTCGGCTTGTCAAAGTAGGCTTTGCTACGACATAAGGAGAGTAAGTTGTAATAAAGGAGCAGCATCTTATGACATTTTGCGTAATTGTGTTGTACCAGGGGTTTTATTTAATGTATTTCCTTGCACTAAAGAATGAAAATTGCTGTGACTGATTCTTGCAGGAACTGTCGGAAGGCACATATACACCATGGTGGTGCTTGTGGTCAATGTACAGAGAGAATCTGTCTAAACAGCAAACTAGCCCAATTTGTCAACGTCTAGTCACTATTAGCCAGTCAACCCCCTTGTTCAGGGGGTAAATGGTGGGCAAATCGGTTTCTGTCTACATGATCATATTTAGCATTAGTTCTGGGAGTGATTAATATGTCTAGGAAGCCAACTCCCGCCATGGCTGGGCGCACAACAAAATATGTGAACCACTGCTCAGGCACCCATCCACTGTTTTAGGGTGCCTGTATGCTTGTGGCCTTGTTATGTGTAGTTGCTCTGCTATTAATAGTAGTACTATATGATTACTTTTTTAAACGTAGTACTGTACGATTACTTTTTTTTAAATTGATTAATTGCAAGGCATACCAACCTGAATAATGTATGATTAAGTTCAAATTTAGCTATTTGTTTGCATAAATATATGGATGTTTGCTCATACAGTACAAAACTACCTAGATCATCTAGTTGCTGTCTTGACAGCCTAATTCCCATTCTAACAGTGACTACCCGTCTAGCACCTAAGTTGAGACAAACATGAAAGGAGCTAAGGTCAATAAGTTTTGATCTCAAGGTAGCAACATGAATCTAACAAATAGGCAAGGTACAAAGCACAAAAAAGTGTAGCTCACCATGTGCCTCTGAAGCTGTTCTTTGCGCTTCATGAAGTTGAGGCAAAATTCACAGAAAAACAGCTTCGGGCAGTCATTGTACTCTGGTGGAAAAGGAGAGAAATACCATGTATCTATCTCATATCTCCCAAGTTCTATCTTCGCGATGTTCTTCACCTTTGTGAATTCTTCATGTTCCCGCAAGCTGGCTGCATCAAGTTCCTCATGACCTTGCTACAAGAGCAATTGAGGTCAAATGAGCAAGAAATATTTTTCACCAAATGCATGGTAAGCTAATGCCTCAACTAGCACTCCAATAATAAATCTTCAAATAACACGAGTGAAAATATTAAAACTACAGTGAGTAATAACATCTGCAGCATACCTCCACGTGTGTTTCATCAATTTTACGTTTCTGGTGCCGAGTCATCTTTAAGCTTGTTGCCTGGATAAATATCAAAAGATGATCATATTAAGCCTTCATATTGCAAAAACAGTGCTGTCAATAAAAGTTATACAAATTGCTTCAAGAAAATTTTCGCAAATCAAACGTTGGGGCCACTGACTAAATGCAAATGGTATAGACATCATTTGTATGTACAAGCAATACAACAGCATGCATTTCCCTTACCTTATCTTCTACTTTTTCATCGACATCGGTCTCAACAGTATCAAGATCAAGTTGCTCAAGCTTAACCCATTCGTCGAGCCTTCTATTGACTGCAAATTCACATCGTTTAAGTTAGTCATCCAATATCCGAACACGCTGCGGCTATTACAAGAGACTGGCCCCAATTTCCAATTAATGTTGTCGGTAGGAGACTGATTATACTAAAATTCTCGACCACCTGAACGATCATTGCTGAAATGTGCAAAGGAATGAAAACTGAAAGCTCAGTTCATCACAAAAACCCTTCAATTGAACGGCTCTACACCCAATTTACCAGTGAGCTGTAAAACCCAGATTTCCCCAAATCTGAAGAGCCCAAAACCTAACCCTAGACACGAAACCTCCTGGTGGGATTGGGATGCGAGGCAGGGAGGGTCCTTACACTCCGTGTAGTGGACGTAGTACTCGTAGTCGGCGGGGGAAGAGGACGAGGAGCCCTTGCGGCGCTCGATGACCTTGACGGGGTGGAGCTTCTGGTCGCGCCACCGGCACATGACGCGCGTGCCCACCTCCAGGGGCAGGTGCGCCGCCCACGACGCGGACGCGGCCGAGGACCTCAGCCTTCTCTCCATACCTCCTCCGTTCGGCGCTGCGCCGGCCCCGTTGCACGCAGTGCCGCCGGCTCCGCCGGCGGCGGTGGAGCCGTTCTCCGGCGCGGTCGACGCTTCCATGGAGCCCATCTCGTCGTCGGAGCTGGAGCGGATCCGATGTGAGCGGTTCGTGGTGGGCCTTCTGGACTGTTTGGGCTTTGCCACCTGAATTTTATCTTCTTGACTTGATGATTATTGAGTGCTGCGCGCGGTCCGGATGGTGGGGCCCGCATGTGAGAAGCTCTTTCAGTCTATTGCGGTGTGTGGTCTAACTTGCGCCACGTCGGCCCAGTTTAGGTGATCATCATTGGGCCTTGCCAGCCCTAGCGAAACGATATTTCTTCCCTTATTTTTTTTCCTGTAAAATAATTAGCGACCTTTCTTCTTCACAGTTCAGGTCTTGGGCCCCAGTAATGTAGGATTATCACTCAACACTACAGACCTAGGGGTTTATAGTTCAAACGAAAAATGTTCAAATTTGCACGGTATTGAGATGTTTTGTTTCTGCACGCGGCTAATGGTAGTATGGTCACAAAACAAGTGAACTCAACGAGTAGATATGATCAGACGAATCGGATTAGAGAAAAGAATGTACAAGTTGAATTTCACCGAAAGAAACAGTTAAAGATGTACATGTACTTGTCACTCAAAAAAAAAAAATTCCTCGTTCATCTTGTGAGATGAATTTTCTTTCCCGCGGCAAATAAACGAGCTCGAACGCTCAAACTTACGTGGATAGTCCCCTGTCCTTGGCCAGAGCCTCGGCCGCCCTCCTCCCGGACACCAGCGCGCCGTCGAACGTGGCCGAGCACCAGTGGTCACCGCAGACGTACAAGCCGTCGCCGACCCTCGGGTCCCTCCTGGCTGGCGTCGTCGGTGGCGTCTGGTCCGGTTGCGCGAACCCGATCCGGTACGTCCTCAAATGCGTCCACGACGCGACCTCTCCGGCGCCGAACCACCCGCCGAGCTCCCGGACCACCTCATCGGCCAGATCGGCGTCCTCCCCGTCGGCGAACGAGCCGACGAGGGACACGGACACCAGCACCTTCCCCGGCGGCGCGTACGACGGCGCCACGTTGGTGGCGAAGAACATGTTTTTCACGATCCCCTTGCCCGACCCGTTGAGGAGCAGGATGGGGTCTTGGACCAGCGCCCGGTCGGTGGAGAAGTAGAGGCAGACGGTGCTCCTCTCGGATTTCTTGGGTTTATCTGGAATCGATAGCTGCGGCAGGAGCTTCTAGGCCTCCGGCTGCTCGACGGCGACGATGACGCCGAGCTCGCCGGGGATGGTTTCGCCGGTGTCAAGCGTCACGCCGGACCCGTCGATGGCGGCGGCGCGGGAGTTGAGGCGGACTGAGCCAGCAGGGAGGCGGTCCGCGAGCTGCGACGCGCGCCGATGCCGCCCTCCGGCAGCGCGTTGTCGCCGAGGGCGAGGCGCTTGAACACGAGCTCGAAGAGCCGCGACGACGTGTCGAGCGCCGGGTCGAAGAATATCCCGGCGAGGAACGGCCGCAGGAACCTCTCCACGATGGACGGCGAGAACCCGAGCTGCTGCAGGTGCCTGGCCGTGGTCGTCTCAGGTGCCGAGAGGATGGCGTCGTCCGGTGCGACCGCCGCGCGGAGGCGCGTGAGCCCGACGAGGACCTTGTCGGCCAGGGTGCCCACGGGGGAGAACACCGCGGAGAGGGAACGGAGCGGGAGGCGGAACGGGTCGGAGAGCAGGTAGAACGGCTCCCCGGCGCCGGTGAAGACGAGCGCGCCGGGGTAGAACGGCCGGAGCCGCAGCGCGGGGAGGTCGAGGAGGCGGCGGCACTCCGGGTACGCGGTGAGGAAGATCTGGAAGCCCCCGGTCGAGGCGGTACCCGTCGACCACGTCGGTGGCGACGCGGCCGCCGAGGCGGTCCGAGGCCTCGACGAGCGTGAACGGCACGGAGAGCGAGGTCACGTGCGTCGCCGCGGCGAGCCCCGCGAGCCCGCCCCCGACAATGACGGCCTTGCGGGCGGCCGCCGACGGCGCCGCGGCGGAGGCGGCCACGGTGAAGCGGAGCGCGGCGGCATGGCAGCGGGGCTTGGGCGTCGCGGGGAGGAGGTGGGGCGCGTGGACGTGCATGGGCGTTGCAGATGCAGGTCGCAGCGAGTGGCGGGAAGCGGCCGGGCGGTTTGGCCATTCGAGTGGTCTAGGAGCTCGTCCATGGAGCTTGTGGATATGGTGGATTGGTTCATGGAGCCGGCGTCTGGGTGGAGACAGTAGCTGAGATACTGCCTGTGGGGTCACTTGCCAGAGGGTGTATGTAGGCTCGGTCCAGGGAGGGTGAGTGGTGGCGCCCTTGTTATCCTCTCTGAATCTGATGAAGTGGTGCTGCTGCACAAGGAACAGAAGAACGGCTTACAGGATCAGATTGTGCATACTGCCGACTGCTGAGGGCCAAATCACGAGCAGAGATCGGAATTCCTGTGATGCCACGGGCACGAAGATTAGCTTTCGCTGCTCCAGATTCTCCAACCAAGCACCCAGCCCACTCTGCTCCTCGAAAATGCAAGATGAAACAAACTGTATGTTTTCCTTCAAAAAAAAACAAACTGTATGTGTATGACCGCTGCCAACCTGCCTAACCGCATTTCGTGGCCAGCGTTGTTGCCACACCTGAAATCCTGAATGCCCGGTAACGGCACGGAATGGGGGTGTGTGGACTGGAGAACAGGGGGCGCCACTGGCTCCAGCCGCCACACTGCCCGCAGTGCTCCGAAACAGGAAGTCAGGAAGCGGTCAGTGGCGCGAGCGACGGGCGACGGGGTGGCGTCCCCCCGAGAGCCGCGTGGGCGTCCGCGCACGGCGTCAAGGCGGTGGCGAGTGACACGGCCACGCGAGGGCGGCACGGCACCGGCTGGTCCGCGGATCGGGGAGGTGCCGCCCGCCCGCGCGCGCGACGCCCCGGGGACCCGGGGTTAGCCTAGCCTAACGCCATCGTGTCGGACGGCGTCGCTCTCGCGTCCGGTCTCCTCCCGAGCGAAAACATCCAGAAGAAAAGAAGATGATCACACGATCATGTCCATCGCTTTCGCTACAGCTCAGGACGGACACGAAAAAGGCCACACGTGTTTGTCCTCCACGAATTAAACTAAGCTGGAGCGTTCAGCCACGCCAAATCGAAAAAAGAAATGAAAAAAGGCTTCGAGAAAAAGGAGGCCGGGAAATTGCCCGAAATCAGAAGCATTCACGTGCCGGATAAAGTAATCCGCCCGTTCGTGCGTCCACGATCATCGTGCACGTAATGGTCGACGAATCTTGTGCGGGTAGGCTACGTCTTTCGGGACGGCTCCAACCTCCAAGGCATCTTTCGTCTCCTTCTTCCCCGTCGTGCAGAATATGCCCGGAGCCCGCTTTCGTCGCCCACCTCCCTGTGTGCGGCGCTAGATAGATGTAGCAAAGACATGGCCGGATCAGTTCGTCCCCTTTCGTGCAGCGGTGTCGTCCGCGATAAGATGTGTAGGGTGAAAAGAAGAGAAGAACTTTTCCGATCAGCAGATCGTGGTCTGATCTGCTTCGGCGGCGGCCTAAACGGCAGTGACATTTCCTTTTGTTTTATCCGTGTAGTATCAGGTATTTATACTGTTCGCGTGGAAGCGCTTGGCCAATCGCCGGCTCCCAGTTGCACGATGTCCGGAAATGGTATTCTCCCTCCATCGAGTGATCTTGGTTTTTATTTGTTCCAATAGTTTGAGCAAGCTAATAATAGATGACCAAATGTTGACGTCCACCATGTTGCAGTGGCTAACTATTTCCAATTGTTTGACTGCATACCCGCATTATATGCTAACTAACTTAAGTAGGATTGCTTGACGGTTGGCCTTAACACCAAAGGCTAACCTTACAATTAAGTATATGGAAGAAAAAAGTTCAACGGGGATAGCAATAGTTTTACAGAAAAGGTAAGGGTCGATATCTCAGCACTAGAATTGGCAAAATCAACTGGAATCCATATATACGTCCATGCAAAAGCAAAGTTGACTCTTTTGAGGTAAAAATTAAAGGTTGGATCTCGCACAACAACAACATACCTCTAATACAACTGTATTTAAAGGTCCAGAGTTAAAAGATGATTTGAAAAGAATTTCATTGACCAGTTGAAATTTTGTTCCCAGTCTCTTTCCACCTTATCTTCATTGTGATTTCTCCACCAACCTTTTCACCCACGTCGACGATCACCAGTAATAATTGAACGTGAGAGTACGACGATATTTTTTTAAGGAAATATAGCAGGTGCTCCGCTCTTGCATTTATAATGGGAGAGAGAAGTCAAATATTTACAGAGAGGAAAAGGGGAAAACCAAATAGGAAAGAGAAAAAACTACAACGCCCATGAGTAGAGCTTATTTAGTGTCAGTGCTAGCCATCTGGGACCACATACGCCTGGCGGTATGCAGTGGCATCTTGTTGAATTAGCAGGACCAACTGATCAACAGGTAGAGTTTTGTTGTTCAACACCCCCGGTAACGTTCCTTCCGTATGTTCCAAGCAGCATAGATGAGGATTTGCAAAGTACGGTGACACCTAGAACCTCTCAATTGAGGGTCTTGAAAATGTTTTTGCTTGGCTTAATTCCATAAAATGCCAGGCATGCCTCTATGCGTAACATTTAGGCCCTATTTAGTTTCTAAATTTTTTCCAGCGCTACACTAACTTCGAACGTTTGACCACCAATTAGAAGTACTAAATGTGGATAACTGACAAAATCCATTCCATAACCTCCGGGTGAAATTGCGAGACGAATCTTTTAAGCCTAATTGATCATGATTAGACAATATCATGCTACAGTAAACAACCTCTAATGATGGATTAATTAGGTTTAATAGATTTGTCTCGCGATTTCCGTCCATCCGTGTACTTAGTTCTATAATTAGATCATATTTAGTCCTTCTAATCTTCAGTTGAAATTGCTACAGTGAATTTCGTCCAAAATTTTTCAAGAACTAAACACACCCTTAGATCAATTGCCAAAAGAAAAAACATGAACCCAGCACAATAATAGTGGGAGGAGAACACAATTTAATTGGTGTGGCGGCGTGTTTTATGTAGTGCATGTATAAAAATCATACATGGACATACATAATATGTATGGTCTTCTCAATTTGAACACGTGCTCGTGCATAATACTTTATATTGAAAAAAAATTGTTTCTGATTTTGTTATCTCTTTTTGAAGAAATTAAGTAACAAAATAAAAACAAGAAAAAATACTGGATTTTTTAAAACTCATTAAAAAATTTAAAAACAGAAAATGGGTTTTGTTGGTTAAAGTTAAAGGATGAACCATTTTGTTAGCAAGCTATTATATTTAAAAATAGCAGAATGCAAAAGGAGCATGACTTAAATGGCAGGTAGAGAAAGAGGAAAAATAACGGCAAAAGAGTCAGCGACTCGCTGCCATCGTCCATGTCCGAACGCGTCGCGGCTCTCTTGCGGTCTTGCCTGTGCCTGCTGTAGCCATCTCTGTTTCTTTCCCCGTTCCCTTCCCCGTGTCTCTCTCCTCTCTTGGTCTTCCTTTCCCGGCGGCGACGACTGGGCGAGGGGCGGCGCTATTCGGTCTTCGCCGGGCTCTTTCGCCGGCGACGAGCACCCAACAGGTATGCCCTCCCCTTCTCTTCCGTTCCCGCTGTGCGAAACGGAGCACCCCAAACCCTAATATAAGCTATTTGTTGTCGGATCTACAATATATTACCTAGTAGCTTCGATTTTGTTTGCAAAAATTATCGGGTGTACATGTGTACACCCATCTCCTATGCTGGGTCCGCCCCTGATCAGGTTATTCTTTTTCTTCAGCGTGCAAGATCAATCCGCCCAAAAGGTTGCGGGCGCAGTTTATTTTCCAAAGAAATTGGGGGTTCAACTGAATCACATGCTCCACGTTAAGGCCGCCCCTGAGCTTGATGGCAGAAGGAAGCTGTAGCCATAGGAGGAGTGCTTTCTCCCCTGGGCTAGCTGTGTTATTGTCCGGCGAGGAAGCTAGGATTAGCCCCCAGAAGACACACTTGGTTTCCTATCATGACGAGATTGGGCACCAGGCTGTTGAGAGGACTATAGAGCACATTCTTGATCTCCCTCATAAGTCAGTGGTCCGGCCTCCTGGACCAATTGATGCGGTCTTTGTGCGCTCAGTGTTGAGGAATCAGGCTAGAAAATTTGATCTTGACTGGGACAAATGTATCCATGGATACGATGGTAGCGTATTGATTGTAGACAAAGGTGCTGGGCAGAGCAAGGTGGTTCTTGATGATTCAAGCATTTGTGGTAAGTTCAGGAGTGCCAGGGGACCGTTACTTGTTGAGAGCTCTGCCCCATTTAGCAGTGCTAGGGCTAATGCCTGCGTGTGGAAGGGCAAGTGGATGTATGAGGTGACCCTAGAGACTTCTGGAGTTCAGCAGCTTGGATGGGCTACTCTCTCTTGTCCTTTTACTGATCAGAAAGGTGTTGGTGATGCTGACGATTCATATTCATTTGATGGCCGGAGGGTGACTAAGTGGAACAATGACCCAAAGCCATATGGCCAGCCATGGGCAGTAGGGGATGTGATCGGTTGCTGCATCAACTTGGATGCAGGAGAGATATCCTTTTACAGGAATGGGACATCTCTTGGTGTTGCATTTGATGGAATTTGCAGCGTGGAACCAAGCAAGGGCTACTATGCAGCAATCTCCCTTTCAGAAGGTGAGCGTTGTCATCTGAACTTCGGCTCACATCCATTCAGGTATCCTGTTGATGGGTTCGAACCAATGGAGGCGCCACCACGCTCTTGGACATTTACGACATATCTTCTTAGATGTCTGTTCCGATTGTTAGAAGTTCAAAATCTGGAGAAATCTGAATCAGCATACTTCGAGAAACTGAGGAGGGTCAAAAAATTCGCACCACTACAAGAGCTCTTTCGACCAATTTCAGAAGCGATCTGTGCAGAATTTTTCAGTGCTATTGAATTGAGCCAAGGGTGCCTTGAGTATATTGCCTGGGGCTCATTGATCACTCTTCTCTTAGATGTTTTCAGGGCACGTGAGCCTCATGATTTCTCATGCCTTGATCAGGTTCTCGACCTTTTCCTTCAGTTCCCAGGTTGCAGCTCATTATTGCAGGAGCTCATTGTAGCACTTTCTTGCATGTGCAAAGCTGCACCACTTGTGTTGACAGAATGCCCATATTCTGGGTCATACCCATTTTTAGCGCTAGTTTGCCACCTTCTTAGGCATAAGGATGTAATGCTTCTATGGTGGAAGTCAGAAGATTTTGCATTCTCATTTGAAGGGTTTCTTACAAGGAAGATACCAAATAAGCATGATTTACAGTGCCTCGTACCATCTGTTTGGTGGCCTGGATCTTCTGAGGATGAGGTTAGCATGACACTGTCGATGACAACACTCTCAGATGCAATCAAGAAGGTAAATATTCCTTGCCTCTCTGGGGATTTTTCTGTAAGCTATCATTTCTCCTAATGATAATTAGGAATTCTTTGTTGCATAAAGAAGAAGTATACTTTTTATTTCTTTCTGTTCACTTAATACATAATGTTGCCAGAGCAACAAAAAAACATGAGTTTTTGCTGTTCTGTGAGCTTATCCTAGCATCAAATAATGTTTCAGGTTCTTTTTATTCTACATTCTTCCTGACTTGAATCATGGTGACGTGTATGCCAACGCCGCACCATTCTTTAGTTTGATTAGCATGATGTTTGTAGTTGACCTAGTTTAGGGTTCTTCATTTTTTTTCTATACTTGCATGTTACTTGATATATTTGAAATTCTCGCTTTGTTGTTTTTGGGGTTGATGTTTCAAAACCTTTTACTTTTAAGACACTATTGGTTATAGATATCTGAAGCTCTCTCTCCCTCCCTTCCTGCCTCTGCTATCTTGTCTTACACTCACACGCTTTAATCTTTCTTGCAGATTGAGGATATGCATCGTGAGCTTTGCAGCTTGGTAATATGCTTTATTCCACCAGTTTCTCCCCCCCAGCCTCCAGGCTCTGTATTTAGGTCCTTTGTACAAAGTTCGGTACTGAAAGCTAGAGGTGGAGATTATAGGATGGTTGTCAATGGGACTTACAACAATACTGTGCTTGTTTCATTGTACTCCGTAATCCTCCATTTGTTGTCTGAAGGATTTTCCATGGATTCTTCTGGGTCTGCATCATCCTCTAAAGTGAACTGTGGGAATGGGGTTGGATTTCTTCACAAAGGTGGAAAGCGGAAGTTCCCGACACAATTACTTTTCAGGAATGATGCCTATTATAGCGTAATTCCTAGAATCGGCGGATCGCCAAGTATTTTGATGCATCATCAATTTGTTGATGTGGAAGATGAAGTGCAGTGGGACGAAGGCTGCATGAATGATGAAGAGACGCGTGTGACACACACTACAGTACAGAAGCCTTGCTGCTGCTCAGTCACAGATGCCAGTATTGGCCTAAGATACAAAGAAAGTGCTAAGTATGTACCATCAACTTCAAAAGTCCCATGTAAGCCCATGCCTGAAAGAACTGCTCATGTTGCTGCTGAGTGCAATGGGGGAAGTCTGAGTGATGAGATCGAAGACAAGCCTAGCACAAGTACTCAATCAGAAATTGAATATGGATACCAAGCACTGCATAATCTTGAAATCATGCCAATGACAACTCAATCTTCATCCGAAGCACTTAAAGAGGAAGAGCTGCTTGATGTTATGTTATTATTATATCATCTGGGCATCTCACCAAATTTTAGGCAGGCAAGCAATACATTTTTTAAGCATACAAACACACATATATGCTGCATGAAATTTTCCTATTTTGCATCCTTGGATATAATAATACTGACTTAAGTTTGTTCCATACAGGCGTTTTATTTCATGTCGCAGCAGTCACAGTCCATTTCTTTACTAGAAGAAACTGACAGGCAGATACGAGAAAAATCATGCGCAGAGCAAGTAAGGCGTTTGAAAGAAGCCCGGAATAGCTATCATGAGGATTTGGTGGATTGTGTACGCCATTGTGTTTGGTATGATATCAGAAATGATAACTTTCTATAATTTTCTTGCTATCATGGCAAAATGTTTTTTTTTGCATGTGCTACAAGGTTTAGAATTGTGCCACAGACATGGTTTTTGGATTTAGTTGTGATCTGGAACATTCTTATTAAATTATGTACAATAGGTTCATCTGGTTAGCTAGCCAGTAGGAAGAGATGAAAGAAAGTATTTTAAAATTTTGACGCCTTGCAGCTAGGAGTTATGTTCTTTGATATGGATATAGTTATGCAAGTAGCGCGTTGCAATCGTTCTTTGGTCACTAAGTTAATCTGCTGTTTTTTCCCCTTATGTTGCATTCAGGTACCGGGCTACTCTTTTCTCTCCATGGAAACAAAGGGGAATGTATGCAACTTGCATGTGGGTTGTGGAGCTTCTTTTGGTTCTTAGTGACTCAAAAACCATTTTCCACTATGTTCCTGAGTTCTATGTGGAATCACTGGTAAGTTTGTTGTTTCATTTGGCTTTCTGTTTTCCCCCTAGTCACAATGAACCTATTTACCCAAAGGATCTACTTTTTGTTACCTTTGCAGGTTGATTGTTTCCATGCCCTGCGAAGGAGCGACCCTCCTTTTGTTTCACCTGCAGTATTCCTCAGACAAGGGCTGGCCTCATTTGTATGTACCGTACTATCGTTCATCTTGATCCATCTTTTTTTTTTGAAAGGTTCCATCTTAATTCATTACCTTCTTTTTTGGTTGAAACCTAACTGCACCTATTTTTATTGTTGATATTAATGGTATTGAAGGTTTTCAGTTAATAATAGCTGTAGTCCAGATCTTAAGACCAGAGAGACAAAAGTCTGTTTTAAGTGATAGTTTGATTGAGCCAAATCATGCTTATTTCTTGACAGCTTTCAGCATGCTGTTAAGTGCTTCAGAGTTATCTAAGGGTTCTGTTCTGTTACTAATAGGTCACTCTGGTTGTCAAGCACTTTGACGATACGAGGATAGTGAATCCAGACTTGAAAGATCTTCTTCTTCAATCAATTTCGGTCCTTGTACAGTACAAAGAATTCATGCTTGTTTTCGAGAACAATCGGGAGGCTATAAATAGAATGCCAAGATCACTTTTATCAGCTTTTGACAACAGATCATGGATTCCTGTTTCTAACATACTTTTCCGGCTTTGCAAAGGCTCCGGATTTGCATCCTCTAAGAATGGTGAATCTTCATCATCCACAATTTTTCAGGTTAAATATTGTCACTTATGTTTTATTTTTATTCAGTCTTCTATTCAATTAGATGTATGCAACTGCATGATAGTTATAATGTTATGCAAACCATTGGTTTGATTATTTGTTTTTTTCTTCCCCTTTGAAGGTTCTACTTAGGGAGACATGCATTCATGAAGAAGAACTGTTCTTTTCCTTCCTCAATCGACTTTTCAATACACTCAGCTGGACAATGACCGAGTTTTCCATGTCCATCCGAGAGATGCAAGATAAACACCAGGTGGATTATCATTTTTTTATTAACTGTGTGCTGATTGGTTGTAGCCTGTAGTGCTCATATCCTTTAATTTCTTCTCTTTGATGCAGCTATATTATAATGAAATAGTGATAAGAATCATTTTCAGGAATTTGTTTGCTCAGTTATGCTTATGCCAATACAATCTATCATGAGAGGCACAATCTATGTTCCTTTTTCCCTCTGGTGTTGCAGTGCAACTATGAAAATTTGACCAAGCATCTTCAATTTTCAGGTTGCTGATCTGCAGCAAAGGAAGTGCAGCGTAATTTTTGATGTATCATGTAATCTTGCAAGGATATTGGAATTCTGTACCCGGGAGATTCCCTGCGCATTCCTCATGGGACCAGATATGAATTTGCGGAGGTTGACTGAATTAGTTGTCTTTATTCTCAACCACATCATATCAGCAGCTGATGCAGAGTTCTTTGACATGTGAGTCAACATCTTAACCTGAAGTTTCTGAAAAAATTCGAGCGGTAGAATGTCCTTATTGAAACTCTGAAAATATGCAGCGCTGTTGTTCTTTTAAGTTGGTGTATGATCTTTAAAAGCTGTATATATTAAATTGTGTTCATAAGTCACAAGCTAAATTAAATCGCTAATGTGATTCATTTGAGCTCAGTGAAGTGAGTTATTATGCTTTCATCTTGGTAGTGCTACCTTTATGTTTTATGGTACATCTATCTCTTGCTTATGCAACTACTAATTTTATATGCACAGTGCACACAAGTAGGTGGGTGTATTTTTTAACCAGTAGGAACCTTGTGTACGCAGGACACTAAGACGGCCAGGGCAGCATCAAGATAAAACAAATCGTACTATGATCTTGGCTCCTCTTGTAGGCATTATCCTCAACCTTATGGAATGCAGCAGCGCATCGGAACGTAGGGAGCTAAATGATGTGATTGCAGTGTTTGCAAGCATGGATTGCCCTGCTACAATCCATTTTGGGTTGCAGTACCTACTGAGCTACAACTGGGTTAGTTTTCTTTCTATTTCCATTTTGTATCAGATTTCTTTGATCAGCTTGATTTTAAGTTTTTTATGTTATTTTATCTGCTCTTTTGTTGACACTGGTGTACCATTGCATGTATTTATATAGAGCAATGTTCTCCGAGGGGATGCCTCCCTTGCAAAGCTAGCACAGCTTGAAGAGTTCTCTCATTACTTCCGGCGCATTACAATGGCTGTAGATGGTAAAGAAGATCATAGCCTAAAAACATGTGATGAGGAAGAAGATGACACCTGTTGCATTTGCTACAACTGTGATTCAGATGCAACATTCCAGCCATGCCATCACCGGTCCTGCTTTGGTTGCATTAGCAGGCATCTCCTGAACAGCCAGAGGTGCTTCTTCTGCAATGCTGTAGTAACATCAGTTACAAGGATAGCCGATTCATGATCCCCCTTGGTATAATGATCCGAAGGAAAGTCATGCCACTGATTCGTCTATCCATTTTGATTGATGGGAGGAGCCGGCGGCTCGGAGATCTTTGCTTTGCTTTTCCAGGAAGACCGCACTGCCTTTTGTTCAATAGGTCAGAAACGGTCCCTTTTTCCTTTTGTAAAGGTCAGGTAATAGTAGAAAGGATTCAATAACATTATTGCAGAAGGAGGTTTCTGTACAAGGTGGGAAGCCAGTACCACCGAAAGGATTCACGGAATCGCAAAATTTTTGTAGTTTGTAGGGAGATTCCACGATGTAAATATGAGATATGAAACGGAGAAATGGGGTGACAGATCAACATCAACCTCTTGTAATTAGCCAAAATAAAAGAACTAGATGCTTTATATTGGAGAGAGCTCTAGTCTTCTTTTTGTTCCTCCCCACGGTGTAGCGTCCAGAGTAAATAAAATCTTCTGTTCCCGGCCTGCTTGTATGATCTAAAGTGATCAGGTTCATTTTTTTCTTCAAAAAACTGTTTCTGGGCCTTCTGGGTACGAAGCGTAAGTATACGCTACGCCGACAGTTATACCATTGTGTAAAAGGCAACTTTTTCCTTGTACACGCACGCCTAATATTGGAGGACAGTTATACTTAATTACTTATGCATGTTTTCTCCAACGTAAAGTAGGAAGCGTATCTCTAGGTGTACGTATTCCAGAAGTATACTGTCGCGAGGGGCCCGCACGCCAGCCAGGACCCTACAAGCGCACGGCATCGTCCACGTGCTAGCGGGGCCACAGCCCGCAGCGTCTCGTGATCCAGACGACGCCTCGGCTCACGCGGGACCCGTTCCGCGCGCTCCGCCCGACATGCGGGCCCCACGTGTCATCCCCCACCGCCCATATCTGTCTCGGCGTCTTCCCCTTCCCCTCCCCACTCCCCGCTCCACTCCGCCCCCGCCCCGCGCGCCTGTCCCCTTGGTCGCAAATGGTTCTCGCGCGAGTCCTCACGCTCCCTCTGCCCGCCCCGTCGCCCACGCCCCACCGCCGCTTGCTCCTCCGGCCTCGGGCAGCGCGTGTGGTACTCGTTCGGGCCGCCGCCTGCCGCGCGGCGAGCGCGATGGCAGCGGTGCCGGCTCTGGACCCCGCCGGGGCCGCGGCCGTGGGCGTCGGGAAGGAGCTGCCGGAAGGGTACGATCAGATGATGCCCACCGTGGAGCCGGCGCGGCGGCGGCGCGCGGGGTTGTTGCTGCACCCGACGTCGCTCCGGGGCCCGCATGGCATCGGCGACCTCGGCGACGAGGCGCTCGCCTTCCTCCACTGGCTACGCGACGCCGGTTGCACGCTCTGGCAGGTGAGCTGACAAGCGCCCCGCACAATGCCTGCATGTTTCGCTCATTTTGCTGGTCACTTGTGTTGCGATTAGAGTGTTCGTAGTGAGCTTCACCGCGATTTTTGGGTGTGTTAGGATCATGGGATCCTCTTTTGCTGTTGCACTTGCGGGGTACCGGAGCCTGCAGAGAGGTGGGCCGTGTCATCGTTCGCTTCACTGTGGGCTTGGGAACGAGACGAATATGGGGGCCCAGCAAGTGGGATGTGCTGGGGCCATGTTCAGTACGTGGAGCTAGTGCTGTCGTCCATTTTTGCTTACGAAACTCGTCGTTTTTTACTGGCACGGTAGCACACTCATCCCTATCAAGAATACACGCAGACCTATCTCTACGAGCACCTTCGAGAGACTGAGCCGGCAAATTCTTGAGATTGACGAAGTCACCACAGACGCCTCGCTGTCGACGGGAACGTCGCCTACCACTGAAATCACAACGCCGTTAAATCATAGAAAATTCGCTCCCACGAGAAGTCGAACCCAGGACCTCAGATGCTACTAAGACTCTTGTAACTACTAGGCTACAGACACTTTCACGGTAGTATTACGGTATTAGCTTGATTGAAAGGTATGATTGAAAGGTATGTCCGTATCTGTTGTTGTGATTGGATAAGGAAGCCTTTCGTCTTCACACCAATGAAACAAAAAGAGAAAAAGTTTAATTGTTACAGTGAGATATTGAGAAGTGAGATCTGTGAAACCGAGTTGAATTTCTGCACAATCTATTTGTTTTTCTTATTTCCTGTTCGGTCTTGTGACAACCGAATTTGAATCCTGAAAGCTTTCGCGTGTTCTGTCCATGTTGGCAGGTTCTGCCACTTGTTCCTCCAGGGAGAACAGCTGGGGAGGACGGATCTCCTTATTCTGGACAGGTGATTGAGTATGCAAATAGGATTGATTTCTTTCGACTTGGAGTTAACCTTGTGTGTAGCTTGGCATGCTTTGCCTATTTATGGCAGTAATTTGAGTTTTACTTAAACGGGTTTGCATTTGCAGGATGCCAACTGTGGTAATACCCTTCTGATATCTCTTGAGGAGCTTGTAAAAGACGGTCTTTTGATGGAAGATGAACTTCCTAGTCCTGTGTGAGTTTAAATTCCTTCCTGGTCACTTTGTATGTTCCTCACTGCCCTGGGTCGTCGATTTGGAGGATAGAGTTGAACTTTCTAAGTTTCTTTAATTAATTGACAGGGATGTGGAGCATGTTGAATTTGATACCGTTGCAAATCTGAAAGAACCTCTTATTGCAAAGGTTACTCGTTAATGTTTGCTTATTTATTACGCCTTTGGTTTAATTTTTTTAGTTGAGCTTAAGTTTGCATCAATGCTACAATAAGAAAAATTATGCATGCTGCTACTTACTGATCGTTCCTCATTCATGTAACTGGACACTTTGTGGCAACCAAGTTCAGACATTCGTTTGTTTTGTCTAGAAATGGTACAAAAACTGAGCTCTGGTGTAACTAATGATATAGTAATGATATTACCATGGCATATTGAATTGATGAAAATCAATCTTTTGTTTGATTGGCTTCATTGAAAATCATAGATGAATCTTTTCTTCTAGGCAGCAGAGAGGCTCTTACTGGACCAAGGAGAGCTCAGAACGCAATATGACTGCTTCAAGAAAAATCCAAATATATCAGGCAAGATTTTTTGAAAGATAAACTTTCAAACCATGTTTTCTTAGGCTTTCGTATTGTTCTTTTACTGTGAATAGTACATATACCTACTGTCAACATAAGGTAATTTTGAGTGAGAATATAACCATTAGATTGCATTTTACGAAATAAGGTTAACGATATAAGAAAAAACAATGCCTTTTATTATACGTACTAATTACAGCTCAGTAAAAACTGTTGTATTCATCCATAGCTGGATATCAGAGAACTGCTTGTTATCAAACAAGTGACAGTCTTGATTCGTGGGACATCTTCTGCAAATGCTTGCCTTTTCCTCTCAAAGGGAAAATAGCAAAATACCAATTGGTGCACAGTATAGTGGCTTACTGTATCTTTTCCTGCCAGGTTGGCTTGAAGATGCAGCACTTTTTGCTGCAATTGACAAAAGCATCGGTGCATTGTCCTGGTATGAGTGGCCTGAACCTCTGAAAAATCGCCATCTTGGAGCCTTGGAAGATATATATCAAAAACAGAAGGACTTCGTAAGCATTTGAAACTATAGTACATGCTTTCTGATGTTTTTTCTTAACAAAAATTGTCAGTAGATTTAGCAACTTCATGTGTTATGCAGATAGAGAAATTTATGGCTCAGCAATTCTTATTTCAAAGGCAATGGCAGCGGATTCGTAAATATGCACAGAAATTGGGTATCGGCATTATGGGTGACATGCCTATATATGTTGGCTACCATAGTGCAGATGTATGGGCAAACAGGAAATCATTTTTGCTGGTACACCTCAATTATTTTCTTAAATCAATCTTACTTTTATTGTTTGAAAACTTGTAATGATTGTGTTTGTTCTTGATTGTTGTCTCTGGTTGTAAAAGGACAAGAACGGTTTCCCCACTTTTGTTAGTGGTGTTCCACCTGATGCATTTAGTGAAACTGGTCAGCTATGGAACAGGTAGATGTGTTTCTTCCCTATCAATAAATTTGCCTAGTCTGTAGTCTGTGTATTTCTTGTTCAGTACCATAGGGGGGAAAACACGGCATTTCCTTATCAATTACAATTCTGCAGTCCGTTGTATGACTGGAAAGCTATGGAAGCAGACGGCTTTTCATGGTGGATAAAGAGGATAAAACGAGCCCTTGATTTGTATGACGAGTTCCGTATTGACCACTTCCGGGGACTTGCGGGTTTTTGGGCAGTCCCATCTGGTAAGCTGAATACATCAGGGCACCACGCCCCTCCATATCAAATATTTGTACTGTAAATGAATCTTTTTTATGGGAACATCGATTTCCTTCATCTAACTTTGCGTTCGTGCATAATGTAGACGCAAAAGTAGCACTAGTTGGAAGCTGGAGGGTGAGCATCGACTTGATGAACGTGGTATTGCAATTTTCCTTTCCAGAAAATCTTTGCTGCTGATATGTGTTTTCCTGCTTTCTTTGGCAGTAGGCTGGACCGAGGAATGCCTTTTTTGATGCTCTCTTCAAAGCTGTTGGTAGCATAAATATAATAGCAGAAGACCTGGTATGCATCCAACTATCCAAATCTTTTCTTTAATCCACTAGAGTCCAGTGTCTTATGCATGGTTTTTTGGTGGGCTAATATGAGTGTAGAAATTAGAAAGAAGTTCTCATGGCTTGTAATTTATAACGTCCATATTCAAGTAAATCTGCAAAATTATACACATTTTCCACTGCATAAATGTTAGTATAAATACATAGAATTAGCTGGGAAAAGGTTATGTGTAATTTGAAAGGGAAGTTCCTAGCAAATATCTTGATGCTCTAAGATAATTGAAGTAATATGCCAGTTAGAACATTTGATTCCTTCATGCTAATGTTTATCTCGTCACATGATTGCTACTTGTAGGGGGTGATTACTGAAGATGTGGTTCAGCTAAGGAAATCAATTGGGGCCCCTGGGATGGCAGTTCTCCAGTTTGGTAATATTGCCAAGGCAGCACTGAACGCACACTTTTCTTATCAATTGAATGTTTCGGTGCTTTAATTCCATTTGTGTATGTGGAACAGCTTTCGGAGGTGGTTCTGACAACCCTCACTTGCTGCATAACCATGAATTGGACCAAGTTGTGTACACCGGGACACATGATAACGATACAGTTAGTTCCAAGTTTCTCTTGGACTGCCTTTTATTTTAAATATTTTTGGAGGATTACTAATTAAACAAGTAAATATAGACTATTTACATACTTCAATAATTTCCTTAATAGGTTCTTGGCTGGTGGCAAAATTTACCTGAGGAAGAGAAGCAAATTGTCAGTATCTCCAGTTTCTCTTGACTACTAAGACTCTTTGTCGTAATATTTATCTCTTTCTTCCATTTTTTTTCAGGTGATTAAGTATCTACCGGAAGCCAAGAATACTGACATCTCATGGACACTGGTTACTGCTGCCCTTTCTTCTGTTGCAAGGACTTCCATGGTAACCATGCAGGATATTCTTGGCCTCGACAGTTCTGGTAGAATGAACACTCCAGCTACCCAGGTAATCTGCTACACCCCTTCTGACCTTCTAGTTCTACCTGTGTAATTGACATATGCTCTTAAACAACAGTGTTACGAAACCCTGTTATTTTTAACCTTCCGAACAGAAAGGAAACTGGAGATGGATGATACCAAGCTCTGTTGGCTTCGACAGCCTTAGCCCTGAAGCAGCAAAGCTGAAGGAGTTGCTTGCGCTGTACAATCGTCTATGAAGGCCGTGACATTATCTTCTACGTTCAGAAGCTCCTTTCATAAAATGGCAATCAAATGTGAGCTGTTTGGCTGCTAAGTTCTATGAGACTAATACCTGTCCCCGAATAAGCATTTCGTGTTCTGGTTGGCTGGAAGCTTTGCGTGCTTGTACATGAAGGTCTTGCTTTGCAAGTTAAGGCTTGAATATGAAGCACTGTATGTGTATTCCCAGTTTCTTGAGGTTCTATGTCTCTATGCAAGTTTTCTTCTCACTTCTCAACGAGCGTTACCAATCGGACCCGTTTCCTAAACCTTTGCAAGGTGATTTAGGTTTGGTAATGTCTAAGGGGCAAAATGGATGGTTATCCCTTTACCAAAACGTCGCCATGTTTAGATTTTACTAGAGTTGCTCAATCCAAGTTGTGAGATGCTAGCCTAGATAACAAGACAGTTAGACAGCAATCCCAACTGCATACATGTCGGTTAAGGAAAGAGCGAGTGAGAGGAAGATGAAGAGATCCCCCGAGAAGTCCAGTTGATTCATCAATCGTGTTCATAGCTCCCCAAATAAGTGGCAGTGGAACCCAATGAGGAGGGTACTTGAAGCGGGCAACATCCAAGATGAGCACCTTATCTTCAGATATATAGATATGCAGGAGACAATGAGGATATATCACACCCGGATATATTTTTTCTTCCCAACACCCGAAATTTTTTCACCATTGGATCAAGATTTGACGGTGGATCTCCTTCCACTATCTTCTTCCCTCAACCTTCTTCCTCCTCCCGCGCCCGCGGCTCCTCTTGGCGCCGCCGCCACCACCATGGCGGTCGTTGCCCCCACCCCGGCCTGGCCCAACTAGCCTCCTCCACCGTCCGGCCGGGGGCACCACCGCCGTCACTGCCCTGCGCTCGCAACCTCCACCGGGCCGGCCTACTACCCCGGCCTTCCTTCTAAGCCCGGAAATTGAGATCGGCGGAGACCAAACCCCAAACTCTAACCTCAAACCCTAATCTTGTCGGAGATCTCACCGGAGGTGGAGAAGGAGCTCACCGGAGGTGGAAGGAGGTAGAAGAAGCCTTGAATTGGTAGGAAAAGGAAGAAGCAAAATCTTGGTATAAGATGGCAAAGAAATACCCGGTTATCATATAGCTTTCCCGTATTTTTTTTGTGAATTATTAATCCGATCTAAACCCAATGTATTTGCTACTCATTTTGGTCATATTTATATGGCGTTTCAGACATCAAGTTAAGCTTGCATTTAGCTTGAGTCTGTTGTCTGAAACAAAATGGCTGGAGGAGTATTAATTTGGGTATTAGAATAGTGGAGCATATAGGATCTCAACTGTTTGAAAGAATGAAAGGCTTCCTGTGCTGTGATAGGAAGCGATGAGATGACAGTTCCGAGGGGAGGTGCAGCGGTCAGCGGATGAGGTCATTGAGGTGACGGCACAGTCATCGACGGTGATCTGGTTGGCGCGGAACGGTTGAACGTCGGCGCTGAAACAGTGCGCGAGGTAGTAGGCGACCTTGCCGAAGGTGATGCACTGGGACTTGACCTTGTCGAGGGGCTCGCAGCAGTCGAGCATGGACTGGTCGATCCACCGCCAGGGGCCTCTTCCAGCGGCGGCCGGGGTCGATGGCGAGCGCGTTGAGGACGACGGCGAGGGAGGCGAAGCCGCAGAAGGTCGGCTCCGACTACGTCTGGAAGCAGGAGGTGAGGCTGAAGAAGCCTTCCATGGTGCCGCCCTCGAGGGCCTCCGCGAAGAGGCGCTTGCCGTCCGGCGAGGCGAAGTCCACTGCCGGCGGCGACGGAAGGTACAGGGAAAGCAGCACCGCCGCCATTCCCCTCCCCTGGATGCTCGCTCCTTCGCCGTGATCTCGCTGTCGATGGTGCCTGAATCTGATTCGTCCCTGCAGACACTCATCAGCAAATGCAAATTCGATTTCGAATTGCACCGCGGCATCTCCTCGGGTCGGAGCCGAAGCCGAACGAGTAAGGGATCTTGGCAAATATTTGGATCGTGATTAGGGGGTTATCCGTAAATATACATTATAAATATTTACAAATGGACCCCTGAGTCGGATCGCGATTATGGATCGCGATCCAAACTAGGGGGCATTATGTAATTATATAATTCAGTATTTATAAAAGACCGGCGCCGCCGGAGAAGCGGGCTCGTCGCCGGCGTCCCGGCGACCTCCGCTTGCCCCATCGCCATCCATCCTAGCGCCCCCCTGTAAAGACTTACCGCCTAGCTGGTGCCATCTTCTCGCCGACGCAGACGCCGCGGACGGAGGCGCGGCCGCGGGACGACAGGGCGCCGGAGCCCTAGGGGCGCGGCCATGGAGGGGATTGCCGCGAGAAGCGCGCTGAGGTCAGCGCTCTCGTTCTTAGACGATGGCGGCGCGGAGTTGTCAGAGGAGCCGCCGCAGCCGAGGACCGTAAAGATGCCGGCCTCGCCGACGTACCAGCGTCCAGCCATCGACGTTGGAGTCCACGGCAGCGCCTGGCGCTGCGAGGAAGGAGAAGAGGAGCAGGAGGTGGGTGGACGTGGGGTCGCGAGCGGCGCCATGGCCGGCGATGGCCAATGGTGGGCTGGTGGCTTCCGGCTTCGCTCTCCGCCTCCGGACCTGAATGGAACGCACAGTAGGCAAGACCGCAAGAGTATAGCGAGTGAATTCGAGGAAGGTGCTCTGCATCTGCTGACTGCTGCAATGCCAGATGATAGCACGCGGCTTTCCGTTGCCGTGCGTCTGAACCTGCGCTGAAACATGCATTCAGCTGTAGCAAAGCCAAAAAAAGCCAAATGCAATCGAGTAACGGTGGTGCAGGTAATTTCGATGAAGCAGGTGGGGTATTATGCTGCCTGTGGCTGGGTCGTCCTCACGATCGAGTATGTAGAAGATGCTCAGCTTTGGTGCCTGAAATGGAGAGCGTGACAGTGACACCAATCATCTGATTGCCATTCTGATGCTTGGCAACAATGGAGGGCGCTGTCCTCGCGCCTTCCGTATTTTCAACCGCTCGTACTTGGTGTATATGCTGCAGATGCAGCATTAAAGCCAGACCTGGGCAACGGTAGAGGCGAGGGTGCTATACCTATCGGACCTGGGCAGCCTCCAAGTCCAAGCGACGAGCGCCGCGCGGGCGGGGATCGAAGATCCACATCAGCTAGACTACTAGAGCGTGCGGGACGGTTGAGGTTTCATTTAAATACTGGTGAATCACTGATCCCTCACCAACCGGATCCGTGGCGCAATGGTAGCGCGTCTGACTCCAGATCAGAAGGTTGCGTGTTCGATTCACGTCGGGTTCAAACCCCCGAACTAAACGGTTTCCCCTTTTTTTTCTCTGATTTTTTCTTTCTTCTTTTATTATTACAACGTCCAACGGCCCAACCCATTCGGAATAAACCGGCCCAAGGCCTGCCTTTGAGGCTTTGACGCCCCCAAACCTAAACCCTCACGGCCTCACCACGCTTCTCGATCCTTCCTTCCTCCACCTCCCACCTCCTCGCTCCGACCTCCTCCTTCTCCTTCCGCATCCGCACGAACAAAGCCGCGCGAGCGAGGAGCCGACGAACCTTCCCGACCTCGAAGCCTCTCCCCTCCGAGCCGCTGCCATGGCGACCGTCATGCAGAAGATCAAGGACATCGAGGATGAGGTAAACTACTGAGGACCCCCACCAGTTCGAGTTCGCGACGCTAGGTTCCCAGCCATCCGTCGCGTTGGCCGGTAGATTTGTGCTTCCGAGCGGTTATGAACTGTAGGGTTCTAGGGAGAGAGTAGTAGCTTAGGGGAAGTTTCGAGTTGAAATGGTTTTGATGCGGGAGTCGCTATGATTGCGACATGCCGCTGCTTTTGCGATTCGATAGTCCTCTCGGTTTGGATGCGGGAAATACTAATTAGAATAACCGGGTTTTATACTTTCCCGTTCCGATTTCAAATGTTAGATTTCACCACGATGAGCCTGTTTGCGTTTTGGTGCGGCGGTGGGATTTGTTGTGTTCATGTAGCTGCGAGCTTGCTATTACCTTAGCTGGTATTACTTGTGAGAAGGGAGCGGATGTTAACCCTAGTTCCTGGACTTGGGCATCGATGCTAAAGTTGGAGTCTAGTGAGATTTGTATGACAGTTTAGTCTGCTTGGCATTTCTCCCCTCCTTTCTAAATAGGTTGAAATGCACCCAGGCTCCTTTGGATCACAAGGATTGATTTGTTTGCTGATGAATTTATATCAAGGTGTCTAGAACTTATAATGCTGGCATCTCCAATTGGTTATATGCGGACTTATGGTCAATACTCAGCAGTGGCAAGTGGTGGGGCTTCAACGCAAATCTACCATTTATGCTCTGGCTTTATTTCTTACTCCCTCCGTCTCAGGATATAAGGCGCGCACGTAATTTAAGATTCAAACTTTAAAAATTTTGACCTACGATTAATGTTATATAATAAAAACTTCGTCTTACAACAATAATACCATTGTATTCATATTTAGAAGTAGTTTCGTATGACTATAATTTTGTTGCTGCAAACATTATATTATAAGAGATATTAAGAGTCAAATGTTATTATTGAAGACTGCCGAGTTTGACCACGTCTTATGTCCTGAGACGGAGGGAGTATTATTACATTGTTGGTTTTGCTTGCTTTCTATGTCTCTGATGCGAAGCTGGAGGTTTTAGGTGAACACTAATATGTGCACTGCATAGTTGCAGCTTGTGTTCCATGGCGATAATTTATGATTTCCACTTTCCTGCATCTGTTGAATGGGTACACATGTTTAGTTGGTTTCTCAGTTTTTGAATTATACTTCATGTTTGGAATTGAAAATTTATTCTCGTAAATCTCCTAAGGTCCTATTGCTGTTTTTGAAGGGCTACGATAAGCATATTCGATCAGTTTCTGATCTCTATACTGATGTTGCCTGCTTTTCTTTGACTATATGCAGATGGCAAGGACGCAGAAGAACAAAGCTACTGCTCACCATCTTGGTCTTCTGAAGGTGTTGTTTAAACTGTCCCCTTATCTTTCTTTCAAAACACTGACCTATGTGAATATCTGCCATGCACTTTATTATATCACATGCTGTAGTCGTCTAAGTTTACTAACTCCAATGAAACCGTGACAGTTAAGCTGTTTTTGCAATCCATGTGTAAGCAATTATGAACATTCTAACACTAAATATTGCCATTTGATACTCTCATGAGACTGTCCTTTTGTTCAGCTCTTTTTTTTTGTATGTCAACAGAGTTTATCTTAATAGGTGTTGTTCATTTGGTCAGGCTAAACTTGCAAAATTACGGCGAGAGTTGCTCACTCCAACATCCAAAGGTGGTGGTGGTGCAGGTGAAGGATTTGATGTCACGAAGAGTGGAGATGCACGTGTTGGTTTAGTTGGTTTTCCCTCTGTTGGGAAATCAACATTGCTGAACAAGTTGACAGGAACATTTTCCGAGGTTTGCTGCACCAATGCCTTTTGCTTACATTTATTTAAGAAATTAATTATGGTTTATCCAATTTAGTTGCACACCTTCTGTATTAGATAAGGGAATACCCAGTGTCATACCTTGCAGTCGCCCTAAAAGATGTCATACCTTGCACAATGTTTTGATTATACCGTATAATCCTATGGATATGCTCCCAAGGACCATGCATACATGTTAGCTTGAGGAGGCACTTGGTCTGATTGTTGTTTCAGCGATGCATGCAAATTCTAGATTTAATGACTTATTCCTTTCATTTCTGAAATTGGAATTGTTAGAAAAGAAGTCGTTTCAGACTTACTGCTCTTCTCGACCTTCCTATGGTCCAATATTTCCTTACCACCATTACGTACTTAATGACTGTTTTTGTTCCTTTTCTGTTTGAAAAGGTTGCTGCCTACGAGTTTACAACTTTAACATGCATTCCTGGAGTCATAATGTACAAAGGTGCCAAGATCCAGGTAATTGTTTTCATTCAGATTGGAAACTAGAAGTTTTTCTGAGCATGTTTGATCTTGAATAATGTTTGGTTGTTCATTTCAGCTTCTAGATCTTCCAGGGATCATTGAAGGTGCTAAAGATGGAAAGGGTAGAGGAAGGCAGGTAATATTTCAAATTCAAAAAGTTTCTTGGCACAAATTCTGCCTTGAAATTAACCATATTGCAAGATTTTTTTTCTTCCACGTTGATCAAACTATGCCTGTCTGATTTGTATGGGCTTAACTGGGTAATTGCATGGTATGCAAGAACTGTTGTATCCTTGCAATATTTCATGTGATGTTCATATGAACAATGACCATCCACATTTTCTGGAATTCATCTAAGCATCTACCTATTGTACAATCATATGTGGCTAAAATTCTATACACAATCCTGCACAAGCACTTCTTATATCATAACTATTTGAAATTTGAAGACCCCTGTAGTAATCATTAATATATTTTTACTTTCTAGTTGAGAATGCACAGCTATACTTTGTTTGGGAAACTAGCTATGTTTACAAAAGTACCAGTGCGAGTAACTAGCTATGTTCTTTAAGATACCAGAGGCTGAATGAGTTATTTGTCCTGGATATCCTGTGTTATAATTTAAGTGAGTTTTTCTTGTTTAAATATGATGAAGGTTTTGTCTAATTTGCGGATTATTAGTGTTGCGGCATCTGGTCTTATTTACCTTTTTACGCTACCATGCTTATATCTTTCACTAAGGATTAGTTTTTATGATCTTGTATGCTTTAGTTTTCTCCACACCAGTGCTTCTCCCCCACATAAAATAGTTGTGTTGAACACTACTCTCTTGGAACTGCATGTGCTATTCCCTTTGCTATGCATTCCGGATTCGTCAATTCTCCTTAGCTTAATAGTATCTTTGATCCCAGGTTATCAGCACGGCTAGGACATGCAATGTTATTTTGATTGTTCTTGATGCTATAAAACCAATAACGCACAAGCGTCTCATTGAGAAGGAACTTGAGGGATTTGGCATCAGGTAAGTTTTCCACATTGATACTTTTGACAACTACTAGTGTATCATACCTGCAGACAGCTTGGACATAGTGCTCTTGTAATGTTTTCTTTGTTCGCACTTATATGGCATCAACTTGCCATTAGCAGCTACCTATATTGCTAGATTCTGTTTTTTCCCTGGGTGGTCCGCTCACATTTATCCAATTGCATCAAGGGTACCCATGCCTGCTGATTCATGCCAAAGTCCGTGGCTTCCATGTTATCATGTTCATTTTACTACAATGCTCTATTATGATTTGTGCCCCTTTGCTTTTCTTGACTGATTCCAGTTGTTTTCAGAGTTAATTTTTATGTACCCTATATTATTACTCACTGAAAGAAGTTTTAAACTCCTTGGTCTTTTCATTGGTGGTAGATTGAACAAGACACCGCCCAATTTGACATTCAGAAAAAAGGAGAAGGGCGGAATCAACTTTACATCAACAGTGACAAACACACACTTGGACCTTGAGACAGTAAAAGCCATCTGTAGTGAGTACAGGATCCATAATGCCGATGTGTCCCTGAGATATGATGCAACAGCAGATGATCTCATAGATGTAATTGAAGGAAGTCGTATTTACACACCTTGCATCTATGTTGTCAACAAGATTGATCAGATAACACTTGAGGAGCTGGAAATCTTGGACAAGCTTCCCCATTACTGCCCGATTAGGTGAATGTTTACTTGGTATATTGCTATGTTTGGTTCTCTTGATTTTCCTTCAACGGCTAAATCACTTTCTTTGTTTTTCTCTTTTAAATTTCTTACAGTGCTCATCTTGAGTGGAATCTCGATGGACTTCTGGAGAAGATATGGGAATACTTGGATTTGGTTAGGATATACACAAAACCGAAAGGGCTGAACCCAGATTACGAGGATCCTGTTATTGTGTCATCGAAGAAGAAAACAGTGGAAGACTTCTGCTTCAGAATCCACAAGGATATGGTGAAACAATTTAAATAGTGAGTGCAGTCATATTGACTCTTTGCAAAATATTTATTTTCTCGCTTTTCAATCTCACAACTAATGGCACAAAACTTTGCAGTGCTCTGGTATGGGGTTCCAGCGTCAAACATAAGCCACAGAGAGTTGGCAAGGTATGCATTGAGCCAGCATTATGTTGCATTGCACCGGGTGTTAGGTTCTGGCACTGATTCATAACGTGTATGTGCAGGAGCATGAGCTTGAGGACGAGGATGTTGTCCAGATCATCAAGAAAATATAGGTATACAGTGGAATGACAGCTGTTTACAAAACTGGAAGGGGAGATGAGGATTTTGAGTAGTTGCCTCATGGGAAGACCTTGAACACCGCTTTTGCTCGCTGTGATGGTCAAATGCCCTTGGTTCACCTATACTGCTCTGAACAAAAGACAATAATGTAGACATGTTTTCTTTTGCCGCAAGTCATGTAGCTGTGATGTTCTCCGTTGCTTGTTTCCATGTGGAGTCAGTGAGTCACCAATGTACCAAGTGTCGTGCTAGTACCGTGGAACACATGGAGAGATGCTCACCATATCTTTAGAGGATGATGATAAGATGATTCCTGTACTGCGAGTGTTCCTGCTTTGTTAGGTGTACCTTTTCTAGTGTATCGCAAGTGTCACAGCTTCGTTTGTACGTACATTTTCTAATGAAATGGCGGTATGAGCTTATTAGTAGCGTAGATTCCTTATTATCCTGACGATGATGAAAGAACGTGAGGATGAGTTGGTACATTTATTATTTAGGGTCTGGTCGTAATTGCAGATAGCATGCCTTAGTTGTTTGTTGCTAGTTGCTTGCAGTAATTTAGTATTATAATCGTTAATGATTCGACTCTGATCCTAATCCTGCGAAGTGTAATGGGGAATTGGAGATGATGGGTTGCGAGGGTCCAACGAAATAGAACACTGTACGGAGTGTTGCATGTGACGGTGCCTTGTCCTATTGCGATTTGCGAGTTGTTAAGGTGGTCGTTGAGGTGAGGTTGCGAGACGAGCTGTACGAGCATGTTCCCCTGAATGATTGGGTTCCGCGTTTCCATTCAAGAAAAAAAATGATCGGGTTCCGCGTGCTTCGTGTTTAATCTGGGCGTAGTAGATCTCTGTTTGGTATTGCCTTTTGGGACTTGTTAGGGTAATGGGTAAGCCGTAAGCTGACTTAAACGGCCCGATCCTGCCTTTGAAGGACAACTGTTCATCTGAGTCATTTGATCTGACTTAGTACATTGCCTCACATGGAACATCTGGCTCAACAGGAGAATGTCATGTGTGCAATGTTAACATCAGGGTGTACAAGAGGAGAAGAAGGGAACATGTTTTTCCTGCCACTGCTTGACACGTCGTGATTGTCCTCTTTTTTGCGAAACTAAGAACTGAGCGTAGCCATTTCGATTGTCTTCGAGTTCCCTACTTTCTTTAGAAAAATCCATAGGTACCGAAAAAAAAATCCCCTCAATAAACAAGGAATGTCCACATGCTATGCAATAATTCTTCTGCTCTGGCACCTTCCCAAACCGAACAAGAGCTCTTAAAGCGTCAGCTTTTCTTCCATTCCATTTGATTTCTTGATTCCTCTGTTAAAAAAAAACATCTTCTGCACATCATCAGCTGATCCTTCCGAGCAAAAGAGAAATCCCTTTTGCGCCCTCTGCTATTTCGCTACTTCTGTTCGTCCCGTCAGACCAAATCCCCATCCCCCCAACCGGGTGTGCCGTGTGCGTCACTGAACAAGAACACGACCGGTTCCTGTTCCCTAGATCTGCGTGGAGGCGGCGTGGAGCCTGAATCCGGCAAAAGGGTTCGCGGTTGGTTGGCCGGAGCGCCCGAGCCCGCCGTCAAACCCCAATCTTGGTGCCCGAGCGGCCGTGCGCCGCCGCCGCCGTCTTCCTGCTGTGACAAGGAGCAGGCAAGGTCGACGGAGATGGTGCCGTGGGAAGGGTACGTGAGCGACGAGACGATGGGCACCTTCGCGCCCATCGTGCTCTACTGGGTGTACGCCGGCGGCTACCAGCTTATCCTGCACCGCCGGCCGCTCGAGCGGTACAGGCTCCACACGCGGGTTGAGGAGGAGGAGAAGAACCTTGTCAGCCTCCCCGCCGTCGTCCGCGGCGTGCTCCTGCAGCAGCTCGTGCAGGCCATCATCGCGATGATCCTGTTCATGGTAAGGAGATAACTAGCTTTCTACAATTGGCAATTTTGTTCATTTGCATACATTAAGTTCAATTAGTTGTGTTGGCACGGAGATGAACAAATGGAGTTCAGAATCAGTCAGTCGATGCAGATTATGCTATATTGATAGTCTTCGTGTTGGGAGGAAGTTCCTGACACGTTGCCAAATTGTTCTTGGTAGCTTTTGTTTTCCACCATGTATTTTTGCAATTTAAACCAATTAACAAATATAGTTGCCACCATGCTGCCATTATTGTGTGAATGTAATGGAAAATGATTGACAAGTCCAAAACTATTGGAAACATTTGAAAATAAGGATCACTTCTTTTGCCTTTTTCACAATGACTCTAAGGTAGTTTAGGCTGGAACTGAACTGATTGAACAAAGGGAGTTCTACAAATTAGGGGCTTGGACATGTTGAAGGCAAGCACCTAACAGTTAGTATATAGGTTGTCATAGACTCATAGCCATATAGGCAGTCGGTTTGCTTTAGCATTTTGTACATCGAAAATTCATATGGCAAATATGTTTACTACTACTACTACTACTACTATCCTTGGTAGCTGAGTATATTTCCTTGTTTGTTTCCCTTCACTTCTGGCCTTTGCTTTTCTGATTCTACATTTGATTCTGTATTTATTGCACTGGCTACTGGTTAGCTGGTCCGCATAAATAAACTCCTCTGAATATTTTTACTATTGTTGTTTAGAGATTAGTAGTCTGTACATTAGAGGACTGCCCTGCCTTTTTGTTTTATAAACCCTGATGGAAATTGTTTGGAACTAGCAGTTCATTTTTCTATTTCTGTAGTACTTTCTCAACCTTGATGCTTGAACCTTTTTACTTCGCATACTTGGAGTTGTTTGATCTGTAAATATCCACATACTCGTCATCCCTCCCCAAGTCCAAGTCCCAACCCCTATTTGCACCACAAAAGATAGTAGAAGAGTAGTGAAAACTACCAATTATTCCAAAAGCACAATAGCTTATATGTCAATAAACTGTTGAACAATGGCTCCTTCATCAGGCCCTTAGCATTGTTAGAGGGACGTTGCACTATATACCTGTTTGTTTGTGGATGTTACAGTTTTCCTTTTTTTTTCTTTTTGGTTTAGAGTTTAGACACTGGCTTCCCAGATCCCACTTGCGTAGTCTACCTGTTTATTCTTATGCATTGATTTTGCGAACCTTGTGCACTGCCTGTGTTTGGCTTGTAGCCAAGGATGGTGATGGTGAAATTAGGTTTAGACTGCTGTTTTTTTCCCTTGTCAGGATGATGAGTTTCAAATTCTATACATGAATTTCTGTTTATTAAATAATTTGAATGGCGACCCCAATCATTGTTTGACTTTTCTAACCCAATTCTACATGATTATGGGCAGGTCACATCAGATAGCTCAGTAACTGTAGTTCAGCCACCTATCGTCATTCAGATCTTTCAGTTTTTAATCGCGATGCTCGTGATGGATTCATGGCAATATTTTGTGCATCGCTACATGCACCAAAACAAGTTCCTCTATCGGCACATCCACTCGCAACATCATCGGCTCATTATTCCTTATGCTATTGGCGCTCTCTACAACCATCCATTGGAGGGGCTTCTTTTGGACACCTTAGGTGGTGCCATCTCCTTCTTGGTATCCGGAATGACACCAAGAACAGCTGTGTTCTTCTTCTGTTTTGCTGTCCTCAAGACGGTCGACGATCACTGTGGACTTTGGTTACCGTATAACATCTTCCAGAACCTGTTTCAAAATAATACTGCCTATCATGATATCCACCATCAGCTCCAAGGCACAAAATACAATTACTCCCAGCCCTTCTTCTCGATCTGGGACAGAATACTGGGGACCCACATGCCGTACAACTTAGTCAGCAGGAAGGAAGGTGGGTTCGAAGCAAGACCGCTGCGAGACTAGCTTGAGCTCAATGCAAGTGTACAGATGTCCAGTGAAAGAGTGAGATACAATGGTCAACCTCCCTTTCACATGATTAGAAGGTCACAGGGGCCCATCTACTATGATGAAATTGTGCCGGTGCTGCTTTTGGCATCTTGGTCCAAGCGACCAAGCCATATGTTGCTTGAGAAGGGAGGGACCGAAGCTCTTGCATCGCTTGTTCTTCTCCTGCAGGTCATCTAGACGGAGGGTCCATTTCGAAGTCTGAATGTGTGATACGGTGGTTTGTATGCATGGTACCTGTCATGATTCTTTTTCTTCTTTTTGTGCAGACCTTCTACTACATTGCTGTGCAGATAGTGTATTTGAAAACCACACTTCTGTATGTACCCAATTACTCGTGTAATTGAATCTCTTGGCGTGACGGATCTGACTTGTACTGTACTGATACTGATACATCATCGCCATTCGCCTCCTGATTGTTTTCAGCCTGGCTAAAATCGCGTTGGTCTGTTTAGGCTTGCTAGCTGCTAAAGCTGACTGGTGCTCGCACATGTTTGCAATGTGTATTGGGTATGCTTCCTGTGCCTGCACACGTTTTCCTCGCCCCTTTGCGGACCCATCGCCATCAACGCTGGAAACTGAAATCATGGGATTGGAGGGCGACAGCCGACAGGGCGTAAACTTGGCTCCGTTGATTGGATCGGGAGACTGGGCCGTCCAAGTGTGACGCAGTCGGAAACGTGTAAATCCGCGGCCCATTGCAGAACGGCCTAACTCGGCCTACTTACTTCCGGGCTTCCGGCTCGGTGAGCTGGGAGCCTCGAGCCTATGACTTGCGCGCGGTGGGTGCGGCAGGGCCGAACCAACCAAGGGCCTGCGGTGCGCGGTGGGCTACTAGTGCCCAGCGCCCTAGCCTAGATGATGTTCTAGCGGTGCGGCGACCGGTGAAATGGAAACCACTCGTGGAGTCGTGGTGCGCGGGTGTTCGGAGAAAATCCGCAACGGCGCGGAGGTGACAGTTTCGCGGGGTGCTCGGCCGGCACCGGCCTAACCGGTGTCTCCCGCGTCACGTGTCGGCTCGCTGCCGTGCTCTTCCATTAAGCACAAGGACCAAGGACGGGTGGTCGGCTGTCAAGCAGCAACACAGCAGTGCTCGAATGGAACGGGACTGGATGAACAGGGATGCCCGTGGGTGGCTCGTGCGGCCGTGGCCATGCAAGTCCCCGCGCGGGTTGTTGGCACGTCCGATCTCGCCGTCACCGCTCACCGGCGAGCTGTCCCCGCCAAGGAATCCATCGCGCAGGACCGTGCTTATCCCGGCTTCCATCTTCGTCATCTCCGGATCAGTGGAAGCCTCTTTTTTTAAAAAATAAAAAAATAATCAGTAGAAGCTTTGAAGCAATCACGCTTTAACGAGTCCGACAGCGCCAGCGCAGCAGGCTCTCCATTTCCAACGACGAAACTTGACGAAATCACTGATAGGATACGCCTAAGCTCTGGGTGTTTTTTTTTTTTTTTGAGCCAGCCACCAGCACCAGGAGACTGCCAATTTCATTAACAGAGAAGAGTGCCAATTTCACAGAGCTCAGTAAGCTGGCTGGAAAAACTCCCAGAAATCTTAATGAAGAACGAGGGTGTTAATCTGAGTTTAACGCTACTAGTCGACTGTAGCCGGTGTTTAATGTAGCGCTAGTTCACAAATTATAGACAACGAACAATAGCACCTTATTCCCCTTAATGCTGCTGCTCAATTTGCTATACTAACCATCTTATAGTTATAGCTAAGAGTAGTATTATATATAGAGTTTTGTGCCGTATACAGATAGTTTTATAGGAGTACGCATGAAGGACAACAGCTAAGTGACGCGGATTCAGAGAAATTTTTGACTTTATGCATTGGAATTCAGGACCCGTCGCCGTCGTCGTCCTGCGAGTAGAATTCCACGATCTCCGACAGGTCATCAGCGGCGGCAGAGTCATCTTCACCGTCCACCCCCTCACCACCGCCGGCGGCCTTGGTCGCCAGCCAGAGCAGGTGCTCGAACAGCAGGGCGTCGACGGCCACCGCGACCCCGCCGCCGGGGGCCCGCCTCCCCGCGGCCGCCAGCAGCCGGCGCACCGGCCCGGCCTCCAGCACGGCGGGGTCGACGTGGAACACGCTCTTCGCGCGCTCCCTCGTCGTCCCGACCTCCACCCTCACCGCCGCCGCAGCCTCGTCGTCGAGCGCCCGCGCGGACGCGGAGCCGAGCCGGCGGTAGCCCCCCGCCGCGCGGTGGGAGCGGGTGAGGAACGCGTAGCAGCCGGCGGCCGAGGGCCGCGGCGACGGGGCCTCGTCCGCGGGCGCCGCGCCGCCCTGATGGCGGTGGTGCGGCATGGCCGAGGCGACTTGTTCCGCCGGGCGGCGCCGGGAAGAGGGAGGGAGGGTGCGGAGATGAGGAGATGCGCGCGCGCGCGGCGTTTGCGTCTGCCGTCGTCGAGTGTTATGTGCTGGGGTCTCGCTCGGGTGCTTTTCTTTTCGTGGGCGCGCGAGCCATTTATGCCGGGGGAGGGAGGGTTGGGTTTGGAACTAACGGTCGGCTGGTGCGGGAGCCGGGTTTCCTGTCCGGTTGGATTCGGATCAACGGAGGCGCCGTACTGCCGTGTGCGTTCGTTGATCCGAACATGAATATTTGATCCGATTTTTTTAGGAAAGTACCGCAGGTAAGAAGCCGGCCTGAACACCGTAGATGGTCAATGAGCCACTACCATGTACATTGCGAGATACTGTGGTAAAGAAAATGCGTGTGTACTAAGAAAATCCCGGAAACGATGTGCTATAAACCAAGCTTTCCTTTCGCTTGTTTCATGTGGAAATGTTCGGCATTCTAGAATATGGCTGGTAGCCTAATCAATCGCACTGATAATTCAGTCAATTCAGTATTCTAATCTCCGGCCGGCACGGCACTACTAGCACTCACCTTCCTCGCTTGTCTTTTTAGATCTATCCAAGCCTATCATCATCATTACAAAAAACGGGTTAGCTCTGTGGTTAGCGTCCAACAAAGCCGATATCACCCGTGGCTTTGGTTCCTCCTGTCACTCGGAAACTCTGCCGAAGCCGCGATGGGACGGCGGTTCCCTGTCAAATGTGCAGACAGCTGCGGGAGGCCGCAGGAGCGAACACGTTTGGTGAGCGAATTGCCCGCTCGCGATCCGGCGATCGGATCGTCTCCAGGTGACGGCCGTCCGTTGGTTCACTGACGTAGTAGCGCGAGAAGATCGATGGGCCAGGTAGGTCAGGCCTCGCCGTCCGATTGCGCTTCGCGACCGGCGACCTGGATGCTGCATCGGTTGGTCGGCCATTTTTTTTTACCCAAGCAGCAGCCGACGTGGCGCGACACGTACGCCTGGGCCGGCGGCGGGGGCTGCTTGGCCAAACGCGTGTCGCCGGACGTGTCCACCCGCACGAAGAAAGCTCCCGACCAGTCCCATGGGGCGCCGGGCTTCCAGCGCGCTTCCCCCCCATTCAATCACCAGCAGCCGCGATCGGGTCCGCGGGACAATGGGCGGCGGCAAGAAGAACCGGGCCGCGGCGAGAGGTGCCGACGACGCCGCGCGGCCCGCGGCGAGCTGCATGGCCGCCACCATCGTCGCCGTCGTCGTCCTGCTCGTCGTGGCGTCGGCGCTCCTGTTCCTGCTCTCGCCGCCGACGGCGCCGGGCGGCCCGCCCCGCGAGCCGGTGGAGCTGGCGATCGGCATCGCCGGCCACGAGGGCTGGTTCGACGCGCTCCGCGCGTGGGCGAAGCTCGCGTGCTTCAAGCTCCGCCCGGCCGAGCAGCGGTAGATCTCGCTGCTGGTTCTTTCGCCTTGGGGTTTGTTACGAGATGTGCTCGTGTTCTACTCACGGCGTTTCTGTGGCAAAGGTACGACGTGCTGCGGAGCCCAGCGTCGGTGAAGAAGGCGGCCAAGGAGAGCCTGGAGATGGGGAAGGAGACGGTGAAGCAATCGGCGGAGTCGGCGGCCAGGGCCACGGAGGAGGCCCTGGAGAGGACCGCGGAGAAGGTCAAGAGCAAGGTCTCGCTCTCGCGCTCGCCGTCGGCGCGGCGCCGTGATGGAGACCTCTGAACCCAACTTTTTGATCTTTTTTTTCAGAAAGCTTGAGCTCTGTACTGACCCTGTACTCTGTAGCGTGTAAAATTGTCATGAATGTCCTGTACCACGAGTCGACATCGTACTGCAAGCTTGCGACGTGTAATCTTTTCTTTTTCCTGTACAGTGTCTTGCGACGTGTAATCTTTTTCCTGTCCCATGTGGCCATGTCGGTATGAGATGTTAACCTTCTCTGATGCAGAACGATGCTTGCAAATTCAGTCAGCTAGTAATGGGGTTGGCATGAAGGATGCAGAAATGCAGACAAAAGTTTAGCCAACCAGCCATGGGGTTGGCATACGGGATGCAGAAATGCAGACGAAATGTCATGAAAGAAATGGCCACTGTACCATGGAAACTTCCTGGAGCAGAGGTACCAAGCTTGCACTGCACAAAATCTACATCAGAGGGAGGAAAAACAAGGCGGGAGGCAGACCTCGTCTAGCAAAGAAGGTAAAAGGGGGGCAGGATCAGCTACCATTTATACCAGGATTCACCTTCAGACAACGGCAAGCAAAACTGCCGGCTTACTCAAGTATTGCATAGTTTAAATTTCCACGATCAAAGAGAAGAGAGATTCTTCCCTAGGAAAAACTAGAAATAACCGTCCAGACTGCAGAACAATTACGGCTACATACCAGGCATATGAACACAAGAGGGGTGCACAGAATATACACTGCCAAGAGAATCCATTCACTTTCCATTTCGAGGATGATAGCCTTGTGCTCATTCAGGGCAGATTTCCCTGAAAATGGGCAGCCTGCGGTGACCAGGATGGTGGGTGTAGAGAGCTTCAATTACTTGCTCCTCAGTTGGCTCTACAGGTTCAGCTGATGCCTGGGCGTCAGGTTTCGACATCAAAAACTCCGCGTTGGTTGCTGGGATGACACCGTCTTCTGGTGATCGGGGGTCGGCAGGCAGCTTGATGGAGTTGGGGGAAGGGCCTCGAGCTGCTGCAGTAGGATTATCAGCAGTTGCCTGACGCGAAGGGATGAAAGGAACGCCGTCGTCAAATTCCTGGAAACCTGGTGCAGCACCAGGAAGCCTGCCGGTCTGGGCAACATGTGACAGGTCCATCTGTCAGTATAAAAACAATGAAAGAATTGGATTAAAAGAACAGTGTTAGTTCAGACATTTTTTTTTTGTTTTTCGAAAGCGCCCAGGAGCACTGGGGAGTCATGTAAGATTTTGAGCATCCACGCTGACTGGCGCCATACTGGGGCTTACACACACCACCACACACACGCACACAGCACACACGCACACACCCCAGAACTCAGGTGCGGACGGGGGTTCAAACCCCCGCCGGCAGGCTCCCATCAACGGGAGTTACCGCTGGGCCAGAGGCCCATCCGCAGTTCAGACATTTTTGCATATGGAACTTCCATTCTCAGTGATGCTGAATAAACACCCTAGGCGCCTACGCGGCCTGTGGTTTGTTAAATGACGGATGGGAGGACCACCCGACAGCTACATCTTGTGTTGCAAAAGAAATAAAATTCTCCACTATGTAAAAAGGCCTGTCTATCTAATAATAACCACAAAAAATGCCTGCAGTTCATATACATAGAATGACTGGAAGGAAAACGAGAACAGAAAAAAGTGAGCTGAACCTTAAAACAATACACATTTCCACAAGAATAACAGGGAGGGGGGGGGGGGGGGGGTCTAGCCTAACAACAGCCTTTGTGTTTTATATGGTCAGCAAGAATAGCTAGTAATGGATTGGAACATCATCCAAATCTAGTACTTGTATAAGAGAGAAACAACATGATTTTTTCCCCTTTCAGCAAGAATGACAAGCAATTATGCACTGAACATAAATAACTAGAGCCAATCCAAAACTACCTTTAAGAGCAGACATTAGAACAAAATCCAGTTCCACAGTGATGCATCTCTACAAATGTAGCTATCGCTTTCAGTAAACAGTAGTGAACTAGAGAGTAGTATCATCACAAAAAAATGTCTGCAGTTCAAGAAGGAAATGAGAAAAGAACTAGTGCTGTTTCCAGTTATCCACGAGAACATTGCAGTGGAATGTCTATTCTAGCACAGTCCACGTAAGCCATGTCTTTCTGTACCATCAGGCTAGCAAGAACCTCATCCAAAACATACTACATCTAAATTAAAAGAGAGAACAGCATGGTATTTTTCATTCCAGCAAGAATACAAGCAATTAAGCACTGAAGCTAAATGACTAGAACAAATGCCAAGCTAGATTTCAGGAGAGTGCAGACACTAGTATAGAAATCTAATTTTACAGTGATGCAACTCTAGAGTATGTAGCTATCACTACAAGTAAACAGTAGCGAAGTAGTTATTGCCTAAGATGAAAGCAAAAGCATTATCAGTTCTAGAGATCTATAAATAAGATAAACCAAAGGAACGACTACAAACCTAAAAGGCCTAAAAGATATGAACTTAACTAACAAGAAAATTCAGTATGACATTTTTTTATTAGAAACTATGTGCAATGATGACAAGTAAAAGATGTGGGCTACAAGTACAGTAACATATACGGAGAATAAAATCACAAATCACTATCGATACATAAATATGATGGCATGAATTAATTGGTTTGTTGCATTAAATCACATTCAGCAATCGGTAGTACAGCAAGGCTCTACATAATGCCTATTAGCATTTAGTTTTTCCGCAAACATGAGTTTTCCCTACAAACAGATTAGGCAATTCCATAGCACTGTCCAGCAGATTCCATATTGTTTGAGATCAAAAGCAGAAAGCATTGAATCATGCATCCATAGCATTAACTAAACTAGCAGTCCAACCATTACAGCAAATCAGGAGCCATTAGTACTTGATGACCCCATCAGCTAGGCATCTCTGACGATGACAAACCGGACCCGACATGTCAGTGAAACTAGATCTGGAGAGCAACACAATTACCTCACGTTTGGAGCCGTGGCGACCGCCGCCAGCCGCCCAAACCCCATCATCTGCCGCTGCGTACGCCGTCCTCACCTGCGGCGGCGGCGGCGGTGGCGCCGACTGCGGGGAGTAGATGAGGGCACGGCTGTCGACGTCCGCTGACGCGGCGAAGCAGGCGCGGCGGTAGCGGAGGAGCGAGGCGTCAAACCCGAGGTCCAGCCCGCCCGAGGACGACGAGGAGTACCCGGACACGCCGCCATCCCCAGCGGCGACGGCGTCAAAGGCCGGCGTGAGGTAGGTCCTCAGGGACGGCGAAGAGAGGCGGCGCTGCCGCCGCCGCGCCACCGACTCGCCCACCCACCTGCTGCCGGGGGTCGCAGGCACGTAATCGAAGTCCATCGCGGCGAGCCCGTAGCTCTCACCCGGAGGACCTGCGCAGTGAATCACGGCAGCTAGGGTTAACGCCGTGCGGGGGCGAGATTTGGGAAAGTGAGGGATTCGCGGATGGGGGATTTAAAATTTGAACCGGAGATTAGGGCTGCTCTTGCGGGCACTCCGGATCGAAAAAATCTGGACCTTTTCTTCTCGGGAAGGCGCACGCGGCCAACGAGGCGGCGGTTGCGGAGTCACGATGAATCCGCGGCGCGCGTTAGCAAGAGCGAATTGGTTTCGCTTGGGGGATTTGGGGCAATGAAATAAAATTCGTAAATTTTGAAGAAAAAAAGAAGTTGGAGAAATGAATGACGAAGCCAGTGTTAGCCGGATCACGGACACAATGCAGCACGAACTAGCAGTTCGTCAAGTCCAAAACCTAGACCAGTGCTTCGCGAACTGGCAGATCAATCAAGATCTATAATGGAGGGGGGGGGGGATTCAAACGAGTCGTGAAAAAGAATCGGGAACAGATCAAATGCTAGAGAAATGCGGATCCCTCAGACAACAACGAATCGAATCGAGATAACCTTCCCCCCGATAAAACCTCGGTAAGAGCGCATTGATTGGACTAGCTCCGAAGATTTAGCATAAAAATAAACAAATAAGAAAAGCACAGAAAAAGTCCAAACTTCAAACCATGAGAGAGATTGAGACGGTGATATGAAATTGACGCTCACCTTGCATCGTGGGAAGCTTCTAGAAGGCTCCCTCGGTGCTTTCTGCTGCTCTCGCTGCAAGGTCACGCAGCCATTGGTGGCGGCTGCTTGTTCGCTTCGGCCGGGCGGGAAGTGGAGACGAAGCGAGCGGATACAAAGGAAGGAGGGGCGGGCCAGGTCAAGTACACGTGCCCCTGCTCCTCGCTCCTCGGATACCGTTAGCTTGGGCTTGGCTGGTAATGGGCCTACGCTTAGCTTACATGGGCTCCGGACATAGCAGTCCATATCAATTACTTGGGCTTCATTTTGGCAATGCTAATCGGTGGGGATATCACTCAAGTCTCAAGGGTCTCATAGTTTGTTTTATTTGCTGTGTATATAATGATTCGCTTTGTGTTTGGCTAATTGATCCGGCTGAAGGCGTTTGTAACCATCACTCTGTTATTATTTAGCGAGTCTTTTCCACCCCTAAAAAAAAATCAGGGATATGACTGGAATTATTCCTCGTTTTTGTTTTACATTTTGTTATTCTCCCTTCCAGAAGAAATATGGAAGAAATACCAGGTTTTCAAAAAAAAAAAAGGATGCCAGCTCCCCTTTAGTATGCAACATTTAGTTTTTCAGCATATGGAGGTCAGTTTATGAAGTCTTTGTTGACAAAGCCCACGACAG
Source organism: Panicum miliaceum (assembly GCA_032594955.1). NCBI lineage: Eukaryota > Viridiplantae > Streptophyta > Magnoliopsida > Poales > Poaceae > Panicum > Panicum miliaceum. The sequence goes on along the minus strand of CM064057.1, from coordinate 2,929,181 downwards.
GATGTACATATCTGGAGGCCTGGGAAATACAGGGTGTATTCCACTCTGAAAATGGACAACGAAATACAAATACCCAACCACATGAGTCATACACTGTATTTAGGTTCAATCTAAAAGGCTCAACAAAAGAATCCCATTACATCATCACACTACACACAAATTTGATATACCTCACGCCTAGAAAGAACAACTAGAGTTAATTACACAAAGAATATTACTTATTCTATATTTTGAATACAAGCTGTAAACACTTACACCACCACCACCCTTTTAATTCCTGTATGCTAATGCAACCACACCAATGCATCATTATATACACAGCAAATAAAACAAACTATGAGACCCTTGAGGTAGGCACACTTCATGCAAAATAGGAGTATAAGGCATTAGGCAGCCAAACTGTTTATGCTGAGGAGCACAGTAGGCTTCGTATTCCTGACCCTTTGACCTTCAAAACAGAATAGGCTTCATTTCAAAGGCTATTAAGAAGAGCCCTTTTGCAAGATGGCTGCTGAGAAGTTTCTGGCCTCGAGCCTGGTGAGGTCAGCTCTAACACGGACAGCAAAAAATTTCTCTCCTGAAAAGATTGAGAAATACAAATGTGAGTTTTTGTCATTTATACTTCAGCTACGATAATCTTTCCGAATATGAATCTCAAGCACAGGTCATAGAAATCGAAAGCATACACTAGCGGTGAATTTTGGAGTAGGCATGTCGTCGGCATACGGCTGGAATGTTGCGACTGTATGAGCAGGGGAAGTGAATTCCATAGATGGAAGCTTACTATCTTTAGCAACCACAGCAATTCCTGGGGATGCATAAGTTTCTGCACCTGCTTTAGCTCGGAGAACTGTGTCAGCAGGGGAACTGAATTCCATAGATGGAAGCTTGCTATCTTTTGCAACAACAGCAATTCTTGGTGATGCAAATGTTTCTGCACCTGCTTTAGCACGGAGAAGTGTATGAACAGGGGAGGTAAATTCAACACATTGGAGCCTGCTATCTTCAGCAACCTCATTAAGGTTCTCTGGTACTGGTGTTTCTCCATACTCTTTAGTTTGAAAATTTGTTGGACCGGAAGAGGTAGATTCCATGCATTGAAGTCTTCTTTCTTCGGCAACCTCGCTCAAATTTTCAGATGCTGCTTTTTCTGCACCTGTTTTAGCCTCAAGATTTTCAGTGCACTTTCTTTGATGTAAATTAAACAGAATCTGCCTAAGGTATGACGGACAGAGTAGGTTACCTGGGGAAGGTTCCATACTTCCAGAAAGCACATTTCTGCAAAGATTGTTATCTTCTTTGCAATTATCTACTGGGCAAGCTTCCATCAATTCATCTGGGGCTATCTCAGATGTTACTTCCATTGTAGCTTGTGAAGGACAATAAGACTGATGATCGTGCACATCAATCTGCCCATTCAGCTCCCTGATCATTGGAATGATGATACATAAGCATCTGAAACAATATATTTGACCAAAATGATGGGAAATTATACGTCATGTCTTTTTTGAAAATTATTGATCTACCATTTACCTTAGATTCTGTTCATCTTCCTCTTTATTCTCATAGGGGTCTATGATAAAATCATCAAAATCTGTTAGAACAAGAGATGTAGATTCCACTTGTTGAAGCCTTCTATCTTCGTCAACCTCGAGAATCTTCAAACTCTCAGATGCTGTTATTTTTGCACCTGTTTTGACCTCGAGAATTTCATATAATCTTTCTTTGATAATGCAACAAAATCTAATTAAGTTATGATCGATTGTGTAGGTTACCTGGGCAAGCTTCCATACTTCCAGAAAGCATGTTTCTACAAAGACTACTAACTTCTTTGCAGTTACCTACTATGTGATCTTCCATCATTTCATCAGGGGTCATATTAGATGTTACTTCCATGCTAGCTTGTGAAGGACCGCTACATTGCTCATTCTCCACATCAGTTTGTCTTTGTCCATTCTGCTCCCTGTGCATTGATAATGATGGGTCAACAACTGAAGCAATATAATCGTGAAAAAATGAGTATTTATTTCAACATTTACCTTAACTTCTCTTCATCTTCCTCTTTACTCTCATAGGGGTCGACAATTAAATCATCAAGCTCCTCTAAGAGTGAAGCAATTCCAGACCCGCTATTTTCTGACATTCCATTGTCCTCTTTTTTCACTAAATGATGCTGTAGTTGCTGAAAAAGCCAGGTATAGAACAGTTACTTAAGTACCAATAATTTCACAACAGCAAATCGGTGTAGACACCCTCCCCCCCCCCCCCCCCCCCCACACACACACACACCACCACCGCCGCCACCACACACACGCAAATACCTGCCATGCATCATCCATGCTTTGGCTTGTATCCTCATGATTAATTTTTGTTGCGAGGGAGCAAAGCAAATCAGCTTGCTGCAACAAAATAGCAACTTTTGGATCATCCTTCTTCATGAAGTTACCCTCCTGCTTCACACCTGAAATTATTCACGCGGAAGTGATTCAATCACAGACATACAAGTAAAAAAAATGTTCAGAATCAAGATAATAGACTTACAGTGTTGTTCTGGACCAAGTAATGTTTTTGTGGTTATGGCAATAAGATTTTGAGATTTCACTGAATTCATATTTCGTTGATTATTTGAAGAAATGGTAGCAAGGGGTTGCCGGCCATCTTGTTGTGTGCCCTTTTCCTGTCCAAATAATCTCATATTTGGTACAATGTTCTCCTTCAAATCGGAACTGCAAGACCTAGTAGCAAAATTAAAATAAAAAAGGTAAAAAAACATGCAGCCATTAAGTTGCTTAGCATACATACAAGTGCTGCTGGTATTTTGTATACCTTATCTGCTTCATGGGTAGTGAGGAGCCTGCTGCACCAGGTGTCACACATCCTGTTTTTGTGAGAACCCTCTTTGCATTTGTGTTCGAACATGGTGTACCATTTTCTTCGCAAGGCTCGTCATCCTTGGCCCTCCTCTTGCATAAAGTAGAAAACCTATTCTTCACTGCATTATCAGTTCTGTTGTAGATAAAAACAAAAACATGTATAAGTTCACATGCCTTGTTGTTTATCCTTCGTTTCACCTCGCAGGAAAAGGTAATTAGGAAGGAAAACCCACCTTCCTGATACAACCTTAGCAATTTCAGTCCACCTGTTGCCAAGAAGTTTTTGAGCCTGCATAACAGTAACAAGCAGATACAGTTCAATAGCAAGAATCAACACTTACGGGGACAACGGCAAAACAATGAAAACAATCAGTACAGGAGGTTTCTAATTTTCACGTGCCACCATGGCAAATCTATCATAATACAAGGGTAGAAAAACTAAACGATTGGAGATGATATTACAGCCATTAGATAACATTATACAATCTATAAACAGTGCATGAGCCATGTGTCCTGGTAAAGTACAATACAAACACATTGATAATTGAAATCAAGCAACACATAGGCTCCAATCAAGAAAAGTGCTAAACTCCAGGTCATAATCATTTCCATTATGCAAGAAGCCAGTAACGTAATGCAAGGTCGGGATGCTCTCCACACGTTCACCTTCACCTCAAAAAGAAATCAATCGTTTCTATTACAACTGTAGAAGGTCACTAATGAAGTAATTGATAGAAGAAATTAATCATTTCTATTTCAACTGTAGAATATCGCTAATGAAGTAACCTCGATTGGTAAGGCTAACATCTAACTTCTACGGAAATCATAAGCATTTGAAGCGACAGTTTCTAGTTTTGAGTGAATTCACTGCTGACTGCCCATATCTAGCAATTAAGCTGCTATTAGAAGACATCAAGATCTCACCTCACACAATAGCATATCCTCTTCCTTGGACCACCCGCCTTTCTTGCACTCTGAGTTCAAATAATTGTACCATCTGCAGCAGCAACCAAACCAAAATGGAATGAAACAAACACCCAAACAATGTTAGGAACCTGATAGTTCCAAACAATGTTACTCATCTATCAGAAGAAAATGGTGCGCACCTTCTCCTGCACTGTCTGGCCGTCTTGTCCTTGAATTGCGCCGCTATAATTGTCCAGCTACCCAAATAAAAGAAAAATTCAGTGATTGAACGAACGAGGCAACACTGAGGCAGTTACATGCGTCGAGTTGAGCAAGAGTGCGTACTTATCGGTACCATGATGCGCGATTTGAGCACGAAGCACGTTATCCTCCTACAGGAAGAAAGTTGCAAACATCAGAATGAATTCAATCCTAGAAGAGAAATCAAAGACCCAGGGTAGCATGAAGAGCATCGGAAGAGAACAAAGGCTTAAAATTCCAAACATTTTTCACAATCCAATAGAAGGTTAAGTAGGATTCACACCGAAGGAAACCTACTGGTGGTCAGGGAAAGGGAAAATTCCTTCATCAACAGTTAAAATCAGGTACGGAATCCAGGAAAAAAAAGGAAAAATCCCATTCTGTACGAATTACTCCCTGCAAGTGAAAAGCCACCTTATTCCGTCGAACAGAAAGATGCCCAATAATTGCTTCGTACTACATGGGTCCGATCCCGAACCCGAGGCACCAAAATTGGGGCAGAAAGACAGGCACACGCACAAAATTCTGCGAATTATTCCTCAAAAAATCCAGCGAATTGCGAAGCACGCAAACAAGACCCACATACGAACAGGAGCGCTTTCAAGACACACACCTCGGCGCTCCAACTGACGATGGTGCGGTCCCTCTTGGCGGCGGCCCCCGGCGCGGCGTCCGGCACGGCCGCCGCGGCGGCGCCGGAGGAGGAGCTCAGATCGGACCCGGTCGCCATGGCTCGAGATCCCGCATGTTCCGCCCGCGGGCCCCCGCGACGTGCGACGACGACTAGCGGGCCCGGCTGGCCGGAGCGGGGCGGTCCGGTGGCCGGCTAGGGTTTGGGGTTTGGGCGCCAACGGAGGAATTTTTGAACTTGGGGTCCGGAGGAAGCAGCCAAGGGAGGAGAGGAGAAGCGAAGGGAAGAGGGTGACGGCTGACGAGTGGATGGGGAATATTTTTGCAGTGGGGGGGTGGGTTTTAAAAGGTGGACGGTGGCGTGCGTGAAAGGGAAAGTCCTGTTGGGAACTGCAACTGCTCCCACGGAACGGAACGGAACGGAACGGAAGACTGCCTGGCCTTTGGACTTTTGGAGTTGGACTGCTGCAGAGTGGAGAGAGAGAAAGAGAGAGACTGACAGTGTTTATGCCTCCTCGCTGGAACACGTGTAGCAGAGTACGATGATGAAGGAAGGTTTTGATCTAAGGAGGTTTGGAGCTTATTTTTAATTGATTGTTAATGTAGAGATTTAGATTCTGGACTCCTGGAAGGACGTGGGTGTTTTGGCAAGTTAAATACTTCCTCTAAACCAAACCAACTTAGTATTCATAGAAAGAAAAGAAACCAACAACAAAACTAGTTGTAACATGTTCGTAATATCATGTTTACACGGGTGTGGTAGTGGCTGTTTTTACGTTACCATATTTGATCTAACCATTTAGACTGCACGGACACGAATCCGATGCCGTTACTGCCACCTCATATTTACACAACCAGAAGCAGTAGCGGCTATCTCTACGTTACCATTTTTTCCAATCGTAAAAACTTCATGGACACAAATCTGGTGCACCAAGTATAATAACCGCACATGATTCTAGTCCTTACCACATATAGCTAATTTCTTGTTCTACTTTCAATAATAGCTTTTTCTGCAGCCCACACGTACATCATGTTCGTTTCAGATCATTTTCATATATCTATTTTTCTTGTCTTGCATGTGAGAACAGGTTTTTAGCTATTTCTAGCAATTGTTGACATGATAGAATTTGTTGTGCACATATAGTCCTTCCTTTTCTTTTTCTTTTTTATATCACTCGATGAATTGTGTTCACATGAGTTGCATCACGCATGCTTCCATGCCATAGCCCATTGGCGAGAGGTGGGTTCGTGTGTGACTCTTTTTATGGTGCCACGCTCCTCCTATGTTTGAACTATTGTTTGATGGTACTGATCGAAGGCTACACTACACCCAAGCATACGACTCTTGTGAGATTGATTCATCATCGTGTCCTGAAAAAGGATATTGTAGCCACCTTCTTTCAAATTTGAAAATTGAGTTGTAGTCCTTGTTTTCATTTCATCAGCTAGCTTGGGCCTATAGTTGATATATTAACCGTGTAATTGCTTAAGTATAAAAGTATATGTTTTTTTTTAGTTTTAGCAATTTTGCATTGTACCAGTCCAGCTGTATTAAGAGAATGAATTGTGAAATGACGTCTGCATTTGCATTCACGTATTGGTCAGGCAGTCAAGTCAGTTGAATAACGCGGTGGCTTTGGCCATGTTTAGATGCATTCTGTAAAATTTTTAAAATGGAATCTTTTCACATTTAAAATATTAAACATAGACTAATTAAAAAATTAATTGCAGATTCCGTCCGTAAATCATGAGACGAACCTAATAATCCTAATTGATCCATCATTAGCACATGTTTACTGTGGCATTACTGTAGCAATTTGTTGTCTAATCACGGTCTAATTAGGCTCATTAGATTTGTCTCGCGATTTACGAATTATCTGTGTAATGCGATTCTTTTCAGCTTCATTTAATACACAATGTATGTGTGCAAATATTTATTTAAAATTTGAAATTTTGGATCTAAATATATCCTTTGTTTATTGGCTTCCCCCATGTCTCATGCAGTCAAAGTGTTCTGAACTCTGAAGTCTGACAGACAGGCGAGTGCTAGTACTAGTAGCCACTAGCTAGACATTGGGTACTACCAGTACGTAGGTTAGAGGCCACTAGGAATTGCGAATAGTACCTGAAAAATTCAAAGTGACACGTTGACGTGAGATGCCTCGCACCTGCCGTACCCATCCGGTTGTCCCTGCGACTTTTACGCCATGGTTTGAAAAAAAAAATACGCCCCGTAATTTGAAGAGCTAAAAAGAGGATTTGGAGTTTGAACCGAGCATTTGCAGTCGGGTAACCTAACTAGTACCATAGTGGTAGTGAAGGTCATAACTTGTGCACTATCTTCGTGAGTGATTGCGACGCCCTGGCCATTCTTTCGGTTCCAAGCAGCTCATTTTCAAAAGGGGCTGAAACGGCTAATCCAGAAACTCCGGCCAGGCCACCGTCACTGTCAGTTGCCAGGATTCAGTGGCTCCGGAGCACTAGTGCGGTAGTGCCTAGCGTGACCGACTGACCATTCACACAAGCTGTTCTTGTGTTCCATACCCATTTGAAGCGGCAAATGGGATCAAAGGAGACGGGAACCTCAAAGTTGAACGGAGGTAGTAGTAGCGTCACTGCGTCAGGCCGTCAGCTTGGCGAAAAGCCGGTGGCGTCACTGCGATTGCAAAGCGGCTTTGGATAGGAGGGCAGGACCGCAGCGCAGGACGACGGTATCCTATTCCCGTCCCACACACTGGGGTGCATGTGCGCTTGCCCTTTTGGGGTGAATAGTTTGAAGTCTGAAACATGCTGCGCTTTTCTCTTCACACTTTTTACGTTGGTGTCCGTCAGGCTGAGCCTGTGAGTGTCAGGGCCGAAAGTGTCCAACGAACTACCCTCTATCCAAAAAAAAATGCAAGTCTCGCTTCCTCATAAGTCAATCAATTTTAAATTTGACCAAATTTATATAAAAAAATATTAAAATTTATATCTCCAAAATAATTTACTGTGAAAATAATTAATCTAATGATACCTATTTTGTAATATAAATATTATTACTATTTTGTCCACATTTGGTTAAATTTGGAATTGCTTGAGTCCTACGCGGTCAATTAAACAGCCGCAGCCGGCCTCTGCCCCCACCTCGGCTGCTCTCACCTCGATTTCCGCGCCGTGTCACCTGCTGCTCCTGGTCCTAGTGCTATCGCGTGTTCGCAGGAGATAACACACAGACAGGGCAATACCTGGAGTGAGCGTGCATTCGTTCACGTGCATCCCGAACACAGGGCGGCATGGCTAAACGCGAGATTACACTCTGCACTGTGGGTTTTTTTCTCCTTTTTTTTTTGCGAAACATTCTGCACTGTGGTTGTTGTATGTCTATCATACTGTACTTATTTACAAGAACCATTGCTGTTACTGAATGAATCCAATAAAATTTCCACGACAATTATTCATCCAACTATCGGTTTCAAAAAAAAATATTCATCCAACTCGTCGTTAAAAGGTTTGGTTTTTCAATAGCAGATATTGAAAGGAATAGCCCTTTCGCTATTTCTACGAGTACACACAATCTTCTGAGATGTGTCTGAAACATTGTAATCTCTAGCTACAGTTTTCAGCTGTCTCTACCTGCTTGCAGGCTTTTTGTGGCCCGATCTAGGGATTTTGGGCCGGCCCAGGAGGCAGGAGACTACCACGTTCCGCGCAAACTCTCCTCCGGATTCTGTCGTCGTCTCCGACATGGTCTCCGAGTGACGTCCGGATTCCCTCTCGCCTTCTCTTCCATATCCATTAATCCATATATAAAGCACGCCAGCCAGCCACCGAGTCACGTCTTTTATTTAAAAAAAAAAAGAGGTTCACTCTGCTTCTATTGAAAGCATAACGGTACAGACTGTTTAAGGTGAACGGCTGGGGATTCCAGCTAGACATAACGAGAGCTAGAAGAGCAAAAAGACAGACGGATCCTGTAGACTAAATCTCAACTATGTCTAACACAGGAGCGCCGCTGGTTGGGAGGTTTTGCAGCCAGTTCGTGACAGTCTTGAGCACGCCCTCCACCTTCTCTCTGTCATCTTCCTTGAGCATCGGGCTCCATTTCTGCATGAAGTTGATCCCCAGGAACACCACTTCAGTAGGCTTGTTGATGAACTTTTGTTCAAACGCCATCTTGTTGCGGGTTATCCACAGCACCCAACACAGCCCTGCAAACATGAAGATGCCTAGCCGGGGTGAGATGTTGAACTTCAAGGGGAGCCATCTCCCCCAGAAGTCGCTGCACGAGGTAGGATGGCCATCCCATCCAAAGAAATCTCGTAAACAGCACCAAGTAAAACGCGCCATAGAGCAATGGAAAAAAATATGATCGCCAGACTCAGGCTGCCCGCACAGCGAGCATCGGTGGCTCCCTTTCCACCCCCGTTTCACAAGTTCAGTAGCGGTCGGCAGCTTGTGAAACATCTGCCAGATAAACACTTTGATCTTCAAAGGCACCCGGGCTTTCCAGATGCCACCAGCCTCCTTACTGGTGACCCCTCCAAACGTCAAGAATCTGTACATAGATTTAGTTGCGAAGGATCTCGATTTATCCAACATCCACATCACCTCGTCTGACTGTGAGGAATCCATTGCTACCCCATGCAGGACCGTCAGCAGCTCCTCCCATAGCTGCATATCTTCTTCAGAGAAGGTTCTTCTAAAGTTGACATCCCATTCACCATCCTGCCAGCAATCTGCTATAGTGGCTAGAGGGTCTTCACAGAAAGCATAGAGTGATGGGAATTGGTGCTTTAAAGGGGAGTCGTTCACCCATGAATCCTCCCAGAGTGACACTTTTTCCCCATCCTTGACCTTGAAGAGAGCACCCCATTTAAACAGATGTTTAACCTTATGAAGCCCCTGCCAAAATTGGGACGAGCCCCTGCTCGAGGAGGTGAAGAAGGATTTTCCATTCCTCATGTATTTTGCTTGTAGGAGTTTGAACCACACCCCCTCAGAACCCTTCATAATCTTCCATATCCACTTGACCAAAAGACAATCATTCATTAGTCTAGTATTGATAATTCCCAAGCCACCTTGGTCTTTGGGGCAACTGACCATCTCCCATTTGGCCATATGATATTTATGACTTTTTTCTACCCCTTTCCAGAAGAAGTTAGCTCTGATCGAATCCATCTTAGAGTGAGTTGCCCCAGTGAGCCAATAAAAGCCCATGATGTACATTGGCAGGCTACTGAGACAGCTGTTGGTAAGCGTCAATTTCCCCCCTGATGACAAGTGTTTGCCTTTCCACGGCTCCAATCTCTTATTCATCTTTTCAAATAGCCCCCCAAAAGCTGTGGTCCCCAAATGAGCATCAGAGACTGGTATACCCAAGTATTTCATCGGAAGGGAACCTAGCTTGCAATTCAGCTTGTTAGCCATTTCATCCGCCTCTTCCGGTGAGACTCCAAAAGCATACACGTCGCTCTTGTGGAAGTTGATTTTCAGGCCAGACAAGAGAATGATCTTCAAATTGAGAATGGAAAGGTCATCCCCATAATTATGACGGTATCATCTACATACTGGATATGGGAGATCCCCCCAGGGATAAGGTAGCTCAGCACCCCTTTGATGTGACCCTTCTCCACAGCTTTATCTAGCATCACGCTAAGAGCATCCGCAACTAAATTAAAGAGGAGGGGGGAGAGAGGATCACCTTGCCTCAAACCCCTAAAGGTTCTAAAGTAAGGTCCCCTTTAGCCATTGACATTGATGCAAACTCTGCCCCCCCCCCCCCCCCCCCCCCCCCCCCCCCACAAAACCGTTTGCATAACCCAACTCACCCATTGAGTAGGAAACTCCCGAGTCTTGAGGACTTCCTTCAAGAAGTCCCAGCTCACTCTGTCGTAAGCTTTCTCAAAATATATTTTAAGTATCAGCCCTCTCTTTTTAGATCCCTTCAGCTCGTGAAGAACTTCGTGTAAAACCAACACCCCCTCAAGGATGTTCCTTCCCCGAACAAAGCCTGTCTGGTTTCCCCCAATAATTTCCTGCGCCAGTGGGGTGAACCTGTTCGTCAGGACTTTAGTTACACCCTTGTAGTCCACATTCAAAAGGCAAATGGGCCTGTATTGCTTGATGTTGCAGGCCCCCTGCACCTTAGGTACAAGGATAATCACCCCGTAATTTAGCCTTTTGATGTCCAGGGTCCCCCCATGGAAATCCTGGACCATTTCCATATAGGTGTCTTTAATCCTTTCCCAAAAGGATTTGAAGAATGTAACGTTAAACCCATTCGGTCCAGGGGCTGAATCAGACCTCATCCCAAAGAAGGCCTGCTTCACTTCCTCAGTGGTGAAGTTATCTACTAGAGCTCCCTGAAACCTTTCAGGTACTCTACCCGACTCTGGCCAAAAAGAAAGGGACAAGTGGATGGTGTTTTCAGAATCAGAACCAAATAACCCTTTGTAGAAGTCCACTATATGGCTCATGATATCTTCCTAGCTTGCAACTGTCCCATGATCAGTCTCTAGTGAGAGAATGGTGCTTTTTCTTCACCTTCCGTTCGCATACAGATGAAAGAATTTCGTGTTAGAATCTCCCTCCAAAACCCATCTGGAGCTGATTCTTTGTTTCCAGTATATTTCCTCTCTCTGGTAAATGTCCTCAAGCTGCTGTGCTTCCAGTTCATATCTCTTCAGCCACTCCTCTGCTACTAACTCCCTAGTTTCAGCAAGGGCATCCATGGCTTTCAGCTGGTCCAACAACTCTTTTTTCGCTCTTTTCTGTTCCCCAATTTGCCAGAGGTTCCAATCCTTAAGGAACTGTCTGAGAGAACAAAGGCACCCATGCCATTTGTCTAGGGAATAACCATTCTGCTGCCCTCTGTTTGCTGCCTCATCCCATTTCTGCAGCACCATATCGTGAAAACCCTGATGTAGCAGCCACTGGTTTTCAAAGAAGAAGTATCTCGGTCTATCGCAGCTCTGCTCCTTAGTATCCAAAACGATGGGGGAGTGGTCAGAGCCCACTCTGGTTAAACTCCAAGCAATGCTTAGTGGAAATCTTTCCTCCCAAGTAGACGACATAAGGATTCTATCCAGATTTACCATAACCGGGTTTGCTTGTTTATTAGACCACGTATACCTTTGACCCACCCTGGTCAACTCCCTTAGTTGAAACTTACCAATAAAGAAATTGAAGAGACCCACCAGCCCCAGGTTGAAGTTCTCTGAATTCTTGTCAAGCATACAGCGGATCAGATTAGAATCTCCACCGATCAGGATAGGGAGAGTGTATTTTGAGCAGACACTATCTAGTTCCTCAATAAAATAAGTTGAGAATTCATGGTTGGCTGGTCCATAGACTGTCACCCAGTGCCATCTGAAGTTAGTTGCTCTATGGCGTAGAGAAAGAAGAATGCAGTAGTTTAAGATGTCAGAACCTTCAAGCTCAAACACATCTGAATTGAAACCCACCAGGATGCCCCCCGACTTCCCCCTAGTCGGAGACCAGTGCCAAGCAAAAGGGAGATTACCAGCTAAATCCCTCAAATCAGATTCCTGAAAATCCACTTTAACAGTTTCCTGCAGACCCACCGCATCAATCCTCTCCCCCATGATGTGTTCTCTTACCTGTCTTCTCCATGCCGGTTTCCCCAATCCTCTCGCATTCCAATAGAGGATCTTCATTATTTCTCCCCTTTAGCTTTGCAGGATGCCCCTCTTTTGCGCCCCCCTTGGCTGCAAGAAGCATCTTGCGACATAGATAGCACAGAAGCGTCCAGCTGCCTGCTAGAATTGTCCAATGTCGGGGATAGATCCCCTGGGTACCGCAAAGAAGCTACCCGCGAGGGAAAAGAAGTCGAAGTCCTACTAGAACTCTACCCTGTAATTCTACTAGGACTCATACCCTGCAATCCTACTAGGAACCCCGCCCCCTGGATATATAAAGGAGGGCAGGGGTACCTAGATAGACCCAAGAGAACAGAGCAGCCAACAGGCAACTCAACACCCAAGCGCAGAGCGCAATATACAACACCCAAATAGGATGTAGGTGAAAGGATCGACACTAGGCCTAGAGGGGGGGTGAATAGGCCCTGTTAAAAATTCCTGCGAAATTCTTCACGAAATTGTCAGATCAGTCGGAACTTCCGACATCGGATCTTCCGATACTGGGCAGGAACTTCCGACTGAGGGGCGGAACTTCTGGCCCTCTGAGAAGGTTCAATTTACGATAAATAAACTGACAAGTAAATGATGATTCTACTTGAATAGAAACGTTGCAAAAGGTAGGTAGAGGCTTGTAGATATGATCTCTTGCAGCGGAAACTAAAGAAATCGTAGATCGATCAAAAACGAGCTCAAGAACGTGAAGAACACCAAGGTTGAATCAAAGCACATGAGACAAAGAATTACTCCCGAAGTTCACTCCACAAAGGAGCTACGTCTCCGTTGAGGTGCTCACGAAGAGCCGGGTCAATCTAACCCCTTGCCTCGTTCAATCAACCACAAATGTCGGATTGAGGTTCCACTAAAAATCTCCAAGGAGATGACAAATACAAACTTTCCGTCGCTCAAACCACAACTTTGGGAGCTGCACGGCGACTCAAACCGTCTAGGAGCGAAGCTCCAAGAGTAACAAACGCGAATCAAACAACCAAATGAGTTTCAAAAGCTTCTTGAGATGAACTATGAATGAACTCTCTCAAAGGTCTCAATCTCACACCTCTAGATGTTTCTCACCAAAGCCCTTACTCAAATCTTAGCTAGAATTAGCTCTAGAAGGAGTTTTGGGGAGAGGATTCAATGCTATGGAGCTGTTGTGTCGCGGGTTAGGTCAGCAGCAATGAAGAAGGGGGTGAAGAGGTATTTATACCCCACCCCCAAAATAGAGCCGTTGTGCTGCCTGGACGCATTTGTCGGAACTTCCGACGTAGGGTCGGAACTTTCGACACTGTTGCCAGATGAAGAACAGTACGGACAAGAACCCAGAATACACACTCAACTTCCCAGTATCGGATCTTCCGAGCAAGGATCGGATCTTCCGATAAACTTCCCAAAAAAAGAACAATTCGAGCAAAGGAACAGATGCAAAGTCTCAAGCTCGGAACTTCCGACGTGTGGTCGGAACTTGTGTAAGCTGTGGGAAGTTTAGACAGAGCCGCTGAGAACTTCCAGTCGGAAGTTCCGATGGTCTCGGATCTTCCGACGCATAGTCAGATCTTCCGATGGCTGTTAAAACAGGAAGGTAGAACTAAGTTTTGTGTTCGTGGATTTTTGTGTCTCTCATATGGAAATTCATCTCAAGTGCCGCATTTTGACACATTCAGTTACTCGAGCACGTCCCCCTTGATAGTATGGTGTTTTCTACACTCAATTTCAAACCGAAAATGAATTTAAATCGTCATTGAGCTCCAACACCGTCTTGAAAGAATTGGGGACCTTCCTTTTAACTTCTTTCTCTTTTCTTTTGATTTTATTCCTGCACACTAATTCAAAGCATCATATCCTCCAAATTGTAATTGTCATTAATCACCAAAACTAGATTAGTGCCTAGATGCACTTTCAGTAGGATATTACGCTACTCTAACTGCCCGAACCTGTCTAAATCCGTGTCTTGTGTCCTGGCGTTTACCTTCAAGTTCCAGATCCGGCGATCCCTCACCAAATAATCACCTATCTTAGGGTATCCCTAGGTAGGTTGGCGGTAAAAGTACCGACAGCTGGCGCCCACCATGGGGCAGACCGTCGCGATCATTGGTCAAATTTGAAGGACCTCTTCATCAACATCAATCCACTCAACATAGCGAATTGCTACTTCGTACATATACATCGGCGGATCGATTCGTCGAGTTTGAGATCGGATCCTTCGGCGAACGACTACATCGACCTCGACTACCACGACTACTCCACACGAATTTAGCTTACGTCGCCGACTACCTCGACAACTCGGCGAGTCTCCAACTTGCACCGCTAAGTACCTTGACTACTCGGCTCCACCCTAGCTCGCGCTGCGAGGATGTTTAGCGACCCGCCGACGACTACTTCGACTTTGCAAGAAAGTTCGGTGACCCGACGACGACTACCTCGACAACTCGGTGCGTCTCCTGCTGGCGTCGCCGACTACTCGGCGCGACACCAACTTGCGATGCCGACGCACCGACGACTACTTCAACTTCATGAGGACGCTCTCCGACCCGCCGACGACTACTTCGACTACTCGTCTCGACTACAAAACTAGTCGAAGCGGGTCTTACACCATCAAGAACTAGTCGGAGTCTACTCCGACTAGTTGGCTTCATCAACAAATCGCCACAGCTCCATCGACGAGCGCTACGGCTTTATTGGCGATCGCCCACGAATCAAGCCAAGTGGCTTATACCTTTTTTCGACTTGTTCTCCACAAGATCGACTACTTTTTTTGGTACGCCTCTCGACGGGAATTACCCTCGGGATTCACACCATGATCTACTACTTTTTTGGGTACACCTCTCGGCGGGAATCACCCTCGGGGGCTACACCATGATCTATTGCTCCTGGGATGTTAGACCGACAGCCACAGCTTTGGTGCACCAAGTACTGGAGGCTCTGCCACAGACTTAATACACCGAGTGCTGGCGGCTTTGCCACAATCTTAGCACACCGATTGCGGAGGCTCCACCACTAAGTTGTGTTCTGAGTGCTGGAGGTTTCAAGTGGCTACACCCTATGGAAGTATAGATCTTCGCGCTACAACACGCGCTCTCGCCGACTACTTATCTGTGTACGTCTCTCGATGGGCACGAAACCCTCTTGAGCTACATAGCGCCGACTACTTTTTGCGCAACACGCTTCCTCTATGTTGTATGACGACTACTTTTTTCTGCTCGTTGTCTTCTCTTAATGGTCGCTAATCTACTCGAGTACCAAATGCCATAACTCGTGAAACCTCGAGTCTTCAGTCATGACCTAAGCGACTCTATGCACGAGACAAAGATCCGATGGATGCTATGAGCGAAGGCTAAACTGAGACCAGGTGAATGTAAAGGGTGGACTACTCGAGAGATTTAAATGACCTAAACAAGAGCTCGACACGGCAGCTTCATTTTATATCGAATAAATTTCGGTATTTTCATATTATTATTGAGTAAAACTCGGTATCTTCACATTATGCTACATAATATACGCATTGTCTTTTTTCAGATCAAGCTTCGGCAACAACTCGCCAGACCGCTTAGCCCGTCTCCCGGCTCGGGGCTAGGCGAATTACTACTCGACGTGGCTTCTTTGGCTCCCAAGCTCGGGGGGCTGGGTGCCAGTAACTACTCGACATTGCTTCTACAGCTCACCTAGCTCATAAGCTCGGGGGCTGGACGCCGCAAAACTACTCGGAAAACGATATATATGAAGACTGAAGGCATAAAGGTAACCCTAGGTTGCCGCGCGGTTAGATAACCAGTGGCGGCCTAAGGGTCCTTTGGAAGAGTTTCTCCCTAAAAAAGCGTGATTTGTTTTGAGCGGTTATTTGGGAAGAGTTTTGGAGAGTTTATTTGATTAACCATTTTTCCAGCGACCTTATGCCGAAAAAGGGGGGTTTTGAATTTTGAACCAATTGATTTCCAAATCAAACCATCAAGGCAGATCACACGGTTTCTACACATATTTTGTACATAACACTGTTCAGTATGCCAGTTCTTTTGGATCCTTTTTCCAAACCTCGGGATTTGGATTCAAGGCTCGGGGGCTGCAGGACACGTGTCATTGATGACTTATTTTTCAAAAATATTTGAAAGATAAGGAAAGAAGATTCAAGACTAGTGGGACCCTTAGCCTGATTCTTCGATTCAACCTAAGGCTCGGGGGCTACTCCATATGGAGTGCGATTTGCATCGCACCCCATAGAAAGGAAGACTTAAAAGTACTCGGGGCATGAGCACCTCACATCCTCGAGGCAGCCAAGAAAGTACTCAAAGAATGCCTTCAAAACGGAGCTTCAGAAGAACCTGTCTAAATTTGTGTCTTGTGCCCTCGCGTTTACCTTCAAGTTCCAGATCCGACGATCCCTCACCAAATAATCACCTACCTTAGGGTATCCCTAGGTAGGCTGATAGTAAAAGTACCGACATCCAACTCACTGTTGTCCTCATCCCCTTGAGGAGCAGTAGCTTTATTCAACTTCTCCAAATGTTTTTTATAATTAGCCTAAGCCAACTGGGCCCTAACTAGTTCCTCTGCCTTAAAAATATCTATTTGAGCATCAACATCTACAGATTCTAAGTCCAAATCTAAAATAACTTTCTTAATATGAGATGAGTCAGAGTTGTTCAAGATGGTAAAAGGATTGGAGATGGAGTTACCTTTAAACCCTTGATCTTTGGCCAGTGCTCTCTTGGTAGCTTTCTCCAGGATTGGAATGCCGTCTCATGGCACCCTTAGACTTGTTCTTGTCGCCACCAGAGGCCCTTGCCTGACGCGTCTGTTCCTCTTCTTCCTTCCAGAAGGCTCTTCCCAAATCGAGCCCTCTTCAGATTAAGAAATCGCCTCCACACTCACACTAGACAAGTTGTCCATCAAGTCTTCCTGCTCTCCAGCTGGGGAGCTCAGGTCTGGCCACTTTGAAGCATCCATCAGATACTCACCCTGCTCACCATGAACTATGATTTTCCCTACAGGGACATCCTCCCCACTGGAGAAACTGTTCCCATTGGTTACTGCGGCATCAGTAGTCTCCTGATTTCCAACTGGATGGTTCACATTTGGGCTCAACAGTGTGGTCCCTTCCCCACTGTGAGCCACTTCCACCCTTACCAACTTTTCAGCCATTTCCACTTCAGGGTCAGCTGGAGAGTTGATCACCGGATTTTCTGGGACCTCCACCTCCCTGGTGAAGCACTCCCTATCACCTCTCTCTGTCCTTCCTGAGGCCTGTGTCAGAAAATCTGCATTTATGGACTTGGGGATTCTGGAGCCTTCATAATGCCACTAGAGCCATGGAGTATGGGGGAATGAGTACAAGCATTCACTACTAGAAGTTCAGGTATTGTGTTCTCCCCCTCAACAGGTGAGTCATCTCTGATGATATCTTCCTCCACGCTATCTTCTTGAGAGTATTCTTGACTAGCCTCATTGTTATCAGCACACTGGAAGGAATTCAGCTTGTTTGTAGGTAAGTTTGATCTCTTTTCAGAATCATTGCCTTCATCATCCTTCTTTCTTCTGTCAGATTTATCTCCTGATTTCCCAGGACCAGGGGACCCCCTTTGCCTTTCCCTTTGCCCTGTATTCCTTCCACCACAAACTTCAGTTCATAGCCCACACCATTGAAAAAACTTCCACTAACCCCTTGATCATGCTTGGATCTCTGCAATTTACTCTCACCCTAACTGGTTCATCTTTCAAGAGACTTAGCTCATCAACTTTGATAGGTTCAGCAGCAAGGGCTGTCACCTCTCTCACAATCTCCTCTTCTTTGGCAAAACTGGGCATGCCAAAAATTTTAATCCAAGTAGACTGGAGAACAGCAGAGGCAGCTGGGTCCACCATTGATTTGGAGATTGTAACTTTCAGCTTGAACATAGCTAACTCCACCCCGGACAGTTTAGAGAAGGTATCAAGAGAGTTCTGGTCTGGGAACAGAGCAGCATATTCCACCCTATTGATCCTCCTGACATCAAAATCCCAAGACCCATTAATGAGATTTTTGAGCTCCTTATCCAACTTATCCTCAGAAGCCTCTCCATCAAGAATACTGATCAGAGCTGCAGCTTTCTTCTCAGAGTTCTTAGCTTCAGGAATTTCGATCGAGTAAAAGCCTTGTCCCGGAATCCCAAAGCCATACATCTTGATTTTCTTACTCTGTAAGCTAGCGCACTCTACTGCCATATGTCCAGACTTCTTACACTTATAGCAAATTGGCTCATTAGTACACTCTGATTGATGGTGGCCAAGCTTAGTGCATCTATAACACTTAGTAGTCGGGGTGGACTTGGGCATACCTTCACCTCGTGGTGCTTTTGCGCTGTTCTGATCTCTCCTCGCCTCCTGAGCGGGATGAGGGTGTCTCTCCCAATCCCGGGTCTGGGAACCTCGAGCTCCCCCTGCAAGGGTCGATTGTGAGAAGGGCCTCCCCTGTCCCCTCTCCACATGTTCTGTTGGGACTCCCTCCAGTGACCTCCCCTTTCATCTCTGAACTCCTGCTGTCGGCGGTCTTGTCGCTGAAATCTCCCTCCCCTCCCCCCCCCCCCCCTTCAGCTCTGGCCCCCGTGCCTCGCTGAATCTTGTGGCGGAGGTCCGATTCAAGGAGGTCGTCTTCCTCCATCCAATCCTCTTGCTCTGCCCTGCGTTTCCAATTTGGTGGGTTGAACGATTCACTCCTGCGCGCCATCTCTTTGGTACGGGCGACCTCAGCAAAGGAAGCGACCAGAGGTAGCGGCGGCCCCAAGCGCTTCACCTTCCTCGCCCTCGCCCCAAATCTCCTCACGTCACTCAAGCTCGCCGGGAAACCTAGCCCCTGTACGGCACTTTCTCGCGAGATCCAAAGCCATCCGGAGGCAGGAGGAAGCCGCCAGGAGTGGGCGTGAATGGACTCATGGGTCGGCCCACGAACCGGCCCAGCCGGCCCAACACTACTGCGATTCGAAATCCCATCGTCTCCCTCGCTCGGGGATCCCCGCCTCCATGGGAGGACCTCGAAGAGGATCATGATACAGAGGGACGCCCTTGTCCCGCACTCGAGAAAGTGAGGCCTCAATCTGATCACAAAGTTCGTCCAGCCCCCAAAACTCCCCTGATTTGGCGGCCGAGATGAAGAGGTGTTGCTTGATTTCCCGAGCTAAATTCTCCCTGGCAACCCGGCGATCCCACGCCGAACGGATTGGCACCGAAGTCGCCATCCGCCCCTCATGACCCGGAAGATGGCGATGAGCAGCCAAACCTGCGGATGACGATGGGCGTCGAGCACTCCCCGGCTTCCCCCTGAAGCCGCCATCAGCCTAGAGAGCGGGGAAGTCGCCCGCCGACAGCCCGATCGGCGGCGGGTCGCAGCCGACGCGATCAGCCTTCCGTCCTCCGCCGAGATGGGACGTCGAGCTCGCCTCATACGGACTCCCCTCGAACCCTCTCGGGGGAACCGACCCAGCGATGTTGTCGCGGCGCCACGCGTCCCGGAGACGAAGTTTCTCCGCGAGATCGCCGTCCCCGTCGACCATCTCGGGGGGAATCGCCTTCCGAGGAGAATTTCCCGCTCCGCTCATCTAATGTCGATAATCAAATTATCTGACGAGCAGTACGACCACGGAATGATCCAGGTTGCGAGTTGCTGCGGTAGCTGCCCCCAGCCTGATGCCTTTTTACCGAGTCACGTCTCGAGTCTAAAAAAATCCAAATCAACACACAGAGATCCCAGGAACACCAAGAACCGCGGCAGGCGAGCAACATGGTGACTCTGGCAAACCTCGACCGCCTGTACGGGGACGTCGTCGAGCGGGCGACCCTGTCGCGCGACCTCCTGGCGCCCGCCGCGGCGCGGCTCCCCGGGGACCCCTCCGGCCTGCACTGCCGCTGCGTCCTGGCCCAGTGCATCGGCTTCTTCCGGCGGCCCGACGACGTGCGCGCCGACCTGGCGCCGCTCGGGGACGTCGAGGCGGTCGCCGTCTGCAGGCTCCTTCACGGCTGCACGCCGCGGTGGTCGTCTTCCGGACCGCGGCCAGCGCCGCCGCCGCGCTCCAGGGGCAGGCCGAGACGCGGAACGGGATCTACACCCCAGTCCCGCCCCTCCACCTCGGCTTCCCCTCATGTTTCATCCAACCCGGACCTTATCGAGGTCGCTCTGTACTTCCGGAAAAGGTAGAACAGAGGATCGGACGGTTCCTGACATGGAGGCAGCGGGGGCGCCGCAAGCGGCTGAGGAGTCGAGGCCAGCGATCGTGTTCCTGAACACTCCTCCGAACCAGAGGTTTCGATCCGAGGCCCGCCGGGCACCACGGAGTTCGTGCCGTTCTTCGAGTCGAAATTGCAGGGACGGAGGCTCGGAGAGGATGGTCACCTCTGAACGGCTACAAATACGTGTTAAGCTTTGTTCGGCACGCAGATTTCGATAGATTTCGGCTGGATCAAGATAATAAGGCGAAAGAAGCTGAAAGAAGCCGAAAGGATACTACTGCTGTAGACAGAGATCCTAGAAGTGTCTTGGAGGTTCTGGCCCCAATTATTGTCATGCATGCTTCACAGGGCAAGCCAGCCGCTGCGCCACGGTTGGGTGAGCAGCTCGCGCTAGCAAATCGATCGGTTGCGGTCACTAAACAGGGGCGCCTGTACGTGAACCCAAGACCCTGCATCAAAGCAGCTTCTTCAGGCAACACGCAACAGACGAGTGGTCGTTCGTCTTGCAAAGAAGGGTTTTCAGGCTCGATTCACAATCCAGAAGCAGTGAGAAACCGGCAGACAGATTTCGACAAATTTCGGCTGGTTCAATAGTATTCTGTGAGAGAGAATAAACCGAAAGAAACTGAAAGAAACCGAAAGCAGACAAGCCGAACAAAGCGATGCAAATCGACCGTGCGTCGACACGACTCATCCAAGTCGCACATCAAACATACTGCTCGCTCCTACTCCCTTCGTCCCAAATTATTAATCGTTTTAACTTTTCTAAATAATTTTGCTAAGCACGTAGACATAACATATATCTAGATGCGTAGAAAAAGTATACATCTACAAAAATCAAAATGATTAATAATTTAGAACAGACGAAGTACTATGTAAAGTAGCTTATGTAACCGTGCATTTATAGTGTAAGATCTCTTGATTATCAAATTATGCTGAAAATGGTAGGAGAGAGGAGTTGAAAACTTCTTTAGTAGTGTTGAAAATAACAATGCATACCTGAAAAGATTTTAGAAGAATTTGAAACTCATGGCGAGACAAGAATTTTCTACAATTAAATATTTTGCATGCACGGTGATAATGATGAGAAAAATTTTAGAGTTAGATATTTTGTAAAGAAAGTGTGGAAGTTGCCACATAGCAACACCATAACATTCATGAGCACCTATAAATAGAGATGATCCACCCCTTTTGCCATACCATGGCATTAAAAGGTCTCAAGTACGAGATGGTACGCTAGTCATGCAGTATAGTTGTGTTATGGTAGGGTAAAATTATAAAGAGTACAAGAGTCTTGTATTGTACTGGATATATAGAGTTGGTCTCCCGTGTTTATATCTAGATGAAGATCTTATCGTGTAGTGTGGGTATAAGGTCCACATAATAAGTGATATCACATTGCTTGGTACCGCTTCTCTGAAGTCGGTGCTAAGATTAGTAGGTAGGAGCATTGATCTCTTAATGAGTAGCATCATCATTAATGAAATGATATGACCAGAGCTCCACTGCCTCAATTTGCCATAGAATTATGCTATCTCTACTCTTAACTTAAGCAGAAAAATTAAGATCCAATTACAGTTCAGATTTCTTCGCCAACTCAATTTAGCATATAAATACTCAATTTGCCCAACCCAATTCGGTCACAGTTACTCTTAATCAGTTACTTTTACGGATTTTGTCCCAACCAAATCTTGTAACTCTGAAATTTAGCATAGAACTTTGGACGCCGCGCCAATCTCGCCATGATCACTCTATATGTGGCATTGGTGAAGACGATAGCCTGACTCCGAAGCCAGTCTGGCTATCACGTACTAATACTGCTCTCTCCATATCTAGCAACTGTGGGGTCATCCAACACACCTGGTGTGACAGCGTACATAGCAGCGATCAAATCACTCACGTGGTGGAAAGGCTGGGAGTGAATTTGCAGTTGGATAGAGGTGAAAGCCGTAAGACGCTACCCAAGCACATCAACGGAACAAAGAACGGGAAGGAGAAGAGGGTTGAACGATTACCTGTCTGGTCAGCCAAAGTATATGGCGAGGGGGTGACCCTCCGTGACACCGGCGACTAGGAGATGAACCAGGCTACGTTCCACGCCTGCATTGATAAATAGGGAAAGAGAAGTAACAGCACTGAGGCATGAAAGCGGGTAAAATAGAAACAAGAAAAGTAGCACGATCGAATCAAGAGCAGAATGCGGTAGAACTGAATCAAGAACAACAACAAGGAGAATCGAAGCAAGAACAGAAATGAGCAGAATTGTAGCAAGAATAGAATCAAGAAGATTGCAGCAAGAACATAAGCTAGAGGAACTGAAGCGATTGAACAAGGCGCGAATATGTAAGAGGGGAGAGGCAATGGATCAAGGCGAACTCTTGATGGGGGTGGTGCGGGTTGGCCCATCGGTTCGCGGAACTGGCCCATGAAAATGATCCTAATGGGCCCCGTTTAGGAACCATCAACCGAGCCTGGGTCATTGGATCGAAATCGATCGAACCTTGGGGCCGAGCGGTTCGACCCACTCCCTTGCGTCTTCTGTGCAGCGGCGGCGCGCGGAGACGCAGCTCTCCGCTGACGAGCGACGTTCCTCCTACCCCATCGATGTCGCCCCATCTTCAACGACCGGCCGGCAGCTAGCTACGGCGGCGCACGGAGACGCCGCTCTCTTCTCTGCTGGTGGCCAGCCCTCCTACTACATCGACGCCACCCCAACTTCAACGACCAATCAACGGCCATCCAGGCGGACGCACCACCGCACACCTCCAGCAGCTCCCCTTTGCGTTCATGCTTTCACTCCTCACCCCCGTCGTCACGCTCTGCCGCCTCATCATGCCCCTCCACTCCTACAACTGCCTCATCCCCTGACGATAGCCTAAGGTACATCGCTTCTTAGATGTGTTTCGCAGTTACGTGTGTTTCCCCTTTAAAGATGGATGTGTATAATCAGACAGCCTTGTGGATAAAAGGATGGAGTCTCAAATGATTTCTTTTGGCTGAAATTGCTTGCAGCTTAAGTGATTTGGCGGAAATACTGCTAAAAATTAGGCATCCCAACAGTTAAAAAAGGAGCAAAGGACCAGAAGGGGAACCTTAGCATATTTCATATTTCCAGATTGCTCAATTTTCTGCTCAGCAATCACATGAAAAGCATCTGATTCGTTGTTAGGTCTGGATATGCTAGTTTCAAATTCTGAGTTTGAAGAGAAACATATGAAAAGCATGCCATCTTTTCTAGTCTGAGAATCTCTAAAATGGAACCTTATCTATGGTAAAGGCCTAGCATATCCAGTAGTTGTCAGAAAAGATGGGAGCTCTGTTATTCCTATCTAAACCCCATTCAATTAAATTATGTTGTTCTTTAGATAAATCCACCGGCTCAGAACGCACCACCTAGGCCTTCCAGTTATATTTTGGTGTTAGATAGAGTGCTGCAAGATAATTTCAGCAAAATTATACTGTTCTGGCTTGACACATTAGCATGCTAGAGTATGTCCAACACAATCCAGTATATGCTAGAGTATGTCCCTTGATTCTGAACCTCAACGTGCAATATTTCTCTGTCCTGCCTATGTCCAACACAAACCATGGATGCTTTTGCTCTTCAACTGTGATACTTGTCATGCTTGGGTGTGCAGTAAAATTGGCTGCATCTTCAGTAAAATACCTGAACTACTTAACCAGAACATAGCATCTAATATTTGGGTCTGCAGTTTTTACTTTCTGTTCATTTTAACTCAGTCGTGCTATAATATTCAGACTTTTGGCTTGGCTTTCTGTAGCAGATCTGGTAGTTCTTATAATGGGCGTCCAAAGCAGAAGGTTTAGACTCCGAATGTGGTGAAGCCGGTAGCATTGAGTCTCACTGAGGGTTCTGATTGTTGGATGATGAATTAGCACTCACTGTGTGATCTTTTCTGAATGATCCTTGGGATTGTATGAGATTATACGGTTTCTGTACAAGTTTGATCATAATTAACATCGTGTAAGTAAGTTCTTTTGTTCAAAGGTTTAACTATGGAGTAAAAATGTCAGCAAATCATATGTTTTATTGTTGGTCTGAAATAGCGCTTTTTCTTGAAAGACTGAAATAGCGTTGTTGCATACCTACTCGCTTGCAACACGTGCATGGTGCTGCCGGCTGCCGGCTACATGCGCACTCAGGCTGCTGGCGCACCTAACTAACATGTGGATCGAACCACATGAACCATCGGAGCACCGGATCACAGTATATATCGCAAATGAGATCAACCGGTGCTCCACGATTCCTCGAACGGGTCAATGAAGCGAGTATGGTACGCTCCATGGAGCAACCATCCCCATCTATAAAGTGAACCGATGAATTAAGCGGCGAAGGGGGAACAAAATTGAGAGGCGATTCAAGAATACAAGCATAGATAAATGCAAGAAACTAAGCGAAAAGGGATGAAAACAGAAGCCTCGCAGCAACAAGCGTAGACGGATGACAACATGGAAGCCATGCCAAGCAAGAAAGCGATCAAACTAGAAGAGACTGCGGCAATGCAATAACTCAGGGGAAAAGGAAAAATCAGCAACAAAGTTCGGTGAGGTTGGGGGGCGCGCCGGGTGCCTACGTCGGGAGGACTCCAAGAAGCCATTTTGGCGGTGACTTGAGGGAACTGACGCTACCTCGTGAAGTTGTGGTAGGGACGAGACTCGATCCAACTGGTGAGGGACGGCGGCCGATGGGGGATGAGGTTCTCGTCTGTGCTTGCGCTTGCACTATGTTTCTGGAGAAAGACGAGGTTTATAGTTTTGCAGAACTCGGCTTCCCCCCACACAGCATAAGTTTTGATTTAGATGGGCTGGCTTTCCCGTGCGACGACTGATGGCCTATTTGTATTATAAAATTCTTGGGTCTGAAAGATTAGTCACAGAACACAATAAGTTCCATCTTTTTTAAAAATAGACCACAATAAGTTGCATCCTCTGAAAAAAAAACACAATAAGTTGAAACATTTACAAGTTACTCAACAACCGGCTAATAATTTTATAACTTGATTACAACCACCTTTTTAATGAATCCCACTGTGACACGTCAGCATCTATATTTTTTTTGTAAAATAGCTGAATTCGTTCTTAAACTATCGTGCTTGGCTCAATTTCGTTCCTCAATTATGCAAACGTCCAATTCAATCCTAAACTATCCAAATCGGGCCAACTTTATCCATTTGCCGATGTGACACGCCACGTTGGCTCACCTCATCACCTCCCAGTCAACTTAGGGTTTCAACTTCTATTGAAATGACCATTTTACCCCATCCTCGTTTTGAACATACCAGCAACATCTCATTTCTCCTCCCCATGCGCTGCACACGAGCTAGACCGCTCCCTCCTAGCCAGCTCACCACCCCTCCAAGCGAGACCGCACGCTGGCCCTCCCAGGGCGCCGCACACGTCACCGCCCAGGGCGCTGTAACCAGCTGGCTCGCCGCCCCAGGGACATTCCTTCCACATGCATACAACCCTACGAAATGAGAAATGAGATGCTGCTGGTCTGTTCAAAACGAAGATGGGGTAAAATGGTCTGTTCAATTAGAAGTTGAAACTCTAAGCTGATTGGACGGTGACGAGGCGAGCGTGATATCGAACCTCATGGCCCTCGGAGACAATGCCACCCCGGCGATGGCCAAGCTCTCCATGGCTCCAGCACTGCTGCGAGCCTGCTGCCGCGGACTGCGAAAGCCTCCCTACAGCGGTGCCAGTGCCTCCCACCTTCCCGTGCTGCCTGTCTCCCTCGCCAGTGCTCCCGAACAAGAGGTACGCCTCGTCGAGCGCGCTCCAGGACGCGGGCATTCCGTCGAACAGGCGGCGCTCGTCGCCCACGCACTCATACCAGACATTCATAAAGACCAGCATCGTCTCAAACACATCAACGTCTTCGTCTAGGGAACTGGTGGTCTGGTGGACAGGGGCGTGCGCATGGAGCTTCCTGCCCTATGCCGGAAGCCGGGAGGGGGGAGTTCGGTGGGGTGGTGGGAGGGAGAGCGTGGGCGACTGGTGGGTGAAGCGTGAACAGTACGAAACGAAAAGCCATTGGTGAAAATCTGCCACAACATTTAAATCAAAGACACGAGATTAGGGACTACACGAATCAAAAAAGCAAATCTATGCCGTCCATATTTGACTGAAAATAACATGAAAAACATAGCCTGCTATTCCATAGAAATTCCGCCGAAAAAACTGCAGAATTTTTGGCAGTAAGCTGCAATGCTGCATCATCGTCTCATCGACTAGTCCCTGTTTTTCCTTGCCGTGCCTAGGCTACTCGTTTGGTACGCAAGCAAAACTTGCTTTGCACAGCCAACTGTTCTCGTAGCATCGGTTGTTCAGCTGCTGGAAGGTTAAAGACCACGTCTCACTTTGTTTGGCTTTCCCACAATTCAAAACCCCTCAGCGAACTGTGAAACTCGGTAAGTGTTAAATTGAAACGGGGATCAGCCTCGGTTCGAGAAAAGAAAATCAACCAGAACTTGAAGCAGCCATTCGGTTGGCAACTTGGCTTAAAGGCCAAACAAGAAAATGGCCAACCCAGACATACTCTTGGTGAGGTCCGAAACATGCCAAGGCTTGAAATTAAACAGGAGTGTCAGTGGATCACAAAATTGTCTACCATCGCCCAATTCTGAATTCAATGCCCACAAAAACTCTGGAACCACACCTAATTCCAATCAGGTTCATTTCGCATTTCAACCAATTGCAGTTGCAAAATCCTACAGGCCCTTACTCTTCATCCTCCTCGCCGTCATCACCACCGCCTGAGGCCTTCTTCTGGTTCTTTCTCTTCACTCTTCCAGCAGGGCCGCCACCCAGAGGGCTGGTGAGGGAGAAATCAATATGCTTCTCAGATTCAACCCTGACCATGAATGATGGAATGTTGACGAGCTGCCTTCCGACCCTGTGAAGGGGGAGAAAATGAATGTTAATCAAAGCTGTTCGCATCAACTAATATTTGTCAAATCTACTAAACTGGGGCGAGGATTTAAAGTGCTATTTTCACAACAGTTCATAGAAATTCTCTTTTCACAAGTGTAAAGTCCATTATTTATGCTAAAACAGTCGCATGCAAGGCATTCTATTTAGCACACTCAAGCAAGCAATGCAATGTCTACATTAACCACAGGAGCCATAAATAAGATTTGAGAATGGCAAAGGCAGAATGAATTAAAAACTAAAGAATCCAATGGAAATCTGACAGCAAACCCCGCATTCACAGAATCCAAGAGAAAACGGAAACATATTACTTGAAAATCCAACAAGGCACTCAGAATGAAAAGGACATAAGAGTCATTGACCTTCTGGCCTCAGAGATACATTAGCAAAATTGACTCCTCATTGTGCCGCAGAAAACATAAAAATTCATAAACATTACAAAAAGAATGGCAGAAACAAGAAAAGGAACTTAAACCACCTACGCGCTGGTAAACGAAAACCACCTCGACCGGATCTACCGAACGAAGAAGGCCGCCCCGTCGAAAGAATTAACACGCCAAAAGGGCCACCAGCTTTCCCCAAAAAAAGGAGGTACAAAAACAACTTACAAACACCAATTTTAAAAAGTAAGGGAAAACCTATGGAATAGGGAACAAGACAGTTGAACATGAAGTTTGAACACAAGAAAAATTGTTTGTACCTACATTAACAGTTAAAGAATGCAGGAGAAAAGGCTGAAGAAACCATTACTGAAACACATACTCCAAACATTCAGTGTCATGACACATGAATACACTGGAAAGTCAAAAAAACTCTCTGCAATAAGATGAACCAAACGAAAAAGGAAAGGTTCACACAGAACTAACCATTATGGTAACGGATACAAGCATTGAATGTGATCAGGGGCATCAGAGAAATATGACTGCAACATTACACACAAAGTGTCTCAGACGACCGTCGTGAGAATTGCACATGGTTTTTCATCATATGGCCCTAGCAAGATCAACTGTATTATTACAGTTAATATACACCCAGTAGCAGCAAAACATAGCTAAACTGAAGTCAAAATCAGAACAGCATATTGCAAATTCAGAATCAACATGACAGCACCCAACCATTATGAAATTCATATACGGCATCAGAATACCACAGTTCTATAGGAACAGTCATCTATTAAAAGAAAACATAGGAAATGCTGAGGCTCACAATTATCGATTACACTCCCTGTGAGCATTTTATGAAAAACTGTATATTCAGATGCATAATTGAAGGATCAGGCGTGTGTAAACAAACCTGATGTGGCGCTGCCTGATCAGGACACGAGCATGGTGGATGGACTTGGCCATGCCATTCTTGAAGACAATGGTCTGGAGGCGGCGCTGGAGGAAGTTCTCAACAGTGAGGGCAAGCACGTAATCCAGCTTGTTCTGACCCTCACCAAGGAGACCATAGCGGTTCATGCGGCGGAGGAGCGCCTCGCCCTCAAAGATACGGCGAGGGTTCTTCTCATCCAGGGTGAGCAGCTCCCTGGCTGCATTTCTGATACGGCTCAGGGCATACTGCACACGCCACAGCTCACGCTTGCACCTCAGGCCGTACTCACCAACCAGCTTCAGCTCAGCATCAAGACGTTCCTTCTCATAAGGACGCCTCGGCTTCTTGAAAGTCTTCCCATCTGCACTAGTCACAACATCATATGTTACACACAGGGAAAAATTACCTTCCAGATATAACTAGACAGCATGGAACCTGTAGCAAGTAGTATACGCAATAAAAAATTGTAATAGCAGAAAGATTCTAGTATTCAAAGCTAAATGCCTATATCAGATGGTGTTCACATAATCATATCAGTGTTAGGGTGGACAATAACCAAAATTGCAACTGAACAGATGTATAAAACATTTTCCAAGTAATCCAACTCCAGTTCCTCACTTCACTGGAGGTGTTTTTAAGAGCACTAAAATATAAGGCTTGATGTTTCCTCTGAATTATGATCCAACGCAGCTTAATCCCGATATACATATTTCGAGCCAAATGCATTTATGCGCGACCGATTCACAGAACCGCAATCACTCAAACTTTGGGCTCGACGGATCGAACCGAAACCAAAAGCTGATGTTCTAGCATCTGAAAAATATGTGCACCATCTTATACTACACATGCTGTTATTCTGGATCAAACTAGCACTGAGAACAAAAGGCTGGGAGTTTCCCTTTTCCATAATACAGCACTACTTAAACTCCTCGTGGGAACATCCGCACGAACTGCATCGATCTAGGCAGCTGCTTTCTCGCAAGTTACAAGGCAACACGCGTACAATGCAGTGGAGTAGGGGGTCATGCAGCGGAGGAGGAGATCTTACAGTTGCGGTAGAAGCTGACGTGCACCATGGCTGCCGCGGCAGGAAGGTGCGGTTGGTCTTCGAGCTGGCCGCCGCCGGAGGAGGTGTGGGAGGTGGAGGCGCGGGGGTAGGAGACGAGATCTTATAGCGGAGGTAAACCCTAGCTTTGATTAGTTGGGCCGGGCTTGCAAACCTTGTGTCTGCCCCTCGACTCGGCCCGGGTCTGTCCTCAAATGGGCTCTTTTTGCTAAACGGGAACCCCAAGCCTGGCCCATGACGTGTAAAGCGAGAGCAGCTCGGCAGATATGGGCCCACGCCCAGCGCGGCCAGTAAGACGACTTGTCTGCTCGAGTGGCGCGCCAGCCGCCAGCGGCTGAACCCGTCAACTACTCGACGCCTCCGCCGCGAACTCAAGCGCGGCTCCGCCAGCTGAGCTCGTCCGCTGCTGCCCGCGCTGTGAGCCTTTTCTTCCCGCGCCCGCCCGACCGACCAATGCCGCCGCGGAAGCCGCTCACGGCTCTGCTCAAGTCGGCGACGCGGCCGGGGCACCTGCTCCAGCTCCACGCCTTGATGCTCAAGTCCTCCCACTTCCCGCACCACGCCTTCCCCACCGCCAGGCTCCTGGCCTCCCCGCTCGCGCCGCTCCCCTACGCGCTCTCCCTCTTCGCCGCCGTCCCGCGGCCCACGCTCTTCCACCACACCGCCCTGCTCCGCGCGCTGTCCGCGTGCCCCTCCGCGGCCTCCCTTGCCGCGTCCCTCTCCGTCCTCGCCTCCGCGCGGGCGCGCCTCCCGGACCTCGACGAGTTCGCGTTCCAGCCGCTGCTCGCGCTCTGCGCGAAAATCACCGGTGACGCCGGGGCGGCCTCCATTGGAAAACAGCTGCATGCGCTCGTGCTACGGTACGGGTTCCTGGACGTTGTGAGCCTGCGGAATGTGCTGTGCCACTTCTACTGCAGCTGCGGTAACATGGCGGACGCTCGGAGAGTGTTCGACGAAATGCCAGAAAGGGACGTCATCTCTTGGAACACGGTGATCGGGGGCTATGTCAGGGCAGAGGATGTGGGAACAGCGGTGGCTATGTTTACCGCGATGAGGTGGGCTGACATGGATGTCAACGTGACTGCTGTGATTACCTTGATTGGGTGCGGCTGGCAAGGGGAGTCAGTTCATGGCTTCTGCATCAAGGCCGGCCTCTGCAGTGATGTGAAGGTTGCGGCAGCAATGGTGGGGATGTATGTGAGGGAGGGCGGTGTGGAGTGTGCAAGCAAGGTGTTTCATGAGACGGCCAGGAGAGACTTGGTGCTGTGTAATTGTATGGTGGATGGCTATGCAAAGGCAGGGCGAATTCAGGAGGCAATGGACTTGATTGACAGGATGAGACAATCCGGAATGAGACCAACTTCAGGGACGCTTGTGGGCGTGCTCTCCGCGTGGGGAGCATCAGGGGCACTGCCAGCTGGTCGCCGCATCCATGAGCTTGCTCAGGAGGCAGGGCTTGAGCTTGATTCCGCGCTTGGGACGGCGCTTATGGATATGTACTTCAAGTGTGGGTGCCCTGACGAGGCTGTGTCAGTCTTCAATGCAATGCACAATAGGGACGTGAAGGCATGGACAGCAATGATCATGGGATTCGGAGTCAATGGACAACCAGGTGCCGCCATCTCCCTGTTCTACAGGATGGAGGAAGACGGTGTGGCTCCTAACGAGGTCACCTTCCTCGCGCTGCTGAGCGCTTGTAGCCACGGTGGGTTGGTGCAGGAAGGGAAGGAGTTCCTGGAACGCATGGTACTCCATCACGGTTTGTCTCCCAGCCCTGAGCACTACGGCTGTGTCATTGATCTCCTGGGAAGGGCAGGGCGTCTAGACGAAGCTTATGAACTCATACGAAGCTTGGCGTCCTGGGGTGATGCTACGGGGTGGAGAGCGTTGCTTGCAGCCAGTAGAGTCCATTGCAACGTGAAGCTAGGCAGGATGGTGCAGGCACAGCTGGACGCCATGGGGCACTACCATCCGTCAGATGCCATTCAGCTGTCGAACACGTACGCATCAGAAGGCAGGTGGGACGAGATAGCTCGGCTGAGGGATTTAGAAGCGCAGAAAATGTCTGTGGAGAAGGAAACAGGCTGCAGCTCCATTGTTGTGTCTTGCTAATGTATCCAGGACCGCCAACTGAACCTGAAGTGGCATCCCCAGCGAGGAAAATGTACTTGTGTAGGCAATTTGCAGTGATTACATCAGGCATGCTAGTTTTTGTTCAGTGCTATCCATACTTGTACAGGATTACAGAGACATAGAGAAGTGATTAACATGTTTTCTATTATCGAGCATTTACTCTTCGAACTTCTGCCTGGTAGATACTCCATGACACAACAAACTAAAAAAGATCAGTTGCTCTCCCATCAAAGCAACTAGTT
Source organism: Panicum miliaceum (assembly GCA_032594955.1). Lineage (NCBI taxonomy): Eukaryota > Viridiplantae > Streptophyta > Magnoliopsida > Poales > Poaceae > Panicum > Panicum miliaceum. The sequence continues at coordinate 2,896,978 of CM064057.1, read as the reverse complement.
GAAGATTAAGTTCAGCTGATACAGAGTGGAATGATATTTACACGCGCAGGCACACAGACGCACAGGTTTCTTTAGCACACTAGCTACACTAGCAAGATACAGCTAAGAAACTTTTCGGGCTGTGACCACATGTTTCATTCTGTATTTGAGCTGTTAATGGTTGCCTACGCCACATTCATCTCCACTACCAGTAGTGTCACTGCTACATTGCTCATCTTCCATTCTTGGAAGGATTGGATATACATGTGCAGGCAAAGTGGCCATTGTTGTTGGGTACCTAGCCTGCGGTCGCGTCACATGATTAGTGATCCCCTGGTCTTGTTGTGGTTCGGTATCTTCAGTGGATGCAGCTTCAGGGAAGAGCTGTAGCTCGCGCCGTGGGGCAGTATAAGATTGCTCAAGGACTGCTAGCTGTTGCAGAGGGGGCGCCATCGTTGCAATGACTGGTTGATGCGGCGAATGCTGCAGTGCAAATACTGCAGTTGCAGGATGAGGTGCTGTAGGGCTTGATCTAGTCACATCATGACTCCAAATAGGATTGCCTTCCACCCGCATCCTCAGCTCATTTTGCAGTTCCGAGATCTCAGTGCGGATCATGTTGTTTTCATCCAGTAGTTCATTTCTCTCCAATGCAACCTGTTTTGTACCATGAAGGAAGCACATATTGAATCAATGGCAAACGCATAACAAGTATTTTCATGTGGTGATGATGGCATGAATTATTTGCTAATATATTCTAAAATGGTGTTACCCAGCATTAATTCAATTTTATATTTACATTAACCAAATTTACATTAATGAAACTGAGCACCTAGGCTAGCAAATTCTGGGCACAGAAAAATATAATGCAGATTTTCTCGTTCATGAAATAGTACATAGAGATCATCAGATTAAATGAAGTTTCACGACTAATTTAACTAATATCCCCCAAGTCGCATGCTGTGTATGGTTTCATTTCTGAAATGAGAATATCGTACTTACATAACGAGATTCATTCTTCAGTGCACCATTCTCTTGCCGAAGAGATTCTACTTGTGAAAGTAGATCTTTAAGCATCCGTGTAGTGTCACTCAATATGCATGCCTTCCCGTTGTTCTGTCTATCAGGTTCTGAGAAGAGATGATGCACATTGCTTGCTTAGGAAGAATATAAATGTAACTTTGAAAAAAATAGTAGTTATAGAGATCAGACAAACAATCGAGAATCATAGATACATGGACCGCTGGGTGCAAACCCTCTGTCTACCAATGTTAAGGGTAGGTTTGATTATCAGTGATCCAGATTGACCAATGACCATATAAACACAATTTTTTTCATTAGGTCCTTCACATTTTTAATGACACTTAGGGGCACAATTTCACTTGAGATAACTAACAAACAGCAGCCACAAACAGGTCTGTCTCAAGCTGACTTGTAAACTACATTGATCTGGAGGAAGTGACATGACGAACAGTCCACACAGGATACACTGTGACTTCTTCAAGTTAAGAAACAAACACTCCAATGACGTGCAGCCAAGAATGACGATATTGCAGATTCAATTTGTAACAAACACGTACCTAGCATGTTTCCAAGCTCACCAAAGAGATCATTCTGTTTATCTCGCTTTCGTTTCTCCCTCTCAGATTTATGCACTTTCTTTGGAGCCTTCTTTTCACACGTGTTGTTCAAGATAGGCCTGTCAAACGTTCAATGTCAGCAATAAATCATGCCACGTGTTTTATAGCAGTTTGGTTAATTTCTTTTAGAGAATAGTTCAAGACGTAGTAGGATAAGTTTGCTGTATCACGAGTCATGCTCCAAGAATATAAGAGAGAATCAAATTTCAGCAAACCTGCACTAGTTTGCAACTTCAATTTGTTTCCACCACTTTGCAGGTCGGGTGCAAATATAAACAGCCAAGTGTCTCAATATATTTGTGTATCAGCGTGTGCCTCAGATTTCTCATGAAGCCGCTTTGTTCTCATATAGGCAGGAGAAAAATGTGTATCGTTGTATCAAAGAGAGGTTTAAAACAATTTGCTACACATGATTAGTTCTAGATTCGCCCATGTCACAAGTGAAACACTATCAGACGACAAAGCCTAGGACTAAGGAGTAAGGATTGCTGCAGTATAGCTAGGGCACTTCCGCACGACACCTAACGACCTAATGCAATCAAACTCGAAAGAAAAGCTACAAAATATGCATGTTTCCTTTTCTGGTTAGTCACCGATGGCTCACCCTTGAACGAGGTTCTCCGTCGGGGCCCCGGCGGCGCCATGCGCCCTATCTCTGGGCACCATGGTGATCAAGAGGCTTGATCCGATGACCTTCCTGCACAAGAGCTCCGCATCAGTTCCCCCACACCCTAACCGAGAAGCAACATCGCGTTCGTCAATCAACACCGAGAACAAAAAAAGCATGGACGTTGGTGGTAAGTCCTTACCCTCCCAAAAACTACCTCGAATCGAGCCCAGGACGGGACAGGGCGATGCGACGCTGCTGGATTCGAGGGCTGGGCTCTGCTCCGCCGCTTGCTTCTTCGATTCCGCGACGCGAGAAGACAGAAGATGAGAAGAGAAAGGGGGTAGGGAACGAGAAGAAGAAAGGGAACGAGGGCGGGTCCCACGGGCGAGTCGTCGATCCCATCGACGGACGGGGCCGAGGAGAGCCGGGAGAATGCGATGTCTGGTTCTCTGACCTGTGGGCCAGGGACCGGTATGGCCCACATGATGGTGGAACGGGTAGCTGGCGGATCCGGTGGGCTGGATGGCGACACGCGGGGGGCGTGTGGGAGGCACCCACCCCGGTGTGCTCCGGCCTGGCGCGTGCTCGGTGCGCGCCTGCGTGGAGCCCCGGTGACGTGACGTCGGCGCATCGCCACCACCAGCGCATGTGCCAGTCAGTGCCACGCCGCCCTTCTTTCCAGGACGGAAAAAATGGTTTGATTATTGTGCAAGTGCCTGGTTTAAGCCAATTGGAAAAGCTTTTGTTTGAGGTTCGAAATGATTAGAAAAATATGAACATTATTAAACAATAACGGTGCCCAAGTGGAGCAAGGCCTGGTTGGTTGCTTGCAAGTTAATTGCAGCCATGCTCGTTCTGGAGAATTCTTGTCAGGCCGTTTTCGAAACGGGCTGGTGAGCCTGCAGGATCGGATCGCGCTGGGGGAAGTCGGGGACGCGTGTGGTGGGCACACGCGCCCAGGCGGCGCCGTTGGCCCGGGACGGTAGTTTACCCGGCACCCACAGGATGATGGCTCGTGCCACCGTGCCCCTTGGCCCGCGCCTGCGGCCTGCCGCCGAGGACCCGACGGCACCAGCCACGCGCCCTTCCCTGACGCGATGCCCATCTGTCTCCAAACCCAGCAGGCGGCAGCAGATCACGATTATATAAAACAAAAGGTGCTGCAGCTTAGACTAAAGTACAGAAGCCTGCATTAGGTTAAAGCAACGACCGTCACGAGCACTTTTCCTGGTCTACTTTTCAAACTATCAAACTAGTTTCGTATCCGTGCGTTGCTACGGGTGACAAATGTAGTTTTACACTAATAAATATAGCATAAGAAGCACATGATTTTTTAAGCTTTATTAATATCCAAATAGGAGATACATGTTTCTTAGATTTTATTTTAGCATTGTGTTAGGTGTTGTGACATGTACTTGAAAAGAGATGTTTGATGGAGCCTTCTTCTACCATTCAGCAAGTGTTTAATCTCCACTCATCTTTCTTAAACAGAAGACATTTTGGATGGATACATTTTTTTAATTAGATAGGTGAGTTGCCACGGGAATTTAGATTTCCAATACAATAAGTGCAGAATGAAAAAATATGTTGTTTTACCATCATGTCCAATAGGACCATAAAATTGATGGTGCAGCATAGGCAGGGGCCTAAACCAAATTATTATATACAAACAATCCTACAAAATTTTATGAGATGAGCAACCATAATCTTTTGAACTGATTGTATGCAACAATCAAAGGAAAAATATATATCATGGAGCAGGCCAATATCAGAGCAATCAAAATGGGTACAAATGAAACTGTCTGGACAACAGATTTTTTTATACTTCTAACATTTAAAGTTAGCTTTAAGGTGGAGTATGGAGGTTATAACTATGATGAATCAGCTTCATATCATTTAAAAGATTTTTCTTACTGTGAATCTGCTCCTCCATCTAAATGTTCTCTATCGTCAATCATCAGAATTCTCTACATCACGAGTTCCATGTACCTGCACGGCAATCATTAGACTCCCAATTTTGAATCCACATTAAACATTCTATCAAAAACAAGTACCTTGTTTAAGAGAGACGGCACATATTCTTCCTCACCAAATAGGGGAACCATGTTCGAAACAGATGTCGAAAAAGGGCAACTGAACTGAATATACTCAGGAGCATATATAATCACAACAGGAAGCTGAATCGACATCTCAACAGCTTCAAAAGGTATGAAACCAACTAATTCTTTTGTGTCAAGGCAAACCTCATGAATTTGGTACAGGGCATAAAAATCCATATCACTCTAAATGAGGTCTGTATTTTCCAATTATAACCTAGACAATGCCTTGTATTCTTTATGGCGACTACTGTATGGTCTATAAATACCAGCTTAGACCTACTTACATGTAGCAACCTAAAGGAACTCCAACTGTTTCCATCTCTCAGATATAGAACTTGTGAGTTAGCAAGCAATGCCATGTCAGAAGTCACAACGTGGGCCCTTAGTGACAATGCCATTCCCTGTACTGACCCTGAACACTGGAAATTCTCAAGTACTCAAGCATTCAGATTCTAGAAACGATTAAGGTTTTAAATCTCCAGCTACAGCTGCCGCTATAGCCAGAGATAGCTATTGGGAGACGTCGCAGCTATCCATGTTCAGAGACAACAGTAATTGAAAAGGCAGAGAATATCATGGTGGCTGGAGCTGGATGCAGCTAAAGTTAACTGGGTGCAAGAAGCTGTCGAGGTGCACACACTCGATGACGTTCGTTGGCAGACACTTTGGGGAGTGATGGAAATCTGGAGCATGGAATCTGTGACAAACCTAACGTTGATAAACTGTTTGGATTTCTGGTCCTGATGCAATGCAAATGGACCGGGGATCTTATTTCCAGAACTCTAAAAAAAATTATGAGTAGATGAAACTGGCAGTTGTTGTGCTGATGTTCATTAGTTTGCTTCTAGTATATCATTGTGATGCTTGGACGAACAAAGAAATTCACATGTGTGCTTTCTCATTGAAAAAACAAGAAAATCACCTATAGAGTGGCAGAAACGTTGTACTTTAGCAGCTTCCTCCAACCAAGCAAACGAAAGCATGCATACAGATTAATGACAAGCACAGGCTCTTATTTATTCTGGAATAAGACATAAGCCAGGCAATCTAAAGGCCAGTGGAAATCAAAACTGAACATTAAAAATAGGTCCCAGATCACATCATTACCATTGCTTTCAGTTATGTTCACAAAAAAGTAAAAGAAAATTCTAAAATCAAGGGTACGGTGTTGCATGGATTGATAATAGGAGAAACTGCAAGGGCATCATCTGCTAGTAGATTTCGAAGCACTACAACAGATGCATATTTTAGGCCAACTACTTAATAGACCATCAAAACTTTCCATTTCAAGGCTATAGATCCTATGCCTTTGGATCAGTTAGCCAGTGTCATTTAGGTGGCCAATAAGGCAAATCTACATAATAGAACACAAAGACTTATCATAATATTTAAGACAATCAAGAAAATAATTGGACTGTAACTTTTATAAAAAAATATCTTCCTTTATTTTCCAACATATATAACTGAATCCCCAAAAGCCATATGTTTTCCAAATGTTATCAGGACAAAGTGATGAATAACGCCCAATTTAGCAGATACAAATTATGTTTTAGAAGACTAACGGTCACTATGAAGTTTTCACAATACAGTTGACGCGAATTTATAAACTTTATGCTAATACAGTTGACGAACACCGGCGGCACAGGGCCAGCGGCAGCAGCTGGATGTACGGCAGCGTCAACAGCTACAGCAGCATCACAGGGCCAATCGCGGCAGTAGCGGTGCGATAACGCTTCTGTCTCCCTTGGCAAGACGTACTGCAGGATGCATGCATCAAGAAGAAGATTGCATCAGGAAGAAGAAAGAAATGGATCCTCATCTGGACACGATGGAAGAAAACAAATGGCCGACGTACCTTGCTCGCAGATGGCTCTACATGCAGGATCGATCGGGCAGCGGGTCCTCCCTCCGATGGTGCGATGAAACCTAATGCACCCGAGGCGGGGAAGAATGATTTGAATGAGGCGTCTGTTCCGGAAACTGACGATGAAAACGCACGATACTTCTCCGCGGGACTACGGACGGCTCTAAACGCACGATGGCAGGACGACGCCGCCTCCCACGCGGGCGCAGAGCTTCAAAACAGATCGACGGTGAAAATCAGATGCGCGGGGCGCGGGGCAATCAGCTGACGGTGGAAATTGTCGCATGGCAGGACGACGGTAAGTTGTGCGTTTTGGTCGCACGTAAAGTCTCCCAATTAGTTTTTTTAGGAGTATAGAGACGAGAAGAGATGACTCTGCGCCTTGATCGTTTCAGAGATATTTTTGGTATGATCACATATTTTACTAGTATTGAACCCCATAATCGAGTCGTCTACCTAACACCAGTGCGTCAGGCTGTCGGAGACGCCAATTGGCCTGAACGGCAGCAAGAGACCAAGCAACTGAGCAAGAAGTATCTCAAGAACCAAGTCAACCAGACACTTCTCATGTACTGTATATGAATATGTCGCCATTTACACCAGGATGTTTCCAGGTAACATTTTTCATGGACAAGTTATGCAACAAAGGTAACACATGAAAACAGAAGCAGAACAAAGATGCCTATTTTTTTTGCATCAAGAAGAAACTTCTCCCTCCCAATATCCATTCTTGTGAGGAGAGTTCATGTTCATCTAGTTGGCTGCTGAAGGTACTTCTACGGCGATGTCTGCGGGCTTCTTGAAGTTAAGCTGAGCTTGCCTCCTGGGTTTGGCAGGGTCTGAAGACAAAGCAGAAGGATTAAATTTGTCAGACAGGTGATTGGGATAAGAATCACTGGTTAGACAAGGATGTGGAGCAGTGCAAAGCACAAACCTGTTTTGGTTTGCTTGTTGGAGGAAAGAACTGACGACTTCCACTCATTGTAAGCTTGCTTCTCCATCTTCTTCTGCCTCTTGTGAGTCGGTAACTGGCATCGGAGCAATCAGACAGGGGTCAACAAAAGAATGGGTGTAAAAGGCTAATAAGAAAATTTCTGGCAACAATATATTCCTTGTAACATTACAGAAGTAATATCAGCAGGAAGACGGTTGTCAATGCAACTAAACCATGCTTTAACACATCAACATATAGGAGAATTATATTCAGTTAAATGCTGAATGTAATTAGGTACAGGTATGGCAGATGGAGAAAGAAGCATCAAAGTTTCCTTAAGCCTTAAAGAAAGGACTGAATGTATTACTGAGTTGATGTCTTTTGGCATTTTCAGACTTCAGGCATCTAGCATGCAGGTAAAGTGATAAACCTCTATTTCATCGCGTTACTAAACCAGGGGTTCTATCGATGACTGAAATTATTTGCCTGCTGTAACCAGGATTATATATAGCGTTATAAGACGCTATGAACTGGATTTCATGCAGGGGGCAAGTATGAGAAATCAGCAGCCATCTCTCCTTACTAATATGTTCATGACATGCATTCACAAGCAATCAGCAGTTATCAGGTACATACATCTAGTTCATCTTGGTCATCCTCCGAGGACTCGTCATCAGATGAATCACTGTCATCCTCATGTTTCCTTTTGCTTGGCAAAACATTCAACAGTTCTGTAACAAGGACAAAATGTAGAAGTTTATTGAGTAGCTCAGAAATACAAAAGATGTGCAGAACTCCGAGGAAAACTACGTGTTTTGTGGCGTGCAGTTTCACGTATGCAAAGTGTAGGATTAGCTTAGTGATGTAACAAATCAATTGTGAATGAGTATGTAGGTACCTCTATTCCCCTTGATGGACTTCGGATCCTTCTTCTCCTTGGCTATCCCAAAAACATCAAAACACAGGTCTGCCATTGATGTTGAAACCTGCAATCAGAACTAAAAGTCAGAAAAGAGTATATGTGCAGTACAGAATTGCAAGTGAGCACAGAACACAAGTGCATAATGCAGATATGCACACACATACAAAGAGGATACGAATAAACTATATTACCGTTGTAAACTCAGTGCTGGATGTACCACATAGATCTATCAGCTTTAGTTTGTCAACTTTGAGCTACAAGAGAAAAAGGGAAAGATTCAGTAATACAAAAGGCGAATAGTCTATGGCAATAGCATTGCAGAAGAACGAAGTACACTGTTAATGAAAGCGGCAATCACCTTGTGCCTCTTTGCACATAGATAGAATGCTGCTGCAGTAAATACTGGCCGACCAAAGTCAGTGCTTGCCCGGCGAGAAGGTGGCAACGCAGCAAGGAAGCGCTCCTTGTAACTGAGGCGGATAAATTCAACACTTATTAATCAGTATAACATTGAAGCATCACTTTGCATCTCACTCTTTGCAAACTAGAGGATAGTTCAGCTGAAGTTCACAATGACATTGTCTACAGCTCATAGTGATCTCGAGATAAAATTCAGATACAATCAACAGGGACGTTCCTAAGAATTTGATGGAGCCTGGTGCTAGATCGAGAGTTGAGGGAGTGACAATTGACTCTCAAGTTACAGGATGTAAGTGCGATAAAATTGCCAGGAGAGAAAAAACAAACTTACAGTGATAATCCCTTCTGAACAAAAGGTATCAGCCTGACACAGCCAAACTGGATGCCCAACTCGCGCACATCCAACGTTGTCCTACAAGAGCAAATTTCACTCTATTAACCACGGTCACGATTTTACGCATCGATCGGCGAAAGGTAAGTGAAAAGAAGCATACTTGACACCAAGACCATTCTGCAGCGCGTTGAACGATCTGATGTATGCCTTCTCAGACATCCCACTCATACGAACAGCCTCCGCCCGATCAAATATCACCTGGAACCTGCGCAATCAGCAACCGAAATAACACGGGTTACACCAGAACCTAGAAGGTTCCCTACATGGACAATTCATCGAACAGTTGACCAGCAAACCCAGACTCACTTGGACGCGGCGATCTCCAGGCAGATGATGGCCTTGCAAACCTCCCCCTGCAAAGCACAGAAGGTCAGAAACGGGTCCGCGCGGCGGATGAAGGACGGGAGCTCGGGAAGGGGGCCGGCAGCCCGGGCCGCTTACGATGCCGAGGACGGAGGAGTCGAAGTTGACGTCGCAGAGGCGGCGGAGCTCGCCGGCCTTGCGGATGACAGGGCGGGACCCCGAGAGGCCGAGGCGCGCGGCGATCGCCGACATGTCCATGGCCGCCGGCACGTCCGTGGGATCGGCGCGGGCAGCGGGGGACGCGTCGGGGCGGGACTGCGGGAGGCGATTTTGGCATTTTGGCGGGGAGGGAGAAATAGTTGCGATCTGGGCGGGCGAGGGGTCGTTTTGGCGGGCGAGGGAAATGGCGGGAGGCGGGGGATTGAAGCCTTTCGCGCCTACTGCTGCATCGCGGTTTTTCTTTGGAGTCTGGGGGCGGGGGATGTGTGTGGGACCGGGTGGCCTGCGGTTGGCGTCCTGACGTGGCACAGTGCTGTTTCAATGGGCTGAAATGAACCAATGGCTCATGGGCCGGATTTTGCACTCATCGCTTAGGCCCGAAAACTACAACTACGTGCGTTTGGATGGTTTTTTTTTGGAGTCTGGGGGGGGGGATGTGTGTGGGCCCGGGGTGGTGTGTGGTTGGCGTGCTGACAGTGGGACAGGAGCTCATATATGGCTACCGAAAGATGGATAAGGAAGTCATCTTCCAGCCACCAAAAGCCCACTGTTCATCTTCTTTCCGCCGACCCCGCCCTGCCTAGGGGTGGTAACGGATCATGGTACTAATGCTCTTTTCACGATTCAACTTAGGCTTTATAAATATTTAACTCAAAATTGTATAAAATTAGAGTCTGATCCTTAGATTATCTAGGCTAAAATTCGGTTTGATCAGAGCTTGTGCAAAACCAACTTGGCGTTTGGATCTTGCACGGACGGTTTGGATCAAAGCTTGTGCAAAACCATCGAGAATTCCATCCATTTGCCAAAAAAAGTGAGACATTATCGGAAATGCACGTCGACGTCACGCGTTGCCTTCATTGGAATAACTACACGCCAAGTAAGATTGAGAGACAAGGTTTTCGAGCATCCGACTGAGATTTAAAAGAAAACCTACGAAATTCCGTTAATTCCATCTCACGGCTAATGACTGGACGAATCTCAGCTTAGCTATAGCGAAAGATCCATCATCCATGTGTTGAGACGGCCGTGCAACCGGGCACCGGCCGGCCACGGAAAGAGATACGCCGAGGATTTGACAGGAGAGATGCGTCGTGCCAGGGATACTGTCGCGGTCGTGCGCGCGTGTTACCCTGGAACGCACGCACGCACGGAGACCGGCATGCCTCGCCCGTCGCCGGCCACCGGTAGCAGCGGGGCCAGCCAGGAACCTACGGCGCGGTGCCCTCGCGGCTCCCGCTGCGTGGAACGAGTTCAACCATCCCCATCATGAAGCCCCGTTCGACGGGGCACCCGCGCCGGCGCGGCCGCGCAGGACGAGGAGGAGGGAGCCGCGCGCGCCCGCCAGGTGAAGCAGCCCCACGCGTTCCTTGCGCGGGCGGCAGGGCGGGCGGCGGCTGCGTTCGCACGCTGCGCCACCAAGCTTTTGTCTGCGCCCACCGGGAACGCGCCGGGACACCGACCCGGACGCGCGGCGGCAGGCTTCGGTGGCGCACGGGCGCCGCGCGGTGCGCGTCGTGTTTACGTGCGCGCCATGCACGTACGCCCGCCCCCGTGCGTCGCACGACAAGCCATCGCACTGGTTGGGTAAGCCCGGCCCGGCCCTCTGGACGGTACATGCGTGCGGCGGCAGCCGGATTCGCTCGTCGGACTCGACGAAAGTTGGCAGCAGGGAAATCTGTGGACGCGCACCATGGGTACTTGGACATTACGGCGGCGCTCTCCAATTGCACGGTGTGACGCTGGGGGCACTCGGTGGAGCAGTTAATGAGGAAACATGCCGTGTCGGCCAGCCTGGGCGAGCTAGCAACGAAGCGAGCTCGCTTGCCGAACTGCCATGGCCCACGGCGGCCGATTCGGGATACACGCGCTGCAGGACAGGTGGGCCCCGTCCCATGCTGCCTTATTACCTGCCTTTTCTTTTTCCTTTTTTTTCACTCTTTTCCTTTTTCTTTTTTCTGTATTTTATCCTTTTCCACGTTTGTCCACGGGTGCGATGTGAGTGTGTGACGCTCGCTGGCGCTTTGTGCCATCACGGGCAGTTAACCCCCGTCCCGCGTGATCACTGATTCACATATGAAAAATGCAGTTGGGGTTGTCACTAGCACGTAACCTGTGACACAGTAACATGCGTGCTCCCGTCTGGACTCGGTCCTCGTCTCTGTAAAGCAAGCGTCGACGACGCAGGAATCAGCCAAGGTGTTAAGCCACTGTATAGGTCAGCTGGGGCATTGATGGTCTGCACGCGATCACGACTGCAAGCGCAAAACAGACAGCGCTGGGACGACAAGATGGGGAAGCGAAACTACAGCATGCATGCACGGTCCCGTAAACCGGGGTGTTGAGCCTGGCTGTGGCAGACTCCATTCTTCTCCCTAGTATGGTGACACGTACATCTTCTACGTGTTCGAGGAAAAAAACACAGAGTAATTAGCACCTCACATACCGCGTGGAGTGGGTTATGATCGGTTGCACAGTTGCACTTCTAAGTACCCGAGGAACCGAACCAATGCGAGAACTTAAACAAACATCATAGGACCTCTAAGGCAAGGTGCATTGTGGCCCTATGGATCCGCTGGAAAGTGTAGATGGGTTGCCATGTAGGCAAGAGCATGAGCCATTTTTGTGGCTCTTGTGTCAATGTCAAGAGGAGAAAATTCGCTAATGTACGGTCCAATTTAGCATAGCTTATGCCAAAACAGCTTCGCCAATGAAGATAAAGCTGGTGAAAAAAAACCGATTTCGTTTGGCTTCCACTTTATTTTAGCACGGGCTTATAAAACAGTTTTACGCTACAGTATCTCGATTTATGTGAATAAGCTATGTCGAATGGGGCCACGTGCCCACGTGGGCTTCGAGCACTGAGATTTCTCCTTTTCTTTTCTGCGAGTGAGAGAAAAATCTCACTTCCAAAAATGCCTCGAATTCAAAGGTGCTGGGGCCATGTGGCTTTGAATATGTGCTCCATATTCTCCCGGATCCTCAGAGCATTCAAGGCCCCGATGCAGAGCCTCTCGCCTTGCCCGAGCGACTGGGTCAGAGACCCTCTCCCTCCAGGTTTCAGCGAGAGCTGTGAATGCCTGCCATGGCACCCAACATGGCCATTTGGCAATTTGGGCGCGCAGGCAGGGTGCCCATGGGTGGGTGACACTTTAGTCCTTTTCACCATGTTTACTGCAGCTTGGAAACGCAGTGCATGATTGATCGGTTGTCGTTGTTGGGTGCATGGGCTGGCGACGAGGCTGTGTGTGCCTGTGTCGTCGTCGCCGGGAGTCAAGCCAATCACACATGTCGTCTATTTAAGGAATGCCAAGTACCAATTTGTTTTTCTGGAAAGAAAAACATATATCTTTCTGGAGAAGATAGAAACATCACATTGACTTGTAGTAGCAGTAGTACAGCTCAGTTCCTAGAGCGAAATTCAGGAACTGTGTATCCAGCTAGTTAGCACGCTGCTTTTTTCCGTTTTGGATGATTGAGCTGTTGCAATGATAGTAAAGAGTACACAGGCAGTCCAAAACGTTTGAAAGACGCATGCCTGTGCTGTTTGTATCCAGGAAATGGCAAAACACTGGAGTTTCGAGGCCAGCATGGGAATTTGCTTATAGTATTTTTTTACGATAGATAAACCTAGTGCTGATAGTACAAAATTTAAAATTTGTATCACAGTAAATTAGGAATACAAAAATTTTGAAAGAATCGTGCTAGTACTGAAAATTCCCAGAAACAATTCAATCAGTATCCAAAGGCACCACCCAGCATATACAAGCTCCAGTCTTTTGACCTTTTTGGTGCAAACACAAAACATTTTCATATGTCTAGGAATAATTCTGAGAGTGTGAAAACGCTAGCTAGGAATATTCCAAAACATACGCATTTATTTTGTATAAATAATACATCTTGATATATGTGGTGACTGGCGAGCAAACTGCAAATCCAAATTAAACCATACCGAACGCATTTAGCTTTTGAAGAGCAGACATAACATGCATATTACAGGTGCATTGTACATAGGTTCTTAGCCTAAACTGATCCTATAACATTTGATTAATTAGACATTTCCAAAATATTGCTAAACCATGCAGCAGGGGGTGACAAGTAATTAACATTTTATTTTGAACGATATATGCATCTCTGAGAGGAGTTTGGTCTACTTTGGCACATAAGACAAATAAATACAACAAACAAAAGTGGTATATGCAATACTCTGAGAAATAGGAACTAAAAATATCTGCGACGTCAGTGATAGCGATACAATTTATGACAGGTTTGTGACATACTGGCGTTATTTTTTCACACACAATACGCAACCTGCACAAAGGGGAGGATCTACTCAAGCTGTTGCTTAAAAGGCTAAAACCAAAGGGCCCATGAACATATTCAGTCTTAGTAAGGATAATAATAACATAGGAGTGCATCTATGGCTCTTTGAAATCTAAATGAAAACTATGCAGATCCTAAGTAAAAGTATTTGGATCAAGCGACTAATCCAATTTGCAACAACCGATTAGTCACTGGGATACTGCAGGATCTATGTAGTTTTCTTTAGGCGGCGGCGCTGCGACCACACTCCTTGCTTTGAAGTGATTAGCAAGCTTGAGCTGCATAACTTGAACACACTAGCCTATAGCTAGAACGGGTAATCCATGGGGGGCACGTCAAGCAAGCTGGCGCTCTGGACTTGGTGGAAGTGGCTGTCGTCGTCGAACAGCCAAGACTCGAGCGCCGACAGCGGCATCTGCTGGGCCGCCACGGCCGGCTTCGTCTCGTACTCGGAGAGCGCCCCGGCGGTGGGGGTTGCTGCCGACGCCACGGCGGCGCCACCGTACGACACCTCCGACGCGTCCGAGGATCCGATGGACGCGCTCTCGGCCCCGCCGGGCGTGCCGGGACCGGCACTGCTGCCGCGGCGGCCCTTCCTGCCGCCGGCCCACCCGTTCAGCATCCGCGAAATGTTCTCCGTGGTCAGGACGTACGGGCCCGGCGCGGCCACCGAGGGGGAGCACAGCGACGCTCCCGACGAGCTCGACGCCGGGCTGTCGCCGCCCCCGCCCCCGCCGGTGCTGGCGCCCGCAGCGTCGACGCCGTCGTGCTGCTGCGGCTTCAGGTCGCCGAGCGGCGTCAGGGCCTCGCGGAGCGCGCGGCGCGCCATGTCGATGTCCGTCTGCAGGCGCCTCTCCCACTGCCCCTTGGACGACGAGGCCGGCCGGTGCGCCGGCGGCTTGGCCGCCCCGTCGCCGCCGTTCTGCAGCTTACGCTTGAGGTGCGTGTTCCAGTAGTTCTTGATGTCGTTGTCCGTCCGCTCCGGCAGGTACGACGCGATGGCAGCCCACCTACACCAAAACCCCATGCTCATGAGCCTCCGAGCTCACACAAACGAGCTAGTCCATGTCCACCAAAGAAACACCACGCCTGCTCCAAAATCTCCCCGTACCTGTTGCCGAGGAGGGCCTGGAGGTGGACGATGAGCTTCTCCTCCTGGTCGGTGAAGTTGCCGCGCTTGATGCCCGGACGGAGGTAGTTGGTCCACCGCAGCCGGCAGCTCTTGCTGCATCGCATCAGCCCTGCGAGCAGAATCCGAACCGGTTGGAAATCCAGATCGCCTTCGTACAACGATCTAAGAAACTAGATTCTCGCTCTCCCCCACACGCACGCATGGGTGAGGTGAACATCCTAAGCAAAGCAGCTAACCACATACCGGTTCTGGTCGGGACGGCGCGCCAGTTGCCGGGGCCGTGCTCCTGGACGTAGGAGACGAGGACGAGGTCCTCCTCCGGCGTCCACGGGCCCTTCTTGACGCCCTCCTTGTCGCAGCACGGCGGCCTCACCATGGCGTCGTCGTCGTCGACCGGTCGATCGATCGATCACCAAGCTAAGAGAGGCCTCTTCCTCAGCAGACACAAGCGCTGTGCTTATGGTGTGGGACTGTGGGTGGCGTGCGATGTGAGTGAGCTGAGGTGGTGGGCACCAACAAAAGGCTAGCTGCTCGCCACCGACGCCGCGCAAGAGCAAGCGCGAGACGTCAGGCCGGGGCGGATCAGAGTTCTCAGCTGATGTGTGGGTTGTTGCGAGCAACTGAGCTAGAAGAAGCCAGCGCGGCGCGTCGCTGGTGTGGTGGTGGTGGTGGCTGCTTGAGGACAAGGGTCCAAGGGGGGAGGTGCTGGCGTGTATATATAACGGTGGCCGGCGCGGCGCGGCCAAAGCACAGCGCTGACCTTTTATGCCTGTGTGGGCTATGGCTAACCTCGCCGGCCACGGCCAGGATGCCGAGACAGCTAGGCCAGCCGCGGCAAAGATAGCTCCTCCTATATCTCACTTGAAGAGTCAAATGTAGAGAGAGAATGGGAGTGTAGAGAGAGACGGTAGAGAGACGAGTAGCGAGCGTGCATTTACTCGGAGCTCGTGGCAAAGTCAGCCTGGTGGTGGGGCGGTACAGCACAGTGCAGTGAGCAGTGGCCGTGGGCGGCCGGGGGCCTTGCCTGGCTGCCTCGCCCGGCCGGCCTCCCGGCTCGCCACGGCCATGCCCTTGTGCGATGCCGCGTCGCATTAAACGCGCGCGCCGGGTGTGTGCGCCCACGCAGATGGCATGTTGCCACGCACTTGGTTTCCATCCTCTTGGCCGTATGCGATCAGCCCCCCGGTCCCTGCCGTGTAGCGCTGCTCTCCCTCACGTTTGATCCTGGCATCCTGCCCTAGCTAGAGCGCCCGGGCCCAGCTCCACCGGCAGCAGCAGTCTCATGTGCGCGTGCCCTCCAGTTTCCACACCTCCGGTGACGGGAAAAGATCGCAGAGACAGAGAGGTTTGGGGCACTCGGTATTATCCAAACGACCGGGTCAAGACATGGCTACGGCCTGCCGCGACTACTCGCTGCTTCAGGTGCATTGCATGGCCAACCACATTTGTCGCGCGCGCCTCCGCAAAGCTCGCGTACACTTCTCGTCTATCCATCGCGTGTGTCCTTACTGCTTTCCGATCCTTGTTCTGGGTTGGCGTAAGCCCTTGGTGCGGTGGATTGTTTCGATCCTGGTAGTATGGCATTACTGCTAGACCTCGCTGATGAGATAGCGCTCTAGTCATGGTCTCGCGGACGTTCTGAATCCAGCGCATGCATGAGCAGCAATCTTTGAGCAGAAAACCCGCTGGACGCTGGTACCCGGAGCATCGCTCACCTTTACTTCAACTTGGCTTGGTATTCCTGGAAAAAGATCTCGTGTGAGAACTCAAATGCTAACTGAATCCTTTCTTGTTTGGTGATGTGAAAGGTGTCGTCTAGTAGCTCTGTCCAGCACTCTAGCTCATCTTCACTTCAAATCTACTCCGTGACGGAGTGTTACGTCACAGTGCACAGAGCCACCGAACCGAAGCTAGTGAAGCCCAGCCCAGGCTTGCTGTCATTACTCCCTACCACTACCAGCTTCGGAGCCAAAACCTGGTCGCCGGCCGCCGCCGGTTTTTGACCGCCTTCTCCGGAACCGCACTGATCAGCGACTGACTAAACCTCCGAGGTCGCTGGCCATGGCGCTGCTGCTGCTGCGTCGTCACGCTCTCGCTCCCCGGACGCGACGCAATAAAAGTGGGCTTTCCGGTGCAGCCTACCGACGATCCCTGTGAATAGGGGCAGCTTAGCAGCAGCAAGCAGCCTAGCAAGCTAGCACAGTGTAGAGGGCACATGAATAAAGTGGCAGTAGGGCAATGAATGCCTCGTGTCGCCTTGGTACTTTAAGCGCCATAGATAGACCAATACGTATATTTGCGCATATATATATATATATATATATATATATTATATATGTATCCGGTTATCAATGCGGCGCACCAAACCGCAGGCGGCAGGCCGGCGCCAATGCGGGGGAGGAGACCGACCGATGGATCGACGAGCAGCAGGGGGTGTTGTACCGTGTGCATGTGTGTAGAGTGGCACCGGCACATGCGCGAGCCCGCTGGCTGGCTGGCTGCTCGTACTCTAGAAGGTCAACGAGCAGGAGTAAAGGGCCTGCGACGCAAAGTCAACAGAGCGTACACGGGACAGGAGGAGGACAAGACTCGCTCGGATTGGATAGCCGTAGGCGCCTGCAAGTAGCTGCATGCAGCATGCTTGCTGCGAACCCCCGGATCACAATACTGTACTGCCTTTGATCCGCAGCCGCGGCAGCCTTCAACGCCATGCTTTGACTGTTAGTAGTACCTAACCATGAAACTAACGCCATACTGTATGAAAATGTTTTCAGATACATGCCCAGCATACCAAATTCCAGATACATATCCGTCATACTGTATGAAGATGCAAAGAGAGATTTCTTTTGTTGGAGAGATATGGATGCTGACGCTTGAAAACGAATTGTGGAGACCAGCTGGAGTGAAACAGGAGCAAACACGTACTAGTACATCCACAAAATTTGTTCAGCATTCATACGTACTCCTAGCACATCCCCAAAGGAAAAGGAGAAGAAAGGACTGACGCCAGGCCGCACCAGATCTTCTGATCAATATAATGCGCGATTAATTAAGTGAGCAAAACCGATCTGATCAGGATGATAAGCAACAAGATAACTGTACTGGGTTAGATTAGGGCTTGGATACGGCTGCCTAGCCTGCAGGTACAGGCACAGCATGGAATGGCGTAGCAGAAGACTTGGTCAGCCGGCCAGAGAATTAATGCGGTGTGGTGTGCCACCATGCGGCGATTCATCAGCTGCCATGGCTGCTACCGGCAGAGCACGAGCCGCCTATCCAAGTACACCCGGCGCGTTCCGGGAAATTGCCATCAAATGATAAAACAAATCGAGGTAGTCCTTCCTTCAGTACGAAGCATTTACGCATATGGGCGATTAAGCATTTTCTTTTCCCCATGATTTCTTTACAAAGGCTGTCAACAAATAAAGTCCATATATAAACTCTCGACGTGAGTATATATTTAAAATCTTAAAATTTTAACTTGTCAATTCCAATTTCCAGCTGACATTCATAATGTTTATAATTGGACCTATAGTGAATTTTGAGCGAACCATTTCATAGTCCGTGGAACTAGGTGTGAATTCAAACAAAAGTTTAGGATCTCGGATGTGTATTATTACGTTTTCTCTGAGCATTAAAAAAGATAAAATAGGTATTTTGGTCTCTCGACTTTATCACGAGGGTTAAATTCTTACGTCAACTTTCAAATTGATCAATATAGTTACTTAGCTTTCGTTTTAAGCTCAAACCCATCTTTATGCTGATATTATACTCCATAATAACATGAGATAAATGTAAAAAGTTCTTTTTATATTACCTTGGCTCCTTTCTCCCCCTCCTCAAAGTGCTTTTTTCTCTATAGATAAAGAAGCAATGTCAGGAGCTTTAGTACCACTTTAGAAGGAGGTGGACAACCCGATTGCTTGGAGTTGCTATGTGTGTCAAGTGTAATGCTTGACGGCTACCTCTATCGTCCATATTTAAGCTAGCATAGTGCCTGCAGTCGCGGTACCATTACCAGATATATTATTTGGGTCTCCGGACAGCGAATTCAAGTGGCTTCCGTCTTAGCTTCAATGCATGATAGTCCCTTGTCTCCGATCCTAAGCAAGCCGCCGGATCGGACGTTCTTAAGGAAACGTTTTTGTTGTGCGATCGAACGAGGGTGACCAGTACCGGAACGTACGAGGTGATACCGAGAGCTAGCATTAGTAGTAGCAGCTAGTATCTTAATGCGTATTAAGTCGGTCGGTTAGAGCAGCAGCGTGCTCTCCCTTTCCAGCTTGAATGATCTAATGTTGCTGTGCTTGTGCTCATCGTCCTGCATGCATCAGAAAAACTCACTCGCCGATGATAACTTTAGTTTCCAGCGACGCTAGGTTTTGTACGAATGCACACTGAGCAAACATGAGGTTAGTTTAGTAATTACTCCAGTAGAGAATCATTAGTCTAAGCCAAGTGCCAACTGATCGATTAATTTCGTGCTGGGAAAGTCATGACCTAATTTATTACTCTACTCCGAACTGGAGGATGCGCGAGCCGAAAACTTGGAAACTGGGGAGCTAGGGTTCACACGGCACCAGGAGGTACTGCGGCGACGACGGACACGCCGACACGGACTGGAGTCAATCTGAAATCAACCCCTCTTCGTACTGCAGCCAGGGACAGGTCCGTCCGTCATGTGATTATGGGCGGCTCAGTTAACCTCTGTTACGTGTCTCTGTCAGAGCAATGGAGACGACGAGGACGGCTATATATGAAGGCTGCTGGATTCTGCTGAGACGCGATGTGATCGTCCACCATGGGTCGATTTGAGAGCTCCGGCCGATGGATGGAGATCGGAGACGAGATGGGTCTTCTTGAAGTCCATGCCGCAGCAGCAACGTAAGAATTCAAGACCGCCGTACCGTCCTCATGGGCGCCTCAGCATTTGGCAGATAGATTTCGGCTGGTTCAATAGTATTCTGTGAGAGAAAATGAGTCAAAAAAAACTAAAAGAAACCGAAAACAGACGAGCCGAACTATCAAGGGGTAAGGATTTCAGGGTGGTGCTATGCATTGACACGCACTGGTTCTGCATGGACGGTCAGGATGCAACTCTGGTGGGTGCCGTGAACCTAGACCCGGCGTGAGAGAGACGATAAACACAGGAAGGGTGTAGTGGCTAGCTGGAGGGGTTGATCGATCCCATGATCAACAAGGTCACCACGGCATGAAGAGGGAGCGTGGCATGGCAAGCTGATGGCTGGAAACCACGAGCCCATGCGTGACGCACGCGGTGATGCTGGGGGTAGGTGGTGCACAACCGCATGCCTGCATCATTGCGTACCGAGAGCCCTGCCGGCTGCCGAGTCCCCTGGACACGTACGGCATGCAGCTAGCAGTCACCGCGCGCTGCGCTGCGTCTGCTGATCCGCACGCATGCCGTCCTTGACAAGCGGCGGCGGCGTCAGTCGTCACTCATGGCCCATCCCATCTAGTGCCGACCTTTTTTAAAAAAAAAATGCACGAGCGCTGCTTTGTCATTTAAGAAGGAAGAAACAGATACAAAATCTTAGTAGTACGATATTACATAAAACGAGAGACCCTCAAACTTAAAGACTGAAAAACGATACATAAAGCAATTAAGGAGGCTCTGGCCCTCTACAGGTCAATTTTCTAGTGTTGACATCGCTCTTGATCTCTTGCATAACTTCTGCTGGTGTTTTTTGAAGTTGATCAAACACCCTCCTGTTCCTTTCCTTCCAAATGTTCCAAACACAAGACATCATCATTGCCGCTTTGGTCCTTCTTATCTTAGATGGTAAATGGGCAAGTTCTTTCTGCCACCATTCTATGATCTGCAGGCCATCATCCGGTGCTCGTACTAGTTGCTGAGTCCATAATGCCATTTTATCCCAAATAATCTTTGCAAAGGAGCGGTGAAGTATCAGATGTGTTGTTGTTTCCTGCTCTTGGTTGCAAAGAGGGCACACTGGATTGCATGGCCACTGCCTAGCCATCAGTTTATCTGTTGTTAGAATCTTGCATTGCACTAGTAGCCACGCAAAAAATTTATGCTTGCCTTCAGCTTCTGCTTTCCATATTGAGTTGCCAGTGAAATGACTATAAGATCCCATGAACTGAGCATTATATGCTGACTTGGCTGTGTATACTCCATCAGCTGTCCACCTCCATGCAACCCTGTCCGGCTCATTTGTTAACTGCACTGCCTGAACCGAGTCCCAAAGTTTTACAAAATCTGCCATCTGATCAACAGTCTCCATTCTCCAGAGTTCTCTTACCCAATTCTGATCTACCAGTTCTTCTTTGACTATTCGGTTTTTCCTCCAAGCTAGCTTGAAAAGCTCAGGAAAAAGGTCCATTGGTGCCAGGCCCTTCAACCAGGTAGATTGCCAGAAACTAGCTTTTGCTCCATCTCCAAGTGTGACTACAGTGCTAGCTCTAAAAAGTTGACGATCTACAACAGTTACGGGTGGTTCAATCCCCACCCACGGCCTGTCAGGGGATACCCACTCATACTAGAGCCATCTCAATCTTAGAGCTCTGCTGAACAGATCAAGATCAAGAATACCCAGTCCTCCAAAACGTTTTGGCTTCATTGTTTTTGCCCAAGCCACAAGGCAATGCCCTCCATTAGCATCTGCACTCCCTTTCCAAAGAAAACTCCTTCTTAGCTTATCAATTTTCTCACTGCCCACTTCTGCAGCCTGAACACAGTCAAGAAGTAGGTTGGTATTGTTGTCATTACTGAGTTGACAAGCCTAAGCCGTCCTGCTTTATTTAACAATCTCCCCTTCCAAGCTGCCAATCTTTTTCTCACTTTGTCTATCAATGGTTGTATGTCCACTCTTCTGACTTGTTTCACATGCAAAGGTAAACCCAGATATGTACAAGGGAAAGTTTTGACTGGACACTGGAAATGCTCCATGATGTGTTGTAGATCCAGGCCTTCACATTTGACCGGGTACACTACACTTTTTTCAGTATTTGTGACAAGTCCGGAAGCACTAGCAAAAGCACACAGAATATTCTTCACCACTTCTACTTCCTCATTAGCAGGATTGAGGAAGATAGCTGCATCATCAGCAAAGAGACTAATTCTCAACTTGGCTTTCCTGTTACAGATTGGCGTTAGCTGCCCTAGCTCTGTTGCCTTGTTTAACATAAGCTGTAAAGATTCCATAGGCAAAATGAAGAGCATTGGGGAGAGAGGATCTCCCTGTCTCAGCCCAGTTCTATGTTTGAACCATTTCCCCCTTGTTCCATTTAAGAGCACTTAGGATGCTGATCTTGCTAACAGTGTTGCTATCCATGTTCTTCATTTGTGGCCAAACCCAAATTGCTCCATCACTTCTTGCAAATAGTCCCACCTAACCGTGTCAAAAGCTTTAGCAATGTCCAGTTTCCAAAACAAAGTTGGTTTGCCACTCTTATGCAACTCCCTGATCAGATTTTGTGTATAGAGGAAATTATCTTGTATACTTCTCTTTCTGATAAATGCACTTTGTGCTCTAGAGACCATCCCATCTAGTTCAGATGATAACCTAGAAGCTAGCAGCTTGGATATGAGCTTGGAAATACTGTATGACAGACTGATTGGCCTGTAATCCTCAATTGTAGTTGCATCTTCCTTTTTTGACAATAAAACAATGCGTGCATTATTCAGTAGGTTAAAATGCTGATCATGGCTGTAGAAGAAAAAAATTTATTGCTGCTAGCAAATTCCCTTTGATGTATTCCCAACTAGCTTTGTAGATAGCTCCAATAAATCCATCTGGCCCTCGTGCCTTGTCAGAGGCAATGCCTTGCACATCTGTTGTTAATTCTTCCTCTGTAAATTCAGCTTCTAGATGTTGTAAATCCTGCCTGGGTAGTTGAATTTGTTCCCAGTCCACTGTTATTTCTCTTTGAAGTTGCATTCCTAACCTGTGACTGAAATGTTGAAGCACACAATTTGCTTTCTCCTCATGAGTATGCAAGATGCCATCTTGATTTTGTAACTGTCTGATGAAGTTTTTCCTCCTTCTACCATTTACATGAAGGTAGAAAAGTTTGCTGCTTGCTTCTTCAACTCGAAATGTGTGAGCCTGGACTGTTGCTTTGCTCTAAGTTTTTCCACTGCCGTCATGCCTAAAAACCGCACCTTCAAATCCCTCCTCAGTCTGATCTCTTGGCTACTTAGCTGACGGTGTTCCTGCACCACATCCAAAATTCCTATTAATTGTCTTGCAGCTCTCATCAGTAGTTTGTTGTTCCCAGTTTTGTACTTTGCCCACCTCTTTAGTGCTTTTGCAGATCTTGCTAGCTTGATATGCAACTTGAGAAAGGGATTATGCACATTCACTGACCGGTTCCGTGCTTGCTGCACCACGTCATGGTACCCTGGTAGCCTTGGCCAAAAAGATTCAAACCTAAACCCTCTGTAGATGCTCACTGTCGAAGCTCCAACTAGCAGTAATGGGCTGTGGTCAGAAACCAGTGATGTAAGCGCTTGAAGTTCTGAGTTTGGTAGCATTAGATCCCATTCCACCGAGCAGAAAGCCCTGTCAATTCTTGTCTGTGTGACATTATTGGACCGTGTGTACTTCCTTCCTTTTAAACTCAACTCCTTCACTTCTAGATGGTTCGCAGTGTTCCTGAATTCACCCATGAGTCTTCTATTGAGATTATCATTACTCTTATCCTCTGCTTGCAGAATAAGATTGAAGTCCCCGATCAAAAGCCAATTGTCGCTGACCACATGTTTGATATCCCTCAGTTCACGCAGAAACTCAATTTTTTCTCTATCTCCCTGCGGGCCATACACAATATTTATCCACCAAGAAGCCAAGCATTGTGTGGAGACAACACATACTGACACTATATGATCTCTGTGTTCTGCATGACTTGTGTTATAGTAATCTTCATCTACCGCCACCAAAGCCCCTCCCCTTGTGCCTTGAGCTGGTAGATAGGCAAAATATTTGCTGAATCTTTCCCCTAATGTCTCACTGATGTCTGCAGCACAGATACTTTCCAGCTTAGTCTCCTGTAGAGTTGCAATGGTACACCTCTTGTCTTGGACCAAGTCCTTGACCACCTTCCTCCTTGCCTTATTATTCAAACCCCGCACGTTCCAATTCAGAATCAAGCACTTTTGTTCACTCATGATGGAAACAGCAAGAGTTCCTTACACATAATCCCACATGAACCCACGTTCCTAACAACGGCCACAGAACAAACTCCCAGAGCCAAACAAGGAAACGGCTCCCACAAACACAAACGCACACAGATAGAAATAAACACACTCCCTCAGACATGGACACAGGAACACACACCCCAACACAGAGCGGGCAGGCCCATCTCGTGCCGACCTGGCCGGCCGTTCCCTGGATAATCCGGTGACACACGCGTCCGTGCCCCAGATTTCCCGGAGCCGGCCACTACGAGCCAGAAACTAGCTAGCTAGCTGCAGCAGGAGGTCCCCAGCCGGCAGCTCGATCGGTTTCGACAGCGTACGTGATCACGCCGAACATGTCCTGCACATGGCGCCGCGAGGGAGCGGATGCCAAGCAGAGCACACGATCTGACACGCGCGTACGGTGTCCGTTTATCAGAAAGACTTTCTGGGGATCCCGGCGTTACTCCGATCCCCCCGGCGGGACGAGGTCGGCGACGGCGAAGCCCACGGCCGCGCGCGTATGGGCGCATCGCCGTGCCCCCCGTACCGTCCGAGGAGGGGGACGCGCGGAGCCACGTCGCGGTCGGCTCGTACCCGCGTCGCGCGCCATGACGCTGCGGCTCGCTGGCCATGCTCAGCTCCCCGCCGCCACGGGGCCGGGGCCGGGGCCGGGCGCGATCCGTCTCCTGAACGGGGACGAACCAGAGTGACCATGATGCGAGTGCGACGGCTCACGGCTCCATGGCGCCCATGATCCGGCTGGGCCAGCGGCCGTCGCTGAGGCCCACCAGCAGCGTCGATTTCCCCGCTGACAAATGGGGCCTGGTGGATATTGTAGTGTCAGTCGTTTGACGAGCTAGCGAACGGGCCGAGACCCATTCCAGAGGGGCATGGGCTGCCATAATAATAAATCTGAAGCGACAGTAAGCAACAGTAGGAAAAAATCAACTACTTGTTAGTAGAAGAGAATTTGCTTGGACGCTTCTGGAATGTGGACAGCACTACGCCGTGTACAACACGTCGTACGCGACGCCCCGTCGTTGCTCTCGTCCTAGCCGGATAGGAGTACATACTTGTCCTCCAGCCTCCATTTTTTTCTGTACAGCTTCCGGGCGCATCGACGCGTGTACTTGGCCGGTAATATATTTGATGCGATCAGCATTGTGCTCTCTCTATCACGCACAGGATTTTTGGGTCCAATCTGTTGCGCTAACCATTAATGCTTGACCCAATAAGTCAACTAATCCAGGTCGGTTCTGATCACTCTTTTTTCTAAAATGAAAAAGAAATAAAAAAAAGAAAACAATGATTTGCTTCACTTGTAGTAGATTACAATTGGATGCCACTAAAAGAGGATGCTAACAAAATGCTTATCCGTAAGCACTGAAATTCAAGTTCTATAGAGAACAGAACATAAGCGAGGACAGATCGACGATAATTTCTGGGCTCACACTGTGCCTCCTCAACAACAGGAACAACCAGCTTAGTTGAGCCCACATCAAGCACCCAAACGTCAATTGATCTAGGCTGGCAACGACTTAGATGATTTGATACAGAAGGATAGGTCAAGGTGATGAAGGAATGTGAGTACCCGACATGATCTCCATTGATACGGCGAGCTCGATCTAGTCGGGCCCATGACAGATCTGGCCCAAGTCATCAGACTGAACCAGCATTCGACAGATCAGTAGCTCTTCAGGTTGGTATATATATTGATATATACTTCTTTCAAAATTGCTAACTAGCTGCTGGGCGATGCAAATGATATGTTCTTCTTTTTTATACTATATACAGAAGAGCATATGATAGATGCTCCTGTTCTGACGCGCCACCTGGCCATTCCATGTTCCTGTTGTGCGTGGATCATGGAGTAGATAACGTGTAGTTCTGGAAATTCCGCACACAAAGTCGTCTTCAGGTGTTAAACTCCATTCATGAATCCACAATTGATAGTCATTTATACATTGTATAAACCCTTTAAAACTATATAATCTGCAGAACAAATTGAGGAGCGTCAGCCAATTCTAGAAGTTTTGTGGCAGATGGAGGTTAGAAGAAGCCAAGTTGAAGACTGCAATCAGCTGGCGATACGATTCAATTTCATCAGGCCAAACAGATCGTCTGAAACTAGCTTTTAGAGTTGTAGGCTCAGGTGACACCATAGCTTTTAATTGGGTTTGCAACTTGATATAGATTCAGGAAATGACTAGCCAACAAACTGACTAATTAATACTAAGTGGTAGTATTTCAGTACCAGTACTATCATTTGTCACAGTTTTTGCTTTGGTTGCCGCCACAAGACGAATCAAGACAGCAACACCTCATGGGGTCAAACACAGAGTGTATTGAACTAATGAGTGGATCATGAATGCTTCGAGGGAAGTTGCAGATAGTAGTTTTGATTTTTTTTTTTTGAAGTGCAGATAGTTGTTTAGTGTAACTACAGGTTCAGAGAGGGTTGCCAGCAGTAACTGACGGCTTCCCTTCCTACGTACGCGTGTATCCAGAGGGCATATCTCGTCAGGTAACAAGTGCTTCTTGTGCTTGTTCAAAATAAATATTTCTCTCTCTTCTCCTGTCGTTGGACCAAGAACAAGCGATGTCAAAATCGAGCTATGCTTTTTCGAGGCTGAACTTTGCTAAGGAATGAACAGAGCGTCCCTTTTCAGACAAGAACAACGCATAATCTGAAAGAAAACTGCCAACCAGGCACAGCAAAAGCATATGAAGCATAGTGGGAATTCAAACTGGACCTGAAGAAAATGTGGCAAATCCCATAAGTAGCTAGACGATAAGCTCATGATGAATACTAAAAAAACAGTACTATTGCTTGACCATCGAGAACAGGCCTAATCACTGTGAAAGTGATGAGTATTGAGTACGAAGGTCTTGGTGGACCTGTGTGGCTGTGTCCCTTGCCGCCATTCTCCCAGATCTGATACTGACAGTGACAGGAAGGATGTTGCCATGTAAACAGATGAGGGAATGACGCTCAGCCCGTGATAACTGCAATTGCTGTACCTTTTCTTCTCAATTGAAGATATATACTGGAAACCTAGCACAAATGCACTCATCTGGATATTCAGCACAGGCGTTCAAATCCTGATTACAGCACTGGTGCATGAGTATCAACCAATTCTAGAAGTTCTGTGGGCCAGAAGAAGTGAAAGTTGAGCACTGTGTTATATCTGGCAAAAGAACCTAATTTCAGCTAGCAGACATGTCTGAATCTAGTTTGAGATCTGTAGGCACAGATGGCAGGGGTTTTAATTGGGTCAGCTGCAGGCGTGGCTCCAGGAACTGTCAAACAAACTTTTTTGGAAAAAAAACGTCACATCAAATGTTTATACACATGCATAAAGTATTAAATATGAGTAAAAAGAAAAACCAATTGCACAGATATGTTGTAAATCACGAGACGAATCTAATGAGCCTACTTGCAACAGTGATGCCACAATAACCCTCCGCTAATCATTGATTAATTAGGCTCATTAGATTCGTCTCGCGATTTACAATCCATCCGTGCAAAAAAATTTATAAATAGATTTTATTTAATAATCCTAAAAGCAATATTCCGTTTCAAACATTTTTGGCAAAATGATCTAAACATAAGTTTAGCAATCGGTGAAAGTACTCTTGTTATTGTACTAGCACTGGCAGTGAAGAAAACGTACGTGGCTGCTGCCATGATGAGCTCGGCAATAAGTTGAGGACGACAATGCACGGAAGCACTACTACTGTTGCTTCGCCATACAAGAACAGCCCTAATTACTCTCGAGAGGGATGAGTATCTGGTACAAAGATCGACGTTGCCTTCTCTCTGAGCAATGACACTGATATCTAAACAGCAAATCAGAGAGTCAATGATATCAGCTTGAATCGAAAAACTGATGCCCTGCAATTTGCTGTGCGTCTTGTGTTCACACGAAGCTGCTCTAGTGCCACTCGGGCATACGATAAGCCAAGAAAACTAGTTTGGATATTTGGAGCAGAGCTTTGCCAAATTGGGTTAAGGGAGGTGTCGCAGGCCTTGTACCCATCACCATCAGTCACCAGGTTCAGAGATGAGAGATGCAAGAGCCAATTGCAAAGGCCCAAAGAGGCTGAACATTGGTGCGATGTAAAAATGGGACAGGATGGGTCGGGAACTTACTTTTGCCCTGTGTTTGTAAAGGGGAAACAGTTACAGTGCAACCTCAACCTGTAGGTAGCGATGTTGCTTGAACTAAAAAAAGAAGTGTAAAAAGAAAACGAAAAAGTTGTATGTCAAGAATGGGATTCGAACCCATGCCCTTTCGGACCAGTACCTGAAACTGGCGCCTTAGACCAACTCGGCCATCTTGACTTGATGTCATCGGTCAGAATAAATACTTTATCTAGGATACTGTCGTGTGCAATAACGACGTTATGGTGCGAGGTAGAAGTGGAACGGCGACTCTATGCGCTGTTTCCTTCATGGCGATCTCAGCATCCACAGTGCAAGTATTCAACCGTGGATTAGTCCTGCGTCAAATATACTTTAGCAGGCCGGCATTTCCCCAAGTTGTCGCTGTCTGAACCTTATCGATCAAACCTATAGTATTTATTTTAGCACTGAATACTGATATATTTAATTAAGTAATCAAGTGTCACTTGATATAATTTCTTTTAGACCTAAGCGTTAGTTGATAATCTTTCTCTATACACAAAGCGCCAATCTCGGTTGCTGCTTCGTCCTCCTGATCCAGGCCCGTTCTTCTGCCCAATAAGAGCCGTCTGATCTGCCTAAGCAGCCAGGTATATGTATATAGATTAATTTGCACAAAAAGTCGCCATAACTATACTCATTTTCGCAGTGCTCAGATCCATTGTTCCTTCAACCACCTGGCGTGGCCGAGGAAGCAACAAGCAAGCAGACCAAGTACAACCATGAACACACATGTTCACACATGGCCTAAAAATTCCCTAAACCGAGAAGACATTGCAGCCAAACTCGTAGCGGATTGGGCTAGCGGCTAGCCTCTGCCCGGTATTCTTCTACCACATGGACTCACGTTGTTTCTGCGAAAGCCCAACCCAGTTGGCATATTCGCATTGGACCAGATCCAACCGCACAATAGGATCCACAACGCACAATGCTAATTATCGGCGCTTAGTTATTGTTATTATTATTTTAGAATTTTGAGAAAAAGCGCTTGGTTATTATTGGTTAATTTTGTGTAGACATGTTGGCATGTCGTTCTTGCAACGTTGTATATAAAGCATTAGTGCCTTGGACCGGCTCTCTGCAGCTATTGAGCTACGCAACACCACAGTACAGTTGCAGGAAATTCACCAGTTGGCAAGGATGAAGCCTGCGATCGCCGTCGTACTGCTGTGTTCTCTCCTCGCCGTCTCGTCCGCGGCGGAGAAGTTCGATTTCTTCTACCTTGTTCAACAGGTGATGAACGAGCCATCCATCCATCCATCCATCCATCCATGAAGACCGATCAATAGCTAGATAGGAGTACTTTCTTGTCGCTACATATTTCTGAACGCGCATTGCGTGCACCGCCGCCGGATCTCTAACGACGCGCGCGTTCGGCTGTGCGTGCAGTGGCCGGGCTCGTTCTGCGACACGCGGCAGGGCTGCTGCTTCCCGGACACGGGCAAGCCGCCGGCGGACTTCGGTATCCACGGGATGTGGCCCAACTACGCCAAGTGCGGGCGGGGCCGCCAGGAGGAGCTCGCCACCGGCTTGCTCGAAGAGGACGCCGTCGCCTTCCTCTCCGGCGTGGGGCGGCGGGGCAAGTGCTGGCCCGAGTACTGCGACGACGGCAACGCGCTGAGCCCGTGGGAGATCCGGGACATGGTGGCGTCCCTGGACCGGAGCTGGCCGACGCTGTCGTGCAAGAGCGGGCGCAGCTTCGAGTTCTGGAGCTACGAGTGGAAGAAGCACGGCACCTGCTCCAACCTGGAGCAGCACGAGTACTTCGCGCGCGCGCTCGCGCTCAAGGCGCGGTACAACCTCACCGCCATCCTCGCCGGCGCCGGGATCGTGCCGTCGGACACCGCGACCTACTCGCTGAGCAGCGTGAGGGAGGCCATCGCGCGGGGGACCGGGGCCACGGCGAACCTCGAGTGCAACCGCGACGCCGACGGCAACGCGCAGCTGTTCCAGGTGTACCAGTGCGTGGACCGGGAGGGGAAGAAGCTCATCGACTGCCCGCTGTCCATGCCCACCAAGTGCTCCCGCGACAAGGTCAAGCTGCCGGTCTTCTGATTGTTGTTTGTTAAAACGGCCGGTCGGCGGCATCGTGTGTGTGCGTGGGTTGTTTGAAAGCGGATTCGAATAATGTGTTTAACTTCATGACGATCGGGGATCTCATTGCATTCCGGTTAACTAAAAATATTGTGAGGAAATCAGTTGTATTTAACCGATCAAATGTAAGTCCTTGACAATAATTTCGTACACCAAAGTTTCAGTTGATAATGCCAAATAAAACTGCGCTCATTTTTGCATTTCGATCGTGGCCTGCGGACACATTGTCCCTTCTCGTACCTGGCGTGGCCAATGAAGCAACCGGATCAACTAACATGAGCACCACACGTCCATACACGACGCAGGGATGATTCCTGATTCTGAGAAAACAATGACACGGATCGAACTCGTAACTGATCGGATCAAGCCTGCTCGTCCTGCAGGCTGTTACCGCATGAACGTGAGCTTTAATTTGGCGTCCTCATCAGGGAAGGGGAGGCCACGGTCACCGCGGTACGGTGGAACGGGCCGATGGCCACCGCGCAACACAACGTGGAGTGGAGCGCCTCGACGCGCTCGCGCCGGGCGCACGGCCGCCGGAAGATTGCCCGTGCTCCCGAGCCCCTCGCCGAGGCACCACAGCAAGCCGCGAGATTCGATTGGATCTAAGCAGTCGGATAAGGGTTCACACGAGGCATACAGGGGTCTTCAGTTGACAGTTGCCAAATAAAAACTCTACGCATTTATTTTCCAAGAGTTTGAGAACCTTTATATTTATGTAATATCAAGTCTGTAAGAACCTGCATGCTTCTTCTCTCTTAAATGACATAGCCGTCTCCCGCAATCTTTTCGAAAAAAAAAACTCTACGCATTTGTGCCTCATCTCATGGCATGCTCATCAGATCCATTGTCCGCTGACCTAGCTACCTGGCGTGGCCAATGAATGGAGCAACCGGATCAGGTAAAATGAGCACCACGTCCACACACGATGCCGCCACGGCATAATAAGATTCCCAATTGCGAGAAAACAATGGCACCTGCAAATGGATCGTAATTATTGATTGGATTAGGCCTAACCATTTTCCACACGCATGAACTCACTCTACACGCTATCTCCGCGCGCGCGCGGAGCCTGATGATCCCCAGCATATGCCATCACAGTAGTAATATATTATTGGGTGTATTATATAATAATTGTAAAGATTAAAACTATCTAGACAGTACATGTTGCCAAGTTGCTCCGCCTGTGTCAACGCTTAGAACTTACACAAGTAGTCGTCGCTCGCATCGATCGCGCTGCATCAGCTACGCACCCACCGAGATTAGTGGAGCAAACCGCCGAGATCGAGCGGCAAGGATCGATATGATGAAGCTCGCGGGCGCCTGCGGGCTCGTGCTTTCTTCTCTCCTCGCCGTCTCGTCGACGGCGGAGCAGTTTGATTTCTTCTACTTCGTGCAACAGGTGATCTTGATGACTTGATCTTCGATCACTAGCTAGGCAGAGATGTGCTTCTTAATCCTGTTGCTGGCACATGTTTTTTTCTTCTTCTTCTTCTGAACAACTAACTCGTTGCACGAACACGCGCAGTGGCCGGGGTCCTTCTGCGACACGTGGAGGGGGTGCTGCTTCCCGGACACCGGCAAGCCGGCGGCGGACTTCGGCATCCACGGGCTGTGGCCCAACTACGCCCAGTGCCATGGCGGCGACGACGACGCTGCCTTCTTCTCCATCGTGGGGCGGCGGGGCAGGTGCTGGCCGGAGTACTGCCAGGAGGACGGCAACGCGCTGAGCCCGTGGGAGATCCGGGACCTTGTGGCGTCCCTGGCCCGGAACTGGCCGACGCTGTCGTGCAGGAGCGGGGACAGCTTCGAGTTCTGGAGCTACGAGTGGAAGAAGCACGGCACCTGCTCCAACCTCCGGCCGCACGACTACTTCGCGCGCGCGCTCGCGCTCAAGGCGGCGCGCAACCTCACCGCCATCCTCGCCGGCGCCGGCATCGTGCCGTCGGACACCGAGACGTACCCCCTGAGCAGCGTCAGCGACGCCATCGCCGCGGCGACCGGGGCCACGGCGAACCTGCAGTGCAACCGTGACAAGGACGGCCAGACGCAGCTGTACCAGGTGTTCCAGTGCGTCGACCGGGAGGCGAAGAAACTCATCGACTGCCCGCTGCACATGCGCAGCAGGTGCTCCGGCGACAGGGTCAAGCTGCCCCTCTTCTGATCGCGTCTCTCACGAACGATGGTGGCCCGGAGGCCGGCGACAGGGCGGCCATGGCGCGGCGGCATCTGATCGGCATTTGTGTTGTTGTGCCATTCTTCCAGCTTGATTTCTTAACCTGTACTGCTCGTCTGCTCTTGATCATGTGAATAAGAGAAGTCAGTATCTCTCACGCCGATTCGATTTGATTTTCTGAGAAAAGCTGCGCCCTAGAAATTGTTTGCTTGTTAGAGCAAAGAATGCGAAATACAGTAGGCTGTGCGCGCTACCAGACGCAACCACGCACATGTCGAGCCATGGCGATACATTGACCTACGACGGGCATCTTTTAACATCCACAGCTAAGCGTCTTGCCGCCCATTTTTCTCGAATACGCAGAAGAGCTGCGCATCATTATATTAAGAAGATGAAAAAAATTCGAATACAATCCGCGGAGCCAGAGCTCTCGCGGCAAACAAGCCACTCGACGAGTGCAAGAAAAGAAAAAAGAAAGAAGCGCCCTCAGGGGCCAACCCACCACGGACTACTCGCGCTCGAGGCAAGCGTCTTGCCGTCCATGACCTCCTTTTAGATTGTAGATGCGTGCCGATCAAACAGATGAGCGCTGCATTCTTTCCAGAGACTCCAGATGACCGGCGTGAAGAGCGTGTCCAGCCCCATTGATTTTTTTTCTGAGTCTCAAGTCTGTTTGAACGATTTTTTCCTTAATCTTTTGGATACACACAGGCGTACACGGGCAGTGGAATTACGTCTACACCACCACGGCTCCCTCGCTGTCCTCCTGCTTGCTCTTGCCGCCGTCGCCTGCGCGGCAGCCGATTTCGATTTCTTCTACCTTGTCCAGCAGTTAAAAGTCGCCGGCATCAATGGCCTCGCGTCCTTTGCTACTGTGCACCGATCAATTGTTCTTTGCTTTGCACAGTGGCCCGGCTCTTACTGCGACACCGAGGCCGGCTGCTGCTTCCCGGGCGACGGGAAGCCGCCGGCGGACTTCGGCATCCACGGCCTCTGGCCAAACTACGCCGCGTGCCGCCCCGACGCGGCGACCCCGAACAGGACCAGCTGCTGGCCGGACTTCTGCAACGCCACGGACACTCTCAACACGTCGCTGGTAAGTGTGTCAGAATGGGCATCACTTAAATTGGCTGAAGGCTCAGCATCAGTGATGGCAACGCGACCGTCCAATGCGCAGATCACGGACATGGAGGCCGACCTGCGCCGGAGCTGGGGCACGCTGTCGTGCAAGAGCAAGGACGCCACGGACTTCTGGAGCCACGAGTGGAGCCGCCACGGCACCTGCTCCGGCATGGGCCAGCACGCCTACTTCCGGGCCGCCCTCGACCTCACCGGCGCCCTCCTCGACGCCGGGATCGTGCCGTCGGATGAGGCGGAGTACTGCCTGGGCCGCGGCGACGGGCGGCGCGGCGCCGATGGTGGAGTGCAACCGGAGCGCGCGCAACGAGACGCAGCTGTACCAGGTGTACGTGTGCGTGGACCCCCACGGCCGGAGCCTCGTCAACTGCCCGCCGCCGGCGCAGCGTGGCTGCACCGACATGGTCAAGTTCCCACCGTTCTAGCACAATGCATTCGCGCGTTTCAGTCTTTCAGAGGGGAATAGGGCGAATAGCTGAATTGAGCTGCCATTTGCGTTTCTAGGGAATCCAGTTGTTTTCAGCATTTGCATCTCGCAAAGATTCAGAGTTCTTTTCATTGTTCCGTCCAACTCCAACCTTCAGTACAAACTAAAGAATGTTGGGGTCTGCTTTGTTTGGCAGGCTAGATTTCGACAGATTTCGGCTGATTCAATAGTATTCTGTGAGAGAGAATAAACCGAAACAAGCTGAAAGAAGCCGAAAACAGACAAGCCGAACAAAGCGAAAACTACGGCCAATTCTTCAGCAGGTTCAGTTCAACGCTGCCTCCTCCTGCTGCTGCACGTACGCGATGCCCTTGTCGATGCTGGCCTTGAGCTGCGGCTTCAGGGCCTCTAGCGCGCGCGCCTCGTACTCCGAGAGCCCCCTGAGCTCCGATCCCACCACCTCCTCGACCCCTTCCCTCCCGAGCTTCACCCTGGACGCGAAGAACGGGAGCTCCGGCACCACCTGGGACTGCACGTACGCGCACTCGTACACGTCGGCGTCGCCGTCGAGTCCCCGCAGCGACGCCTCCAGGAACCGCGCCGCGGCGTACGCCATGGACAGCGTCTCTGATCCGGCGCCGGCCTTGGCCTCCACCACCTCGGTGCCGGCGTTCTGGATCCTGGCCGTGAGCTCCTCGACCTCCGCGTCCGTGAACGCCGCCTTGGGCCGCGCCTTGGACAGCAGAGGCAGGATGGTGGTCCCCGCGTGGCCGCCCACGACCGGCACGTCGACGTCGGCCAGCGGGAGGCCCTTCGTCGCCGCGACGAACGCGTTGGCGCGGACTACGTCCAGGGTCGTGACGCCGAACAGCTTCCGCGGGTCGTACGCGCCCTTCCGCTTCAGGACCTCCGCGGCGACCGGGACCGTGGAGTTCACCGGGTTGCTGATGATGTGGATCAGCGCGCCCGGCGCGTGGTCCGCCACCGCCTCCACCAGCTCCTTCACGATGCCAGCGTTGACGCTGAACAGGTCGTCCAGCGTCATGCCGGGCTTCCGGGGCACGCCGGCGGGGATGACCACCACGTCCGCGCCGGCCAGGCTGCCGGCGAGCTCTTCTTTCCCAGTGAAGCCGGCGACCTCCACCGGCGTGTTGCAGTGGCTGATATCGGCGGCGACACCGTTGACGTTGGCGATGTCGTAGAGGCGCAGCGCCGAGACGAGCGGGGACATCTTGATCAGCAGCGAGAGCGGCTCCCCGATCCCACCAGCCGCGCCAAGGATGGCCACCTTGTAGCTGCCGGCGCCGGCCCGGGCGACGATGACCCGCTTCGCGGCGCGTAGTCTTGGCAGTCCCCACTTCAGAGTGGCAGAGTGCTGCCAGTGGGAGCTGGAAGCACTGAATTGTTGCGCATTGAAGGCATTGGCCCCACGCCGGAGCTGATGCTTTCTGCAAGGAACTGAAGCGAAGGATAGGGTTGCGGTTGCCGCCGCCACCATTTCTTAGGATCTGCGGAACGGAACAATGCAGAAATATTCTTTTGTTAAGATGCGAAGCTTCAGTGCTAGAATTCAGAAATCTTTTAGTGAGGGAAATTCAAATCGCGGCATGACCAATATTTATGTGGTCCAGCACGTTAGCCGAGCGAGGCCAAATTAGGCCCACACAATGGATAATCGAGGCCCATCTATTTGGCCCAAAATTCATCGTGGACAGTACACCGGCGGCGGCGATGTCGATAACTCAATGTCGGAGCACCGCCGCCGCGCACGCAGTGAGTCGGTGACACAGAGAAGCTCAGGCCGCCGGCAGCCCTGCCCGCTTCATCATTCCCATCCCACCCAGGCACCCAACGCAACGGAGACCAGGGGCAGGCGGTTCCCGATATCTTACTGTCCGTAGGCGACGATCGATCGAGCTCGACGGGCGCCGGCAATTGCCGCCTCCACTCGTGACTCGCGCCACCTCCGCCGCGCGCGCACACCGCACCCGAAAGCTTCGCCTCCGGCCATTTTACACGCGCGAAGAGCAAGCATATGTACACGCGGAACAAGGAACACTGCAAGGAACTAAACAGGAGACGGAGGGAAGAGGCGAGCACCTGACAGGAGAGCACGAGCGGTGAAGACGGAACCAGCGGCCAGCGGGTGCTGCCCGTGGGCCGTGGCGAGCGGGAGGGAGAAGGCCACCACACAGCCGAGTGGTGTGAAGTCTCGTCTGTTTTGGCGATCTCGCGGGAACGGATAATACTTGTGGCTGTGGATTATTCCTAGCAGATATTTTGAGCTAAAACGCGTGGGGGGAGCTCACTATCTCCTGATCTCCTACACTTCGATTAGCAATGTGCCAACAGCAGCAGCGCTCGTGCTGTCGAGGTCCAAACAATACAACGGCATGAATCTTATCTTAGAGCAGTAGCATGTTCACTTGTTCAGAGCTGTTCCAGGAAGTGAAATAGTTTGATTATTGGGAATCAGAAGGTAGGCTCTTTTTTTGAAAAAGGGTACATCCATCTTTCTTGCTTTTTTTTCCCCTTTTCTTCAAGAAGAACGTGACTTGAAAGCAGAGACGGCATTTTCATGAAGGGAGGAGTCAAGTCACCAACCATCAGCATCAGAGGATTAAGGACTCGTTCATTTCCTTCAGATAGTATTGGCGAGTCAAATATCCCCATCAGCGTCTGAATATGCATCAGAGGATTGATGAGTCGTCGATGGAGGATACAGGTGGAACATGCCCACTCCACATCAGGTTCGCAAAATGAATGCACTTGACCTTTTGGTTTAGTTCATGGGTGGAGTACACACATTCTTTCTCAAAATGGATGCAGGTGACCTTTTGTTACCTCCATAGACGTCATCATCATAAGAAAGTAGTGTTCTCTTCAGGAAGGCACATAATTCACATAAGTGGTGCTTTCTCTGTCAAAAAATTATAAGGCGTGGTTTGGATTGCTCGGTAACAACGAAATCATAACAGTAGGAAAGTATTTTTAAATGTCAATCTCGTGATATTATTTTCGTTAAACAAAATTTATATTAATTTACATTAGGTGATGATAATTATTTACCAAATATTATGAGATTTCAATCTTGAATTGGTGCACCTTATATATGTCTTACTACTAGTGTTTTAGGATGGTGGGAGTATGAAAAACACTTGAGAGAGACGATCAGGCCTACTGAGGCGACCAAAATAAGAGTATACACCCTTTCCCTCTTTCTTGACTCCCCATTTTTCTCCTGGATCTTCAAACAGCCTCATAGCAAAAGATTCTCAAGCAAGGAGTCCATTTCTTTCTCTGATGCATGTTCCCATCTTGTGAATTTTTCTAACAATTGTTTCTTCCTAATGGATGCTACCGTGATGACGCCCCCTGTCATTGACCAAAGGGCGTTTATTATATTGCAATTAAGAGAACGTTCATGTTCCAAACCGACGTGTCATACGCTGATACACTGACAGAAAGCAAGGAATCAAACGCAAAAGTTTTTTTCTTAATTGAAGTATTCATCTCCAAATTCGAAGTACCTAACTGCCACTTCACCATTGACACGGCAGGGCAGGCAGGTAGCATCAGCCTGCAGCCTGCTCATCCTTTTTGAGCCTCAGGGCTCAGAGTTCAGACAAAAGTAGGCAAAGACAGGTGTTCATTTATGAATTCAAACAAATCGGGTTTGCTTGCATATATTTATCCAAATCGTCCAAGGAGGCCAGCTAACGCTTCTCGAAGATAGGCATCCCTCACAAGAACTCCTCCATGGCGTCTGGTCTCCCCGTACATATAGAAATGGCAGATCCCTACCGCATCTGTCATCATGCCACTCCAATCATTGACTTGATATGAGCAATTCATGAACAAAAAGGGTTGCCACAAAATGAGTCCTTTCCTTCATATCATGATTATTGTAGGGTCCGTGATATTGGGCATTTATAAAAATCCATACGAAAAGAACTACTATTAGTACATTTTCTTAGCAAAGACGTATAGTATTGGTGTTCCTTTTCCTAGAGTGCTCTATCTCAAATGAGGCTCACGCTCAGGACCTCGAGTGAATGTGAGCATACTCGGTCGTATGAAAAATTGGAATTATGAATGTGGCATATTTGGATTTAAGGTTGTTTATTAAAAGGGAGAAATGGCAAGTTGCCTTGGCCGTGGACCCAGCCACCCAGGCGTTTTTTTTTTGAAAGGTGACCCAAGCGGGTTTACAAGGCACCCCCGATGAGATCTGCAAAAGGCTGCTGGGGTTCCTAGAGGCCAGATGCCATGACGAGAAGATGCTCATCGGATCTTTCCACGGCACGCTGCAAATTACTCCAGCCAGTCGCAAGCCAAGCTACCGGCTACGGCAAAGAAGTGCTAGATACCCAAGGTACGTGCACCCAGAAGCTCACCTCACCGACCTTACCACTCGTCACGTCACATGGGTCAAGATTTTGCTCTTGTACTGGCTAACTGCTTATTGCTGTGTACAGGCAAACTAGGCGAAATAAACAACTACGGGAACACCATGTGCGAGAGCAGTGCACGGTCGTCTAGATCTGTCAATGATCCGGTTTGGAAGTCAGAGCTTCATCTAAAGTACGGATACAAAAGCTACTACAGGATGAGGTTGATATCTACCTTCCAAATTCAAATGGGATCCCCATCTTCTTACAGTTGCGCTACTACTTCTGTTTGCATAAATAATATAATTCTTGGTAACAACCCATCTGATTACGTCGTAGGCAGCAAATTGCTCAACCTTTCTTTATGGAAATAATTGTCTTAATGATCTGGAGTATCTGGATTACTCGAAATAATCTTATCTTCAATAATGAAGCAATCACAGTGGATGGGGCCAAGAGCTTTTTCAGAAACAAGTTTGCCATGATTATCCATAGAGCAAAACCGAAGTACCTTCCCAGGAATCAAACAATGGCTAGAAAACATCTTGTAATTTGTTTTCTCTATTTTCTTTTTTTTCGTTATACCTTCTAGTTGTTCTTGTAAAACTCTTCTTGACTTTTACTTATTAATATATAACCAGTAGGGTTCACACCCCTCCTATTCAATAAAAAAAAATTATGACATGTCTTTCATGTCACTCTCTTATCTCTTCATCCTATCTTAAATGTTTTGTCGTTATTTATGCTAAATACAATCGTATCGGATTAGCTAGCACGGAAGCATCGTACAAATTCGCTATTGCAATAAAATAGTAATCATTATCACTTATTTAATCCTAATTTCAACCAAGTACACGCCTTCCCTCCTAAAAAAAAAGGTACAGGCCATCCACCAATCCAACACGTCAAAACGCAACTAAAGCAACAGAAAACGAGTATAAACAGTGGCGTGGGCTTAAGAAAAGCCCCCACTGGCATTGGCGGGCGCATCGCGCAGTCGCCCTCCGCTCCCCGCCCCGCCCCTCCTCCCCACGGTCAGCGGCTGCAACCACCACGCCACCCCAATGGAGGCTGGGGAAATCGGCGGCGCCCTCCTCTTCCTCCTCGCCGCCGCCGCGGCCGTCGCGGCCGCCGTCTCCGTCGGCGCGGTCGACTTCAGCCGCCCGCTCGCCGGTACACTCATTGCTCCCTCCCCTTCCCCTCCCCACCTCTCTCACTCGAACGCCGCGCTACAGCTCACGTGATTTGACTTGTCCGCTCCGCTCGCTGGTTGGGTGCTCTCTTCCCCTGCTTTGCTTCCGCAGCGGGCGCGCCGCTCGGGTTCCAGCAGGCCGTGTCCTGGCTCATCGGCGTCCTCGACGGCACGTCCTCCGCGGCGGCGGACGTGTACGGGGCGTGGGTGGCTGTGCGGGCCGGGGTGATTGCGCCGGTGCTGCAGGTGGCGGTGTGGGCGTGCATGGTGATGTCCGTGATGCTGGTGGTGGAGGCCGTGTACAACAGCGTGGTCAGCCTCGGCGTCAAGGCCATCGGGTGGCGGCCCGAGTGGAGGTTCAAGTGGGAGCCCCTCGACGGCGCCGACGAGGAGAAGGGGAGAGCCCACTACCCCTTGGTCCTGGTCCAGATACCCATGTACAATGAGCTGGAGGTGAGAAGAGTCCAGCACAGAAAAAAGTTGCTAAAATCGGAATTATTAACCATTCATCGATTGATTATTCGGCGAATTGTTTCGGCTCTTGTTGCTTTGTGAGATTAAATATTAATCCTCATGTGCTGCGTTTTCTGTGCGTGGGATGGGCGT
The DNA here is from genome assembly GCA_032594955.1 of Panicum miliaceum. Taxonomy (NCBI): domain Eukaryota; kingdom Viridiplantae; phylum Streptophyta; class Magnoliopsida; order Poales; family Poaceae; genus Panicum; species Panicum miliaceum. The sequence goes on along the minus strand of CM064057.1, from coordinate 2,856,767 downwards.
GTAGGTGTACAAGCTGTCAATAGCGGCCGCATGTGAGCTGCAGTGGCCGAAGGACAGGATAATGGTCCAAGTGCTGGACGATTCCACCGATCCGTTCATCAAGGTAAATTGCCTTTCCTAGTTCCTTGTTTTTTTGCAGAACTGGAGATTATTCCCATGAAACATTTTGTTTGGGAGAAGCTATTCATTTAGCTACCATTAGATCCTATCAGAACAAGTGAGGCATAAATCTCTTGCTGGTAGCAGACACTCAGATTGGACCTGTTGTCGAATTAATACCAAAAGGATGATAAAAGTTTTGACACTGCCATAGCCTCATAGGAGCATGCTGATTATTTGGGCTAGTATCCATTGTGAAGTGGGTAGCTAGTATCAGTGTATAACAGATGCCCCTTGTTTGTGCAAAGTGCTTTTATGAGATTAGTTAGATGAAAGCAACTTCAGCATTTGGCATAAAGAGAACTGGCACTTTGATAAAACCTTTGGCTGTGACAAGTCATCATCCAAATAGGAGAAATGATTAAATTTTTTGATGAGATAAAGGCAGAATGTGCGGAAGAAGACAACTCGAAGGCATAGACGATGCTGAGAGTGAGAGCACAGGTGAATAGTCATCTGGACCATTCACTCACATGGCCACAGCAGGATGGACCCAGCTATCTGGGTTTTGCTGTCCATGTCTGCTAGCAGTATATGTACTGATAATATTCCCACGAAAATAACATCACTAGAGACGAGAAACTATGTGGAATCTAACAATAGCAGCCACTATGGGTATAAAACTAGCAGTATCATTTCAATGAACTCTATCAGCAGCACATAGCTTACCTTTACCCCTTGATTCTTCTGTCACGGAGACCAGAACACCCTGTATGGTATAGCCACATGAGCATAACTACTGCCTCCAGACATTTGACAGCATCACGAGCCCCCTCTCTGTCTCTCTGTCGACTTTTCTTTGTTTATTCTGGGTTCAATAATTGGTGGGCGTATTCTTTTTTTAGAATGGATCTCCTTCAGTTCTCAAAAAGATTTCACCTCATAATTCAGACTTCCTGCTATATTGATGCATATGCAGGACTGCTCTTATAAAAGACCCCTTATTCTCATCTATTTCCACGATTAGAAACCAAGATTATGACCCATTTTCATGCAAAAGTCTTGTGATTTTTCATAATGCATCATGTTCATAAAGTTATGACCTGTTTTCATGCAAAAGTCTTGTGATCTTTCATGGCGCATCATGTTCATAAAGTGATGCCCGTTTCAAATAAAAATGTTAGCCAATAAATTATATGATGAAAAGAAACAAAAGATGCCCACCGCATCCCTCTCCAGTAGTAATATGAATTGCTTGATCTATTTGTGTTGATTGAATTGGTTCAGCGAATGTGTTGGTTTAGTGTGATGGAGCACAAGCAGTTGGCAAGCACAACTGCTCAAGGAATCTTAGATAAAGCACGGATGCCCTCCTTAGCAAATAGCAGAAGACCTCTTTTGGCCATCAAATTTATTGATAATCCATCCTACAGAGTGACACCACTACTGCACCCATTAGTGTCTCTTTTTAAATGAACCCATTTGTGTTGACATAGCAGTTAGTCGCAAACCTTTGCCTCACATGTTCAAAAAGCATGCAACTAACCTTGTCTAGCATTTCATAGAAAATGAACCGTCATCACAACGGTTCAACCATCTTGCTGTCATTGATGTTGATGGGTGTAGAACTGTAGATACTCTAGAAGATTACTGGGTCTAAGAAAAAAGATATATGATGGCTGGGTTATTTCTTGCTGCAGAATTTGGTGGAGCTTGAATGTGAAAACTGGGCGAACAAAGGTGTCAACATTAAGTATGCCACAAGAACCAGCCGCAAGGGGTTCAAAGCAGGAGCTCTGAAGAAAGGAATGGAATGTGATTATGCAAGGCAAAGTGAATACATAGCCATATTTGATGCTGATTTCCAACCTGAACCGGACTTTCTGCTCCGAACTGTTCCATTCCTTGTGCACAATCCGGAAGTTGCCCTTGTTCAAGCTCGGTGGTCCTTCGGTAAGTACTGTGTTTCCTGTTAGCCCTTGAGTAAACTCTTCCAACTATCACTCTATCACAAAGTGCAAAGGATTGAGCTCTGGGAAATCTTTCCCAGTTCTCATGTTAAACTTGCCAGATATGCTCCCACATTTCAGTATATCACCACAATGTAGTACTTTGTCCATTTTCAGATGTCTTTCTTGTGAGAACTGAGAATTGCACAAATAGTTCTGCTTTGGCCTCGGAAAATAAATATCTCCTTGCACATTCATGACATTAAAATATATCTCCCATATGCTCTAATGGTTCATCACGATGCCAACCGGAATTTAGGCATAGAAATTGTTCAATGATAATCTAACATAAGGAAGAAAACTGCTAGTGTATAAACTTCTCAAGCAATATAATATTTTATTCACTCTGATCGGTCCAATTCTTAATTGACAGAATTTTGCAGTGAATGACACCACAAGCCTGTTAACAAGGGTACAGAAGATGTTTTTCGATTACCACTTCAAAGTTGAACAAGAAGCAGGATCAGCAACATTCGCCTTCTTCAGTTTCAATGGTACACATCTTTAAGACTTCTAAAGAGTACAACTTCCTTGTTTCTTTTGCATTCAACAAGAAATAGAATTTGTAGTCCACCATCATAGTACCCGAGTTCGGAAAGGCGAAAGCAACCCCAGAATTTCAACGTCAAAACCATACAATCTTCTAATGGCATGGCGTGTCTATTCTAGGAACTGCTGGAGTGTGGCGTACAGTAGCCATAAAAGAGGCAGGAGGTTGGAAGGACCGTACTACAGTTGAGGACATGGACTTGGCAGTTCGAGCAACCCTAAAGGGCTGGAAATTTGTATATGTTGGGGACGTCAGAGTGAGTAGATCTAATCATATGATACTGTTGTCAAAAGTAAATCTGTTTGATGTGATCATTTGACTATGCAAAAATGTTGTGTATATAGGTCAAGAGTGAACTGCCATCCACTTACAAGGCCTACTGTCGGCAGCAATTCCGGTGGTCCAGTGGTGGTGCACACTTATTCCGTAAGATGGCAAAGGATGTTTTGGTTGCCAAGGTAAGCTTATCTCCTCCCATGCTAGCAATTTATGCCTTTAGGGAAATAAATCTAAAATATCAATCCCATTTGTTGTCCGCTAGGATGTATCACTCCTCAAGAAGTCCTATATGCTCTATAGCTTCTTCTTGGTGCGGAGAGTTATAGCGCCAACCGCTGCCTGTATTCTCTACAATATCATACTCCCCGTCTCAGTCACAATCCCGGAGCTGTATTTACCAGTCTGGGGTGTCGCCTATATTCCCACGGTGCTTACCATAGTAACAGCCATTAGACATCCAAAGTAAGTTTCTATTTAAACTGTGCCGTAAGTTCTAAAACTATGTTGCCCATCTGTTCTTTCACCAGAATTAAACCTAATGTACTTCAATTTGTCTCTGCAGAAATCTTCACATAATGCCATTTTGGATTTTGTTTGAGAGTGTGATGACAGTACGTCGCATGAGAGCAGCACTGACGGGACTGCTGGAATTAGAAGGTTTCAACCAGTGGGTTGTGACCAAGAAGGTGGGGAATGATCTTGAGGACAGTGAAGTTCCTTTGCTTCAGAAAACCCGGAAAAGGTTAAGGGAGAGGTAAAAACTCTCAGCTAAGATTTTCTGGATCAATAATTTATGCTAGCAGAAAGTACACCTTATACATTATCTGATACTGTGTTTCCCTTGCAGAGTTAATTTCCCTGAGATTGGATTTTCGGTGTTCGTCTTCCTATGTGCATCATACAACTTCGCGTTCCATGGGACAAGAAGCTACTACATATATCTATATCTCCAGGGATTAGCATTTTTATTGCTAGGGCTCAATTTCACTGGAACTTGTTCCTGCTGCCAATGACAAGTGACAATGGCAAAATTGTATGAATCGCTGCTTTATAATCATTTTCTGGGTATAAGTCCATCAGGTTACAATTCAAATGGTTTAGATCTTAGATGCATAGAAAGATGCTGTTATTCCGTGTGGTCACGACGGTTTTCACCGGTGATGTTCTTTCCTTATAAACTAATGCAGAATGCCCTATCATGTAATCCAATGCCATCTCACAATTAGAAAAAATGGGAATGTGAGTTCTCTTTCTCTAGCACGTACTCATCATGTTCTTTACGCAAGCAGTATTGCATGGTATATGCAATATGCTGTCACGCCCTCATCAGGCCGATATAGCAGTATCCAACATTGGAAAATCATTAAAGAAAATTTAGGCGAATTGCACATACTACATCACGAGTTACATAACAGCATCATATTCAGGATCAAAAAGAATAATATCACCTCTGAAAAAATTGACTAAATACACACACAGGATGATAGTGGCACTGAAGTTGGGAATGTATGCAGTTTATGGTCTGTCACAAAATGACTAACCTATGCATTCTTGGTTATATCAGAAGGAGCATTTCATTGAAATGCAACCCTCGAACCCTTTTGACAGGGCATCCTCAACATTACAAGGCGAGTTCTGAAGGCAGCCCCTTGGGTTGTGCAAATTCGTATCCTCGCGGTAGTCTGAGGAACTATCACAGAAATGGGTACCTTTGTGGGATTCCCCCACTCCATAACTAGTGCCATCACTTTCCTTAAGTCGCTTTATTGGTGTAAGATGGACAGAGCGTGTGAAACTATCCGAAAGTTCCACATCCTCCTCATTGGACCTAAAGTGAGGAGGACATTTCCTCTTTGATCCAGGTAGAAGATCCAGTCCTGTAATACCAGATTCAGAACGGAGTGATAATGTGAATCTGGCTAAAATAACTACTAGTAAACATAATATTACATCAAAGTAATACCTTTAAATGTACTGGAAATGGTACATTGTGATTCCATAGCACTGCTGCAGTCGGTGGAGTGATAAATTCTGCATTTTACAAGTAGAGACACATAAGTCAGTGCACAACTAGGACAGCAGTATTCTCTCGTACAATAAGACCATTATTACTGAGTAGGATATAGCCACTAAGGTACTTAAACATCTCAACAAATGCTGATGGAGACCATTGTATACTTCCATTATCGATTTAAGCATTACTGACTTAGACAGCACCGCAATTATAATGTTTTATGTTCACACAACACCAGGAATAAAGTCAATAAACTGAACTGCAATAGAACACAAGCATATTGCAGCAGCAAACCTGTGCATTTGCTCCACGAAATCATCAATCAGAACAGGCCAAGCACCTGAAAATAGACAGGCAACAGGAAGTGAGAAATCATCTTGATCATTGTGGAGTTAGTCTATGAAGGTAGCTCTGCAGAATGCAGATATAGAATAAAATCAAAGAGCAAGTCATATAGAAATAATTTGTACCTCGTGGGTCATAACCTTCCAGGTCCTCATTAACACACCTGCTGAAAGCTAGCAGCTGCTGCCAGGTATCCTCAGATATATTGTGACGTTGGTACTTCTGAAAAAGAAATTTCATAGTTTCAGCTAAGAGAAATGCAACAAAGTATAGTGTGGTTGCAACAGAGTGGATGGAAGAGATAAGCTAGTTCCCCTTTCTGAAGAGGAAAGAGAAAATATTCAAGAGTTGCAGGACAAAACGAGTAAATAAATTATAGAGCACGCTAAACATTCTCATGTGAAGTGTATATCAACAAATCATGGGAACTGGGGGTCACACTGATACTTTACCAGTTTCTTGTGGTAATTGTTTACTGAGGATTCAAGGTTTGAACTTAGCAAAACCGTACTCCCTCCATACCAATTTATAGGTTGTTTTGGTTTTTCTAGATACATAGTTTTTGCTATGTATCTAGACATAACGTATATCTAAACGCATAGCAAAAGCTATGTATCTAGAAAAGCCAAAAAACGACCTATGATTTGAAACGGAGGGAGTACTACACTACTTCACCTTTCCAATATTTCTTCGCAATGCAAGATGCATGCTAGCAAAAAGAACTACACATTTTTGTAGTAAACGCTAACTAAACTATGCATCTTGCCACACAAATTTAGGTTTTACAAGCCAGAATAGACCAACTGGAAAAACATCTGATATATGTTCATCAATATTCTAACATATCTCATCATGTATCAAACGATTACATCAGAAGCAAGTCAACACTTGAACTGAAGTGGGCTAATAAAGTTCACTGGACTAAAGTGAAGTAGGTATCTTTGTGCATATATGATAGTCTTAGTAAAGAACTTGTTGGTACAATGGGAACTATGGCATATCTATTACAACTTTGCTTTTACTACTCTCTGGATAACTGGATAAGAATGGAGCATACTACTGAAATACACGACAGACGATCATTAAAAAAACAAATACCACAACCACACATGTTTGAGGTGAATTATGAAAAATTTGTATCATGGCCGAGCAGACAAAGTTCTATACCTCAACAAAATTACACCATCGATCAAGCAACCGGAACCTTCCATTCAGAACAATCTTCCATGCTGCTACAGCTCTCTGAATGGCTATACTAAGGAAAAGGGGGCATTCCAGATTAGTGTTCTATGGGTATAAGTAAGTATACCAGTAGTGTCCACAGATATCCCTGAGAATAAAGGATCTTACTGATACTCTTTTGACCCTTTTCACGATAGATGAAGAAGACAAAGTCATAGAAGCAACTGAATAGGCCTGTATCCTCCTAAAAGAGAAAGATCTCAATTAACATAAGGTACTGAAGAAGGCTCCCAATAAAAAATAAGGCAGTAAAGACCTACAAAAATTCTTAATCTTGGAAATCATCACTCACCAAATCAATAAATGGCATCAGATTTGGGACATCTGCAAATATCGCATCTCTGCACGAATCAATCACATGAAGGGTTAACATTGGATGAAGTAAAATAGAACCGAACATGATACAGAAAAGAATCATACATTATCATGGTATGGGAGGTTATGCAGGTTTATGTGACCTGGGCTAGTTAAGGATGTGCATGTTTGTCCTGCCCAGGATATGCGAGCCACAAGCAATGGAAAGCGCCATCAAACGTGATACAAGCATGTTTGTTTTTATTTGAAATATTTACTTTCAAATGAAAACAGTTACACGTCAACGTGCCGGTAATATTAGCACAGGAAAATAAGCTTCAAAATACTATATATTTATAGCAAAAGAGACACATGTACAAACAGCTATATATGTTGTTCAATTAACATTTTAATCTTAGTCAAAGTACACCTCTACCAGATTATAGATAGAAAGTAATAAGGGACGATCAAGGTTTCATCTTTCAACTCTGCGTATATAGACAAGAAGGGAAAAGGCGTGCTTTGTCTTGTAAAATTTCATTTCATCATGGCACAGAAGATGACAAAACACCGCATCAGTTTCTTTTTTTAAAGAAAAAAGTACATTGCCCTACAAAAGTGCTCAAGACAGCTAACCTCATTCCTTCGATTCCATCTATAGCTTGTGAAAGCTCAATCAATCCTTGTCTTGCCTTTGCATTCGTACCTCCTGACACAATACCTAGCGAAACAAATGCCAAAAGAACCAATCAGTTGATATAGTGCACCAATAAACACAATATAGCTGACAATTTCAACCCAAGAACAATTCACAGCATATGAAACATTGCCTTAATCCCGGAGAAAAATTTATGCAATATGGACGAAGCTTAGCTCTAACTCCTGAGAAAAGTTTGCCTACCGTAGGTGCCAAAGACGGGAACACGGACGATATGATAAAAATGCACAAGAATTATCAAACATATAACCTCGAAGTATAAATTGTGGCAAAGAACAGCACATCATTTTCCACAAATCATTTCTTCAGAATCTACCTTGCTACCAACACGCACACGATTAAGTGCTTAAGCACTTCTTAGAACACCCAGGAAGGCAAGAACCACTAAGGATGACCTAGTTTTCGTCAATAAGTCAGACAATTGACCAAGGAACAACCTAAGGTCGCCTCTTTAGTACACAAACCACCCGCTTCGCATAATTCACGACTCAAACACCACCAGGTTCGTCGAAATTCGCAGAAAGAAAGAAAAGGCCGCCCAAAGAATCAAAAAAGCTAACCACTAAACCCACCTAAACAGCTAAACCCGCAGGCTGCTACCGAAGGGAACCCACCGGAACCCTATACCTACGAATCGACCTAAGCACCCGCGAGAAAGAAATTCGACGGCGGGGAGCTCACCGTAGTACTTGGCGAAGGCCTCGGCGGCGGCCGGGCACGCGGCCGCCGCGGCCACGAAGCCTTCAGATCCCATGGGCCAGGCCGCGGATCCGAGCCCGGGAACCGTAGGCCCCAAGCCTCGCCGCCGGCGGGGCAACAACCACCAGTCCACCACCTCCCTCCGATCTCACGTGCGAGCCGACACGAACGCGAGCGCGAGAAGCCGAAGCAAGAGGTGGGAGAGGGAGATGAGAGGGAGAGAGGCGTCGAGTTCAGGTGGGGGCCAGGGTGTGTCAGGCATGTGCGGGTGTGAACGGCGTCATACGACGCCGTGACGGTTCGCCGATACGGCCGGATGATTCATCTGGGGCGTCCACGTCTGGCTGAACGGCTGAGATTAAACAAGGGGTCGTGAGCTGGGTCCACAAGTCAGTATCTAATCCAATTGAAAAATCCTTTGACTTGTGTTGTGTCGCTGTCACTGGGCTTAGAAGCGTGCTATACTCCGAGATATATAATTAACAGGATATTTTTGGGCTCAATTCTAGTTTGCTTTTATACCATGGGCCTGCGAGAACAAGCCTAGGCCCAGACTCGTTCCGTTTGAATCATTCCACCTAAACGGGCCAAAACTTCTGCGCGCAGAAAGCCAGAAACGGCCCATCGGTAACGGATATCTATGCGTGGGACCCGCACGTCGGCTACCCCATACCGTTTCTCTCCTCCCGTTCTCTGCAGACCTTCCAGCGGAGTGTAGAACAGTACAAGAAGCTGTGGATCGCGGTCACCCGCGTGGACCCCGCAGTCAGCGACCCAGCAGCCGACGAAAATATCTGGCTCTGGAAGGTTCCGGAACCACCTGCACATGCTCTTTACCGAGCCCAACGGGCCCGCTATCTTGACAGCTCTCCAGAATTCCAACACGGATGCGGAGGCGTCCAACCGCCAAACGGGCCCCGCCTGGTTTAGGGCCCACAGCGCAGAGGCACGAGCGCCAATTCGGGAATCCTCCAGAACCTTCACCGCACTGCCTCCCCCGATCATATATACCCGCCAATTCAAGCCACCGAAAAATCACACCAAAAAAACAACAAAAAAAACTAGTCAGATTCTTTCAATTCTTTCGAGGCTCCAACTCTCTCTCGTGCTCGATCGCCTCCTCCTCCCATGGCCTCGGCGAACGACGGCGACCGCGCGGCGGCGGGCATCCTGCGGCTGTTGCTGGGGTTGGCGGGCGCGCCCTCGGCAGCATTGCCGCGTGGCGTCGGCAGCGGCGGCCCCGGCCTGGTGGTAGTGCAGCACTTCATCCTGGACGGCGACGGGGACCTGTTCTCGGGCGGGGTCGGCGGCGGTGTGCCGCCGGCGTCGAAGGCCGCCATCGCCGCGCTGAAGGAGGTGAAGGCCGGGGAGGTCGAGGGTGGGGGCCCGCTGGGCGACTGCGCGATCTGCCTGGACGGCGTGGAGGACGCCGGGAAGGAGATGCCGTGCGGGCACCGCTTCCACGGGGAGTGCCTGGAGCGCTGGCTGGGCGTGCACGGCAACTGCCCCACCTGCCGCCACGAGCTGCCGCCGGCGAAGGAGGAGGACAGCGCGGCGGCGGAGGGCGGCGAGGAGAGGCGCAGGCCGAGGGCCGCGGTCGTGGTGAGCTACATGGTGCTCGGAGGCCAGCGGGAGGAGGCGCAGGCGCAGCAGCAGCCGGAGCCGGAGAGAGAGGAGCCGTGGACCATTAGGATAGAGGACGTGGATTAGGATTAGGAGGTATAGAATTAGGCCTCTAGTCTCTTCCAATTGGTTTACGGATTGGTTTTGAGGTGGAGGTGGTTTTGTACATACTGGTGGAAGGAGATGTGGGAAAATGGTGAATATTGCGTTATGTCAAAGACAATGTACACGGATCGGAGGTTCAAATTCATGGATCAATGTTACTCGTTTTTCGAAAGAAGAGCAGTTTTGCAAAATTCATCCGAATTCACTCGTTTTTCTATCGGTTTTGCTCTCTGTTGTGTTCTGTTGCTCTATTGCGTCTATGAAAGGCAACGGGGCTATCCCGCCGGGGAACAAGCGAACGCGTGCTATTCTTCCTACATCTGTCTCGTACTCTCATCTCATAAGAAGAAAAGTTTTCCTACCCAGACCTAGAGCGGGCGGCGGCGGCGAGGAAAATCTTTACCGTTCCCCCTTTCGTTCCGTGGGAGATTGAGAAGCCGAACGAGGTAGAATCCCACCAGATCCTGGCACATGAAGGCGAGGACAAGCAGGTCCTGGCACGTATAGCTAGTGACGACGCGTTTTGGGATGGTTTGGAGGCGTCTTGGAGTAAGATGGATCTGGCGGCGGCATCGCAGAAGGCGGCGGCGGCGGCCTGGTCGGAGGATGATGAGGAGGACTACGACGACCCGGACCGTGAGGCTCTCCGATTTCGCAAACATTGGAACTACGTGTGGTCCAGACATTACGGTTCCTTCGAGGATACCAGTGAGTTCTCGAATATATCTTGCATCTACTGTATCTATCTATACCCTAATTAGGTTGACTTTTTCTCGCGATAGATGTAGTTATTATTTAACAACAGTACTTTTGATGTCTGATGGTTCTCTGATTATAGATAACATAGGATCAGATAGCTGAAATAATCTGATCATAACTCGTACCTGCACATGCTGAGTATTGTTGTTATCTTGTTATCATTACTGCTTTTATTGAACTCGATCTTAAACTAATTGTAAAATCTCCTACTACGTGCAGCTCCTATCCCCCCTGTGCGCTTTACCGACGAGCCTCCGGTTGAAAGACTCAAACCCTGCCATACTCTACAGATCTTTTCAGCCAAGGTTGCAGGAATAGGAGGCGGCTTCCAGTTCCAGTGGCCTCTCGACGTGTTCGGTCTGGTTGCCATACGCGACTCAGTTGATCGAAATCGGAATATTATCTTCCAGCGCTCAAGGGATGAGTGCCAAACCATCACTGGGGAGGTTCGTAGTAAATCTTTTCATTTTCATTCAATGTTTTGGTTGCATAGCTGCACTTCTGCCTAATGCATCATGCACCAACTTCCAGCAACTGCCTGCACTCGGTATATCATTCTTTCAGTACCAAGCAACTGTGCGATTAGTTAATTACTATGCCATTTAACCTGTAGGCCCACAGGGTTAACATCATCGATGAAGCTTATAGATGATAGCCTGTTATATCAGGTTTCATTGCGTTAAGGAAGTTCATATAGCTTTTGTCTGTGAGTTATATTATGCCTGTTATATCAGGTTCCACCAGCTAAATATTGATTCAACACACTGACTGCCTCATCATATTGGTACAAGGAGCAGATGTGTTCCAGGTTATTGGCATCCCTAAGGAAGTTAGATGGGAACTCAAGGCTTGAAGGCCCTTTACATAATCCCCACAAACACATAGAAGACCTCCTGACTCCATTTTCTCCTTCTATCTCTGTTAAACTATTGACGGGAAATTGACTCCAACTGTACCCTTGGGAACTCAAGTTACATGATCCCCGCAGCACATAGGTCTCTTGACTTCATTTTCTCGTTCTATATCTGTTAAAATATGATCCCCCCACCCCCCATCTCTCGGCCTGAAAACTTTTCACGCTTTGTTTGCAAGGCTTTATCGGGAATCTGCATAAGACACATTTAATTGAGTTATATTATGATTGTTTGCGCAGAACAAATATCATGTCATTGTTGTCAACAGTGGATTAAGCTAGCATTTTTATCTTACATTTGATAGTATATATGCACCGTACATTTTCAGTGCTGAATGTTTCTTTCCTTTCCTTGCACTTAGGGTCACATTTTTATTTAATTGTTGCATGCAGGATCCATATTTAGAGCTCACAGGTCCTACCCGTGCTGTGCTGTTGTGGGATCCTGTGGACATCGAGGTTTATCTAAAAGTAAAGGGCCCTTCTGAACTCGAGGATAAAACCTTATGCTTTCTTGCTAAGGAAATACTATGCCAAACTAGGGTAAATTCATGCTTGCTCCATCGAACTTGGACTAGCAAGTTTAGCACACTGGAGTTTACACTTGGGCATATTAATTCCTCTGTCGAGGCCACAATATTTGTTCGAGTTGTTGATGGCTCGTGGCCAGATGGTTTTCACGTCCAGTTTGCTGCCTGTATGGTCAGTAGTGATTTTGATGATAAAGTGCCTGCTATTGCTGGTAGCACCAGTGTTGATGACAAGAAAATTGTCCTGCTTAGTTTTGGAGATGAGAAAGTGCCTGCCATGGTTGATGGTGTGATTGAGCTTTCTCGTCGTGTTGTTTCTGTTGAAACTACAAGCAAACTGAAAGTTTCTGTCAATGCATGGCAAGATGATAACAATGTTGTGGAAGCTTGGGCGGAATTTAGTGCTAAGGAAACAGGTAGAAGCTTTGGTACGCTTGACATTGGGTTTTGTAAAATGGAAGTTATTGTGGCCTGGTCACTGGTGACGAGATATCCGGAACTTCGGTGTTTCTGATCTGAAATGGTATTTCAATAAGTATCAAAATGGTGGAGCATTAGCTATTGTATCTGAAGTGGTATTTATGTATTGTAGGTGTTACGTTTGAAGTGGTACTTATGTATTTCAATAAGTTCAGAGCTGAGTGTAGCACATCGCACTGCTCGCTACACACCATATTGATTCCCTAGGGCTAACCATATGATCTTCTGGTCGGAGAAGAATGATGTCCTGCAATTAAATTGCAAGTTCCTACATAGATTCAGTAACAGAAAAGGTACAAAAATAAGAGGTTGAAAATAGCAATCCATACTTGAGAATGTTCTAGAATAATTTGGAAATAGTAAAGGCCGGGGAGGTGGAGGGCGGGGGCCCGCTGGGCGACTGCGCGATCTGCCTGGACAGCGTGGAGGACGCCGGGAAGGAGATGCCATGCGGGCACCGCTTCCACGGGGAGTGCCTGGAGCGCTGGCTGGGCGTGCACGGCAACTGCCCCGCCTGCCGCCGGCGAAGGAGGAGGACAATAACGCGGCGGCGGAGGGCGGCGAGGAGAGGCGCAGGCCGAGGACCGCGGTCGTGGTGAGCTACATGGTGCTCGGAGGCCAGGGGGAGGAGGCGCGGCGCAGCAGCAGGAGCAACCGGAGAGGGAGGAGCCGTGGACCATTAGGATAGAGGACGTGGATTAGGATTAGGCCTCTAATCTCTTCCAATTGGTTTACTGATTGGTTTTGAGGTGGAGGTGGTTTTGTACATAGTACTGGTGGAGGGAGATGTGTGGGAAAATTGTGAATATTTTCGTTATGCCAAAGGCGATCTACACGGAGGTTCAATTTCATGGATCAATGTTACTCGTTTTTCGAAAGAAGGGCAGTTGTTTTGCAAAATTCATGCGAATTCACTCGTTTTTCTATCGGTTTTGCTCTCTGTTGTGTTTTGTTGCTCTATTGCGTCTATGAACCCGTCCGGTACGTCAAGCGGTGGTCGTGCCGGTTCTCCGAGCTCCAGACTCGACGCGTGGGCGCGGCGGATGCGAGCCTCCCGCCACGTCCCTCCCACCTCCCCGGCCACGCGCCGGCGCCTGCCGGCCTCGGCGCCTCGCCTTCTTGTTTATATCCCCACGCGCCACCTCGTGTCTCCCCCGCCGTGCCATGCGCGCGCTGCTCCTCTTCCACCAGCTCCCAAGATCACCACACCTTCGTCCAGCTAGTAGAGGAGCCGCCGCCACAAGGGCGCTCGCTTTCTTCGCGGCTCGGCCTTTGGGTAGTAGAGCGAGGGCGAGGCCGTCGTCGCCACCGCCGCAGCAGCAGGGGTCCCAGCCGGGGAAGGAGCACGCCATGGACCCCCGCCCGGAGGCCATCGTCCAGAACTACAAGTCGGCGGAGAAGCTCAAGGGCAAGGTGGCGCTGGTGACCGGCGGCGACTCCGGCATCGGGCGCGCGGTGTGCCTGTGCTTCGCGCTGGAGGGCGCGACGGTGTGGCCTTCACCTACGTGAAGGGCCACGAGGACCGGGACGCCAAGGAGACCCTGCAAGCGCTGCGCGGCATCCGGTCCCGCACGGGCGCCCGCGACCCGATGGCGGTGCCCGCCGATCTGGGCTACGAGGAGAACTGCCGCCGCGTGGTGGAGGAGGTCGCCGGCGCCTACGGCGGCCGCATCGACGTACTGGTGAACAACGCCGCCGAGCAGTACGAGCGGCCGTCGCTCACGGAGGTCACGGAGGCGGACCTGGACCGCTTCTTCCGCACCAACATCTTCTTCTACTTCCTGGTGATCAAGCACGCGGTGCGGCACATGGCGGAGGGCGGCAGCATCATCAACTCGTCGTCGGTGAACGCGTACAAGGGGAACAAGACGCTGCTGGACTACACGGCCACCAAGGGCGCCATCGTGGCGTTCACGCGCGCGCTGGCGCTGCAGCTGGCGGAGAAGGGCATCCGCGTCAACGGCGTCGCGCCGGGGCCCGTGCGGACGCCGCCCATCCCGGCGTCGTTCGGGGAGGAGAAGGTCGGGCAGTTCGGGTCCGAGGTGCCTATGAAGCGCGCTGGTCAAACCGCCGAGGTCGCGCCCAGCTACGTCTGCCTCAGCAGCTCCTGTAAGGCTGTACCGTCAGCTGGATTAATTCTTGAGACAATGCATCAGTTATTCATGCCCAACCCTGCCTGTTTCTTTTTCCCCGTCCTCTCCCACCTTTTTGGTTTGCCACCACCTAATGAACGACAGAAATCGCATCGCAGTGAATAGTGAGTACCTACTTGGATATTTGCTGCACCACATGAATACTGATGCCAGGAGCTTACTGCATGCTTGGATACAGCATGTGCATCGGCACAAAGATTTCATCGCTGAATGAACCAACCAATCGATCAAATCCAAGTAATTCAGGTATACGCCAAACCAACAGTACAAGGTCAAAGACAGAAGCATCCACCGCTTGACATAGCATTATCCACCACTAGATATAGCACTACATTTTCCGAATCGCTTACCCAAGTTCAATCAGAGTCTACAATTATCAGGTCCAACATCATGGCGTCGAATTACTATAAGATTAAACCAACTTTGTCCGTGGCATATTTGTCTAGTAACTCAAATCTATGAACAGCAACGGGGCTCAGGTATATTTGCAGGCTCACAGTTGTACTACGAACCCAGGCTCAGCTATGTTTCCGCCGGCCTGTAACCAGCTTTGCTCGAACTCCTCAGGAGTCATTCCCACGGAAGAAGGATCTAGCTTCAGTGTTAGCAGCTCACCGTTGACACCAACAAGACATCCAAATGTGGTCTTTTGATGATTTCTACTACACCAATC
This sequence comes from Panicum miliaceum, assembly GCA_032594955.1. Taxonomy (NCBI): domain Eukaryota; kingdom Viridiplantae; phylum Streptophyta; class Magnoliopsida; order Poales; family Poaceae; genus Panicum; species Panicum miliaceum. Next base: position 2,841,282 of record CM064057.1, on the reverse strand, counting down.
AGGCAATGGCTTGGTCAAAACTAAGCTTCCACCTTCTTCTTCGCGCTCTCGCGTCTCTCGCTCCTCTTGCACGATCTTTGAAAACTGTCCCCACTTTCTGATTAGAGACCAATGATCCTTGGTCAATGAATATGGTTGTGAGTTGTACTGAATGCGGTGATAATTCTCGACCAATATGCTTCTCAACCTTCGGGTCTCGCAGAAAATAATCATAGCATTCCAAGCAGCTCTTTGTACATCTTGAGTCACGCGTCCATGCTCGCCGTTATCCATCTCAAATCTGGCCAGTGTGTAGAGCATAGCTTCAAAAACTACCTCTCCGCCTGGGCGCCTGTAGTATTATAAAAAACCGTCAAATGCTATTGTAAAGATTCCCGACAAATATTTTCAGAGTTAGCCATAAGAAGTGCGACTAGAAATAGAAATGCTACTGTAAACACATGAAAAGGAATCAGTTAATTATACAATAAGAAACTTACATGTAAGTGAGAGAGAAAGGTTGGGGTAATGTGGTCTCCCACTTACATGTAAGTGAGAGAGAGAAAGGTTGGGATAATGTGGTCTCTCACTTGTATGTGGTCTTCACCCGTCATTGCCTACCTCTTATCTTCTCTCTTTCCCTCCCTTCTCCATAGTGGCCTCCTCACAGCTCTTCCCCTATGTCGTGGCGCCGTCCATCTCCCTACTACTCACAAGGTGGCACGTCGCGGACCGAACCAGGTTCGCGCTAGTCCGGCGCCTTTATGTTCCCCAGCACCCCCTTCCTCCGAAGCCACCCTATGCTCCTACTCGGCCAAGCCAAGGCCCTCACCCGCCAGCCAAAATCTGGGCGTTCCCCACCACCTCCACCCGATTCTGCTCACCCACAGCCGCTGAGCCGCCCCACCTCCTCGTTCGTGTCCCTGGGCCATTCCCAACCCATTCCGACCGCTCTCTGCCCGAAATCGGCCGAACTTCAGCCATCCAAAGCTCCTCCTCCGTTGGTCGCTCCTTGTCAAGTACCTCCGGCCTCCCTCGACACCCTCCAACGTCCAAAACAGACCTTGGTGAGCAGCTTGAACACCTCCACCCCTTACCCTGCTCGTCTCCGCGCCATCGACGCCGGGAACGACACGACCCGACTGCCGCCACGCACACTGGTCGGCCACACCCGTGATGCCTATCTTATTATAGGCCCCTAAAAAATAATAAAATCTAGTTCTAACCTTTTTCTATTGAAAATGTTACGGAAACTCCTAAAAAGATTCCGACATGCAGCACACATTGTCACATTAGCGAAACCACCTTAAAATTGTCAATGGGGGTAATTTATCCAGTTTTTAGAGTTAAAAGGTTGATCTTAACAATCAATATTATCGACTAAATGAATACTAGGGACAGCAGGAACTTACGCGTTATCATGAGACGAAGAAATTCCAGATGGTCTAGCGTTTAGGAATGTCGGCACAACCATATCTTCAAGCACGAACTACCTCCCCAGCCATCGTCTGTCACCACCTCCAGCCCGAAGTGCCTCGAGTTGCTCAATGGTTAACTTTCCACGTCGAAACGCAGCAGAGTACAGATCATCATCGCGCATCAAGAGGTCAACAATATAGCAGTACTCAAGATTTGGAGGAGCTTCTGAATCCCACAGTCTGATAACGTGGTTGCTGGTCATCTTGGTAGTTGCATTGGCGTAGGGCGTGACAGGAATATTATTCACAAGGAATGGAGAAATGATCCGGTCACGATGCTGTAGAGTGCGCCATGTCTGCCGGAGACCTTGCACTCTACCTCTGATGTCGTGCCATAGGATCGGTATGTCACCCTCATTAAGCTGCAAAGGGCCAGAATAGTTCACCAGTAGTGCCATATCCTGTAATAGAAATGATGTGTCAATTGCGAATCAACTAAAAAATGTACCCGATATGAGAATAAGTAAGGAAGCAGCAAATTCCAAAATGCAAGCATGGTTCACTGTTCAATCATGTACATCTCACTCAAAAATCTATCAAATACCGACCAACACTCATGATTAACTAGAAATGGAGAGGTGGCCGTGGCAAACCGGTCGGGAGGGAGGGTCATTCTCATGAATATCTCAACAGCTTCCCGAGGTGCCATTCTTGAACTAAAGAATTTTATCAGGATAATTTTATTTCCAGTGTTGCGGCCTATGCCCCCTAGATCTTGTAATGAGGTTGCCCACGCTCTAGCAGCGTTGGGAACGGTTCTCCATCCTGTATGGAGCTGGTGGTCAGTGATAACATTGAGCTGTTAAGTTAATGGAAAGCTAAAAAAAAACAAGAGGGCAACGGTGATGCGGGTTCGCTTCTTCTTTTGCTGGGTTGTTGAGGCTGCGCCGCATTGCAGCGTCGCCCTGAAGCTAAGGTGGAGACCAATTGCACGTCGAAGCCTCGCTGATGGCTGGCTACGAACCGCAGCATCCACAGACCGCAGACGCTCCCTCACGGTTTTCCTACTTCGGGGCCTCGCGGATCTGATCTAGGGGCAGGAGGATGCTCTGCGAGGCGACGAATCGCCCGACGGGGCTGCGGCGGCGGATAGTGGTGAGCAGCGGCGGATCAAAGCCCTGGTCCGTGGCTCGTAGCAACCATGATTGACGAAATTGGTCCGTGATTGATGAAACTGGTGAACTAGCTCGCTTCACTACTGCACCCAGCCACCCAATAGTACTGCGGTGGTGGCCGGCGGCGAGTAAAAGCGCTGACGGCGCACTTCTAGCAGGCGCTACAAGCGTCCTAGCCTCCTAGAGGCAAGCAGGGGGAGGGGATGGGTGGGTTCTTACCCGAAAAGCCGGCCGTCAATTTGGTGCCGATCTCATCTCTTCGTGGTTGTCCCGTCCCGCGCTTCAGAGGTGATCACCAAGGAGGACGCGCATGATCGGCTCGCGGCAGCTCACCGGAATGCTCCAGTGGCGGTGAGCTTTTTGGGGTTTTAGAGGGGCTTTCGCGGTGGGCGGGGTAATATGGTCTTTCGCCACGGGTTTGAACGGAACGTGTCCCGTTAGGGTTTATGGCACCGCGCCCGTGGGCAGGTGAACGGAACGGGTGTGGTCGCCTTGGATTCTTCTCACCGCGGCCGGATGGGGTGACGGCGTGACGCCACTGTGTATGACAGTCAGTGCCAGCTGAGCGCCAGTAGAATTTGCTCGTGGGCTGGCAGATCACGCTGGATTGGGCCGGACCGGGAGGAAGAGAAAGGAAAAAGGGCTGGGTGAGGGATTGGCAGTTTGGCACGAGCTGATGAATGGAATTGGAATTTCTCCGTGTATCCCGAAATTCGAACAGGCCGGTTAAAATAAATTCCAGATTCTGTACACAGTTTCATGCAAACTTAAATTCTACTTGATGAACATAGTAAATTATGGTGTGATCCTTGCTGGAAGTTGTGCCAGGTTCTCGCGCGCAGGGTATGCTGGAGCTCTTGGAGCAAGTTAACAATAGAGATAAGTGTTTAGCTATTAGTCAAGGTATAAGAGCTAAGATCTTGTTTTAGTTCCCCGTCAAATTTTTTATGCATCAATCACATTAATTTTTGGACGTATGTATGGTGTATTAAATGTAGTCGAAAAAAATCGCATTACACAAATGGACTGTAAATCGCGAGACGAATCTAATGAGGCTAATTAGACCTTGATTAAACAATAAATTGCTACAATATTGCTACAATGAACATATACTAATGACAGACTAATTAGGCTCATTAGATTCGTTTCGCGATTTACGGACGGAATCTGCAATTAGTTTTTTAATTAGTCTATGTTTAATACTTCAAATGTGAAAGATTTTATTTCAAAAATTTTACACGTGCAACTAAACAAGGCCCAAGTCAATAAGTATAGTCTATTACTTGTCTACATATTACTACTTTTTTACCATTTATTATTTTCTCTTTTCCATTTACCCTCACATCTCCTCTCATCTAGCTCGACCCACCACTACATAGGAGCCCGTGCTCAGCTTATTTTTTTTTTAAATAATTCCGTGCTCAGTTTGTTGCTTGCATGATAGTCAAGCTATCTTTTCTCTCCTCTTTTCTCCCCTCCACAGTACAGGAGCCCGTGCTCAGCTTAGCTATAAGGCTATTATAAAACTAATATTGTACTTGCTCTTATCGTCTAACCCAATAGTGCGATCACTGTAACGGAACCTATTTTCTAAAGAAAGTTCTACTTTAACCTATGTTCATCCTGACGAAGGCTTGATAAGTTTGGCCGCTTGGTTGAACGTACTTAAAATTCGATGATTTTTTTTATTCTATTAGGACATGAGTTTGGAACTTTGGATCAACTTATTTACCCGTAAATCTATTAATAGGCATCGTAGTAAAGTAGCGCATATCCATCCAAGATATCTCAAAATTTCATAACCGGCATAGTTCTGGTTTGCGTATGTAGTCTCATGTCACCGTGAAACACTGAACGACATTGGTTTTAGTGCACATGATTATCCATTGAAATGTTATATTATGTTATTTTGCTTGGAAAAATATACTTGTGAACTATATATTCATACTTTGCAGCAATAATCTTGTTGTAACGTATCGATTACAGCTATTTTATGACGTCATTTTGTGAGATATTAATATACTGTTTATTAGCTATATACTATATGATGTTGTCGGGCATGGGTTATTAACCTATGGGTATCCATTAACCTAATGGTATGGGTTTGGATAAAATTGTAAACCCGTCATAAGTATAGATTTTAATGCGTTTAGATAATTTTCGTGGGCAGGTTTTGGGATAGTTAAACCTACTGGTTTTATGCCTGTTGGCTGTTGCCATCTCTAGCTGGAATGGTGGGTCTCGCGGTAGAGCCATAGAGGACGCGTTTTCCTCATGGATGGGTAGCGCTTAGCAAGGCAGAATGGAACACGGGCCTTTCTAATCAGCGAGCGCGCGCCAGGAGGGCCGCTAGCGCGCGATCTCCCAACAGCCCGTTTCTGAAAATTTTTCTCCTCCATAAGTTTCTATTTTTGGAAACTTATAGCTTATGCACGTACTTCTAAGTTTTGCATATAAAATATTCCAAAACAACTTCTCATGAATACTTTTCAGCACAACTTTCGTGATACATAAAATTTGTACGAATAACTTCTTCAAATCAACTTCTTAGAAGATATTTTTAATATAACTTTTCACGATATACAACTTTGATGTATAACTTTTTTTCAAAAAAAATATTAGAGGATATCTTTTAGCACAACTCCCAAGATAATATTATCAGGAAGACTTCTCACGCAACTTTTACGCATAAGTTCACTATCCAACGAGGCATATCCAACTAGGCATAAGTTCACTATCCAACTTTTCGTGAAACTTTTTTAGCATAATTTCAATGAAATATTTATCAAATAAAAACTTCGTCTCAGAAGATAACATAATAGAAGGTAAAAATATTGTAAAAGAAAAAAATAACACTTAGTTTAATGGAATTTAAAGGAACACAATGGAAAGGAAAAGAAAAAATGTAACCAATCTTGTGCCCATCACCGTGTGCATGTGCGCTAATGAATTAAATCGCAATAGCTGAGGATAGACTTCAATATATGCCCTCATGTACTCGTATGCAAATTGCCATACGCCCAGACAGCTTGCGTCGCTCGCCAAGAAGCGTACTAACGCGTGCCTGTGGAATTGGATTTGCGATGGAACACCCATCTCGCATGGAACGGGAGATGATGTCTGATAGTGAGGTGGCGGCGTGTACAGGACAGAGCGGACAAACAATGTAAGCATGTTTAGGCCGTACAGTGGCATAATACCATACGTCCTAAAGGTGTGGTGTGTAGGGTGTTAATGAATCATGGCTCTAGTATATTTGCTTTTAGGATCACCTAGGAGTAGAATCAGTGGGGTTTCTTTGCCTTGCTCGGTGTGGAACAAAGAGAGACCGAGAGAAGAAGAGGTGTGTGTGGTCTTACCCTCTCCTGCAGAGGAGCTTGATGAGCCGGCCATCTCGGGTTCGTTGGTGAAGATCTGTGCACGGGCAGCGACGATTGGGGAAGGGTCCCCGGCGTCGTGGACAAAGTCGTGGCGGTGACGGCGCGGTCGCAGGGGCAGCGGCACTTCCCGTCACTGCTGCACGACTCTCAAGATCGGGTTACGGTTTGTCGGTGGGGAACAAACTCGCGGCGAACCTCGTACTGCGAGCCGCTGGCCCCCACCTCTTTATATAGCGCAGTGTGACGGTGCCCGCCAACCATAGTGGGTTGGACGCCCCCGATCAGGGCGAGTCAAGGCCCGGCCCAATCGTTGGACTGGCCGGGTGGAGATCAATCCAACATTCTCCCTCTTGATCTCACCATATACTTCTTAACTTTGTACATCTTTTCACTCTTATCATTCCATCACGGATTAGTGCGTAGAACTGCATCATCGTCACGATCAGTTGCTGATAGAATTAACAACTATAACACACCTTTATATTTTGAAACGAAACTTTTACTTTTCGGACCCTTTATCGTCCAGGGATCATAGGCTTTCCCTTAAACCCATCCGACTATAAGTGTTCTCTGAACACATAGGTGGTAAGCCTTTCGTAAGCGGATTTGCTAGCATATTCTTTATTCTTATGTGCTCGAGACTTATAGTTTTATCCAAGACTTTCTCATTCACAACATAAACCTTTAATTTATTTCAATTGGTTTGGAAGCATTACTTAATCTATTGTTGTGATAGTAGAATACTGCTGGCTCATTGTCACAGTACATCTTGAGTGGTCTCTGAATACAATCTACCATTCTCAATCCGGTGTACAAATTTCTTTAACCACATTGCCTGCCCCGTGGCCTCATAACATGCTATAAACTTAGCATACATCTTGGAGGATGCAATGAGTGTTTGCTTTGAACTTCTCCACTATACAGCTCCTTCTGCGAGAGTAAATATATAACCTGACGTCGATTTCTTATCACCTTTGTCTCCCGCTTAGTCCGAATCTGAATACCCTTTTATCTCTAGGGAATCAGACCTTGTGTACGTTAGCATGAGGCCTTTTGTGCCTTGCACATAACGCAGAGTTTTCTTTACCATATTCCAGTGATCTATTCCTGGATTTTTCGGATATCTGCCAAGAACCCCGGTAATAAAAGCTAAGTCAGGACGTGTACATATTCGAGCATACTGTAAGCTTCCGACAGTGGAAGCATATGGTACCGCTTTCATACGCTCCTTTTCATATTCAGTGCTTGGTCACTGAAAGTTCTCATATCTATCACCCTTGACTATAGGAGCAGGCGTAGGTCTACTCGCATGCATACTAAATTTCTTTAAAACCGTATGCCTTTTGCAATAGTCCTAAAATTCAATTTCTTCTATCTCGGTGAATTTCAATGCCTAAGATATATGACGCTTCACCAAGGTCTTTCATATCAAAGTTTGAGGATAAAAACTTCTATGTTTCCAGTAGCAGACTGACATCTTTGCTAGCAAGCTAGATATCATCCACATACAGGATCAGAAATATGTATTTTCCATTCTTAAACTTTGCATAAACACAGTTGTCCTCTATATTTGCTTTAAACCTAAATTTCTTTATTATTATACAGTCAAACTTTAAATACCGCTGTCTAGAGGCTTATTTTAATCCATAAATAAATTTCTTTAGGCGGCATCCCATATCTTCTTTTCCTTCCACGATAAAATCTTTCGGTTGTGCCATGTAAACATTCTCATCCAAATCCTCATTTAGGAACGTCATCTTTACATCCATCTAATGTAATTCTAAATCATGATGTGCCGCTAATGCCATTATTATCCTGAAGGAATCCTTACACGAGACTGGAGAAAACGTCTCATTGTAATCTATCCCTTCTCTTTGAATAAAACCTTTTGCCACAAGTCGTGCCTTAAATCTTTCTATATTCCCTCTAGAGTCACATTTGATCTTGTAGATCCATTTACAACCTACTGTTTTAGCTCCTTTAGAAATTTCCTGTACGTCCCAAACACCGTTGGAATTCATTGATCTCATTTCATCTTCCATGGCGTCCAGCCACTTCAATGAGTGAGCACTTCTCATGGCTTCTTCATATGTAATGGGATCACCTTCCATATAAAACTCTTCTGTAACCACTTCTGTGTTATAAATTTGATAATCACTAGAAATGGCTGTTTTTCTGACTCTTTGAGACCTTCTAGGAGCCTCCACTTCTGGCACATTCTGTGCCTCAATTTCTGGCACATCTTCTTTATGGGGCTGTTGCTCCTCCTCATGTGCAACAACGGGTTCTATCGGCTCCTGAAGGACAGATTCCAGATTTTCTCCCACTATTGACACGGGTGAAATCACATCAGGTACTGGCACCGCAACATCAGGAACTGTTGGTGCAGCAAGAACAGGTAGTGAGAAAAATGACTCCTGAATCATTGGAGTGGGCACATACACCCGCTTCTCCTCAAGGTCAATTTCTCGAGCCACCATGCTCCCCCTCGTCATTTCATCCTCTAAAAAGACAACGTGTCTTGTTTCTACAAACTTTGTATATTTGTCTAGGTAGTAGAAACGAAAACCTTTTGATTTTTCAGGATAGCTAATGAAATGACAGTGTTTTGGGATCTAGTTTCCCAATATTTGGGTTAAACACTCTAGCCTCAGCTGGACTCCCCCACACCCTCAAGTGGTTCAGTGAGGGTATTCTTCCTGTCCATAATTCATATGGTGTTTTGGGCACCGACTTACTTGGTACTCTATTAAGAATGTGAATGGCGATTTTTAACGCCTCCATCCACAATCCCAATGGCAAGGTGGAATAGCTTACTGTGCACCATATCCATCAGTGTACGGTTACTCCTTTCATCTACTCCATTTCGCCGAGGCTCGCCCGGTGTAGAGTACTGGGTGACTATACCATTCTCCTGTAAAAACCTTGCAAAAAGTCCAGGAACTTGTCCATATGGGGTATGTCGACCGTAGTACTCCGCCCCCCGCCCCCCGCCCCCCCCCCCCCCCCCCCCCCCGCCCGCTCCCGCCACGGTTCGGATCTGACTATTTTAATTCTTTTATCATGCTGATTTCAACTTCAGCTTTAAATATTTCAATTTTATCCAACGCTTCCGATCTTTCTTTAATTGGATAAATATAGCCAAACCGGGAGTAATCATTTGTGAATGTTATGAACGAGTCATAGCCATCCATACTTTTCACAGGAAATGGACCACAATATCAGTGTGGATTATCTCTAATATTCCTGTGCTTCGTTTGCACTCTTTTTAATTTTTTTACATACTTTCTTTTAATGCAATCTACGCATTGTTCTAAGTCTGAGAACTCTAATGGAGGAAGAATTTCATTCTTAACAAGTCTTTCTATTCTCTCACTCGAAATATGGTCTAAACGATAGTGCCATAATTTCGATGATGTGTCACGAGTTCTCTTTCTTTTCTTATTCTCTTTCTCCGACGGGGATACCTTAACATTCACATCACACACATAATTTACTTTTTCATACAGTGATAATAAATAAAGCTCATTATGAAGGAAAGCAACACCAACACAATCGTTATTAAACCAAATCACACACTTGCCAGTTCCAAAGTGACAATCATAACCATCTTTGTCCATGCGTAAAATACTAATCAAGTTTCTTTGCAAAAAGAAACATAAAAAACATCTCTAAGTACAAGCATGAAGCCATCAATTAGCTCTAAAGAGATGTCGCCAACAGCTTCAACTTCTGCTTGGACTCCATTTTTTTCCCCGTTATTAAGATTCTCCAGCCACCATATACTACCGACAACGCTAGTATGTACATGAAAAATTGGCGCCAGTGTTCATGTTTTGAATTTACTTGTTCTAAAACAGCAGCAGCATTTGCATTTATGCCAAAAAAAATTTAAAAATAAAAATGAACTAAACTCCAAATTATATATGCCGCCATAGCTGTCGATCTGCGGAACAGTATTCGCGCGCTGTCCGGCAACTTGCAATCCCCCTGTCTCCGTCCAGTTCAAGCATCATGCATTCATGCTCTCGTTTCGTAATATAAACCCACTAGTTAACCCACTCGTGCTCGATCAGATCTGTGGGATACCCGTACCGCGCGCGGCGTGATGCCAGCTAGTCCGTTCGGCAAGCGGACGGGGCACGCACGTGGCGGCGCCAGGTCGTGTCCATGACGTACGCGAGCACACGTACGGCGTCGCGCAGGAGGGGCTCGCCTTTTGACGCTCACGCTAACCAAGCTGGATCAGGGCTGGTAATTAAGCCGCGATGCGATGTTTTGTACTGACCCTGATCCCCAGCGACAGTGGCCCGACACACGTACCGGCCAGCGTGGCCGCGCGAGATCGAGGCCACTACTGGCCTAATCTTGCTTAGCGCTAATCCTGGCTCGGCCCGACACCAGATCCGGATCAGCGTACGTGCAGCGATAAAGAATTGGAACGGGGGGCAGCAAGAGGGGCAGGGTCGCCGCTAATCTATGGCTAATCGCTTTGATTAATCAGCTACCAATCGAGCGAGTGTGTGTGTGGTTATCGACGTGCGTGCGTGCGATCCGGATGCTGGCGAGTCAGGGTAGCTTGCACGTCGGCAGTTCTGGCTGGGAGCCTGGGATGACGAGGGCTCAGATCGTAGTAATTTCGACGGGGATTCTCTTTGCCGGGCCTGTGTGGGACGGACAGCTATAATGGTCACCTGTATTTACGCTTTATTGTACTTAGTAACTCTGCGATGCTAAGTAACCTGCTTAAACACCTCAGGTGATGATTGCACGTTATGGTCGACAAAAAGGCTGCACAAATTGTACGTTTTACACTTTATGATCCATGTCGGCATAACTGTTTTTAGCTTTGATTGTTAAAACACAAATAGTCCCATGCATTATATATTCAACAATATAACAAATAGAGATGTTGTCCATTGTCCTACATTCCCCAAAAAAAATTCAAAATACTTAATTATCGTAATTCGAAATATCGAAGTTTCATCCCAGAGACGATAGATCATAAAGGTATGCTAGAAGACGCGTATTTTGAATCGACTAGATCGAGTACTATATCTATACTTGCTGTCAGCTAGCGGCGCGGCTGGAATTTTTGTGTATGAACTCAGCACTTGGATTGTCAACTGTACAAAGCCTCAACGTATCCCACTCCCAAACCAAACAATCCAGCACGAGTGCGTTTCTTATTCTCACACCGCACGGTTGGTCTAATCCATAGTACGGCTGAAAGCTTTACATTTTCCACACGAATTACCCGAGACGATAGGAAACTCACATGCATTTCCACGCTCCTACAGAGAAGCGCCGATCCACGCACGGCACGACTGACTTATCCGAACATAACCTCACCGTCTTCATGCCAAGCACGTCGAGATCGCACCATCACAGCGACAGGCGGGCCCTCACAACAGCAACATCCAAAAACGAATAGAGTACGCGGACTCAGATTTCAGTTTGGGAAGTGTACTACCACTGCCGGCTAACCTAAACATATGCACACACCACACTTGATTTCCCGGAAGCTTCCCAGCCGGGGGGCGAGCGCGCAGTGTCAAGCTCTAGCGTCAACCGATCCATCCATCCACACGAACTGAACCCGCACCCGGCGCACCCACCCCTACCAGTTTCCTCACATTTTCTCGCGCCCACACTTATTCCACACCCCCTTTTTTAACAAATCAAATTTCCTGAGGGCATTGTGCAGCCCAAGTGGTCACGTAGGCTATCCCTGGCAGCCCCAAGTACTTCGCGGAAGGAGATGGGCACCTTCCTCCCTCCTCCTGCGCCCAGCCAATGCAAGCCGACGCCACACCATGCAAGTCACCTTCCTCCCCGTCCTCCCCCCCAAAGCTGTCGCACCTCGCAATATTCCTACCCGGCTACCCACCTTGCCCTCCCCCGCGGGTCATATAAAGCTCGCCTCCCTCCCCCACCGTTTCTCCAACAAGAACCCCGACGCGCCACCGCAGGAAGCTGTAGCATTCGGAGCAAAGGCTCCTTCGTTCGTTCTAGCTCGTCTACACTACAGGCTACCCCGATCACAGAGTAATTAAGCCCGATCGAAGATCATCGATGGCTGAGAGGAACGCGACGGTGCGGCCGCTCCTGCGCCGGATGCTCTCGTTCCGGGAGCCGCTCCTGCTCATCCCGTACCTGCTCACCTTCCTCGGCGCCGCGGCGTCGGCGTTCGTGCGGAGCCACTCCTCGCTGCTGCACGCGCTCGCGAGGTCGCTCGTCCCGAGCAAGTGCGCGTACAGCGCCTCGCCTGCTAGCGCTGACCTGCCCGCGCCGCGCCGCGACGGCGACGAAGCGGAGGCGGTGGCGGAGGACGCCGCGCTGAGCAAGGAGGAGGTGGAGGCGATCATGGGCGCGATCGGCCTCGCGGCGGCCGGGCGCGGCGACGGCCTCGCGGCCGCCATGGGCCGGGACGAGGTGGCCCGGCTGTTCGACGCCGAGGAGCCGAGCTTCGCGGAGGTGCGGAGCGCCTTCGCGGTGTTCGACGGCGACCGCGACGGGTTCATCGGCGCAGCCGACCTGCAGGGCGCGCTGGCGAGGCTCGGCGTGCGGGAGGACGCCGCCGCGTGCCGCGCCATGATCGCCGCGGCCGGCGGCTGCAGGGACGGCCGGATGAGCCTCTTCCAGTTCGTCAGCTTCCTCGAGAACGGCTTCTGTTGAGATCGAGCCGGAGGAACTGGCTATTTACTTCATTTTTTCCCCTTTCTTTTCGTCGGCTCAGCTCGTGGCAGGAGATGTGAGAGTAGTGTGTCCTCGGAGAGACGGTGTTGGTTCTTGCGTGTGTTTTTTTCCTCCTGCCATGAGTTGGGGGTGGATGGACATGGACTGTGCAAAGATTAACGCACTAATTCCCAAGCTAAAGAAACAGATCGATGGAACTAATTTGCCCCGTTGCAAAGAACAACTCACTTTGGTGATCTACTACTGTGCCTGATGATTCCTGAATGCCTTCGATGGCAAAATCTCCTTGAATGTCTTCGACGATATGTAGAAGTCAACCCGTGTGTGGGAACATGGAACTCACTGTCAATAGACTACCACGCGCTCAGGCCTGCAGTTTCCGCGAATTGGGGTCAAAATCATGAGCAATAATTTCGACATTCAAGCATTGTTCGGGCCCCTACCGAAAAATTCGCCGAGTTTGGTCCGGTCCGGTCCATCTCATCAGGTCACAACTTTTGAAGTTTTGATTGATGTTTCCTTCTCCTGCTGATGCCGGCCGGATCCAGACTCCGGAGTGGGGCTGGCCTGCTGCTAGCTAGGCATCTTTCCAGGAAGCTTCCCAGGGAGTTGGCCGCTGGCGCTGTGGAAACTTGCTGACACCGACGTGCCCGGACAGGTCCAAGCCGGAGGACGTAACGAGCCAGCAGGGGACGGTCGCTAGCTCTAGCACTAGCAGCCCGGCACGGTGTGGCCGGCTTGGAAGCTGACGGGAAACATCGGTGGCCTGCAGGCGACGTGCACACTGCGATCTATCGCCTATCTGGACTGGAACCTCATGACTCAAGACATGAGGGTGTGATCGATCGATCTCTGTAACCGTGAAGGTAAGGGCACATGATATACGACGACCCGGCAGATCAATCGTCGCTGGTATCCGTTGCGTGAATATATTCTCGCTAGCTATCGATCAGAAAGAGAGGAGTATATGAATTGGCTGCTTTTCTCCTGAGATTCTGATCGTGGGAGGCATGCGAGATATGCAGTAATCTTCACTCCACGCGGCGCAAATAAAGCGAGCAATTTTTCAATTACCGTGCGTGCGGTATACGATTCCTTTGCATATTGCGGCTGCGGCTTCTCGGCAGCATCATCAATCATCATCATCAATCGAATCGTGAGGTTGGATTTAAACTTTTTATAATAACGAGTTCATTTCACATCACACAGGCCTATTAGCTCAGTTGGTTACAGCGTCGTGCTAATAACGCGAAGGTCGCAGGTTCGAGACCTGCATGCGCCATATTTTTGTCCATTGTGTTTTTTTTTTGCATTTTAATAAATCTTCTATCTTGGACTTCTTATGGGCCGATGTACATTCACGCTTCTTCTTATGGGCCCATAGGTTTAAACTCTTTGGGCCTAACTTCATGTTGTAAGGGAAGGCTGGCCCATAGGTCAAGCTTGCCAAAAACCCTAGCAAAGCCACACGGGAGGAACAAGTCCATCGAAGCACACGTCTCCACTCCAGCTAGTCCGGCGCAGGGTCTGCGTTCCGCGGCTGTTGTTGGACCAGGCCACCGGCGGCGGCGCGCGCGTAGTTTCCGGCGATGTCGGCGCAGGCGGGGGCAGGGACGTACTCCCCGGCGGCTGCGGCGGGGGACAAGCGGCGGGAGAAGAGGGAGGAGCTGCGGCGCCACCTCGCCGAGGATGCCGACCGGCCCCGCGCCGACGGACGCTCCTTCCACGACTGCCGGCCAGCGTGTAACTCTCCACTCCCCAGCCTCCTGTGTCTTGCTCCCGTGTAGCGGCCACCTCGTTAGAATGCTTGTGCTGAAGGATTGTGCCTTCGGTCTGCCCTCGCCTAGTCCGTACTTATGGTGTTCGACGTTATGCGTGAGGACTGGGGGCATGTCTGATGCCACGCGGATATGCCATTCATCTGGTTTTAACCTTTGTTTTGTTAATTTGTTGTCAAATGGTTGGATTCCATGCCCAAATTGTCTGCACTGAGTCGTTTATCCTAATGTAGTTTGCTGCCTCTGCAATTCTGCGTCAATCTTGATATGAATGGAGCTGTGTTCTATGGGGTTTAAATTATTCAGTTTGATTTGGGCGTAGGATACATTTATGATTTAAATGCGTCTTGCAGTTATGCAAACAGGGCCAACTACGGCTGCATCAGGGTCTGCTTATGCGGAATTTGGGAAGACAAAGGTCATTGTATCAGTGTAAGTGTAACATCATGTAATTCCACCTACTATTCAGTTGTTTTATGTTTTGGATATCATAATGTGAAGTTGTGTTTCATTACTTCAATATTCTGTACAGCAATATAGCCTCATTTTCATTACTTATATATTTGTTACTACAAGTGTAGAATTTGTCTTGTTGAAAATTTTAGTGGTGTCTTTGGAGTTAAATACTTAAATATTAGCAAGTTAGGGCCAACACGAAGTAGGCATGCAAGTTAATAAGCACCAATTTTTAACGATTTATTGTCAGTCGGATATATGTACTTGTGTTTCTTGTCAATGAAGTGTGGAATCATGATTTAGTTGTATGCTACTTATGCTCTATAATCACTAATGATGTTTAGCTATAAGGTTAACTGTTGCTCACCGAAGAAATTTCTTGGGCTCTAGTATGTGCTTCTTAGCACTGTAATGTTTGAGTTTCCTATCTTGTTTATGAACTTGAAAACTTGTTAGATTCTGCATTTATTTTGAACCTGTCTTATTGATTGATTGTTCATCATTGTTTAATGATTACCTCTGCAGGTTTGGGCCAAGAGAAAGTAAGAAAGCAATGATGTATAGTGATGTCGGTAGGCTCAATTGCAATGTGAGCTATACAACATTTGCCACTCCAGTGCGTGGACAGGTACACTGTTTACTTACCTCTTGTTTCTCTGTTTGGATCATCTGCTGGAAGGTATTTTTGGACTTGATAGAATTCATCTTATTCCCAGGGAGCAGACAACAAAGAGTACTCATCAATGCTTCATAAAGCTTTGGAAGGCGCAGTAATGCTACACACTTTTCCAAAGACAACTGTTGATGTTTTTGCCTTGGTTCTTGAGTCTGGTGGCAGTATGATACTATCTTGGCCTTTGCTTTTGGTGATAAGTATAGTACAGTAGATCTTGCATTTTGTTAAGGAAATGCTCATTTTAGTTCAGTGCTCTTGTAAATACGTTGAAATTCTGTTCAGCACCAAAAAGTAGTAACATCTTTCTAAGATTCTAGAGGCTCATATTGTTGAGCTTATGAGATATAGTCAGCGCCAAGTTGTGACTAATAAATACCAGTTTGAACATGCCATTTATACCCTAGTATTTACTTGTTCTGCAAAACTGAGTGCGCTTATTTGTGTTTGGAGTTGATAAGGCGGTAATGTACTTTGCTAGTGTAAAATAATGATTCACCATTTTTTTACCTGAAATGGACAATTTTACAGTATGACCATGACAGCATGTTATGTGCATCTCATCTTAACTGTATTGTTTCAGTGGAAACCTTTCTTATGTGACTAAATTTTTCTGCATGAGTCTCTTTGCTAAAAAAGATCTGAACTATGTTGGACCTTACTAGCAGTTGTTTCATTTCAGGTGATCTACCCATCATTATATCATGCGCTAGTCTTGCACTGGCAGATGCTGGAATCATGATGTATGACCTTGTTGCATCTGTATCCGTGGTATGGCTTCATGCTGTCTCTGTTCTATCATACTTGACCATCAGTTAAGTTTGAGGATGATCATATTTTACTTTCTTGTGCCAGTCCTGTTTTGGAGAGAACATCATCATCGATCCAACCTCAGATGAGGAAGCATGGCAAGATGGAAGCCTCCTGGTAGCTTTCATGCCAGCCCGCAAGGATATCACCCAACTCACGCTCACTGGAGAGTGGAGTGATGGCAAAATCACCAATGTACGCCCCTACCTACTGCACTAGCATAGGTAGTATATAAGCAGTCGCGATTACTAACATTTTGTTATGTTCATCAACAGGCGGTAGAGCTTTGCATGGATGCTTGCAGTAAGCTTGGTGACATACTGCGCGACCGCTTGAAGGATACTGCCACCTTGACAAGCGAATGACATTGCTGAGGCAACATTTGCAACAACTATCCTTAGCTGTACAAAAAATCTGTAGGCAAGGGAGGCTGATAGTCCTGATGTTTGAGTGAGCATACATGGTTATGGTGATTGACTGATTATGTCCATCATGGCAAAAGAGTGAACATTCAAACCGGGAAGAAGTTGCAGGGTGGCGTTTCTGTCATGTAATGTACTCCTGACTTCTAACCTTTGGTTTCATGAATCGCCTGTATTTTTTCTCTGTACTGTAAGATTGCTGCTCTACCATGTCCTGGATTCTTAAGATCTTGACCTTTATTTTGGGCTTGAGGGCAAAACCTCATTTTTTTTTGGATATGGCAACGTCACACTTACTATGTGAATTATACTATTACATATAAAATCCCTCCATTTTTATCCGAGCAATAAAGAAAATATGAACAGAATAAAGTAGGTTGGCGTAGTTCGCGGCTCTACGTTGCCGACTACGCAGCTCGTCCAGCTAAACAGTCGGGTGGCTTCTCAGCCTCATGCTTACACTGACAGTGGGCCACACATTCCTAATCCTCTTCCCAGCGCCACAAAAATATCTCGATTCTGACAAATATCCGAACAGCCGTTCCCCCATCTTCCCGTGCAGCATATAAACCCTCCTCACTCTCCCACTCCTCCCGTGCCATCGACCTTCACCTTATCTCCATCCAAATCCTCATCCCATCCCGAGCGAGCGTCATGGCCGCCGCGCTCTTCTCCACCTCCCTCTCACCTGCCTTCCTCGCCCTATCCTCCCCCAAGCCCGCGGCAACCGCGGCCTCCGCCTTCCTCCCCTTCGGGCTGCCGCTGCGCGCTGTGTCGGCGCCGGGGAGGCGGGTGTTCGAGCCCGTGGCCGTCGTGGTGTCGTCGGAGTACGAGACCGAGGGCGCGGAGCAGGAGGAGGAGGGAGCCGAGGAGTTCTCCGAGGACCTGAAGCTGTTCGTCGGAAACCTGCCGTTCAGCGTCGACAGCTCGCAGCTCGCCGGGCTATTTGAGCAGGCCGGCTCCGTCGAGATGGTCGAGGTATATACGAGTTTGTTTACATCTCCGTCTGTAATTAGTCTCACATATGCTCAGTTTTCTAAAATTAGGATAATATTAAATTAAAATTTTAAAAAATTCTGCTCAGTGTTCTATGGTCACTGGAATTGAAATGGAGACTGGAGCACTGGACAACTTGACCGAATTTAGTCCGTGTTAATGTTACGCGTTGTTAAAATATTTGAACCTATGTCCTTGTGGTAAATTATGAGTTTATGACCACAAATCGACACAAACATTACAAATTGAAATTGTCAAGTTCAACAGAGCTGCATGCAGTGAGCGAACCTTCTGTGTTTCATTATTCTAAGAATTCATAACTGTTTTCCAGGTTGTATATGATAGAATGACTGGACGAAGCCGTGGATTTGGATTCGTGACAATGTCCTCAGCTGAAGAAGCCGGAGCCGCTGTTGAGCAATTCAATGGTTATGTGAGTATACTTCCATGTTTACCTTTCTCTTGGTATGCTTCTGGAGCAGATGAGCTGCCTAATTGAAGAAAAATGATATAACACTGAAAAGAAGTAGTCTAGGCATTGTAATAATGTAATGTCGATGTTTTATGCTGATTATTAAGACTTCCAGATGTTTGGTGTGCACCGAAGCTTGCATTGCTAAAAAGCTTGAAATATGAATTAACTGAACATTTTAGTACGTAGTAGCTTCCTGCTAGCTGTTTGCAACTGAATTTTGCTTCTACTGAGTGCATAGTGCATCACATTGCAGATTGAACTCCAGAGTCCTAACTAATTAGCCTTGCCTCTTAAACAGACATTTCAAGGAAGACCACTGAGGGTGAACTCGGGACCACCACCGCCTAGAGATGACTCTGCACCAAGAGCACCGAGAGGCGGTGGTGGCGGTGGAAGCTTTGCAGATTCATCAAACAAGGTTTATGTGGGGAATCTCGCATGGGGTGTCGACAACTCGACGCTTGAGAACCTGTTCAGTGAGCAAGGGCAGGTGCTTGATGCTAAGGTCATCTACGATAGGGAGAGCGGCAGGTCAAGGGGATTTGGTTTTGTCACCTATGGTTCCTCTGAGGAGGTCAACAATGCCATATCAAACCTTGATGGCATCGTAAGTTCTACATCATTTTTATTTTTTGTGTACATTGTTATTTCACCTAGAATATGTGCTAACTGAGTGTTGTATTGTATTGCAGGACTTGGATGGCAGACAGATCCGAGTCACGGTTGCGGAATCAAAGCCGAGGCGTCAATTTTGAAATTTCATGATGGTGATTTAGAGGTTAATAGTGTGTTTCGCCAAGTGTTAGTTCCTAGCTTCTATTCTTGCCACCATATTATGAGTAAAATGAAGATTCGGGTGATGATGGACTGGAAGTGAAATTGTTGTATACCGGGAGAATTTCCCAACATATGCAATGAACACAAACGCTCTTATGCTCATTGCGCTTTCAAAAAGGAGTAGAAATCTTATTGTCCCCGCATGCGTACATAGCAGCGGTCAAGAACAGATGTGAGTTACGATCTAACCTTTTTTCTGAATGCTCGTGATGGCATGTATCATGTATTAATGTATGATCCTTCTGGAAAATAAATTCAGTGACCTATTTCAGCTGAACCACGGAATTGACAATTCAGATCTCCCCCTCCCATCTTCTCTTCAGAAATTTATCTTTAGTTAGTGCACTTTTTTTGACAGCCATAATGCAAAACCCACTTTTTTTTTGACAGCCATAATGCAAAACCCTAATATTATAGATAGTAACTCTAAATAATTTATGAGAAAAATGGAGTGGTTAAAGCTTGAGAGGAGTGGACTGATATTCATGATTGCTTTTAACATGAGGGTCGTCTGCTCTTATCTTGCTCAATCCTAGAGATGTTAAAAACTACAAGAGATCTATAAATTCGTTAAACTATAGTCGATGGTGAGGACGACAATGAGATCACTAATGTCAAACTTCATAGTGACTCTTTCGGACTAAAAATTAATGATAACATACGCGAGTTTCGCAAACAGGTTCCGGAAGAGATGTTTATGCCTAGTATGCTTCGATAGTGAGGGTACTGTTCCACTGTTCCATACGGGAAGACTAGGCAAATAGATGTTTTCGTCCCTCCAGGAACACGTCCCTCTAAATATCTAGTATGAATTTTGGTAATTAATGATAACATACGCGGACTAAAAATTTTATTTTAGATATGAAGTAGGTGTACTACTTGCGTTATTGAGGATGTACAAAGACTGCAAATCGGTGCAGCTCCGCTCAGCGCCCACATATGCTGATATGCACCACAGGTATAAGTGGATCATCAAACATGTTAAATATTTGTGCATCCTCTCACCTGTCAACTGAAAGCGTGTAAAATGTTGCACATTGCTGCAAATTCGATAAGTTTCAACCAAAACATTAGAGCCAAGTTTGTTATTAAAAACGGATACCGAGAGAAGAAGATCTAGCATTTTTTTGATAATGGATCTAGCTTCAGTAACAGCAACGAATAACCATACGCCATTGTACTGAAAATCACGCGAAATACGTAATATTAATTTATTATCTGCGGTTCATCAGAAGAGAAAAAAAACTCAGTAAATATCGTTGCGCTGCCGCGTCTGCTGTGCGTGGCTCCTCCAGCCAAATCTCGACCGTTCAAAATGCGCAGATCCGACATTCTCTTTTGAACGGCGTAGGATCGAATGGCGTACGGTTATAAAAATCTTCAAATTAAGCGCCTCCTAAAAAGCTTAATGAAAGCAAACCCCCTCGCCCCAAGCAAACCCCGATACCTTCGCCTTTTCCGCCCGCGCCGCGTCGCCCGTCTCCGTCGATGGCGATGGAGATTCCGGCGGAGGTGCGCCGCTACTGGCTGCCGATCCTCCTCTTCACCGCTGGTTTCCTCTTCCAGCTCCTCGTCCTGCCCCGCCACTTCCCGCCCACCCACTACGACGGTGAGAGCCTTCTCGTCCCCGTCCCCGCTCTTCCAGCTCTCTCTGATTCGACGCCCGGTGTGGCCGTGTTCTGAGATTTTTTTCGTTGGGTTTACTGGATGACTGGGCTGGGTGATTTGCAGTGCTGGGAATCGAGAGGTTTGCGCCGGTGGAGCGGGTGGTCGAGGCCTACGAGCGGCTATCCAAGGAGTGGTGAGTGTGATTGATCTGGCTTAGCTGATAGTTTCTGATTTAATTGATTCAGCAGCGTGCTTCGTTCTGTGGAGTTCGTAGTGGAAATTGCAGTTGTCGACTATTGCAAGTTGTAACGGGGTAATCTATTGGTGTGTACAAGTTTGGTGGCTGCACTTGTTTACGTGACTACGTGAGTAGAATTTTGTTAGTCTGATTTGCTTTTGCGTACATGGAAGTGCTTGTTTGGACATGACCAGTGCTTTACTGAATCCCCAGTTTTAAGCAGGTGCGGAAACATTATTCGTTTCGCCAATCCAGTGCTAGTAAGAAACTTTTTGTTTGATGGAGAACTAGTAAGACACTGTGGAGTGTGGATGAATTCGCTTGTCTCTTGCTTATCTATAGCTGCAAATAGATAATAAGTTCAGGTGGAATGTGACTCCGATGGGGGACGAGTAGGCGTTCTGAAAGCTAGAAATATGCCTCTTAACATTTTCCCTGTAGTGTTTGCTTTTGTTCTTTTGGATATCTTCTTTGCAGAAACTGAGTGAATTTTTTGTCGATGTAAATTCAGGCTATCTGAAACGAATCACCAACCAACTGTTGATATTATAAAGGTGAGATCAAAATCCAGAGCTCAGTCTACTAGACTTGGTAGTTGGTAACGTTTGCATAGAATATAGTGATCATTTTGTAAGAAGAGCCTCTACGTCCTTATCACGGAGACAACTTTCCATGTTGTATGTAAGCAGCTTCCATATATGGTATTGCATACAGTACACTTAGCAGGTTCACCATTCATGTTTCTGTATATGGTATTACATACTATACACTTACGAACGACACACTTTTCATTCTTTATTCTTTAAGTTATAAACTGGGAACTGTTCTGTGATTTTTTTCCTTTTTCCAAATGCTTGGTGTTGGCTTG
Source organism: Panicum miliaceum (assembly GCA_032594955.1). Classification (NCBI taxonomy): domain Eukaryota; kingdom Viridiplantae; phylum Streptophyta; class Magnoliopsida; order Poales; family Poaceae; genus Panicum; species Panicum miliaceum. Next base: position 2,819,470 of record CM064057.1, on the reverse strand, counting down.
TTATTCCAATAACATGGGCTTTCACAATTTTTTGATGGTCTGTACAGATCCGTTATGCATACGAGCTGTTGACAAATCCGATTTTAAAGAGGGATTATGATCATTTTGGACTGGATGAGCATATGGTGACCTCTCTCCCTTCCTCTATGTTTATGTGCACATCTATCATTTGCGAGTTTCTTCACTTTTATCACTCCTGTTTTCCGTACCGGTCTAACCCTGAGTTGTTCCTTTTTATCTGGTAGGATGTCCTTGAGAGAGTCAAAGAGCAATATCAAAAGGAGCACTTTCTGAAAATAGATCTCCCATTGTTAAAAGACTCTGTAGTTAGTAAGTTCCGCTCATCTAATCTCTTGTAAATTGTGCTGATATGTTTCCTTGTTTTTGTTGCATTTGACATAAAACAATATCCATTCCTTAGGTTTGACTGATGATGCCTTCAATGTACTCACACATGAGTCATTCATGTCTGCTATTGCTGAAGAATACCCACTAATTATACTGGTTAGTTAAAAGGCCTTAGTTCTTTCCTTTATGCTATCTCTGTAAGCTACTAAGGTTAGCATGTTGTATTTACACTACTTATATGCACAATTACTTATGCCTGCTTATCCGTGCTCTATTTTCCAGGTATATTCAAAGGGTAGTCCTCGGTGTGCTCAATTTATTGAGTACTGGAAGCAAATTAGTATGTTTCTTCATTCTGACTTGGCTGCTATTTTATTTGTTGGCTGCTTTGGGGAAAAAAAGCCAACACATTTAGACACTTAATGAAAAAAAACAACCTATTAAAGGATGGAGTATTTGGGCTTAGCTTTTTTTTTTTGTTGCTTCACTCTGACAGTCTTACATGAAAGTATTTACTACTGATGAGCTAAGTTGCATCGGCTTTAGCAGCTAATTCTATTGAAGGATGAATGAAAATTGGAATTTAGGCAAATTCTTTTAATGCACTGCCAAGTGGCATGCCGTATATAGAGAAAGTCATATTCTGATATAATCAAATTTGTCTACTGAAGTACTTGGATAATTGAACTTTGGCCACTTTCAAGCATTCTACTTTGGATTTGTTATTTAAGATTGAGAATATTCTTTGGGTAAACAAATTTTGAACTTTTTGCCATTTTGTCTGAGTGGTACTTTTATGGACCTTTTGACAGTTGAGTCGATAGTATTTCAGTTCATTCAGAAATAATTTGGTGTTTGCCAACATAACTACTACCAAACATCGTGAATTTAAAATTCCCAAGAAGAATTCTCCTATTCCACCCCCCCTGACAATATTTGATTCCATGGTTCAGGCGCTCGATTGGATGGTATCGCCAAAACTGCTATGGTAGAAGTTGGTGATTCACACCTGGCTGGTCATTTTGCCGAAAAAGGGTTCTCCAAACAGCCATTTTTCCGTAATGGTATGTCGATGCTACAGGCCCTGTTAGTCATAATGATATGAACTTTTAAGTAAGTTTAGGTTTTGCAGGTGGCATCATTTACCAAGTTTCCATTTTAAAAATCTTGCTATTTGAAACATTGCTAGTTTGTTACATAGACTTTGTCAAACTGAGTAGGTCAAATTACATGAGTGAGGGAAGTGAATTGCTAACTTTTAATTTGGAGAAATTCTGTCCTTTAAGTTTTGTTGTGAAAAAGGTCTTCCTGTTGTTATACTTCATTCACTCGATGCTCATTCTATGCATCCAGGTGTACCAGCAATTGTTGCATACCCTGCTAACTGCAGAAGTCCATCCTGTTACATGAGGTGACTATTTTGACCAGACTATCACTTACATGATTGTATTAAGTTCGTGACTTCTATTCCTGTTATCAGCATTCTCATGATGAGATTTTATGCTGCGCCTTCTCCCATTTGTGCTGAAGGCATGGCATATTTGGTATGGGGTCTAACTAACCTTGTTTCCTATGTCTAGGTACCTAGGTGGGCTCTTTGTGGATTCTGTTGTAGACTGGGTTGCAACATCAGTTGTAGGGTTGCCTCGAATCTTGTACTATTCAAAGGAGGCATTGGTGAGACTTATGACTAGCTCTATTTCTTGTTTATTTTATTCTATATTATGTGGTTCCTCTAAGATTCAAAATTCAAAAGGAAATTGAAGGCCTGTTGAGTATACAATCTATTGTCTGAGTTAGTAACTAAGATCATATGGCACTATTGAATGATGGGTATGGATCTGCACCCGTAATTCGTTTTTAGATACAGATTCTAGTTTGATTAGCTAAGAATTCATCACTTCTTAGTTAGGACACAGTCAGGACTAGTTTCCTTGCTCACTTATTTGGGACGCTTACCTTATTACATCATGACTCGATTTCAATTGCACAATCCTAACGTATGGCTGATATAACTGTAAAATTATAACCAATCAACACACACCTCTATGCGTTCTTGCTGTTTTGCGGATTGCTGCCTTGTTCATTGTTATTATTTGACAACACAGTTAGGTTTGATAGGCTTTACCTGAGAGGAATTATGGTTTTAATGCAGAGCTCTTTTTTTCCAGGGGCCCCAATTCATTGGGAAGAGCGGCCATCATAAGGTAGACTAGCTTTTGCTGTATCTCTTGTTTTATGGAATTAGTTGCAGTCTTTTCTATGCTAACCTGGAGCATATGCATATGCTTTGTTCTTAGTGAAGACAGTTACCTTTCATGTTGTATCTGTTGGAACTTCGAAGGGATGACATTGAGAAATGCAATGAACCTGTAGCACCTCTACCTTTTTGCCACTCACAATTGCTCAGGCCATCTGCATGCATTATGTAGGTTAAAGTTATCTGTTTCTCAAGTACTGGAGAACGTGCTGCTCCATTCCTTCGACAAGCTGCCCAAGAGTATTCGAGCTATGCATCATTTGCATTTGTCCTATGGAGAGAAGATGAGTCCCAGATTTGGTGGAACTCGTACGTGCTTTGTGTACAATTTTTTGTTATCTAAATTGTACCTTTGCATAATATATTAACAACAGGAGCTGGCTAACAGTTTAGTATTGAATACATACATGTTTATGATGAGTATGAAAAATACCATCAGCTGTTACAATTTACTAAAACTATTGAGCGATAGCATTTAAGGCTCTATTAGTTGGAGATTGCAGAAACACATGCTGCTGAATCTTCAAATTTTAGACATTTGTTCTCTCACTTCATATTTCCGGTAATTAGGAAACCCTTACTCCCTCTGTCCCATAATGAGTGCACTTTTAACTTTGTCCTAAGCTAACCATTATGAATTTGACCGAATTTATACAAAAATATACCGATATTTATGATACCAAATAATATATTTTCATAGTATGCCTATTTGGTGTTATAAATGTTGATACTCTTCTCCATAAACCTGGTCAAACCTAAGATAGTTTGACTTGGGACAGAACTAGAAGTGCACTTAGTTTGGGATGGAGGGAGTAGCTATTAGTAGTTGATAATCAATTTTCTCAGATGACATGATATTATATTTAGATTTATTGGATAACAATTACCCAATTGCTTTTTGTTTGAATCTAAACCAATCCAATTTTTTTATATGCTTCTCATCTTGCTGCATTTATTGTTTTATTGAGTAGTATTATATACTATTATTGCTATCATCGTCGTTGATCTGATCATATGAGTTCTATTGCACATGCCTTTTTCATAGCTTTTACATATGATGGCGCTTGTTCATGTTTTCTGATCCTTTGCCCTGAAGTGCTATTTTGGCTAGGTTTATGTAACTTAACTTTAAAGCTGCTCGGTTATTGGCTGTAGAGAAGCTCTTAATTAGATAATTTGGGTTACAGTCTGAACGTTTAATACTGATATCACAAATAGTAGCTACTTAGCATCCAAAAGATGTGACACTGAAATGAGTGAGCATCCAGCAATTGAGCTACTGCATTTTAGTGAAGCAAAACGTTACTTTGGTTCGATCTGTTAGTACATTTGGTAAATCGGTCATTAATCTTTTCATTACTATTTTCTTATCTATTCCGGATCAGGTTAGGGGTGGAATCGGCTCCTGCACTTGTTTTCTTGAAGGGACCAGGCACAAAGCCTGTTGTACACCATGGCAAGTTTCCTCCTCCCTTAATCTCCTCAGTTTTTACAATGTGGAGTTTACGCTGATTGTTGATGTCTAATTCAGGAACTTTTACCAAGTCAGAGTTCACAGAGATGATGGAGGAGCACAAACACCATGGTAATTGTTTAACAGTTTGTGAACCAATTGTACACAGAATTATCAAGCTGCATAATATTGTTGAGAATACAGTTATCTTTACCTGAAACAAAACATGTTTTTAATATTGCACTTACTCTTTAATTGTTCTTGTTAGAGCTGCGGCAGCTAAGAAGTGACACATCTTTGGAACTGGGTTGTGATGCTAGAGGCCATTCACGTGCTGGCAATGATGCAGCAATTTGGTATTGTGTAATTGTCGCTGGTCGTCCTGGTGTAGAATTAAGTAAAAAAAGACAAGTAAGCTTCAATAGTTAATTGCAATGGACAAGTTGGGGTGGTTTATTATTTGGATAATCTATTTTATTTGTGTACTAGTTTGCTGAGTATATTGATTTACAATTTGAAACCAGATTTTGCGTAAGGCCCAAGACCAACTGATAGGTGGTGTTGACAGAAGTGCTATTGGGAATGTGGCTAATTCAGTAGAGATATCAAGTGCTGCTACTGCCTTGAAAGATGAACGGTTGACCTTTGTTTGGTTAGATGGAGAAGTGCAGAAGGTATTCTTTCAACTGCATATTAGATAATGATCCTGAAGATGTGTTTCCTACCAAATGAAATGCTCTAGTTATATTAAGGTTGTCGTTAAATCCCCTGTATGCCATGACCTGAGTAGCGGAAACACATCAGATCCTGGCTTCAGCAAATGGCTAATGCCATTGTCAGCAATCAAATAACTGCTTCGAAAATAGGAGTGTCTGTTCTTTGATTGCTCTTCTTATATTTGTAAATTTAGATATAACAATATATATTTTTGCAGCAAATTTGTGCCTTCTACCTTGCCACTGATTATAGTGGAGCCTGTGGTCCTAGAGGCTTTGAAGATGACAATGATAAACCTGAAATTTTCATTGTTCGATTCCAAAGAAATGCAACATATGAGGCACTGAAAGCTGAAAAAAAGAACAATCTTATGGAGGCTCTCCAGGGACAGCAGACTGATGCCTCCCAGCTAGTGGCAAGGTACAAGGGGCCAGATGAAATTCAAGAGGTGCGAATTTAATGGTTTCTACTTTCTAGTGATCTACGTTCCTTTTGATAATTAGGTCAAGTTAGGTAGCTCAATACAAAAAATTCAGATGCATTGCTAACTCCGTGCCTCTAAACTATTATTGCAGATAAACAGGTGGATCTCTCAGATTATCAAAGATGGAGATTCTAGAGAAATTCCTTACTTTGTAAGTCTCTTGGAGGTTACAAGACTAAATTTTGTAACTTGAAATCGAAATCTGCCAGTCGTGGCACTCAATCTTTGCCTTGTTGAATTGATTGTTTTACAAAGAAAAAAAAGGCATTTGTGTACATTGTTATCTATACATGTAAGCTTCAAGGTTGTCCATTCGATTAATGATTTTGAATTAGATTGCTTTTCAGTTAAAGAATGCTCTTGTATTCTCCCTAACGTGTCTCCTTAACTGATAGGGGTAAAATTCTATGTGAAATGAAATGTGAAATTTCCATATGTCTTTAAGGGAAAGTCCCAAAGGGCGCCTTGTTTAGTTGATTGACTTGTCTGTACTGGATCCAGTCTTTATTCAATGTATCTCCTGCTTTTGATGACAGTCAGCATTATTTAGTTCGATGCAACGTGTGTCTAATCATTGTTGTATTATGAACACCCCTTTTGTCTACCCAAGCACCTAGACTATCCTATATTAGTTGTTGGCATTAGCAGTAAAAGTTCACCCATGGCTTTAACCAACTATGGTGGAATGTAGAGGTTTCTGCGATTGAGTTCTAAGCATGGCAGCTACATTGCAAAGAGAGTTACCATATCCCCCCTATTCTTAATTGTTTCGGTGCCCTTTTATGTGTGCAGATTTCAAAGGTGCCGGATCTTGTACCTGAGGAAACAAGCAAGGAATGGCTAAGGAGTACCAAAAGTATCCGCTCTGCAGGGAAAAGTCTAAAAAAGAACATTGGCTTCCATTTCCAAGATTACCTAACTGACCCAAGGATTGGTTCAACTTTGCTTATGTGCGGATGTATTTCGTTTGGAATAATATGGCTCAGGAACAACAAACCAACTAATAGTACTCAACAGGTAAGGCATGCTTGATGCTTGATTAACAAGTTAATGGCATCCCTTGCATCTTTTATGGATTTAAACAACTTTTAGAGTTTTCCACATGCTCAATTTTCTTAGTTGTTGATCAGTCAGTAACACTCTACATGTCATATGTGCAAATTTTATAAACTGCAAATGCCATATTCCATCTCAAACAATCCAAACAAATCCAATCTATTCATTACATTTTCAATGTGATTCACTTCTCATTTGTTTCCACAAAACAGTCACTCTGTTAGTGTTTATCTGATGTTTTTTGCATTCCATAAAACCTACTATTTTTTTCCTAGCAAATCAGAACATCCTTTTCTTTACTCTTCAGAAAGTATGTTTACGTTTGATTGTCGCTGTTGGGTTTTCAGAACTCTGATTGATATAGTGTGTTGTTCACAGGAAAAAGCTCCGAAAGACAAGACCAAGAGGCCTCGTCCAAAGCTTAGCACGTCGCTCTTTGGTCAGCCTGAATCTATCGCAGACGTTGAACCAAAAGATGCGCGTCAGTGGGAGATGTCAGACTCAGATTCAGACTAATGACTTGATCCTTACATTCGGACTTGATCTACTGCAAGCAGATTCGATGTAGCTAACATCGAGAATTCGGCATTTGTTTGGATGCCTCTTCTTTTAAGACGTACCCTCGCATTTGTTGCCAATCCTTACAATTTGGATGTCCTAAAGTTGGTAGCGTAAATTTTGGGGCCTTTCAATTTCGGCAAAGGGTTCATATGAAATACAATGATATGATTAGAGAAGTAAAGCGTTATGATGACAGTTTGGCTTCTCGGTGTGTCTAAGCTTGCCAAGCTAAATTTTAGCTATTTTGACCATTGATTTGGCGTAAAAACATGATATCCCTTCAACTTCATCCACTCGGGTTAGTCCTAAATTAAGGATACGTGCTTATATTTTTCTAAATTTATTTTATAAACAAATAATTTTATTCTTTTTATGCAATGTTCCTATCAACAACAAGATTTTTTTTGAAAGAAACAACAAGATTTTTGTGATGACTTTAATCTTAAAATTCACCGGCAGAGTTACTTAAATATACTCAAAAAAGTAAGTGGTGTGTGTATACATCTGTAAGGGTGAATATACATGCGTATATGGAAATCTGTGTCTATTTTACCTAATTTTGGACTGACCAAGTTATACCAAGCTTTAGTTAGGGTGCCACTAACCTGCAATTGCAAGCTAAGAGCAACTCTAGCAATAGTTCCTAAATTAGACCCTCTAAATATTAAATTGGGGCTGACTCTATTTTTAGGGGCATATAAATTTTCTTCAACTCCAATAGCCCTTAATTCTAAATTATAATAGAGGACTCCCTAGAGACCCCTAGGAATAGAGGGTGGAATTGGAAATTTGGAGAGCTCCCCAAAATGAAGGGTGTAGTAGAGGATTTGCTGGAGTGGAACTTTTTTACTTAACCCTTTAAAATATGAGATAGGAACTGTTTACAGGGTGGGTTGGAGTTGCTCTCACACTGCAACTTTAAGCACTCTGACAGTCAACCTCGAGAAACCTTCTTCAACTAGTCGTGCTGACGAGCCGGGCACCTGCACATCAGCTTCCCCTCCCCACAAGCCAAACGCGAGTACCTCGCCCGTGACCTCCCCGATCTCCGGCGATGGCCGCGCGGCGCCCCGGATCCCCCGCCTCCAGGTGGCTGCGCCCGTCCGCGCTGCTTCTCCTGGTCTCCTTCGCGCTCCTCTCGGCCGCACGGCGGGCGCGCGCCCTCCGGTTCGACCTCGAGTCCGGCCACACCAAGTGCATCTCCGATGAGATCAAGGTCAACTCCATGGCCGTCGGCAAGTACCATGTCGTCGGGCCCGACCCCAACTTCCCCGACGCCCAGCTCCCCGAATCGCACCGCATCTCCCTCAGGGTAAGCGAGCAGCGCCATGCGCCCCTCCGGTGGTTTGGAATACGGAAGTCATGGCCATGCTTGTGGGTAACTGGGGCTCTTTGCTTCGATTGATGGTGGCGCAGGTGACGTCGCCGTACGGGAACAGCATGCACTACGCGGAGAACGTGCAGTCAGGGCACTTCGCCTTTACGGCGACGGAGGCCGGCGACTACCTAGCCTGCTTCTGGGCAGCGGACCACAAGCCGCCGGTCACCATCGGCTTCGAGTTTGACTGGAGGAGCGGCGTGTCGGCCAAGGACTGGCCCAGCGTCGCCAAGAAGGGAAAGGTCGATGTGAGTATTTTGCTTCTCCCTCCAGATTCTTACCTTCGTTTTGCTCAATTCGCTACCAATCTAGTCAAGCTCTAGTACTGGTTAGTGATTCAGTTTGTCGAATTAGTCAAATAGATCATGGGTTCCAATTTGTTCGTGACAACAGAAATTATAGTATTGCTCTGTAGATTTGGGTGCTTGAGTGTGGAATAAGTTGTGGGTTTGTGGGATTAGTATTAGATAGGAGTAATTTACTAATTTGAGCGTGCTGATAGTTTGTTGATCAATTCTGTGCCGTGTTGATGTTTGAGACAAGCTTGGTTTCTTTGCATAACGTTCTAGAGAAGAGGAGTCCTAAAGATCATATGTTATAAATCTGGGGTGTCATGAACAGAGGCTAAACATGTTAATGAGCATTGTAAGTGTATTGTTTAGCTTAAGGATGGAAGAAAATAAGACTTGTGCTTTCTGACTTTGAGTTAGGTATTTTTAGCCTATTTGATTATCACCTCATAAACATATTATTGGATTTGAAGATTAAACTGTTAGTGCTATCTAGGAATTGAAAACTTACTGATCTTGCTAATAATCGTGTGTCATATATTCTTTGCTCCTCAGATTCACTATTAGCTGTGGTGAAACTTCTTATAGGGTCTCATAATCAGTTCTTCAGATTGACATGTTTGTCTTGTTTTGTGAGGATGTTCCACTTTTATATGCTCATAGTAGTTTTTTTTCGCATGTTGTTTCTTATAGCTAGTACCTCTGTTCATGCATGTGTTGTTGCTTGTATGCTGCAGATGATGGAATTGGAGCTGAAGAAGCTGGAGGAAACCATCAAAAATATACATGAAGAAATGTTTTATCTCCGTGAAAGGTAGTACATAGTATCAACTATGACTGGCAGCACTGGAACTAAAAGTTGGCAATGTATTTCTTATATCACATTGTGGCCATGTCATGTGTCCAGGGAGGAGGAAATGCAGGACCTGAACAAGCGAACAAACTCAAGGATGGCTTGGCTCGGGTTCCTCTCGCTCGGCATCTGCTTATCAGTGGCGGGCTTGCAGCTGTGGCATCTGAAGACTTTCTTCGAGAGAAAGAAGCTGCTGTAGTTCCCCCAATTATTCACGATAGCACACAGCACTAGAGCGGACAGGTGTAACTTTTTATGTGTGAACGGTTAATTCATGTTACAGAACGTGAACCCCATGTAAGAAACAGTGCTTGTCATACATGAGAATTGTGCTTCACTGTGATTTAGTCTGTTCAGTTTAAATTAAAAAATGTTGTAAGGAAAAACTCGAATGCGTTCGGGTCTATAATTCATGTTGTAATTTGGGGGGCAGCATTTTCGTTCTTCGCCTGATATGCTGTGATCGTCAAGCTGTAATGGCCTTATGAACCGACACTGCCCCATGTAATGGCTAACAGGGTAGCAACGGGAGCCTGGCTCTGATGTAAGGATAGCGCCTTGGAGTTCGACCATGACTCCACCGGCACACTGCATCGAATTGGTTGTCGTTCGTGACCTGACAACTATCATATGCTAGAGTTACTATAAGCTGAGACTGCAGCGTCGCAAGATGATCCGCTCATCCAAGAAACTGCATCAAAGAACCAGCTTCTCCAAGGCATAAACTCAGATCATACAACAAAACTTTGTTATAAAACAATTTCTTTTTATATGCTCACAGCACCTTGTTTTTGACACAGAATATGCGCGCGAAATTCACGGCAGTTCTCAACAACCAACTAAAGATCTTGAAACAGAAAATAGCAGGAAACCGTTTGATCCATAGAACCCCAAATGGCTCCATCCACCTATATGCTGCAGAACTATGGTCTAATAGCTCTCAAGATTTTTCATAATTTTAGCTGAGAAGCAGAGCGAAAACCTAAAGATAAAAGGAGCGATGTGGGTACAAACAAGGTTTCTGTTTTCTTTACCAGAAATAGCATCAAAGTAAAATAGCATGAAAGTTTCACCGTCTCAGTGGAGCTTTCTTGAGGCACCTAATTTTGTACATTCATCAATGTCATATCTCCCAAGAAAACCCCATTCAAAACACCACCTTTAGTAATGAATATATATGCACTGCTACTGGAACAAATGCCAGTGGTTCTCGTGGGAAAAATGCTCCTTGAGCTTCTCAAGCCTCTTGAGGATCTCCAAGAAAGATGGTCTCAGACTGACATCCCCAGACCAACATAGCTCAACCAAACTGCAAAAAAAGAGGGTTAAAATACTAAAATAGCAGGAATCTAACCACGTTAACATGATGATTGTAGAGTGTCAAAGGTTGTTTGGCTTGTACATACTCCTTCAGTTCATTAGTATGTCCTTTACGGAAAACTGGGCGATGCCCTTCTGCAACATACTTAGCAGCCTCATAAGGTTCGTAGTTGGAGAAAGGTGGATCGCCTTCCAGCATCTATAATCATACAGAGTAATTGGTCATTCAGAAGTACCTAACTCACAAAGTGAGCGGGGACCCACTAGAATAAGGGCCTTCACAGCTCTAGCAAAAAGGATACAAAGGATCTGAGTGGTCCTTGGGTCCACCCCTGCTTTAGCCTAAAAAATTACCTCATATAGTATCATGGCAAAAGAGAAGATATCAACTTTCTTGTCATATTTCCGGTGCTTGAAAACTTCAGGCGCCATGTAGCGGTCTTTTTTTGTATGAAAATCAGAACGTTTAAATATTAGTTAATAACACTAATTCAATAGAAAAGATTCAAAGTTGTGTGGTAGCTCCTGAAGCTTACAGCTTCCCGTTTCTCCAGTCATCTTGTATACATCACTGGCATGCTGAGCTTTGATGATCTTGCTAAGACCAAAGTCTCCAACCTTCAAATGGTTGGCAGCAGAATTCACCAGAAGAATGTTTCTAGAAGTTGACACATTAAGTTAGAATGGACCAAAAATATTCTCATGTTATGAAAACCAAGCAATCCGACAGACCTTGGTTTTAAGTCTCGGTGAATCACAACATTAGGCTCATTATGAAGATATGCCATTCCCCTGTAAAACAGAAAATCAATGAAGACAATAACACATGAATCAATTATCACAGATTCACGGCCAAGAATTACTGGGAACCAAATTACCACATTGAATGAGTGACAGTAGTATGTGATGCAGTGAGTCAGAGATACAGGCAGACAGTACATGAAGGCTCAAGGATATGGTGTTTTCGGAATAGCTAAGCACATGAGGTTGAAGTACCTTGCAATGTCTAGTGCAAAATTAATAGCAGCAAGTGGGCTGAGTGCACCTTTCTCCTTCAGATATTGATGAAGATCACCCTGAAAGATGCATTTAACTTAACACGAGCAGGTTCCAAATAGTCTACACAAAAGGATAGTTGAACCACAAAACAATATACATACTCCTCGTAGAAACTCGGTAACTAGCATTAGAGGCTTGGTTTCTGTGACTGCTCCAAGGAACTGGACAATATTTGGATGTCTCAGCTTTATTAGCAAGTTGACTTCATGCTTAAAATCTTGGCTGCGGATCAAGCAAAAAAATTCTAAGAGAATACTGTATAAAAACACATACACAAACATGTGTCTTATAACTAGAACATCTACAGTTCACCACCTTCGACCGAAATTGGTTAAAACACAATTCATAAAAAAATCATGTAGATAAATCAGTTAGAGTACTCGAGCAGGTTAACCGTTATTCTGACAGTTTACTTACATCACCAGCCTGTCATCAGATAGGGATGGAAGAATGCGCTTGACAGCAATAGGTGTTCCTCGCCAATTTGCTTTCAGAATTTCACCAAAAGATCCCTGTGGTAGGTAGCAGGTTTGACAAACTTAAGATAACCCAAATACAAAAAAAATATCTAAAAGTTAAGTACAAGTAAACTACGATAATGCTTTATCAAATAATTGTATTGAGTAAGAGACGGGGTTGAAGACTTGAAACCTTTCCGATCACAACTGCTTTTGTGAAGTCCAATTCAAGTGGGTTAATCTCCCAGTCAGCCTTGTTTGTTAGAGGTGGCGGAATTGTCTTCGGTTCAAAATGGCTTCCAGTTTTCCCCTACAGGAAAATAAAGGACAAATCCGAAGGAGATGAGAAAGATCGCATGATCCATCAGACTAGCAAAAACAGATTTATATCACAATGACCAGTTTACAAACTATTAGTACAGTAGAGCATTTATTCCAGCTACAAAGAGCATGGTTAATTTAGTTGTGCGCAAAAGGTGCAGCAAAACTATCAATTAAACAGAACAGACAGACACATATGATCCCCAAGTGAATGCTACTGTTTACAATGGCGGCACAATTGTTGTACATTCTGCCGTGTCTAAAATTGATAGCCATGTGTGAATCACCAAGCTATGCAAGTTCTTAATAATGCATGGCTTACATCACCTAACATTTTGCCGACCCACAAAAGAAAACACCTCTAATTCCGATAACAACACTTGGGACCATGCATCCTGGATACAAATTCAGAAACATTGTACCGATAACAGCTGCAGAGCAATATACAGGGAACTCACCCACTAAATCCATACCATACCATGACAGGTGGAATTGGAATACCTGGTGTTCAAGTTACAGATTTAGTAATCTCGAGCTACTGGTTAAACCTATACAACCCTAAAAATTTGCAATGCAATGACCAAGGCAACCTGTTAAATCAAGCCGATGTTATCGACCACATACATATGTCAATCCACCATGCTCCTTAAGCAGCTCAATCATGGCCTGCCTCTTTGCACCCTCGGCGTCAGCTAGTGGCTGTAAATTAAAAAAAAATAGTTAGCACCATTAGCAAAGGTCCTCAATGTGTCATCGTAATGTAGAGTCTGGAGTCTGGACAGAGTCAAACTATATTTGCGTCACTGCAGCACAAATACAACCAGGAACCTAAAAGTTCCACTTTACACTAACGTTTCACACCAATTTTACATCAAAGCTAGTACTAACAGCAAACCAAATGAGCAAGTGCGACACGTCGAGCAAGGCTACAAATGTCATACAAAGATGCTTATACGGATCGTTGCAGCAATGACGCATTGACAACCAAACATAGCACGAGCCCCCAGAAATTCGCGGCACAAGCTACAAATTGGTCAAATGCAGCAAGGTCATACTAGTAAGCAAAACCGATTTTCCAAATCCAACGAAGAAGATGACAAGAGTACCACCACCCAATCGAATGAAATGCTTCAGAGCGCAAACTGGCGGCTGCCACTAATCGTGTTCCTCCCAAATCGTCAATTCATGAGAGGTCAAATGAATTCGTATCCGAACAACGAACATAAGCCAGTAAGATCTCAAAGCCGTACCCGAAAATCCGAACCATGCCAACACGCAACGAACAGAGGCCGATCGCAGCACGACCCAAATCGGGGCCGCAACGTCGGAACCACGCCAGAAGAAGACGCAAATCGCGAGCCAAAAAAAAAACCGCAGAGACAACGAACGAGAGAGAGGCCCGGAGGCAGCAGGAGGAGAAGGATCACCGTGTTCTGCCAGCGGTCCTGCGCGTTGACGTCGGCGCCGTTGGCGATGAGGCACTCGGCGACGTCGCGCCAGCCGTGGAGCGCGGCAACGTGGAGCGGCGTGCGGCTGTCGTAGTCGCGGGCGTTGACGAGCGCGGCGTCCTCCTCGAGCAGCTTGCGCACGGCGCCTACGTCGTTCTGGTGCGTGTGCCAGAGGATGAGCGAGGTGCGCGCGACGAGGCCCTTGTCGTCGAACCTCCGCCGCGCGGCCCCGCCCCCGGTCCCGCCCCCCGACGACCCCGCGCCGCTGCTGCCCCCGCCGGACCCTCCTCCCCCCGCCGAGGCCTCCTCCGCCCCGCTCATCTCTCTCTCTCAGGCCCGCCCCAGGCCCCTCGGGGTTGTCGCGTCGCGTCGTCCGAACCGAATGAATCTGGGTGGAAGAGGGTTTTCTCTCTCCGCCTGCCCCCGGGCTGTTCGCGTGCGTGTCGTGTCGCTTCCTTTCGGAAATCCTACTATTCCGGTGCGGGGATTTTAATTCGCCCTCGGCCCGCGTGCTTGCTTGCTTGCTCGAGATCTGATCTGATCTGATCTGGATGGAACGCTGCAAGCTACTAGTACTAATCACAGGGTTTACCGGGCTAACCCGCTTGCTTTTAACCCGTTAACCGACGCCCCACTCGTCGTTTGTGCCAGCCTGGCTTGGCATGGCAGCCCAATGGGGCCAGTCGCTTCCTATAATAAACATCCAAAATACGGCGATTTTTCCACGGAGCGGACGCGACTCGCTTCGTTTCACTTGGAGCCGGCGATTTTTTCTTCTGAAGGAACAGTCCTCCATGAAATTGCCACCAAGACTCTGCCATTTCGGATCGAGCCGTCCACTGACCATTCTATGCGCACGGCACGCGGCGTGCTCGAACTGTGGATGGCCAACAGGACAGACTGAAAACCACACCGACCTCGGAGAAATCGACCGTGCAGAAGACGGCGCAGGAAGCCAGCACGCTGATTGGCTATGCAATGGCACCGCTGCGTCAGAAGCGAGCGTGATCCGTGCGTGCCCTCCGGTCTCCGTCGAGCTCCCTTTCCGGTTTCGAAAAGCGACCGGCTCGGGATAGATAGATAAACAAAGCATGCGGCTTGACAGGGCGCTGCGTATCTCGCTTGGGTGCTCCGGGCCCGCGGCCGACGGCGAGAGGTCGACGCGCTTATCACCGTTCGCCAATCGCCAATCACCATTGATCGCAGTGGCAGGGGGGTCGGCAAAGCAGCGGTGAGCATGGGCCGGGCGATTCCATGTGCGGCACATGGATTCTTCCAGGATTTTTTTTGAACGTAATTCTTCCAGGATTTTGACGGAAGTTTCTGGCTCTGGAGACCCGGTCTGCGCGAGTGCACAGCCGGTCCCTTCGCCGCTAGCTTTTCGCTTTCTTTTCTCCGTGGTTTCGGAGCAACTGATAGGGGGTGGATGATTTGACAGTGGATGCCGATATTTTCGTAGGACGAGAAAGATACGGACAATGATGTTTGATCCAGTTTTCCGTCAAAATTTTTACGCAGTAATTACATTAATATTTAGACATGCATAATATATTAAATGTAGTTACAAAAAATTGCATTACACAAATGGACTGTAAATCGCGAGACGAATCCAATGAATCTAATTAGGCCGTGATTAGACATTAAATTACTGCAGTAAATATATGTTAATGATGGACTAATTAGACTCATTAGATTCGTCTCGCGATTTACGGACGGAATCTGCAATTAGTTTTTTTAATCAGTCTATGTTTAATACTTCAAATGTGAAAATATTCCATTTTAAAAACTTTACGCGGGGATCTAAACGAGGTCTCATTTCGTCCTTTTGTTTTCCTTTTTTTTCGAACCATTTTGGTACAATGACGCGAGCATGCTTATCAACATGTCAGTATCCTCGGATAGAAAATACATCGTCATTCTTTGGACTCTGATTACTCTAATGTAATTGGTCGATCGTCAGGTTCCAGGGTGACAGTACATGGTTAGTTTAAGCATGCTTATATCAGAATATCTGATATAATCCACGTCCACATCAGAACTTTGGTATTGGTGTTCATAATTTGTGGGAATATGTATAATGTATTGGTAACTGGTTCATCGCATGGACGCCTGTTGTAAAAGAGAGAGACATTGAGGACCAAGTACTTCGTGTTATGAAATGGCCAGGGTGGATTAGCGCCACTGATCACTGGATACCTCTTTTGAGAAACTGGCGAGATAGTAAAGCAGAAACCACTGAAATTAAACAATGGGCAAATCCTCCTGGAAAAGCAAAGCTTGATTAAAGAAGATCTTATGAGAGGTTAAGAAAATTTTGGACATTTCCCTCAGGGCAAGCATATATGCTTTTTGGCATCTGACTACCTGACCATCCAGCATCCACTAAACAAGTTGCAACCCTCATGAAGGACCAAAAATGCGGTAAAGTTTCCCTTTTTGTAGTGTGGTAAAGTTTCCCTTTTTGTAGTGCACATCAGCATATGCATGCGTCACTCGATCCTATACACTTTCCGTTTACCAAAACTTTACCTTTTCTGACATACAGTTTCTGTTGGGACGTACCTCAACATGTGATGAAGTACTTGTTACTACAATTGCAGAGTTTTGCACCATGTTTGCTTTTCTTAATTGGGTCATAACGGACTACAGAACTTGCTAACTGTTGCACGTGCGGATGTGATGTGCCATGACCTGCTGCTCCCTGGTCCTGTGCTATCGCACTCGTAGTCTCGCACAGGCAAGCCAATAACATGCAGTTAGGCCAAGCCACCACATGTATCCAATGGATCGTTAGTGGCGCGGCCAATGTAAGTGGCAGCCTTGTTTCCGTTTCGGCTAGAAGTGAATAATCAAGAAGTACCTCAAGTTTTCCTCCGGCGTATGTCTTCGCTTAAGAATCTCTTCTTCCTCTAGCGCATATCTTCCAACAGCGCTTCCTAGGTTGTCACTCTCCGGCTTCTATCCAACTGATGTTTGATGTTTACCCTCTAGAAACTAATCCATGTCACGTCAATTGGATGTTCGTCAAAGCACGGATTATATTGTATCACAGAGGATTTCAGTAATACAGAAAGATTAAGCTAAGCAATTGGGGTACAGATAACAGGGATGATTGCTAAACAGGTGGTCAACCCAACCCATGCAGTCATGCACGGACAGCACGGTGCACGCCTGCACGGCCGCGGCGGCTGCAGAATAATCTTTCCGAAACAACGACTGACGTTCAGAGGGGCGCCGAGGCTGTGGGAGACACGGAGCATCAATTCGAACCTCGGGCCCCTTTGCACGGCGTTCTTTTTGTTCATCAGTCGAGACAGTTGCCGCGGCTGACGGTAAGAGAATCGGCAGCGTCGTGTACTCCAGGCCTGAAACCACACACATGACAACGGCAACACTCCCACGGTGCTTGTCCTTCAACGGCGCCGACTTATTTCAGAAAATAGTTCAACTTGGATGTCAGATTCAAACGAGAACAGTTGTTTCCAGTAGAAATGTCTTACTGCAAGGACAAACATAAAGTCCGAAAATTATAACATGGAATTAAGTCCTTGATGAAAATTATTGTAGTGAGGATTTTTTCAGTTATGTGGCATACCTGCTAAACCTGCATGATGTCTTGTCCCAATGGAGATCAGCTTTTGTGAATAATGCACTTTACCGAAAAGGCTCAGCAGTTCAATGTTTTCTGGTAAGCAACCTGTACGCACAAGAGAGGATGCTGGCGGATGAGTTCAGGCGTTGAAGTGTCACTGCACTAACAGTCCATGAAAGAATATCACGCAATCCTGGTTGAGCCGCAATGGTTCGGTTCAAGGACCAAAAGATGAAATGGAGTAGCAAAGATAACTGAAGTACTTTGAAAACCAAATAAATTAAATGATCAGGAACATACTGAAGTTGAAGTCTTCGTCAACTCCCTGATGGCCATTGTGGCATAGGATGATGCTGGTAGAGTAAATTCTAATTTTACAGCCAGTTTCTTCGGTAACAGATCTGAGATGCCAATAGATTTGGTTTTCTCTGAGCTAGCTTCTGTGCCATCAGTGGTTGACCCAGAGGTGTCCAATGAAGCATCCGAGCTAGAATGACATGATGGGCAACTGGAAGTCCCATCAGATAGCAGCTTATTTGCTTCTGATGGCTGTGTTTTGGATAGAACAGCTAAATCGGTTTCCACTAAAGGTACATTGTCATCTGTGTAAGTCATTAGGTCCCTGCAACCATTTAAAAAAATAATGAATAAGGTTGTTCATCTACGTTGTTCACTACAGCATAAATAGATAAAGTTTCAAGGAAACCTACAACTAAAAGATAAGAACCAAATAATTTGATTGGCTGTGTACCATTCAAAATCAATAGGTCGCTGGAGTACGCGACGGTAACCTCCTTTCATTCCTGTAATCGAGAAGTCCCTAACAAATGACAGTCAAGGAAATATATGGCAGATAAGAACTTGCTCCGCTGGCCTTTCAAGTATATTGCGTGTAAGGAACCAAAATGGTTATATTCCCAATATGTAAGGCACAAAATATTGACTCTGCATAGAAAAATGTCATTTTTAAGTCCTCATTATCCTTTCGTGTAATCTGAATTCACTTTATGATGGCACTGTATGATTGTAGTTCGTAGGACAATAAAGTTGTTCAGAGGAGACAGCTAGCAGCAAAATGGACCTTGTGACAGAATGACTTACTTGATCCCATGGACGCTCTCTATCAGGCTAATGCCATCCTGAGTCACAAAATTAGATAAACATTATGGCAATAGTTAGATAAGAAATCATTTGAACGTCTGAAACTCAATCACTTTCTTCATAATCTGACTGGAAGAATTTTGTATTCAACAAGTTTGTCAAAGATTGTCAATCTCACAAATTTCTCTAAAAAGAGATAGTATATTAACCTGTAGCGCAACCATGCTAAAAGTCCAAACCAACTTCCTAACCTAACAAATTGTTTCCTCGCCATAACTTTCGGACGAAAAGAACATAACATATCATAACTATATGCTCCAAGTAATATGCATGTAAATGTACACAAACTTTTCCGGGGAGAAAATCCATTCTTGGGCATAAAAAGCATAAGATGCTTGCACAGCATATTTAACTATTTATCAACACATGTTCTTTCAGTTTATACCACAACAATCCTCTGAAATAACTGTAAAGTTACATTACCTTCTTGGCTATTTCATGATAAACCCCAGCAACTTCATTCCCAGGAAGCAATGTTTCTGAACTGCACGTGGAAAAGGTAAGGATAACACTTGAAACACAAAATTGTAAAGCATAAAGCATGTGCTCCTCACCCAGGCAAAGGGAGGACAACGTCCTCAAAAGTGTAAACTGCCTTCAATAAATCTTCAGAATCAGCTGTCTACAAGAGAAGTTCATGATTGGGAGTTTTGTTATATCAGTGTTATGCACAGGTTTGTCAGTATAAGTATCTCTATAACAATTGTCTATAGCAAACCTTCACAGACTGAATCACTTCTTCAGTAAGTGTTTCATAAGACATTTCCATTTCAGGTGAATTAGTGTGGCTACCATCATCATCGAAAGTATCTACTGTAGCTGCTTCTCCAAGAGAGCACCCCTTTTTGTAAACCAAGTCACCCTCTACAACTTGTAAAATACCTGTGAGTTCAGCCATTATTATCATATAAAGACAAAACAAGAGTATATGCTAGAATGCCAAAGTTTAGTTTTAGACCAAAAGCCTGAATGAACAGCAGAATCCGATGCACAAGTAGACTTACCATACTTTTCAACTCTCATACTTGCAGCATGGTTCCATAGGTAACTCTGGTAACTATGTACATACCTGCACAGCATGGTTCTATTTGAGTACCAGAGCGCACACAGTAAATACAAAAACTAACAGTGATGTACTACATTCTTCAGTACATAGTTAACAATAAAAATGGAAATTTAGGTCAATATACTGCAACATACATCAGTCTCAATGTTTTAGGTATAGCCATTAGTGCTTGTAGATAGTTGCCAGGGTACTTCTTCAAACGCTGAAGCTGGAAATGAAAGAGAGCATGATTCAGGTTCCCACATTAATGCAAGCCAATCTTAAAATGATAAAAGAAAAATTAAATATGGACTTCATGATAAATTCGCGAATATTGGAACATGAAAATAGCAGCACAGAAAGAGAATATTTTTATTTATTACCTCTTACCGTGCAAGTTGACTGCTTTTCTCTATCAGGTGCCACATTTTGTACAGAAGATTTAATAAAACTCGGTCACTATAACATTTTGTACACTATAATTGTGTGTTCTCCAATGTTCCAAACTGCTGAGCGCAAGACGGAGCATGGTGCTGCATAGGACCTAAGCTGCCTAAACTAGTATTATAGTTTAAAGCACATGTCTAGCCAGGCTTACAAATAATTGAGCAAATTTCACCACTACCAATTACCCGGCCTGCTTTACCTCTCCAAGCTTCCTAACTTGCAGGTGAAGCTGAAACAGAACCGCTGACCTTAAAATTCATGCATGGCATTGCATCACACCATAACAGTTCACAGAAACTATGCACTGTGTAGTAAAGCAAGCTTGTGGCAGGTAGGAAACACAAACACCTACATCTTACTTTGTACATATAAGAGGACTCCATAAGCACCAGGATTCCAGGACCAATCAGATGCCATGTATCGAGAAGATGTGTAGTAAATGTGCTAGAAAGGAAAAGGTATATGCATTTATTTTCAGCAACAGGTAAGTCTGGAAAAAGAGAAAACCTACCATAGCTCTCTCAACTGTGAGATGTCGGGGGATGCCACTAAGTGCTATATCAATATCACCATGCCCCTTATAATGTACCTGCACCTCATTCATTGCATAGTGAAATTAAGTTCCAAATCTTCACATTTAGTTATTTATAAGGGAAAATAGATTATCACCTACCCTTGTACCAAGAATCAAGCTGACAGCATGACTCCACTCTCCTCTAAGCAAAGCAGCACCAACAAAGTGAGTAGGTACTGAACCACTACCAAAGCGCTACCAAACACAATGAAAGCATTTTTTTCTGAGTTGCAGAATAACAAGCAGAAAAGACATTTCTTAAAAAGGCATAACAATAAAAAATGATGAACTACACCTCATACAAAAACGTAGGAATAGTATGAATTTGGCTAGCAAAAAAGGGTATGTTTGCTGTACCTGTAAGCCGTAGTAATTGATAAATCCATTTTTACTCAGGCCATCAACAGCAGCCTTTATCACATCATCCGATTCTGCAACAACATTCCTGGCCAGAAATAGCAGAAATGGGAAGCATGAATTGTCCATTCGCTCTTTAATTACCAAACAAGTCATGGCACAAGTGCATGGCCTAAAGATAGTAGCCCACAATGAAGGCCAAAATTTTACAATTCCTTTTAAGTTGTAACTTAAACTTTATAACTGCCATGCAATAGCTGAAAACATTGTCTTAAGCAAAGCCACCAAACATTTTATCATGAGTCTGATGGCATGTTTCACCGTCCATGTGCAGCATAAACATTGGTCACTGGCAAAGGGCAAGCAATTTCACTAAGACCGTACCTCACATACTATGGTACCTGCAAAGGGCAAGGAGAATACGCACCTCAAAGTAATTGCAAATCGGTTCCCTTTGAGTTGACCAAGAACAAGGCCCTTGTTCACGTAACTGGAGAAATATTTGCAGTTAAGTTGCCAGTGACTTTAGTAAAAGGAGTTCATAGTTCACATGCTTTACTGGTTACCTAAAGTCTCCAACTCTGATACCTATAAGTTTGCTATTAAGAGCGGCTAACCTACTGGCATGTACCTTGAAAAGCGTCACCTGATCAAAAGATGGTGAATCAGAAAATTCTCAACAGGGAAAAAATATCTATGCAACTTAGTATTTCATTTGAAAGTTGAAACTACATCATATATGCTTCTGATAAAGGTTTTCTTGGCTGCAGTACCACTAAGATCAGACTTTCATCTGATAAAGCTTATTCAGATACTTCGTTTCCTGACCAGACAATGTTGACCAGATTGCCCAGTAAACCGATCAATGGAAACAACTCAGGGAGTACCTGTTGGGTTGTAACAGCACGTTTATCCTTTGTCCCCGCAACTCCAAACGATCTTGGCTGTGAAAATTAATGCAACCGACCAATCAACAGAAGGCGATGAATGAATTCAGCAACTCAAAACAAGAAAACTTGCAAATGCACTTTGATAAACCAGAGCATGGCACCTACCAGAACCCCTAGCATCTTTCCTATAACTCCTAGTGCCTCTTGTGTGTCTCTGTTCTCCTTGTAAAGGTGAAACCTGGTAATAATATTTGCTTACTATTAGCAACTACATTTCAAAAGACATCAAATATGATTTTCAGTCAAATGCACATCCTAAAATATTCTTATCACAACAGGTACAGATTGAAAACCATGCAACAATACATGCATACAGAAAAGAAAATGTCATCACCTCAGGAACTTCCCCAGGTGATAAGGCCAGGATGTAGAGCCTCTACTATCAAACGGCCTGTCATCTCTCCAGCCTGAACTGTTCGTGCCTCTCCTATTCCTCCCTCTCCCACCCCGTGGCCCTGACCCCAACCGCACCCTAATACATTTCTGAGTGCCATCACTGTGCTCAACAGTATCCGTGATCAGGAACTTGAAATTCCTCTTGATGAACTCGTGCACCTCCTGCATAAAAACAATGTAGAACAGAATAATGGCACACTGATCATCCATGAACGATCGGAACCGCGACCGCGAGAACCAAAACCCACCGAGCGATGAGCCTTATCGGCATCAGCTGAGAGAATGATTGGCGACAAATCGCCATCTCCTCCCTCCAAAGCCCTCTCTAGGAATCCCCTCAACGCGTCGTGATCCACTTCGCCGCAGAGCAGCCGGAACGACTCGAGCGCCCGGGAGTGGTCCGCGCCGGCGTCGCCGTTCTCCGCATTATCTCCACACTGCAATCCACAAGCACCACGCGGCCGAAGCGAGGTCAGAGCCTCAGGGATGCCCGATAGGACTACAGCCCGGCCCACCAATCCAAACCAGCAACGCGGGAGCTCGGGAGGAGAGGGAGACCTCGTCGGCGTCGGGGAGATCGAAGGAGGTGAGGCGGACGAGGGCGCCGTCGCGGGCGACCTCGTGGACGACGAAGTCGGAGTAGCGCTGCTTGAGCGCGCCGCGGAAGCCCGTGACGGTGGAGGCGAAGCGGGAGATGCCGACGTCGGGCTCGGCCAGGGGCCCGCGGCGCGGCGCGGGGGAGGGTGCGGGCGGATGGGCCGCTGCGCGGGCGCGGAAGTGGGCGGCGAGGGGGCGGGAGGGGGGTTTAGGGATGAGGATGAGCGGGAGGGGGTTTAGGAGTCGGCGACCGCGCATTCTGTCGGAAGCGCGGTGGGGAGCACGGCCGCGGGCCGC
This sequence comes from Panicum miliaceum, assembly GCA_032594955.1. Lineage (NCBI taxonomy): Eukaryota > Viridiplantae > Streptophyta > Magnoliopsida > Poales > Poaceae > Panicum > Panicum miliaceum. The sequence goes on along the minus strand of CM064057.1, from coordinate 2,796,048 downwards.
CGGATGGGGGGAAGGGGAGGGGAGGGGGAGCAATCGGCTACCCGCCCGGCCGCGCGCGGGAGCTCTGTTTCTCTTCTTTGCGCGGACTGCGGAGAGGAAACCGCGATAGCGTGCTGCGTGCGTGGCAGGTGTGGCAGAGCGGGCCGTCAGCCCGTCCCCCTCGTCGTCCTCTAAATTCATCTTTAAAACGAATATTCCATTCTAATTCTCTCCTTTATACCCAATTTTCTCACCCAATTTTCTCGTAAGCATTCATACTCTGCGTGCATCTCTATATCAACTAACTCCCCGCGGGACCCACGCATCAGATTATTTTTTACCCCCACGCCCTCCCTCCCACTCTCTCTCTCCCCCCGGCCCTCCCCTGCTCCCATCCGGCCGAGAGCGCCGCCCCTCCCCTCCTCCCCACCCCCTCTCTCCCACCGGCCACCACCTCCCCCTCCTCTCTCTCTCCCCTCTTCTTCCCCACACGGCCGGCGCCCCTGCTCTCTTGCTCCCTCCGCCCCGGAACCCGGCGAGCCGGCGGCTGGGGGAGGTCCGGCCGGCGGCGCGCCGCCCCCACCCTCCCCTTCCCGGCTCGATTCGGCGGCGGCGCGTCGCGGGGTACGTGCTCCTTTGGCCCTTCTTCGCCGGCGTCGAGCGGCCCCCCCTCCGCCTCCCTCACCCCACGGATCGAGCGGCCCGGCGAACTGGCGGCGGCAGCACGTCGTCTTCCTCTTCCTCGTCGTCATCCCTCGACGGCGGTCGCACCAGGAGCTCCGTGGTCGAGGCGGCCCCGCCGGCGACGCAAGCGTCCGCGGCGGCCAACGCGCCCGCGGTGCCGGTGGTGGTGGTGGGGCTTGGGCGGGCGCCTGGCCGGGGCGCGTGGCCGGACGGGCGCGTGGCCAGGGCGGGCGGGCGTCCGGCCGGGGCGCGTGGCTGGACGAGGCGCGGGCGGGGTCGCACGAGACGGCAGGGTGCTTCGGCAGCCGGCGGCGGTCCCCAGCTGTCTTCCCCGCGTGGATTCAAAGGAGGAGGCGGCAGCGCCGAAGCAGCTCTGGAACGGCCGAGGCGGGACCTCCCCTGCGCGGATCCATTCTTCCTCGAGCGGATCCGGCGAGGACGGCGGCAGATCGGGCGAGGATGGCGGCAGATCGGCGCGCGGCAGCGGAGGAGAAGGGGCGCGGACGACTGCTGGTGGCTGTTGCTGCTCGAGCTCTGCTCGAGCTCCGCCGTGACCATCCCTCTCTCTCTTCCCCCTCCCGGCCATCCCCTTCTCTCTCCCCCTTCCTGCTCACGGCGCGGACGAACGGTGGGCGCGGGCCCCGCGCCGCGTCGGCCGATAGCGGAGTCCTCGCAGAGCGCTGGATTTGGCTTACCCGGGATGTTACGCAAGCGAAGCGTAGCCTTTAGCGTACCCCGCTGCGGGGAATTTTTACGCTATTTGGTACTGGAGTAACGTTTACCGCATGCCAGTGCGGACAGCCTTCAGAGGAGCGTGGAATGAGCCATGAGCGGCTGGATTCGTGTTCGACTGTTCGTGATGTTGTTCTGATTTCTGAAAGCAGAACATGACGCTGTGCCGTAATAATAGAGCTGTGGGTGAAGCCGTGAGAGCGTTCAAGATGAAAAATTGGAAATCAACATTGACCATAGCTTATGATTCCTAGAAAGAACAGAGGGATGGGTTTCAAAACAGCAAGGCACTCTTTGCATGGGTAGATCAAAAGATGTTGCCAACTTGTTCATGGACGCTACCAACATGTGCATGGGTAGATCAAAACAGCAAGGCTTGCTCGATCACTCCAATATTCTTTTAACTCCTTTCGTAGGTGTAGATTTACATGGTGATCAGCGTTCTTGCGGAATTGTGGCGCTTGCCGTGACATGCTCCATCTCAGAACATGTTGTGTAGTTTTTCAGTCTCGGAGAATTTGATGTCAGTGACAGGTACGTGCGCATCCATCAATGGAATTCGGTAAATTCACACCGATAAGAATTTTGGTATGCGCACGTGCAGCCTTCTGCTTTATTTTTGAAAATTAGGGCTGAAGCACCGCCTTATCATTTAAGCGAGGAGAGAAAGCAAGTGTCTTACAAGGTTTATATTACATGAAACATAAAAGGCTCAAAACTCGAATAAAAACTAAACATAGAAACTACTCACTCTGTCCTAAAAAAATAAGTTATTGTAGGATTCAAAATTTATTCCAGAAAACAAGTCGTTTTACTTATATTTAAAAAGTGCATGCGCATGTAAGAATCAATTATTGCTAAATATGGATAATAAATATAGACAAACATAGTCATCTTATCTTCTTGTTAATCTGTCCTAAAATTTATAGAATGACCAATATTTTGGAACAGAATGAGTACGATACAAGTGGAGCACTACAGGCCCTAAACCGCAGCTGCATCTCCACCTTAATTAGCTGCAGAATGACTCTCGGCTCAGCAGCTCTTCCTTCAAAGACCGTATGCCGTGTGCATGAGTACAGCCATGCCTTCTGTTTTACGGACCCGCGTAAATTTCGTACAAGACGAGGCGTCCACGTCGGCACGACCAAAAAGGCGAAAAAGGTCACAAGGACATCCGGCCCCAAGCGTACCGTTTCCGTTTGACTGTCCGTACGCTTTACTTTCGATCTTATCATTATCTTTTCCGCACCGTCATACTATCTCATCCTCTGTCCCAACCGCAGCAGCAGCAGCCGCCCAGCCGCCGCCACGGCTAACAGAGCGCTAGATGGCACAGAATTTGCCGGTGCGCGGAATGCGTGGGCGGCGGGGAGGCCGCCGCCGCCGCGGCGCGGCGTGACCGTGAGGACCCACGCCGGCGCGGCCGGGGTGCGGCCGTCGTCGTCGTCGCCGGACGCCGTGACCTACAGCGCGAGCATCTCCACCGACACGCCCCTCCACGAACCCCCCGGGGTAAGCTAAGCCGCCTACCTACCCACCACTTGCAATCCGCTTGCCATGGATGTGGATTATTGGGCGGGAGAACTGAAGTTGCCCCTCATCGTGCAGGCCTCCTTCGACGAGTACCTCCAGGACCGCGCGCGCGTGTTCCGCGCCACGTTCCCCGACGAGAGCAGGAGCGAGCGGCTCGGCGATGTGTGTAACACCCCTCCCGCCCTCCCCCGCTCCGTCGATTTTCCTCGTCAGTCCGCTCGCCGAATCGATTGGTTTTGGTGGTTGAGCAGTGAGCGAAAATTCTGCAGGGGGAGTGGCGGATCCAGATGCTGCCGCTGCAGTTCCTCCTCCTCACCGTGCGCCCCATCGTCGTCATGCAGCTGCGCCACCGCGCCGGCGGGCTCGAGCTCCGAGTCGTGCGTGAAGCTTGACCCAGCTTGACCAATTTTTAGCGTACCCAACAGCTACTGCGAGTGGTGATCGAAATGCGGCTGATGTGCTTGTGGCATTGTGCAGATGGAGTGGGAGCTGCGGGGTCTGGACAGCGGCTACGCGCCCTCGAGCTTCGACCTCGGCGTGAGCGGGTCGCTGTACGCGGACCGGAGCGGCGGCCGCCGCGCCGGGTGCCGGATGAAGGGTCACCTCGAGATCGCCATCACCGTCGTCCTGCCGCCGCCCCTGCGCCTCGTGCCGGAGAGCGTCCTAGCGCGGCGTCGCCGAATCGGTAAGATGATTGGGTAGGCGTGTCGTCTGCACATTCTACTGGTCAGGCTTCAGAGCTTCCTCTTCTGAAAATGCAGGTTCTGTCGAGGCTGGCGGAGAAGATGAAGCGCGACGTGGACGTCGGCCTCATCGCCGACTTCCGGAGGTTCCGCCGGGAGAAAGCGGCAGCGTCCAGGGTTAGGCTAACGCTGGACGCGACGGCATCTTCCAGAGACGAAGCCTCTGAAATCTAGAATCGCTGACGATCTGTGCACCTTCCCTTGTACATGGAGAGAGTCATCTGCGTGCAACATGAATACATGATTGATTCATTTACATCTGGGTTCTACCATGAACGAATCTGAGACCAAAATACATGGAAACATGACGGGGTCCAGTCCACAGACGATCTATCTGTGCAGCATCTTATGTAGTCTCCCAACACATCCAATGCGATCCTGACATGCACACCCACACAAGATCTACTGACGAACAAAACATGTAACTGTAAACGCTCTAGCAAGCAGCGGCCCTCGCTGCCCCATGTTTCAGTTCAATGTACATGTGCTGCTCTGCTGCTGGTGGTCAAAGGAAGAAGTAGAGCGGCAACGCCAGCAGCAGGGCACAGAGCGCCCACCGCGCGCGGGACAGGAGGCTCTCCGCGCCATCGAAAGGGACCAGGCCGCTCGCGGGGCTCCCGAAGGACGACGATCCATTGCCGAAGCCACCCGTGCCCGGCGTGAACGGGGACAGGCCGCTGGGGGCGCTTGCCGCCGGGGTGCCGCCGGCCATGGAGCTGCATGCCAAGAGAAACATCACGTGTTAGTGTTAGGGTATGTTTATATCGTGAAAATTTTTGGACAAAATTCACTGTAGCAATTTTTAATCGAAGATCAGAAGAACTAAACATGATCTAATTATAAAACTAATTACACGGATGGACGGGGAATCGCGAGATGAATCTATTAAGTCTAATTAATTCATCATTAGAGGTTGTATAATGTAGCACGACATTATCTAATCCTGGTTCAAATAGGCTTAAAAATCCATCTCGCAATTTTACCCGGCGGTTATGGAATAGATTTTGTCAGTTATCTACATTTAATACTACTAATTAATGGTCAAACGTTCGGATTTAGTGTAGCGCTCGAAAAATTTTGGGACTAAAGAGGGCCTTAGCTGAAAGCTGATGAGCGTTCCTGACTTCGTCAGAGAATGGCATGTACAACATGACGCATTCAGCATTCTGTACTCTGAACATGCTCACCTTCCTGTGAAGACGCACTGCCCCGAACCTGAAATGGGAATTCAAGGATCAGAGCTCGTGAACATTGCTCGCTAGACGAGAATTTGATTACTAAATATTTTCATTTTTTCTGCAATTTAACAAAGTTATCTTTTGGTATTTCAAAAAGAAAAAGAACACAGTTATTGTATGCAACAACCTAGCATCAATAAAGTTCAGGCCGGCTTCTTGCCTGCAGTAGTTTTCATCAAAAAAAAAGAACACAGTTATCTTTTCTGAAAATTCTACATACGGCAATGAGATCAGTGGTGCTTCCAAGTTTCATGAAACTGAATCTTGGCAATTCCCCGGAGACTGAATCTTGGTACTAAAAGAATAGCATAGAAGTAGCAAAAATCTTCTGAAAAAAGAAACATACGATAGAGACCAGAAAACAGCGAGAGCGTGTCTGCTTACTGGGATCCGTGGGGGTGGTGGTGGCGGTGCCGTTGAAGTCGCAGGCGGTGCTGGTTTTGGCGCTCCGCTGGTAGTAGTCGTTGTAGGCGTAGGACGCCAGCGCCTGCAGGTTGTTCTGCTTGTAGCACGGCCCGCCCGGCTGGATGGCCGTGCAGTCGGCGTGCCCCGGTCCGCACGCCCAGTTCAGCCCCGCCTGCAGCGCCGCCGGGTCCGCGCCCTGCGTCGCCACGCAGAACATGCCGCTCCCCGTGGCCAGGGATCGCCTCTTGCCTTCCTCTGAATCGACGGTGGTTTCAGAATGGCTGCCTGCACGTTGCAGGAGCAGAGGACGTTGAGACATGTATTAACATCAGAGACAATATTGTGTTCTAGTATGTAGATATATTTATTCAGCTTAAAACAATTCACAACCACAACTACTGCTCCACTGATTTTTCAGGGAATCGCAATAATGAGAAAAAGAAAGTGAGAAAGAAACGGGAAGGGACTCATGGAGCGAAAGCTACGTCACACGTACCTGATGCGTTCGCGAGAAGGAAGACCAGAAGAAGCAGCCATCCGTGCAATCTTTTGTCCAACATTTTACTATTCCAGTGTCCAGCCGACAGTATGCTCCGCAGCCACCTGCTACGATGACAACGTGAGGCGCTATTTAGTTTCTAAAATTTTTCCAGCGCTACAATAAATATGAACGTTTGATCACTAATTAGTAGTATTAAATGTGGATAACTGACAAAATTTATTCCATAAACCTTGGATAAAATTGCGAGATAAATCTTTTAAGTCTATTTGGACTATGATTAGACAATGTCGTGCTACAGTAAACAACCTCTAATGACGGATTAATTAAGCTTAATAGATTCGTTTCGTGATTTTCCGTCCATTCGTGTAATTAGTTTTATAACTAAATCATATTTAGTCCTTCTGATCTTCGATTAAAAATTGCTACAGTGAATTTCATCCAAAAATTTTCACGATCTAAACACATCCTCAGTGCAGACATCAGATAGGCTAATCGAGGCAAAAAAAGAAGACATCAGATGAGATGGGTATCGTGGAGAAAGCTACGGCAAGGAATTCAGCAAACAAATTGCTGAAGGAACCATAGCAAACAGAGTTTGAGCATGGTCACGTCGGAAAAAAATATTGTTTGCGCACAATCCTACTTGTGCTCCTGTTAAAACGTGATTTTGTATTTTGGGATCGCAGCGCACAATGTGATAATTGGGAGGAGCACACTGTGTTTCATTGTTGGTTTTGTTTGCGATCATGAAATTCTACTTTAATTCTCAAGAAAAAAAAATCTAATATACCCCTGCAACCTTCTCTGGAGCGAATTGCATAGTATACCCATCATGATGGCATGATGCAGCAGAAGCCGAACAAGAGACGACTCTTGGAAAGCTGAGGATACGCCGCGTAGGTCACGGTCAGACGCGAAATTTCTATTCCTACTCCTGAGTCCCTGGTTCACAATCACATGACACTATTTTGTCGGGGATGAACTAATACCACCACTTTTTTCTTTGTGCCGCTTAATCTTGACAACGGTTGGTAAAGCTGAAACATCTAGCTACATGGAAAACATATCCTTCGCTGCACAAAAGCGTATCCTATGTTTTTTTAGGGGAAATTCTCTGCACATCCTCATGTACTATTTCCATCCATGAAAGATAAAGACGAATCATACATCTAGCATTAGCTCCAACAATAGCTAAGTTTGATCAAATCGCGACAATCCAACAATACTGATTCTGCAACCTGATACCATGGAAAACAAACGTGAATTCGTTGCAGAGATAACAAAGGTGATCGAAGAGCTTCAAACTTTGCCAGTCGCAGACTGATGAATAAGACAAAGAGTGGAAGAGAGGGGCACGGAAACTCGGAAAGATTTGAGTTCAGTGAAGCTTTTGAATTTCGACGCGAAGGGCGGCGCGGTCATCTCAAGAATTCAGCAGAAGCAAACTACGGGTTCGATGGGAACTAACTGGAAAGAAATACGAGTACGCAGACGATACCAAGAACAGAGAAACCTAATCCAAAATAGATGATCGAAGACGGGGAAACTAGCGGAATTCAACAGGAGCAAAGAGAACTCATGAAGCCGCCAGGAGCATCAGAATTACCAACACGAAGAAGAGGGGATTCAGAGGGGTCATACCTTTGAACCGGGGGGCTACCCGACGATGCCAAGAGCCAGGAGAAACAGAACAGAGCTGCGCCGATTGCTTCTTGTAGATGGAAGCCCGGAACCTTCTAACCTAACCTCCTGCTCGCAGGAGTTTGAGAAGAGTCCGGGAAGGAAAAGCTGAATATGTGACCTTCCCCCCTCCCTTTTATTGGCACCAATAGCTACTGTATCTGACGAGGATTAATTAGGCATTTATAAATTTTCTTCCGGCCACAAATTAGGCAGTTATAGTTGCTAAACTGACAGATGAGAGAAGGAGTAATCAGAGTTAAATACTGCCAAAACACGGCCAACGGGGGCGGGGGGGGGGGGGGGGGGGGGGGGGGGGGCGGAGGGAAGACAACGAGGAAGGCAGGGCACCAGAGGAAGGGGGGGTGATCGACAGGTTTCTGGTGTGGGGGCGAGTGGGTTGAGCAGGCAGAAAGGGCGAGGAAGAGAAGTAGAGACCTATGGCCACTGATCACTTCGTTTGGTTGTTGTGACCAGTGACCACAGAGAGGCTTAGTGGATTATGGGCATGCTAATTAAGCCTTTTTGATGACACGCTAATGATCAATCAACATGGCCTTGTTTGCACTTGCGCTTTTCCATCAACTTTCATTTCTTTTCACACAGAGGAATCACTGTCTCTGCTCGGAAAAAGGAAGAAATGGAATTTAAGAGTTTAATTTGATAAGGACATTATAGTATTATACATGTTCTAAAGTTTCCCAACTGTTCTTCCTTTCTTCTTCTACCTTTTTCATTCATGCTGCTTGCATATTCAACTTTTGAAATTCAAGAAAGGAGAACTAGATTCAACAAAAGGTTCAACCTTTTCGTTTTACAATATTCTCCATGCCTCCTGTACCTTATCCTTTGTTGTACATGCTTATAGGGTATCCGTGTGGAGGGAAGATAATGGCGTAGGTAGTTGGTACTACCACATCAGACACGGCAATGGAGTCACCATCAAGTGCGGCTCCATGTAGTCAATCGTGGAAAACACAATGGCCGCACCGGCCAGTCTAGGGGTTTCCATCACCATCACCATGGATCGCTAAATGAATTCCTAATCTGCCAGGGTTTATATATCTAACAAATGACATAAAGGTGCGAACCTGGTATGTTCCTTCTGCATTCTTCTGAACAAAACAAAGGGACATGACAAAAAGAAGTTGATGCTGTATTTCATATACCAAAGCACAATCTCGAGGATAGAATGTGAGCACAAATGCTAGCTACGCTGAGACCTGAGAGGAATATGTCAGTAGCTAGGTGGTCCTGACTCCTGAGTTAAGAGTCTTTGGACTAGCTCAAATGCCTCTCTTTCTTGAGCTAATGTTTTCAAACATGTCTACCTAGATAATTCTTGCTTATTCACAAACTGTGTCCTTTTTCCCATGCAGATATTACATTTCTGTCGAAAACTACTGAGGAACACACAAACTAATATGTAGGAATCCTGATCAGGACGGACATGAAAGAATACAAACGTTAGGTATGGATGCTTTATGCCTGTGGGATCAAATGCACCCCACATCTCCCAATTCAGCTCTCAGTCACAGGCAACACAGATTCCTGATACCCAGGTCCCAGTTGCTTCCATGTCTTCAATCCAGTAATAATCCTTTCTAGACTTGTCCATTTTTCTGAATCTTGTGTTCACTGGACATTGCAATAAAGTTGGTCTGCCCCTCTCATCTCTGAGCATATGTCACAACTCACAACAGGTTTAGCTCACCACTTTGCAAAAGCTTTCTGTCTTATTAATTTTTTTCCCAGGAACACTCTTCTAGGTTTTCATACTTCCATTTTCTTTCCACATTTGTTAAGAGGAGATCAAGATAAGGATAAAGATCAAACAGAAGGATCAAAATCTCGAAGCGGAGACGAGAGGCACCGAGAGTCCGGGAGCAGCTGCATTGCTGCAAACAGGCACCGCGCTCGGCCGAATCAGGCGGTGTGGGTGGGCTGGATGTTGATGGGCCTAGTGTGCGATTCAAGAAGGGCATTCTTCTTAGTTGGGCTGCCAGACAACACTCAGAGCCCACAGGGCCGCATCCGCCGCGTCCAACGCCATTCCCTTACAACGCGTGTTCCCATCCAACGGCTGTACAGCGCCGTCCGCGTGAATAAAGCGCCGGCGCTTCTCGCGTCGCCACCCGAACTTTCCAGACACGAGCCGACTAATCGACGCGCTCCTCCTCCCTCTCGAGCTCCCGACTGATCCGGCCTCGTTTGCGGTAAGCGTGCCTGTGTTCCTTTCTCGCAGTTCGCCTAGCAGATTAGCTTTTTTCTAGTTTTTTTAAGGCGGCCAGATTAGTTGCGAACTTTGACGAGTAGCTGTTTTGGGGAATTGATCGCTGGTGGTGATCTCTGAACCCTAATTTTCGAACAAGTTGGATGTTAATTGGCCAGACAAGTCATTTGTTTTGCTTGGATTATGATCTAGATGAGCGCGGTAAGTAGATGATTGGCGACGGTTCTACTGCGTAAACTGTTGGGTCACTAACGATTTGTCAGTCTTTCACAGTTTGCTCGTGGATTTGTGGTTAGTTTTGTGTGATTATTCATTTATTCTTGAGGATTCGTATCCGTGATGAAGCTAATTGTATTACGTGGTTACTATCTGGCATCGGGGTGTTAATCTGCTGAGATGTACCCATTATTTGGCTGTTAAGTATATCTATGATTCTACACTCGATTGGTTGAGGACCAGCAGTTATCTTGTTATTTCACTGTTAATTTTACCTAGGATTCTACTGTTTGGTTGCATACGAATTCCTAAAAGGTAGCTTTTAGGGAGCTAGTGATGAAATATTTGAGATGTAGGAAGCTTGCAAGCTGCGCTTGTCTTAAAAGTTGGGTACTACCAGTAGGGGAATACCCCTCCTGTTTCCTCAAAAAAAAAAAAGTTAGGTACTTGGTGGTTAAACTGTTCCTTTTTTAATGGTCCTTTTGAAAGTCTTTCTTTGTGCATCCACTACTCTATTATGATTTAGGAAGTTACTGATGTCTAATATGATGAATCACTAGCAGCACTGCATTGATTTAACTATAGTGTTTCTGCTCATGTTGTTGATTACATTCTAGATCAACATGAGAAGGGGCTACAGTTACAGTCCTTCGCCACCAAGGGGTTACAGGAGAAGGGCTCGCAGCCCAAGCCCCCGTGACCATTACAGTGGCCGTGGCAGAGATCTCCCAACCAGTCTTTTGGTCAGGAATCTTCGACGGGACTGCAGGTAAAGATTTGTCCAACTTTCACTTTCTCCTGCAATAGCAGCTACACAGCTTGTTGGTGTGCTGTATAACAAAGTTTGCTGTAGATGTATGCATGAAAAAGAATGTATATTAGCCAAGTCAGGATTGGCTGGAAAAAAAAGAATGTATATTTCTATCCATTTATTCATTCTACGCCTGTCCAGTTCTTATTCGTGGTTATGGTTCTTATGCGCATGATCACGCCATCATACTGTAGTGCCCCAAAGAGACTTCATCATACTGTAGTGTCCCCATGAGGACTTCCTTCTTCCTGTGTTTCATCACCTCTGACAAACAGTCCTTTGAGTGCAGGCCAGAAGACCTTCGTCGCCCATTCGGACAGTTTGGACGACTTAAAGATATATATCTACCAAGAGATTATTACACTGGGTAAGAATCTACATCTAAAAACGTAGCACTCACTTCAACTGTGTGGCATTGCACAAATTATGCCCTCACTTCAACTGTGTGGCATTGGACAAATTGTTGCTGCCTTAAGACAATATGTGTTTATGCCATTCTGGTATCGACATAGAAACACACTTTTGAAGATCATTACTTTTTTCACCTATTGAGTCTTGAGATAACGTGATAATAATTTTTTGTTGACACAAGTCTAAAAGATTACTGTTGGGGAGAAGGAAGAACTAGTGAATTTAAAAGATTATTACTGTTGAAGAGAAGGAAGAAATAGAGAATTTTAAAAGACTACTGTTGAAGAAAAGGAAGAAATAGAGAATTTTAAGTGATCTGCAACTTAAGAGTACTCAGTACTGTTCAAGAGAAGGGAAGAATTAGAGTTACAAGTTTAAAGAGATACTCAAGTCATGAAGAGTTTCAAGTTTGTATTTGAACTCTCATGGGTGCAAGGTCAGCAGCAACCTATGCACTTTTACCTGTTTTAACTTATTTTTCTTATTTCTATCAGCAACCATGTGAATATCCGTATAGTTTTACCTCTTTGATATCTGGTGTGCTCTGAGATACTTCTACTAACCTCTTATCCTTGAAAAATGAGCATATTTTTCAAATTCTCTTATAGAATTTTCTTGGGCCCGCTACAGGGAGCCCCGGGGATTTGGTTTTGTGCAGTATTATGATCCTGAAGATGCTGCTGATGCAAAGTACTACATGGATGGGAAGCTGGTTCTTGGCAGGCAAATAGCTGTTGTATTTGCAGAGGAGAATAGGAAGAAGCCTCAAGAGATGAGAGCTAGAGACAGAGTCAGGTTTGTGGGTTCTCCCCTGCGACTACCTTGCTGCTGAATGACACACTGTTTCTGTATTCATTGTTTGCTGCACGTTGCAGGGGCCGTTCTGATGATCGGAGGTACCCTCGCTCTAGATCCCCTCCTTATTCTAGGGGCCGTTCTCCTTCCCGCAGCTACTCAAGGTATGCATTGCTCCCTTGTATGTTGGTCTTACAGACTATCCACTTCTCATTGATACAATTCAAATTTGCTTCATTGATAGGTCTCCTTCACCTGCCAATCCAAAACACAGGCTCAGAGAGAGGTCGTACTCCCGGTCACCTGTTGACAGCAGATCAAGAAGCGGGAGCCCCTACGAATATGAGGAGGGATACTGCAGATCCTCACGAAGAGAGAGGTCTCTCTCTGTTACTGGATGAAGTAGTGTTATATGATCTGGAGCTACCGCTATGAGTCAGCGCATGGTACTTGTCTTTCTGAACAATACGGTGTGTGGTGTATTTTTAGAGTATCATTCCCAGTAGTATCGACGAGCTAGCTATGCACTATCGTCAGAGTACACTCTACCTGGAGGATTCAGAATGCAGGCCACTGATTCGGAGTACAGAGCTGCTGCGTTCAGGTCACTATAGTTCCGAAGTGTACGATTGCTTCGGGTAAAACAGGAAGGTTTATGGTATGAATAAAAGTTGGTTGTATTGTGAATTTGTGATGGCTCGGTGTGATGCGTTGGGGTGCCGGATTTCTGGCAACGTCTCGATTATTTGAAAGCCGTTCGTGCCTGTGCACCAGGACCGGCACGCGTGGCTCTCAGGCGTGATGTTGCAAGCTGCAACGGATGCAGAGTACTGTTTTAGGTATATGACAGACATGAGACGATAGCATTAGCAACTGCTATCTCCCGCTGTCTGGGCACGCACGCGCTCGTTTTGGGGGTTGCGCGCTTGCTGCGTGAACGGGTGCGGTTAGCCATCACATCATTTTCAAACCATCACCGAGAAATTAATTCTCTCCGTCACACTGTTTTTCTGTGGACTTAGTAATAAAAGAGGATAGATTAGATGTATGCATACAGAAAATAACAACCACGACGTCATCCACATGCATGTTAATTCCAACAAAAAAGCTATAATTATTAAATTGAGCATCTAAATTAAATTCTGATTGCACCATTATCTTTCTTATGACGAGATCTTTAAAACAAGATCACACTTGCCTATGTTTGCATGATATTTTTATAAAAAAATATTTTTAATACTCAATAATGAATTTTGGTTCCTGGAACAAATATTTTAATAACACGAACAAATAATTATTTTTCAGAAAAAAGTCAAATGTAACGAACAAATAATAATGTATGACGAACCAAATATTACATATTGCCAATATTTGAGAAATAAATATCACGAACAAATAAGTCAACATCACGGATCAATTTAATCTACCAAGCGAACAAATAATTTGGCATTGCAAATAAATTAGTCACACGCAGATAAATAATTTTACATCAACATAAATACACCTACACCTTAAAAAATATTTTTATAAGGATATACACGTGCTAAAATAAGAAAGGTAAAAGAAAGTAAAAAACAAAAAATACCTACACGTAATAGAAAATAAATAAAAAATACAATAAATAAAAAAACAAGGTAAAATGCAACATATGAGTGACTATATGTCACTTGAGTGATTTCTGTTTCAGAGTCAATTTTTTTAACCAATCTAATGATACCACGTAGCAGTTCGAAGGAAAAGTTGAGTGAAAACCAAATCAGATCGGTCGATTTTAAATAATAGAAACCATATGACCCATGACCGTAAAGATCTTGTTGCGGGCCCTGATGGGCCATAGAACCAGCAACAAAAAGAAGGAAGCGGGGAGAGTCTGCGGCGTAAAAGGAATCAAGCCGATAATCGGATGGAAACGTGATGTGCAGCGTGCTACGCAGGCCACTGAAAGTCTAAAACAACAACATCCTATGTAACGCACCAGTTGAAACAATGTCCGATGGACTGAGCTTTCACAACAAAAACAATTACAAATACAGCCCACAAACAATGATGCGGGAATAAAACAAACGGACAGAAGCTGCCAAACGTCCACGAGTAGATAATCGGACCTAAAATAGTCCCGTCAAAGCGGATAGGCCGCAGTAAATATTGTTGCGTCGAATACTTTCCAACAAACGAAAGAATGTGCCTTCAGTGATGGTTTTGAAATTTATCACGCAAGCACGTAGTCCTCCCGTGCGCGCATGCTGCGTGAACTCGGCGGCAGGGCCCGCATCCCCCGCGCTAGCTAACTGGGCCGTATCGCACGGGGACGCGGTGCTGGGTTGGGCTCCAGCGTCCAGCAACTCCTCCAGCCTGTGCTGCTGCGACGGAGCAGAAAACGCGCTCGCGCACAGCGATTCAGGCAGGAGGAACGCGCCCGTCTTGCTTGCGCGCGACGCCCCCGTCCTAAACAAAAGCCGCGGGCGTTGACATGCTGGCCACTCCATCCATCGGCAGCGCCGGCCGCGCGCGCGTGGCCGTGTGAACGAGCACCACATGACGGACAGCGCGCGCGGGCTTTTTTCCATCTGAGCCAGGTGCCCAAACCCAAGTACGGAATGCGTTCGTGCGTGCGGCCACGAGGACCGTGATGATCCATTGACCCGTGTGGCCGCGGTGCAAGACGGACGCCACGGACGTCGAGTCCGGGGCACGGCGCGGCGTGCCGGCCGTACCGTTCCGGCCGGCACACGGATTCGTGGACCTCCTCGCGGGCGTCGCGTTCGCCTGGCAACTTGTTGGACTTCCGGTGACGACGACAAGTTTGGCAAATGGCAACCAGAAACCCACCCGTCCCGAACCCCGGAAGTCTTCGCTCGCGGCATGGAACTAGGCGACTTGCTTGTTTATTACTCGTACAACTTTGATTTTGACCTCTGATAACGCCTGCCCGCTTAAACTAAGATCTGCGCCAGCTCAGTGCCTCAGTGCAGGACACCAGGTTAGTCACCCGAGTCATAGGTCCCCTTCACACCCGCGTGGCATCACTTCGCCTGACGTAGACTTTCCATTGTTTGCCTTTTCATGACGGATTGCTGGCCTTTTACTCGTCCTAAGTTAACCATGTACGACCATGCGGTTCCTACTGAACCTTTTTCCCATGTTTGCGAACAACCACAAGACGCGTGTTGACCTCGTTCAGTTCGTTTTAGGTGCTGCCGGATAAGGATGAGAACGATGCCAAGGTCAATTCGTTCTAGGTGCGGCATTGCCATCTGCCCCTGCATCCATCATCCCCTGATTACGCAAGATGATCGATACTACCCCAGCCCCCGGTCGCTGTCCCACGGTCGCTTCATGCGATCCCATTCAGTTCAGTTCAATTCATGTGTGGCTCGGGGGGACCCCCTCTCTTGATTCGCGGCGGAATGCGGTAGTTCCATGTCACATTGCACGGCGATCGAGCGCGTCGATCCGCGTCAGGAGATCCGATCCGCGGCGCGGCGGTGCCCTGCTCGTCGGTGACGCCGACGTCGTCCCGGCCCGGCGGACGTACGCCGGCGCACCAAACTAATCGGCCGGCCGGCCGGCTTAATAAAGGCGCGGCCGCGGCGACGGCGCGCATGATGAACCTCGGTTTCCTCGCTGATCTTTCCGTCCATTTCTGACGACGGATCCACTGGTGCGGAAGCGCGCTACGTCGCGGGGGATCCACCGGTCGATTCGTTCGGTGCCCGCTTGTGCCCCCGTCCCCATTTGGGTCAGGTGTAAAGCGCGAATCCGGTGGGCCTCCTCAACAATTCTGAAACAAGTTCGATCAAGAAAACTGCCAAAAATTAAACAAGGAGACGCACAACAAGAAGAAGAGTACCCTACAGATGATGAAGCAAGCAAGCGTCGATAAGACAGACCAATTCTGCGTACCGGATAAACAGGTACTATTCAAATTATAAAAGCCTGCTGGGTTTTGAATTGGTGTGTGGAGATGCGTCGTCGTCACAGATTCCGTACTTCTGGAACATGTGGAGGCCGGGGGGTGGCGTGTACGGTGGCAGCAGGGGCCAGCGAGTCCCTGGAATATTGTAGTACGGGAGTAGACAGGGCGATGTAGGGCGCGCGATTTGTATGGATATCTTACTACAGGAGCCACTGTTACCGAATCAGGGGTGATCAAACGAACCGGCCATATGTATATATAACTACATATATGCATACATATATATAATTCTGGAAGAAGAAGAAGCGTATGTCAAAGTGCACATGTGTCTGCGGTCGCCGAAAGATCACGCATGTACACCTCCGATCGATCGACGTACAGAGCGTGATTAGTTTACGACTAAAATAGGCTCTACTTAATGCGGCCAACAGCTGGAGCTGTTGTCGGCCAAGCTGGAGCCTGACAAACGTACGTTTGCACACAAGCCTTTTTTAAGCCAATCATGCTGCATGCAATCGCCTCAGAACTCCCATCAGCTAGCCCCAGTCCTCATGAGTGTGGTGCTGGGTCCTGTTTGTTTATGGTCCAATGCAATCCGCATCGATCGATCTCTTCTTACCTGCTCCTGTAGATGGAGGACAGTGGATTGGAGGTGGGGAGATGTTGGCTGCTGCAATACCCATCGGTCCGTAGCTTTCCGAGCTGTCCGCTGCGGAAAGGTGGCAGCTGGGGCGTGCTTGATCAGGATCACTTCAAATAATTGGTGCCCCGCCCGCCCATTAAGACATTAACTAGCCAGTTGCTCGTGGATTAGGTTTGGATCGTTTTGCTAGCTAGACCCTTTTTTTTTTGGTTTCACTAAGCTTCGAGAAAAGGCTGGTTTTGTCTAGTTATGCATTAGATCTCGTCCATATGGGATACATGATGAAATCCATTGAACAATAGTAGAGAAGGAAAAAAATTAATACATGCATCCATGAGGAAAAACTTGCAAAGAATGAGTAGTCTTAATGTCAGCTACTATGCCATGCATGGGTGATGATGGTTGATGGGTTTCCTGGTACTTGGTAGTGCCGTACGTGGTGGAAATTAAAACGAATACTGCTACGTTCAAAAGAGAAAACGAATACTGTACACGATGTATTTGATGAGCTGTTGATTGGCGTGCTTTTGTCAGGAGAGGCACATGGTACTGTACGCAGCCAGAATTCGCGGTACGGTGGTACGTGCAAGTACCACGGCCCCCTCTGAAATCGAGCCAACAGCAGCTCGGATCTGCATCTCATGTTCTGGCATCTCCGGCTAGCCGGTTGCCGGTTGCGAGGCCTCTGACGAACACTGCTGGCCGGCTCTGGCGCGCGTCAAGGCTTCTGATAACAACCTTGCATCCACACGTGGAGCAGTCGCTCGCGTTTGTCAGGAAGCTGGGCTGCTATGCCAATCTGTTTAAGCACGCACTTGGAGCGCTGCCAAACTTGTACTAGAGCGCGTTTGATTTTGTTTAAGCCCATGCATGCGCGTGGCGGTGCCACTGCCAATGAGGAGCTCAGGAGCATCCACTGTCAGAAGCAAAGGACAACGCGCCGTGTCCGTGTCGCGTCGTCCGTCCTGCGCGCGCCTGCTCTCGATCTCGTCGGCGCAGCGACCTGAACGCACGGCTGACGAACCGGGGACCACAGGGACGGACGGCGGCGTCGGACCGGACCAGGCCTCCGTCGTGCAGAGACATGCGGTTCCGTATACGTGCGCGCGCCACGTACTGCGGCGTACGGATGATGGGTGCACGCACGCACAGCTCGACTGCATTTAGTGCGCGCGGCTCGACCCCTTTTATATATGTGATGCCTGACCAGACCAGCTAGCTAATTAAGCTCCGGTACTTCAATCATCGTGACTGCTCGACGCGCCAGCTGCTTGCATGCTCCACCTCCACTCCAGTGTGATCCTTCTTCAATGCTGCAACGGTACTTGCGTATAATGTCATCAGTGGACAGTGGTACGTGTAGCATCTTTTTTTTTTTGAAAAACAGTACGTGTACCATCTGAATGCACAGAGTTTTAGATAAAGACACATGTGTATGTGTACATGGTCCTCAAGAGGAACAGACCGAAAACCATCATGTATGATGTATCAACAAGAGCAATATCCCTATCCATATTCATAGCCCGCACAAAGCCTCTTTTCTACCTGCTCTTGGCATCAGCCGAATTGAGATGTTACACAGTAGTAAAGTATACTATATGCATGGTTGTAAAGCGTAGCAAACACCGAGTATACGCACCGGCCCAGGCATAGATTAGTCACCGTGCACATACAAAAACGAGAGAACATATATAATAGGTTAAAAATAATAAAGCCATGCACAAAGATACTGATCTGAGCATGATTGGAAAGCGTATGCTATTATTATTATTATTATTATTATTATTATTATTATTATTATTATTATTATTATTATTTGCTCAGCAAATAGCGTAACTAGTTAGTAAGTTTTAGCTTTGTGCTTCTCCTTTATTTTTTTTCATTTGGATATGCATCTGATTAATTTATGCTCATCTAGCTAGAAGAAAAAGGGTACTAGAATGCAACAAGTATAGTTTGTGTTCATTTATTTAGAGAGAGAAAAAGGAAAAGAAATTGCAATTGAATGCAGGTACATATGACGGAAGCTTCGATGGAAGCTTCCTGTCTGAATATTTTCCGCCCGGAACCGAAAGATCCAGCTGTACAGTTCGCGCGCGGTACCGTTACTGTTCCCGCCCCGCGGTGCAGCCACACATCACATCATATCCCGCATGATCCATGAGCACCCCTAAACAACTCCCATCTCGCACCCTACAGATTACCCTGCCCTAATCATGGCGCCATCGTCAACTCTCCAAGCATGCATTATCGGCTGCATTTTTGCTTGCTGAAACAAGCTAGTAGCCAAGCCACCCTCATCACTCTCAGATCCCTTGATAATAGCATGCATCACGTACGTACACTTGCTGCGATTATTTGCGACGACGCTCTCCGTTCCGTTCATCATTTTTCTGGGAGATCATCAGAGTGGCTAGTTTATTCCGGCTGGTTGTACTACTCTTGTTCGCTGACGGAACGGAATCTCCAGCGTGCGGTTCGATCTGTTCGTCGCGCGCGCCTGTCTCCGATCCTGGCGACGATCTGATTGACGACGACGTCTCGTGTGGCTCCGGCCATGGAAGGCTGCATGCATGCAGGGTGTCCCTGGTTCCGGTGTCCGGGCGGTTGCGTGGCGCCCTCTGCTGCGTGGCCGGGGGACACGAATACAACACGGTGGCGCGGCGGCCTGCATGCGTGCGTGGCCTTGCTCTCCATTATTTGTTTTGGTCATCAGTGCATATGGTCGTCGATCTCTGCGTTTCATCTTTTCACTTTCTGATCTGATTGCCCGCTAGTCTTTGCACCGACGTATGTACTACAGGACTTCTTGGAGCCACACGATCGAGCGCCATGAAGGGTGCGTGCATGGATGGGTCGGATTCAATGGAACGACGATCCATCGACGGATCTACCACCTCAATTAAGGAGTGTTGAATTGTCACGGCCTGTACTGACCCACCTGGCGACCCACGGCCATCAATGACCAATCTGGCCACCCTGTTCGTTGCACCGGCGCCGGCGACCAAATAGTCATCAGTACTCTATCGTAGCAACATAAAGTAGTCGGTGTTAGTTTGATCGCACCCGGATGGGTCCGACGACCGAGCGGGACTCGATCTCGCGTTCTAATCGGAGGCGCACAACCAACTTACGATTGGTGATCCCCCATCACACAGCGTTAAAATAAAAGGAGGTAGGGGCCGGGCGCTAGGCACAAGGTTCATCGCCGCCCAATTCACCTCACCAACAAACCGTAGTTCCGATCCAATCTTAGGGAGGCGTTGAAGTGACGGTAAGCGCCACCGCCGCCGCCACTTGGTCGCCCTCACCTCACTAACGCTCATGCGCCAAGCCACCGCCACTACTACGACTCCGGCCGCCGCCTCTACATCACGCAGGCGCCCCTGCACCGCGACACCTTCGCCCACAACTCAACTCGATGGCGAACAACAACGAAGCATCAGGTTCCTCCTCCGCCGGTCTGTCTCTCTCCCTCTATCTCTCTCTCTCTGATGATGTAAACACCACTGTTTATCTCTATGTTAATGAAGAACACCCGCTGATCTACATCCAGAGGTCCTGCATTTCTATCAGTGGTATCACTGGCATTAATTCTGCACCAACGTGTTTAATTTTTAGAGAGTAGATAAGTTTCTGGAGTAGCTTCTGAAATAGAATTATATTACGTTTCCGCTGCTAGAATGTTGTATGTTTATCTTCTAATTAAATTGGAACCAACGGGACATTTAATTGGAAGAGTAGTTATTATTTCAAGTTAATTATGATATTGTTATTTTCTGACCAAAGTTGATGATAGCAGTTTTATAATTTTATTTTATGAGTTTTTCATGCATTATTTCTATTTCTGCCCAACGGTGATGTAGAATTAATGTAGTAGTATCTTGTATGTTTTAATTTTAACCAACGTTAGATTAAAACATGCAAATGTTATTATTAAATGTTCTCAACTTTTTCTGATTTTTATTTCAGGCTACAACCTAATGATATTTATCTCGTCCATCGAGCCCCTCAATGGAGGAAACTATGGCTCATGGAGGGAGAAGCTTGAGATGGCACTTGCGTTGGTAGAGATTGATCTAGCATTGACCTCACCATGTCCCACTAAACCTATGGACTTGGTGAGGGGAGATACTGAGGCCGAAGCTGCATGGGTCACGCGACAGTGTGTCCATGCATCGTTGGTGATGAAATATGATCTAGAAAAGGCAAAGTGGGATCAGTCCAACCGCAAGTGCTTGATGGTGATCAATAGCTCCATTGTGGAGGCCATAAGGGGAGCAATCCCAGAAAGTACCACTGCCATTGATTATCTCAGGAAGCTGGAGAGTCAGTTCACTGGCTCTTCAAAAGCTCATGCAAGTACTCTTATAAAGAGATTAGTTACTGAGAAATACAATGATGGAGGGATTAGAGAGCACATACTGAGGATAAGCAACATGGCATCCAGGCTTAGGCCTATGAACATGGAGCTCCCAACGGAGTTCCTAGTCCATTTGGTTTTTGCTTCCTTGCCTAAGGAGTATGATTCGTTTGAGGTTAACTGCAACCTCCAACCAGAAAAGTGGGATATTGAGAAGCTCATTGCCATGTGTGTGCAAGAAGAAGAGAGGCTGAAGGGCTCACATGGTGATTCTGTTCACTATCTGAAGCAAAACAAGAAGAGGAGCTACAATGACAATAATGCTAAACCACAAGGGAAACCTCAGTGGGAAAGAAGCTTTCCTTCTAAGTCACAAGGAAATGCCCCACAACAAAGTTCACCATCCCAGACAGGGCAATGAAGAGCTAGTGGCCAAGGACCAGTGCAAGCGGTGCATGAAGAAAGGACACTGGCAGTCTGACTGTTTGGAGTTTATGAAACATCTGAACAGAAAGGGTGAGGACTATATTACATTTGTAGATGAATCCTTGTATTTATGTTATGATGAATCTACTTGGTGGATTGACTCAGGTGCAACTTGTCGTTGTCAAGATTGGTGATCAAGACTTAGACTAGTAAATTTCTTTTATGCGCGTACGGCCTCAGATGGTTGCGCGGGTGACACGGGATTTAGACTGGTTCGGGCGTGAAGAAGCCCTACGTCCAGTATGGGGAGCTGCTCATGTTACCCACGCGGGTTCTGTAGTAGGGGTTACAGCAGGGCGAGAGAGGGAACCGGTCCCAGTCCCAAGTCTCTAAGGCGTGCAACGGGGTTCTAATGGAGCAGGCGTGTTCTCCTTTGCCGGGAAGAAGAAAGTCTACGTGAGGAAGCGTGTGTGTGAGCGTGTGAGAGTCTGAAAAAATCCCCCACCGTCTCCTGGGCCTGGCCTTCCCTTTATAGCTCCAGGGAGTCGACCAGGCATATGCGAGACGTGCGTGGGGGTACACAGAGAGAGAAAGAAAGGAGGGGGAGAGGGAACACGGAGTCCAAGAAGAAGATTCGTGCTTCCCGGGCGTCGCGGTCGTCTTCCGTCCCCTTCCTTCGCCGGGCGGCCTGCACTGATCGGGTCGATGTCCTCCTCGGGAGCCGGTTACGGCGGGCGTGCGTGATGATGGCGGTGGCTCCCGTCCCGTTGGGGCTGACGGCTGCCACGACTGTCCCTGTGCTGCAGGCGGCCTGAGCAGTGCGGACGCCCTGTCCCTGTCGCCGGGATCGCGGGGCGCGAGGACGGGTAGGTGGAGCGTGGACGGTCAGGCGTGCTCCTGTGCCAGGCGACGTGGGTCATGATGGCCTGACAGCGAATCAGAGAAGACTGAGTCGCTGTACCGCGCGCGGCGCGGTCGTGGGCGGGTAGGTGTGACGGGTCACGTCAGTGGCGAGGACGCCTTTCCGCACGCCCGAGCCGTAGAGCATTTAAGGCAAAGCTGCGCCCGAGTCTGGTTTGCGTCCGGTGGGCCCACGTGAGTCCGACCCTAGGACCCTGGGTCGGGCGAGGCGGATCCTTGCGGCAAGGGGTCGGGCGAGACGTGCCCCTGCGGCAAGGGGTCGGGCGAGACGGACCCCTGTGTCAAGGGGTTGGGCGAGGCGGAGCCCGCCTGCCTAGGGATCGGGAGCGTCCGACCACGAGGGACGGGGTCGGGCGAAGCGGAGCGTCGCCTCCTCGTGTTGGGCTGACGATGGTCGCCGTTGCCGCGGGTCAGTCCGGGTCTCCATAATTGTTGCCAGAACAGCCATTAGATGTCCGTTTACTTTTGCCCCCTGACAGTAGCCCCCGAGCCTGTGGTGGAGCGGGGACGCTCCTCTAGAGGCTGTTACCGTTGTTCGTCGGGAGCCCTTGCCCGCCGTGTTAGCTGCTTGGTGATTGTCTCGACATGAGGGGAATCTTGCCGTTCCGGGGGTCTCCCTCCGTATGGAGGCCTCATGTTGTGACCACCCGCGTGGTCACCGGTTGCAAATCTAGCCCCCGAGCCTCCGCTCGTTGCAGGAGACCGGTCGGGAGGCCGGACCGACTTTTGCACGTTACCCCTCAAGCGTCCGTTCGTTGGGACGGAGGGGGTGAGCCGTGCCGCGTTATCCTCGTTGGACGAACCGCGGTGCTCGTTTGAGCTGCAATCGGGTCAATTCGAGTGGGGTCCCGGTCCCCGTTCGGGGGGGTCCGGCCTGGGCCAAGCTGGTGGCGTACCCCAGATTCCGGTCGGCCAGTTCATATAGTTCCCGAGCCCGTTCGATGGGACCCGGTGGCTCGTTGCCTTTCGTCGGGGAAAAACCATGATCTTCGATGCCGGCCGGACTCGAATGTGAGGTCGGGACGCCCTGAGCAGTCGGGTGCCCGGGTGATGGCCGGACCCGTCCCTTCTCACCCCTCGCTCAGCGTTATCCTGGGGCGGCTGTCGAACCCACTGTGGGCCAGCCTTCGAACCCCTGGACCGTAACGGGCCGTAGGGACGTTTTCAGTCCCGTATCCCTTCTTACCTTTCCGTCGCGCCTTGGGCCGAGTGCGGAGGGGATCGTGCGCGCGTACTTCTCGGAAGACGAAGTGGCGGTAGGTGCCGACCCGTGAAACGAGAGGGCGTAAACGTTTCCCGCAGAGTCGTGCGCACGGAAGACGAAGTGGCAGTAGGTGCCGACCCGTGAAGCGAGGGGGAGTAGACGTTTCCTGTAGAGTCGCGCGCACGTCTTCCGAAAAAGGAGGGGAACGGGCGTGATGAGGTGTACCTGACGCCGCATTAACTGCGACGGGCGCGTCCGTTCCGCTCCACGCGTCGCCCTATAACTCGGGGGGCCGCCTCGCCGGTTCCGCCCCACCTTGCGCTGAGCCTTTCGCCTTCCTCTTTGTCTTTTGGTTTGCTGCGCCGGCTGTTTGCCTTCTTCTTCCCCAGTGCTCCGGCCTTCTTCCCCCTCCACCGGCAAGCTTTCCCCCATCGCGCAATGGCGACCTGGGAGCGTTCCAGCTTCGGGACCTCGCGTGCTGAGGGCCTCGTGAAGAAGGGCCTCCTTTGCAATAGGACTGAGCGATATGAGTGGCTATTCCCCGACTCGGAGGAGGCGCCGGCCCCGCCCAACGGGTACATCGTCTCGTTCGCCCACTTCCACGAGCGGGGGTTCGCGGCGCCGCCGAGCCTCTTCTTCCGCGGGCTGCTGCACTACTACGGGCTCGAGCTGCAGCACCTCAACCCCAACGGGATCCAGCACATCGCGGCATTCGTCGCGCTGTGCGAAGGATTCCTGAGAATCGAGCCCAATTTCTCGCTGTGGAAGTATGTTTTCACAGTGAGTCTGTTGACGCCGGATTTTGACACGTCTTGAATCGGCGTCAGGAGAAGAAGATTGGCCGATGCGGCGGATCTGGGAACTACAGTAAGGAATCGGCCGATCGGGGTAACAGTTGAAAATCGGCCGATTGGTGGCGTCGCCTATGCCAACAGGATAGGATTATTCCAGAAGATCCTAGTCAAAAGCTGGTCAACGCGGCATGCTAAGTCGGTCGGAAAGCAATTGAAGAGGCCCTGATTGGATTAGGAAGCGGCGGCGGAAGATTCTGCGGGAGTCCGTTTCCTTTTTAAAGTTATTATAGATATAGTAGTTTTCCTATTTTAAATAAGGTTGTAACAAGTCGTAATCGACCAGGAGTCCTAGTTTCAGGGTATAAATAGGAGTCGCTAGGGTTTTGCAAAAAAAACCAACATCAATCAACAAAATACTTCTACTTTTTACCAGTACTTTACCTTTCAAGTCGGCGACTTCGCCAAAATTTTCTTCTTTTACGAGTTCGTACGGATTGGCAGGGCTGCATCAACCTGATCTCCGGCCAATTGGTAGGTTCCGATTATCGAGTAATATCCAAGCTTTAACTACGGGCGCATCGCTGTGGTTTCGTTTGGATTTATTCACAAGTTATCGATATTTACTAGAATTGCAAGTTCTACCTGTTATTCTAGTATTATCACCAGTTATCCAGCTTGAGATCAGGGTAATCGGCTTCGTCATCGTTCTCCTTCGATTCATCGCCATATAGCCGATTAGATCTGTTTCAAGTGTTGCCTCTATAGTAATTGTTTAGATTGCTCCAGCAGTTTTTACAATTACCATACGATCATCGGCTGACTCATAGCCGATCATCTCTACAGCAAATCGGCCGATTCACCGCCGACGCGCTCCTCAGGACAGATCGGAAATCCAGCCGATCGACGCGCCTGGAATTTAATACTCTATTTCCTTGTCAATCAACAGGTCAGATTGACTGGCACGCCGCGCGAACCGCACCAGGGCGATAACCCGAACAGGAGCTAAGCAGATTCTCCCGGGTCGTGTGTCCGACGCTGAAGACCCATCGGCCGATTCCTATCCAGCCGATTTTAGCGCCAACAGAGTCTGTACCAGAAGGCCGAGAAGCGAAGCGGCCAGCCGCGGGCGACCTCGGTGGCGATTGGATGCGCCGGGATCCATCTTCGCCAGTCCCATGCCAGGGAATGTATGGCGATGAAGACTGCGGCGTCCCACAAGGGGTGGCATCAGCAGTGGTTCTACGTGAAGAACTACTCCGAATCCCCCTTGCCGGAGTTCACCGGCCGTGTCTTCGAGGCGGCGCCGGAGGTGTGGGCGTACGGCCCAGTGGAGAAGGAGAAGAAGCGAATCTCCAGCCTTCTCCGCGCCATCGAGTACCTGAAGACGAAGGGGCTCACCAGAGCCGGAGTCATCGGGGCGTACCACTCTCGGAGGGTGGCGCCGCTGATGCTTCGTGTCCGCCCGCTCGCCGAGATGGTTCTTGACGCTCCAACCGCGGGGACCGTCCTTGCGACGGGCGTGCTCCCTACCTCCGAGATTCGCCAGCGCGTCCGGGAGGCGCTGGAGGACAAGGATGTCGTCTTCCCGGTGCCCGGCCACCCCCCGATGCGGCCGGACAGGGGCTTTGTTGATCTGGTAAGTGTTTCGTGCGCCCATTGCTTCTCCTCGCGTCCCTTGACTCGTCATTCCGACGCAGAGCCTTGCGCTTGCAGGGCCAACTGACGAACGTCGTCGGCGGGCGCCCGCCCGTCCCTGAGGACGCGGAGCAGCGGCTGCGGAATCGCCTCTTTACTGAAAAGCAGAAGAAACGCAAGGACGAGAAGGAGGCGAAGAAGCAGAAAAGGCTCGCCAAGGAGTTCCAGCGGCGGCAGAAGGGTCCGGTCCTCTCAGACGATGACGACGACGATGATGACGATGATGATGACGACGACGAGGAGGAAGAGGAGGAGGATGAGGAAGAGGAGGAGCGCGTCCCGGTCCCTCAGCCAGGCGCGTTAGTTATCCGGGAGCGGCGCTCCAAGGCGGCCGCGGGGGACGGCTCGAGCGGCCCGTCCACCCGGGACCCGAGCCCCCAAGGCCCCGAGACCGCGCCTCAAGGGTCGGCGCGGGGTGCGCCCCAGGAGTCGGGAGGGCCGACCCCTGCTCCGTCCGCCCGAGGTCCGCCTCCACAGGGCTCTGACGCCGCGCCTCGCGGGTCGACGCGGGACACGCCCCAGGAGTAGAGGGGGACGACCCCCGCCGCTCTGCCCCTGCCCCAGGAGCAGAGCAGCAGCGGCAAGCGGCCGTTGCCGGATGCACCGGGGTCGGCCTCGGGCTCAGAGGCGAAACGCGCCCACCGGCCTAGCGCCCGCAGAAGGCAAGTTGAAAAGTCCTTGTCCGCCTGTTTCCTTTTCCTTTATCAAGTTGCTTTTGTTGACGTCACTTGTCGCCCTGCAGCGTCCCTTCCCCGACCCGTGCTCCGCCGGTGGCGGCGAAGAAAAAGCTGCGGGCGTCGTCCACCTCCGTGGGGCGGACCGCGGTCCCGTCGGCGGCGAGAGGTGAGATCACACAGGTTGCCGTCGGGGTGGTTCCCTCGACGGCGGGTCCCGCGGAGTGGGGGATCGTCCCCGCGGGCCCTCGGATCGAGGAGGTAATAAACCTCGATGACGAGGGGGAGGAGGAGCGCGCCGCTCTGGCGGTGGCGACGGGAACGGAGGAGTCCGCCCCTGCGGCTGCGGCGGGTACAGCGGCGGAGGAGGCGAGGACGCATGCCCCGATAGTCGCAGCGGAGGCATCGGAGGTGGCAACGCACGTATCCACCCGGGACGCCGCAGCGGGGGCGACGGTGGCGGCAGAGGCGGAGGTGCCTGCCCCGGCGGCCGTGGCGGGGGGAGGGGCGCTCGCCCCGGTGGTTGCGGCGGAGACCGCAGCGACCTTGGCAGGGACGGCGGTGCACGCGACGGAGCCGCCGTCGGAGCCAGCGGAAACCGTG
The DNA here is from genome assembly GCA_032594955.1 of Panicum miliaceum. Lineage (NCBI taxonomy): Eukaryota > Viridiplantae > Streptophyta > Magnoliopsida > Poales > Poaceae > Panicum > Panicum miliaceum. The sequence continues at coordinate 2,768,844 of CM064057.1, read as the reverse complement.
GGGACCGTGCCCGCCCTTGCGGCGGCGTCGGGGGCCGCGGAGCCGGGGCCCCTGCCCTCGCTGGGTGACGCCGAGGAGTGGGAGATGTGGCGGGCCATGCAGGATGCGCTCGACAGCGCTCGTGCAGCTCTGGACAGCGTCATTGCTCCCGTCGGTCAGGTATGACATTTCTTGCGGTGACCATTCCCTTCTTCGCCGTTCTATCGTTGATTGTAGGTTGTTCTTGCAGGCCCTCCAGGAGTGTAGCCGGGGGAAGTCCAATCTCCTTCGGCTTGGGCAGGAGCGTCTCTCCGCGGAGGAGCAGCGGTCCAAGGACCTGGCCGCGCAGGTCGCCGCCGCTCAGCAGGTCATCGATGACCTGCGGAGGCGCGAGCAGGCGGCGAAGGACGGTTTCCAGGCCGCCGTCGAGGAGGCCCGTTCTGCCCGCGCGGACCTCAAGGCCGTTGTCGACAAGGCCCAGCTTGATGCCGCGGAGCTCCTTCGGCTGAAGGAGGAGCACGAGGCGGTGAAGAAAGAGCGTGAGGCGGTGAAGAAAGAGCGCGAGGCCTTTTGGAAGACCGTCGAGCGCATCCGCCAGGAGCGACAGCAGGCCTGGCAGGACCGGGATCTTGAGGCGACCCGGAGGGTCGAGGCCGAGAAGATGGTGGCCAACCTCGGGACTGAGGTTGGTCAACTCCAGACCGCCGCGACCGCGTTGAAGGCGCAGTCTGAGGGTAAGGCCCTTCCCATCCTTCTCCCTTTGCGATGTTGGCGGGGTTTCTGACCTGGCGTGTTTTTTCGCACAGGTCTTGCGGGCGAAGTCGTCCAGCTGAAGGGGGATCTTGATGCGGAGCGCACCGAGCACGACAGCCTGCGGGACGCGGTCCATGTTGTCTGCACTGGCCTCAGCGTGGTCCAGGCTGAAGGGGCGAGCTCGCTGGCGGCTCGTGTCCTCGGGGTGTACCGGCGGACCTGCGAGATTGCTCGTGAGGCGCTTTGCGTTGGCGTGAGGCGGGCTTTCGGGGTCTTCGGGTCCCATTACACTAGCCTTGATTTTGACCTGATGAGCGAAGGGTACGCCCCCGAGTACACCGAGGCTGAGCTGGACGAGATCGATGCGTCGGTGCTCGGCCCGGCGGATGCCTTGGCGGTGCAGCTGGAGGAGGAGGCCGCCCCGCCGGAGGAGCCCTGAACGGTCCCGCTGGGTCGGGTTCAGATACCCGGCCATGTAAATGCGTTAGTGTATTTTGGACTTGCTTTTGTAATGGCCGCGGGGGCCGTTTTTGCAATTTATCAATGTTTAGTTCCTATCCCCTTCCTCGTCCTTTTGGGTCTGGAAAGTTTAGAATACGGGTCGGATGCGTCAGTAAGCGCTGATGGGCGATAATACCGTAGCCGCTGGGGCGTGGGCTTTCTCGCAGTCCGATCAGTCTTGCCTGGGCATCGTTTGAGCACTCTCCCCTTTTCATGCCCAAACGTCTAGGAAGGGGGGGCCGGATCGGAGAAAAGTTGTTTTGGGAGGACCTCGGGTGACTTGGGCCAGAGGCCCTGATAGCCCCCGAGGGCTATGCGACCCTGAGGCAGGGTCAGTGTCGGATATCCCTGAGCCGCAACGAGACTCAAAAAAGGTCGACTCAAAACTGCTTTTCTCCGTGGATCAGAAATTTACAAGGATGCGTGTGTTTAAACTTGGAAACATAATTTAAGGGTAGAAGCGTCTTAGCTGTTCTATGTTTCAAGCGTTGCTGAAGATCCACCCGTCAGGGGTTGCCAGCTTGTACGTGCCTGGACGCAGTACTTGGGCGATGATAAAAGGACCTTCCCACGGAGGGGTCAGCTTGTGCCGACCCCTGTTGTCCTGGACGAGGCGGAGTACCAGGTCCCCGACGTTGAAGGCTTGGCCTTGCACCTTGCGACTGTGGTGTCGTCGCAGGGCCTGTTGGTACTTGGTTGAGTGTAACAGGGCCACATCGCGTGCCTCGTCGAGTTGGTCTTGCGCGTCCTTGAGCGACGTCTGGTTTCCCTGCTCGTTGTAGGCCCTGACCCTCGGCGATCCATATTCTAGGTCCGTGGGGAGGATTGCCTCGGATCCGTAGACCATGAAGAACGGGGTGAAGCCAGTTGCCCTGCTGGGGGTCGTCCTCAAGCTCCATAGGACCGCGGGGAGCTCCGCAACCCACCGTCCGCCGAACTTTTTGAGGCGGTCGAAGATCCGTGACTTGAGACCCTGGAGTATCATGCCGTTGGCTCGTTCAACCTGCCCATTCGTGCGGGGGTGCGCCACGGCCGACAAGTCCACTCGGATGTGGTAGTCGTCGCAAAATCGGAGGAACTTCTGCCCGGTAAATTGCGTGACGTTGTCCGTGATGATGGAGTTGGGGACCCCAAATCGATGGATGATGTCGGTGAAGAATCGCGCCGCCTGTTCAGATGTGATCTGTGCGATGGGTCGTGCCTCGATCCACTTAGAGAATTTGTCGATGGCGACAAGCAAGTGGGTGAAGCCCCCGGGCGCTTTCTTGAAGGGCCCGACGAGGTCCAGTCCCCAGACCGCAAAGGGCCATGTGATGGGGATAGTCTGGAGCGCTTGTGCGGGTATGTGAGTTTGACGTGCGAAAAATTGGCACCCTTCGCAGGTGCGGACCACATGGGTGGAGTCGGCGACCGCCGTTGGCCAATAGAAACCCTGCCGGAAAGCGTTCCCGACGAGGGTTCTTGGCGCGGCGTGGTGGCCGCAGGCCCCTGCGTGGATGTCGTGAATTAGTGCCCTTCCTTGCTCGATCGGGATGCATCATTGGAGGACGCCGGTGTGGCTCCGCTTGTAGAGCTCCCGGTCGATAATGACGAATGTCTTGGCGCGGCGCGCAATCCTTCATGCCTCCGTCTTGTCCTTCGGGAGCCTTTCGCGGACGAGGTAGTCAAGGTACGGAGTTCTCCAGTCAGGCGGGGGGTCGGGCCCCGTGGTTGGGTCTGTGTCAACCTCCATGACCTCGGGGTCGGACGGAGCACGGGCTACGTCTGGGTCGGCGCCCGAGCCCAGGGCAGGTGGCGCGTCGCCGACCTTTCCCGGTTCCTGACAACGGACCGAGGGCTCGAACTGATCGCTGATGAAGACGCCATCGGGAACGGGCTTTCGGCCGGATGTTGCCTTTGCTAGTTCGTCGGCTGCCTCGTTAAAACGCCTTGCGATGTGGTTGAGCTTTAGCCCGTCGAACTTGTCCTCGAGCTTGCGGACCTCGTTGCAGTAGGCTGCCATCTTGGGGTCGTGGCAGCTCCATTCCTTCATGACTTGCTCAACGACTAGCTGGGAGTCGCCTCGGACGTCCAGCCATCGGATGCCCAGCTCGATGGCGATGCGGAGCCCGTTGAGGAGAGCCTCATATTCAGCGACGTTATTAGACGCGGGGAAATGGAGGCGGATCATGTACCTTATGCGGACGCCGAGAGAAGAGATGAAGACTAGGCCTGCTCCGGCGCGAGCCTTCATCAGCGACCCGTCAAAGTGCATCGTCCAACACTCCTGTTTCTCCGGTGCTGATGGCGTCTGTATCTCCGTCCATTCTGCCACGAAATCAGCGAGCACCTGGCACTTGATGGCGGTGCGGGGGGCATAGCTGATGCCCTGGTCCATGAGCTCGAGTGCCCACTTTGCGATCCGGCCCGTGGCGTCCTGGTTCCGGACCACCTCGCCGAGGGGAAAAGACGAGACGACTATCACCGGGTGCGAGGTGAAGTAATGGCGCAACTTCCTCTTCGTGATGAGGACGGCGTAAATGAGCTTCTGGATCTGCGGATATCGCGTCTTGGACTCGGACAAGACCTCGCTGACGAAGTAGACTGGGCGCTGTACCTTGAGGCTTTGTCCCTCTTCTTCTCGTTCTACCACTAGGGCCGCGCTGACCACCTGGGTGGTTGCCGCGATGTAGAGCAGAAGGGGTTCCCCGTCGGCGGGTGGCACCAGGATCGGAGCTTTTGTCAGGAGTTTCTTGAGCCGGTCAAGTGCTTCCTGGGCCTCCGCGGTCCACTCGAAGCGGTCGGTCTTCTTCAGGAGCCTGTAAAGGGGAAGCCCTCGCTCGCCGAGGCGCGAGATGAAGCGACTCAGGGCCGCCAGGCATCCCGTGACACGTTGGACCCCCTTTATGTTTCGAATTGGCCCCATGTCATTGATGGCCGTTATCTTCTCCGGGTTGGCTTCGATGCCGCGCACGGAGATGATGAAACCTAGCAGCATCCCCCTTGGAACCCCAAAAACGCATTTTTCAGGGTTGAGCTTGATGCGCTTGTCTCTCAGCCTCTCGAAGGCGAGTTCGAGGTCGGGGATGAGCTGGTCATCCTTCTTGGACTTGACCACGATGTCGTCGACATAAGCCTCAACAGTTCGCCCGATGAGATCCCCAAAACACTTGAGCATACATCGCTGGAATGTAGCCCCCGCGTTTTTTAGGCCGAACGGCATCTTGACGTAGCAATAGGGGCCGAATGGGGTGATAAAGGAGGTCGCGAGCTGGTCGGACTCTTTCATCACGATTTGATGATAGCCGGAATACGCGTCGAGGAAGCTGAGGGTCTCGCACCCGGCGGTCGAGTCAGCTATCTGGTCAATGCGCGGCAAAGGAAACAGATCCTTCGGGCACGCCTTGTTGAGACCGGTGTAGTCAACGCACATTCGCCATTTCCCATTATTTTTTCGTACAAGAACAGGATTAGCTAACCACTCGGGGTGGTACACTTCCTTGATGAACCCGGCCGCCAAAAGCTTCTGGAGCTCCTCGCCTATGGCCTTGCGCCTCTCCTCGTCGAAGCGACGCAAACCTTGCTTTACCGGCTTGGAGCCGGCCTTGATGTTCAAGGAGTGCTCGGCGACCTCCCTCGGAATGCCGGGCATGTCTGAGGGTTTCCACGCAAAGACGTCGATGTTTGCGCGGAGGAAGTCGACAAGCGCGCTTTCCTATTTGGGAGATAGGTTAGCGCTGATTCGGACGGTCTGGCCGTCGGAACCGCTAGGGTCGAGCGGGACCTCCTTGACGCCTTCGGTGGTCTCGAAGGAGGTGGGCGATCGCTGGGAGTCGGGCCGACCCTCGGCGCCCTCCGCGAGCTGGGGCGCCGGCCCTTCCACGACGTTGATGGCTGCGGCGTACTCGCAGCACTCAACGTCGCACTCATACGCCTTCTGGAAGGACGTGCCGACAGTGATGACACAGTTGGGCCCCGGCAGCTTGAGCTTGAGGTAGGTGTAGTTGGGGATGGCCATGAACTTTGCGTAGCTCGGCCACCCCAGGATGGCGTGGTAGGTTCCACGGAAGCCCATCACCTCAAAGGTGAGGATCTCCTTCCTGTAGTTGGACGGAGTCCCGAAAGTGACGGGCAGGTCGATCCGCCCGAGGGGCATTGCCTGTTTCCCCGGCACAATGCCGTGGAAAGGGGCCTTGCTGGGGCGGAGGCGGGCGCGGTCGATCCCCATGGCGTCGAGGGTCTCGGCGTAGAGGATGTTGAGGCCGCTGCCTCCGTCCATGAGCACCTTGGTGAGGCGCGTCGTGCCGATGATCAGGTCCACGACGAGGGGGTAACGCCCTAGCTGCAGGACACGCCCCGGGTGGTCGGACCGATCGAACGTGATGGCGGATCCCGACCAGTCGAGGAAGGTCGGCGTCGCAGGCTCGGCCGCGTAGACCTCGCGGCGCTCCAACTTCCGGCGGCGTCTGGAGTCATAGGCCGCTGAGCCGCCGAAGATCACGAAGCAGCCGTCCACCTTGGGGAATCCGTCCTCTTTCCCTCCGTCGTCCTTCCTTTCCTCGTTGGGTTTCCGCCTACGGTCGCCCTTCATCGGGTTGCCTGCAAAGTACCTTTTCATGAGGTTGCAGTCTTTGTAGGCGTGCTTCGCGGGGAACTCGTGGTTTGGGCACGGTCCATCGAGCAACTTGTCGAAGAAGCCGGGGGTGCCCTCCGGGGGCGGCTGACCCCGCTTGCGCTCAGCGGCCGCCACGAGGGGTGCCTCGCGCCGCTGCTTGTTCTTCTTCTTCTGCGGACGGTGGGAGGTACCCTCGTCGGCGTCCTCCTTCCGCTTCGCTTCACCCTTGGAGCGGTCAAAAATTGCTCCGACGGCCTCCTCGCCCGAGGCGAAGCTGGTGGCGATGTTGAGGAGGTCCTCCGTGGTCCGCGGGCCTCGGCGTCCGAGCTCATGGACGAGGGGTCGGCAGGAAGTTCCCACCAAGAACGCCCCTATGACATCGGCGTCTGCGACGTTGGAGAGCTCGGTGCGCTTCCTGGAGAAACGTCGGATGTAGTCTCGGAGGGATTCGCCCGACTCCTGGCGACAGCTCCGGAGGTCCCAAGAATTGCCAGGGCGCATGTATGTGCCCTGGAAGTTTCCTACAAAAATTTCCCTCAAGTCGTTCCAACTGCGGATCCGTCCCGAGGGGATATGCTCCAGCCAGGCTCGCGCTGAGTCGGCTAGGAAGAGTGGGAGGTTGCGGATGATGAACAGGTCGTCATCCGCCCCACCGTCCTGACATGCAAGCCGGTAGTCACTGAGCCATAACCCGAGGTTCGTCTCCCCGGAGTATTTGGCCACGTTGGTTGGCTGCCTGAAGCGCGGCGGAAATGGCGCGCTCAGGATGCGTGCGGAGAAGGCCCGGGGCCCCGTCGGGTCGGGGCTGGGGCTGCGGTCTTCCTCGCTGTCGTAGCGGCCGCCACGGTGGACGTGGTAGCCGCGGTCCACCCCTTCCTCCTGTCCGCGCGGGAGCGCCTCCGCGCGTCCAGGGTGTCACGGGCATTGCGGATGGGACCGACGCACCGGTGGATGGATGGAGCTCTGCCCCCAGCGGGAGGCGGCGTCCGTCGTGCGGGCGCGGCTTGGTTCGTCTGGGGAGGAGGCTGGTGGACAGACTCCCCCCGCCTTTCGGACGGCGTGGTGGGGGCCGCCCCGCTGGCGTTTTGCCCGCGTCGCCGGGACGCGGAGCACTTCGCCTGCTGAACAGCGGCGCACTCGAGCAGGTCGCGTACCTCTCGATGCGCCTGACGCTCCTCGGGTGTCTCCGGTGCCGGGAGTCGTCGAAGCAGGGCCGCCGCTGCGGCGATGTTTTGGCTGGCGCGGGCGAAGAGCTGGGGGCGATCCTCGTCAGCGCAGATGCACTGCTGGACGTCGCGCGCTCGCTGTCGCGCCCCACCCTCGTGGCGGGGGTGCTCGCCCTCCCGGAGGGGTGCCGCGCGCGCCTCCGGCTGTCGTGGCCGCTCCGGTGCCCGGGCAAGGGCTCCCGTGGTGGCCGCGGCGCGTGGCAGGGGAGTTCGTTGCCTCCTCCCGGCGCCATCGCCGTTGGACCCCTCGGAGTGCGCGTCGGCAATGAAGCACTCGCGCAAGGGGTGGCGACTCCTGCTGCTGGAGCCCGCATCGGAGATCGTTCTCGAGGCGCCCGCGAGCTCGTTGCTCGCAGGCGGCGCGTCCATGGGTCGCGCCAGGGCACGACCGTGGGCGGTCACGGCGCTGCGCAGCCCGGAAAGCCGTTCCGTCGAAGGAGGCCCTCCGGCGCGCGTCCGGCCACCCGTCACCACCCTGGCGGCGGAGCCAAAGGTGATGAGGCGAGTGGGTGAAGCAAGGAGGGGGATGAGGTTGATCCCTTCTCCGGTGGCGAGGAAGTCCAGGCTCCCAAAGCGGACCAAGGAGCCTGGGGCGAAACTGGCGTCGTGGCTGGCCATCTGAAGCCGGTGGTGTACGCGCAAAGGTCCCCTACCTGGCGCGCCAACTGTCGTTGTCAAGATTGGTGATCAAGACTTAGACTAGTAAATTTCTTTTATGCGCGTATGGCCTCAGATGGTTGCGCGGGTGACACGGGATTTAGACTGGTTCGGGCGTGAAGAAGCCCTACATCCAGTATGGGGAGCTGCTCATGTTACCCACGCGGGTTCTATAGTAGGGGTTACAGCAGGGCGAGAGAGGGAACCGGTCCCAGTCCCAAGTCTCTAAGGCGTGCAACGGGGTTCTAATGGAGCAGGCGTGTTCTCCTTTGCAGGGAAGAAGAAAGTCTACGTGAGGAAGCGTGTGTGTGAGCGTGTGAGAGTCTGAAAAAATCCCCCACCGTCTCCTGGGCCTGGCCTTCCCTTTATAGCTCCAGGGAGTCAACCAGGCATATGCGAGACGTGCGTGGGGGTACACAGAGAGAGAAAGAAAGGAGGGGGAGAGGGAACACGGAGTCCAAGAAGAAGATTCGTGCTTCCCGGGCGCCGCGGTCGTCTTCCGTCCCCTTCCTTCGCCGGGCGGCCTGCACTGATTGGGTCGATGTCCTCCTCGGGAGCCGGTTACGGCGGGCGTGCGTGATGATGGCGGTGGCTCCCGTCCCGTCGGGGCTGACGGCTGCCACGACTGTCCCTGTGCTGCAGGCGGCCTGAGCGGTGCGGACGCCCTGTCCCTGTCGCCGGGATCGCGGGGCGCGAGGACGGGTAGGTGTAGCGTGGACGGTCAGGCGTGCTCCTGTGCCAGGCGACGTGGGTCATGATGGCCTTACAGCGAATCAGAGAAGACTGAGTCGCTGTACCGCGCGCGGCGCGGTCGTGGGCGGGTAGGTGTGACGGGTCACGTCAGCGGCGAGGACGTCTTTCCGCACGCCCGAGCCGTAGAGCATTTAAGGCAAAGCTGCACCCCAGTTTGGTTTCCGTCCGGTGGGCCCACGTGAGTCCGACCCTAGGACCCTAGGTCGGGCGAGGCGGATCCTTGCGGCAAGGGGTCGGGCGAGACGGACCCCTGCGGCAAGGGGTCGGGCGAGACGGACCCCTGTGTCAAGGGGTTGGGCGAGGCGGAGCCCGCCTGCCTAGGGATCGGGAGCGTCCGACCACGAGGGACGGGGTCGGGCGAAGCGGAGCGTCGCCTCCTCGTGTTGGGCTCACGATGGTCGCCGTTGCCGCGGGTCAGTCCGGGTCTCCATAATTGTTGCCAGAATAGCCATTAGATGTCTGTTTACTTTTCCCCCCCTGATACAACTGTTCATGTTGCAAATCCTTGTTGAGGAGTATCCTGCAAATAGGAGAAAGAACGCTTAGAGTCGCCAACGGCGTCGAAGCTGAAGTTGAAGCGATTGGAGAATTCCCATTAGAATTGAATAATAGCTTCATACTTCGTTTATAGAATGTTCTCTATGTACCCTCTTTGAGTAGAAATTTGATTTCAGTTTCATGCTTAGCGAATGATGGATTTGATTGCCATTTTGGCAAAGAACAATATTTGATTAAGTTTAATGATAAGTGTGTTGGTCTTGTGTTCCTGCAAAATAAGCTTTATATGTTATCTATGCATGAGAATGTGAATGTTGTATGCAATGAAGAAAAGAATGAGTCTTCCTCGACTATGAATGTACAACAAACGCAAGCGATGCGATAATGAAATATCAGCGAAATTATGGCACTGTCGTTTAGGCCATATTCCGAGGGGGAGAATTGAACGATTAATCAGAGGAAATTCTGCATCCTCTAGATTTTTCAGACATAGAATATTGCATCGATTGCATTAAAGTAAAGTATGTTAAACAGATTAAGAAAGGAGCCAAACGAAGTGCAAGGGTTTTGGAAATCATACACACAGATATTTGTGGTCCATTCCCCGTAAAGACTGTGGATGGTTACGATTCATTCATAACATTTACAGATGATTATTCGCGTTATGGCTACATTTATCTAATTAAAGAACGATCATAAGCATTGGATAAATTCAAGATATTCAAGGCTGAAGTAGAAAATCAGCTGAACTTAAAGATTAAGATAGCGAGATCCGACCGTGGGGGGGAGTACTACGGTCGACATACCCCATATGGACAAGTTCCTGGACCTTTTGCAAGATTTTTACAGGAAAACGGCATAGTCGCCCAGTATTCTACACTGGGCGAACCTCAGCAGAATGAAGTAGCTGAAAGACGTAACCGTACCTTAATGGATATGGTGAGAAGTATGATGAGTTACTCCACGTTAAGCCATTGAAAACCACTATTCATATTCTTAATCGTGTACCAAGTAAGTCGGTGCTCAAAACACCGTATGAGATATGGACAGAAAGAGAACCCATATTAAATTATTTACATGTGTGGGGTTGTCCATCTGAGGTAAAAGTGTTGAACCCAAACATTAGGAATTTCCCAAGACAGTCAGTTGCCACTTTATTGGCTATCCAGATAAGTCAAAAGGGTATAGCTTCTATTGTCCTGACAGACATACGAAGTTCGTAGAAACAAGACACACTGTTTTCTTGGAGGACGATATGATCAGGGGGAGCATGGTAGCACGGAAAATTGATCTTGAGGAGAAGCGGGTTTTTGTGCCCACTCCGATGATTCAGGAACCGTTCTTCGTGTTGCCTGTTGTCGCTGCACCAACAGTGCAGGACACTATAGTGCCAGCGCCTGTTGTTAGTTCCCCAGTTGTGGCAACAAAGTCAGAATGTGGCAACAAGTCAGAATGAGGAACCTGTCCTTCAGGATCATATAGAACCCATTGCCGCATATGAGGGGGAGCAACAACAGCCTCAAAGAGAAGAAGTGCCAGCTAATGAAGACCCTAGGAGGTCACAAAGAACAAGAAAATCAGCTATCTCTAGTGACTACGAAGTCTATGTTAGCGAAGAAATACAAATGGAAGGTGATACTACTACATTTGAAGAAGCCATGAGAAGCGCTCGATCATCAAAGTGGCTTGAAGCTATGGAAGATGAGATGAAATCAATGAGTACCAATAAAGTTTGGGACTTAGAAGAAATTTCTAAAGGAGCCAAAACAGTAGGCTGCAAATGGGTCTATGTGACTCCAAAGGGAATGTAGAGAGATACAAAGCGCGACTTGTGTCTAAAGGTTTCGCACAGAGAGAAGAAATAGATTACAATGAGATATTTTCTCCAGTCTCATGCAAGGATTCTTTTAGAATCATAATGACGTTAGTGGCACACTATGACTTGGAAAAGGTACTGAAGAAGTACGATATGCATACGAGTAAGCCAACACCTACTCCTATAGTCAAGGGCGATAGTTTTGGAAAATTTCAGTGTCCCAAGAACAATTATGAGATAGATCAAATGAAAGTGGTACCATACGCTTCAGCTGTCGGAAGCTTACAATATGCTCAAGTATCTACACGCCCTGACTTAGCATTTGTTACCGGGGTACTTGGTAGATTTCAAAGTAATCCAGGGATAGAGCACTGGAAAATGGTTAAGAAAGCCTTGCGGTATGTGCAGGGAACGAAAGGACTCATGTTAACGTACACGAGATCTGATTCCCTAGAGATAGAGGGTTATTCAGACTTAGACTTTGCGGAAGATGTAGATGATAGAAAATCCACGTCAGGCTATGTATTCACTCTCGCAGGTGGAGCTATATCGTGGAAAAGCTCCAAACAGTCAGTTACTGCCTCATCTACGATGTATGCCAAGTTTGTAGCATGTTATGAGGCCTCAGGGTAGGTTAAATGGCTAAAGAAATTTGTATCCGGGTTGAGAGTGGTCGACAGCATAGAGAAACCACTCAAGATGTACTGTGATAATGAACCTGCAGTGTTTTATGCTCACAACAACAAGTCATGTGGTGTTGCCAAACACATTGACATCAAGTTTTATGTTGTGAAAGAGCAAATCCAGAATCATACCATTAGTCTTGAGTATACGAGCACAAAGAAAATGTTAGCGGATCCGTTCACAAAAGGCTTACCACCCAATGTGCTCAGAGAACACTTAGGCGGCATGGGTTTAAGGGAAAGCCTATGATTCCTGGAAAGTGAGGGCCCAAATGTGAGAATCTTTTTCAGAACAGAAAGGTGTGTCGTGACTGTTAATCCAATGGTACTAACTGTTGTGACGAGGCATGTCCTATACACTGATCTGCGATGAAATGGAATAGAGAAGGAAGTAAGGAAGGTGGGATCAAGGGAGAGAATGTTAGTTTGATCCCCACCCAGATCGGTCCAACAACCGAGCGGGACTCGATCTCGCGCCTTGATCGGGGGGCGCTCAACCAACTCATGGTTGCTGGGCCCCCGTCACGCAGCGCCAAAATAAAAGGAGGTGGGGGCCGGGGGCGCTAGGCATGACGTTCACCGCCGCCCAGTTCACCCCACCAACAAACCCTTGTCCCCATCCAATCTTCGGGAGGCGTTGAAGTGATGGAAAGCGCCACCACCACCGCCACTTGGTCGCCCTGCACCTCACCGACGCTCCTGCGCCAAGCCGCCGCCACTACTACGACTCCGGCCGCCGCCTCTGCATCATGCCGGCGCCCTTGCACCGCGACACCTTCGCCCACGACTCAACTCGATGGCGAACAATAACAAAGCGTCGGATTCCTCCTCGGCCGGTCTGTCTCTCTCCCTCTATCTCTCTCTCGGATAATGTAAATACCGTTGTTTATCTCTACGTTAATGAAGAACACCCGCTGATCTACATCTACAGGTCCTTCATTTCTATCAGTCGGTTCTCCACGACCATGTCATCAGACACCGTTCCGTTCTGAAACTCGTGGCCTACTTTTTCAGCCGCCCCCACAAAGTATCCATCCAGTTCACTTTTCAGCAGCACCGTCGAGCTTAGCTTTTGAGCCCACCTGGCTGTACGTACGTATAGCCAAACGATCGAGTTCCTTCACCGACCTGTGGAAAAAGGAGCTCGAGTTTTGTAGCCGGGCCGGTCGAGCGCGGGCACGGCGCCGACCAATGATTTCCTCGGCAAGCAAACGCGCGGTCGCGATCGCGCCTCGACACGGCAGTCGGCACGGATGGGGCAAAAGGCACTAGGAAGAGGGAGCCGGGGGCCGGCGGCACATTCCTGTCACCGAGTCAAATTCAGCGGTGCCGGGGAGGGGATCGGAAGGGAAGGGAAGCCGTAGGCATCAGAGCGGCCGGTGCGTGCGTGACGGCCAGACGGGCGGGCTGACCCGGATGGCCAAATCATGCGTTCCATTCCGACGAAAGTTGTGACTCATATAGGAATTCTTTTTCCTTTTTTGCGGGTGCATAGGAATTTCAACTATGTGTTATGTGGCATGAATCCGATTTAAACTCCTGCGTTCCATTCCGACGAAAGTTGTGACTCATATAGGAATTCCTTTTCCTTTTTTGCGGGTGCATAGGAATTTCAACTATGTGTTATGTGGCATGAATCCGATTTAAACTCCAGTGCTTCATGTAGGGAATTAGTGGGGTTTTCAATAGTAATTGTTCACTAGCTAGCTTGGTTTCTACTACTCCTTTTCATTTCCAGTAGTTGTTATTCTTTTTTTTGGGTCTTAAGTCAAACAAATTTATCAGTGACTGTTAATTTATAAAAATGTTTAATATTATAGGATTTATGCTTTTAGTTTTTTTTTGAAAGAGAGGAACTCTGCTTCTATTGAAAGCAAAAGATTATGCTTTTAGATTTACCATGATAAATACTTCGGCAGTACATAACTTGCATGTTGATAAGCAATATGGACTTTTAGAAATTAATAGTTAAATATAAAATGTTTGACTTAGTAAACATCTAGAACAGTAAATGTTGTGAAATGAAGTGAGTATAAAACTAAATAAAACGACCATATTAACTGATCGCCTAGCCCTGTGATGCTCAGAAAAGAAAAATGGACAACTTGAGCATCGAAGTCTACCAGACAATACATCATTTCTAGTTTCTAATGCACTATATTAGCAAAAAAATGTGATGGCGCAAAAAAATCTAACCAACATGATTCGCAAGAGGGGGAAAATCCAACCTACATATATAAAGAGGAAGATAAAAAAAGTCGTTGATGCCCTGCGTTCAAATTGTTATTCCACTTTGTAGCTAAAATTCACCCTCCTTTTCACTAAAAAAAATCACTCTCCTTTCATTGGTGGTCACCGAGGGAGCTGGGACATGGTAGGCTGGTAGCACATCGGTACATGTACCCGACCGTGCCATAGTCTTCCTGAATCCATACACGCTTCTCAGTGACCAGGACAAGGACAGGACAGGTCAGTGTCATCACCTCTTCGCCGCACCGCACCGCACCTCTGGAAATCCGAGTGACATCCCCCAACCCCAAGAACACCAACACGTGGAGCCGGGGAACCATACCGTACCCGCGCTTTTCATCATCCGAGGGCCACCCCCACCCCGGGCTATATATGCCATGGCCTCGAGCTGCCACCTTGGGTAGTTAGCTCGGACTTGAATGATCCTCACTGTACTCTGATCTCGAGGCCCAAGAGTCAACCGCGAGACGAAGAATTCGCAATCACCCACTGCGGAGAGGAGGAAAAGGGCGGGTGATTGTTTGCGTTCCGTGATGGGGATGCTCTTCTCCTGCCCCGTGGAGGAGGAGGACGTGCCGGCGGAGGCGGTCGGCCATCCGGCGCCGGGCTGCGCCAATGCCGGGGAGCCGGCGGTGCTCAAGGCGTCGCTGGGCTCCGGGAAGCTCCGGTTCGAGGGCTCGCTCAGCTTCAAGCGGGAGCCGCAGAGCCCCAGCGCGCTCCTGCAGGTGGAGACCAAGATCTCCATCGCGTCGCCGCGCGCCACCGTGGCGGCGCCCGTGCCCATGCCCAGGGAGCTCGCGCGGACCAGGTTCGCCGACGCCGCGGCGGCGGCGGCGAGCGCGTGCGCGGCGCCCGAGAGCCCCAAGCACGAGTCGGCGGCCGTCACGGTGCAGAAGGTGTACAAGAGCTTCCGCACCCGCCGCCGGCTCGCCGACTGCGCGGTGCTCGTCGAGCAGAGCTGGTGCGTACCGTGGGCTCGGCTGACCCCCCACCTAACCTACCCGCGCAGACTTCTCGTTCATCCAGAACCCACAGCGGCATTGCGCGTTCCTGCTGCTAACACGCCGTCTCGATGCGATCCTTGCAGGTGGGAGCTGCTGGATTTCGCGCTGCTCAGGCGGAGCTCCGTCTCCTTCTTCGACATCGAGAGGCAGGAGTCCGCTGTGTCCAAGTGGGCGAGGGCAAGAACCAGAGCTGCCAAGGTTTGCATCACCTGCCAATCTGTCACTTCTCATCAGCTCTTCCAAATCATTTGATGTGAGGTTGTCGAGAACTGTACTGATGGCATTCGCCGGCGCTCTGGCCGCCGCCCCGAGCGCCCAACCGGTGGCGCCAAGCCTCAGCTTGCCCCGGCCCTCCCCCAGCGCTCCCTACCCAGCTGAACCGCGCCCAGCTCGCCTTCTCCTTCCCTCCTGCAGCCTATAAAAGGCGAGGCCGAGCCCCGCGCGCGTGCAGACCCACCGCCGTGGCCACCATAGCCGCCGCCGCCGGACCTCCACGCTGCACCCCCACCTCCGGCCTCCCTCCCCTCGATCCGACCATCGAATCGGTTCCCCTAGACCTCCCGAACCTCACCGGTCAGCCCCCGCCGGCTCTCGCCCGCCGGTCTCGCCGGAACATCACCCACACCCGCCGCCGTGCCGCTGTCCACGCCGGCGAGCCGCCTCCGGCCATCTCCACCCAGAATAAGACCCTCCCCAGGTATCCCTCGACTCCCTGAAGCTCGCCCGCCCCTTGACCCTCGCCGGATTTTGGCCGGCAGCCATGGCAGCCGCGCCAAGGACCACATTGCGTCGATTGAACTCTGTTTAGGGCCCTTTCTGAAAGATTCTAGGGACCTCCCTGTAAAACCCTGTTACAAGTTTTAAAATCAAAACAGTGAACTTGTAAAATACATTAAAAATCGTAGCAAAATCGTAAAAAGGTAAACTAAAATGTTTTGGAATCCTCACAACCAGATCTACAACTTTTGTTACATGAACTTCTTCAGTTTCTAAATATATTTTTCTCTAGGATAAATGGAAGAATAAATAGGATTTAAATGTACCCACTGTTGTAGGCCAGTTCTGAACTTGATTTTTGGATGGTAGTTTAGATTTTAAATATGGAGCTCAGTGTAAAAGTTTCAAGGCCATAGCACACCTCTAGCTTAAGTGTTTGATAGATTTTGTTGTATGCCATGAAGGGATAGATTTAATTTTTCCTGCTGTTCTATTGTGATTCATGGTATGAAACTTTTTTTGTGCTGTTATATTGATTCGTAGATGCCACAGAAAAAGTTTAGGACTTGTTACCTTCTGTAACTTACTTATATAATTATTGTTGAGAAGAAATACATTAAATCAAAGTCGCAAATTCCCACCAAATTCAGGTTGGCAAAGGGTTGTCCAAGGACGAGAAAGCCCAGAAACTGGCATTGCAGCACTGGCTCGAAGCTGTGAGTATTGGCAATTTCGCTAGATATGTTCTCCAATTTTTGTGTAGGTTAGGTGCCATGTGAAGCATGTGCTCATGTCAAATGCTGAAACTTTTGACGAACAGATTGACCCGCGCCACCGGTACGGTCATAACCTTCACTATTACTATGACTGCTGGCTGCAGTCCGAAAGCAAGGAGCCATTCTTCTATTGGTTAGTGTCAACTGTCTGACCACGGCAGTTGTATCTTCTGAATATTTCATTAGTAGTTGAAATTGACTTTTTTTTTGGTTACCTTATTCAGGCTGGACGTTGGAGAAGGCAGGGAAATTAATCTTGATCGGTGTCCGCGCTCCAAGCTTCTGAGCCAGTGCATCAAGTACCTTGGTCCAGTAAGCCTCCGCAAACAATCTGAACTTTGAAGAGAGCATATGGACTCTGGAGGCGGCCTGCTGTTTTTATTATTTCAGAAAATAATAAACCCAGCTGTATTTTTGCAGAAAGAAAGAGAGGACTATGAGGTTGTGATTGAGGACGGCAAGTTCATGTTCAAGAACAGCAGGCAAATCCTCAACACCTCCGGTGGATCACGGGACGCCAAGTGGATCTTTGTTCTAAGCACATCCAAGAATTTGTATGTTGGACAGGTAATATGCAGCTACCTTCATACATCCAGCACAATGCAATGGTCTTTTGTGCACCGGTTCATAATGTAACATTTGTCCATAAATAACTGCTGCAGAAGAAAAAGGGCACGTTTCAGCACTCCAGCTTCCTCGCCGGAGGGGCTACATCTGCTGCTGGCCGACTAGTTGTGGAAGATGGAGTTCTGAAGGTACTTATCTATTTAATATACATAACAGCCAGTGGTGCTGAACTTCTGATATTATCTTTAATTTCTGTCGTCCAATTCAGATTTTCGTCAGATAACAAACACCCTGACACATTCTGATGGTTTTTCACAGGCTATTTGGCCTCACAGCGGTCACTACCGCCCGACTGAAGAGAACTTCCAGGAATTCCAGAGCTTCCTCAAGGACAAAAGTGTCGATCTTACTGACGTCAAGGTGAGCACTGTATAACCACTGTCCTAAAAAGTGGTCCTTCACAAAGTCCTTTGAACATTTGCATATCCTGAACCTTCTCGGTGTCTACGCTGCAGATGAGCCCAGATGAAGACGATGAGGAGTTCTGGAGCAGGCTCAAAAGCGTCCCCTCTAACTGCTGCGCCGCTGCTGATAAACCTGAAGAAGACGAAACGGTTGCAGCTCAAGACACCAACCCTTGCCAGGAGCTTCTAGTCACCACTGAAGCCACCACACCTGAAGAAGTCTCTGTCTCACAGCATGAAGAAACCAGGACGAATCCGAAACCCATTGCAACTGTCACGAGACAAGATTCATCAGAGGACGCCGTCGAAAACGCCGAGACCTCGACGACCAGCGACAGTGCCTCATCTGAAGATCCTCAGGAGGAGAACCACGACGACGCCGATGACAACGCGGCCGTGCCGAGGGAGAAGATCCTGCAGAGGATCAGCTCGAAGAAGGAGACCAAGTCCTACCAGCTGGGGAAGCAGGTCTCCTTCAAGTGGAGCACTGGCGCCGGGCCCCGGATCGTGTGCGTCCGGGACTACCCGTCGGAGCTCCAGCTCCGGGCGCTGGAGCAGGTGCACCTGTCGCCGAGGAGCGGCGGCGCCGGCGCCGTCAGGGCGTCGTCGTCCCGGTTCGCCTCGCCGCAACGGTCCAGCAGCCCGATGGCGAGAGGGCGCTGCGAGCAACTGACGCTGTGCAGCGGCGGCGGCAGGGCGGCGTCGTCCCGGTTCGCGTCGCCGCAGCGGTCCAGCAGCCCGATGGCGAGGGGGCGGTGCGAGCCACTGACACCGAGGGAGGCGTTCCGGACGCACCTGATGGCGAGAGGATGATCGGAATCGGATCAGCCACTCGGGTTCGATGGAAGGACTTTTTTCTTGAGCATTTTGGGTGGAATTGTGCATAGAAAGAATAAAATGGGGAGTAAAAACTGCTTCCCGCGTAGTCGTGTAGATCCTGTACACATACGTGAATACGAGATCAACACAAATTCATTAATTCTTTGTAACTGTGATGAAATAATGCAATGAGAAATACACAATTTCTTTACTCTTTTGCTATAAGGCTCCACAGCTAAAATGCCTAATGACTACTGCTCCATATGCCAAATTCTGAGACATTGACTTTTAACTGAAACCTGAATGGCTGAAATTCAGCAGGCACACACAATGTTCAGAGCTATACTGAATAGGTTAGCTTGCAGCATACCTTCGACATTGAAGTCTTATTGTAAATTTTTACCCGACAAGTTTTTTTTACCCTAGGATTTTTCTACAAATCTTTAACTTTAATATTGTTGAGGCTCCCTCAAAAAGAGAAGGCTCCCTCCAAAAATAAGCTTATGCTGCTATTTGTGGCGCGCACACGGTATTCTTTAGTAAAAGGCGAAAGAATAGTTCGCTTTGTGCTCACCACGCAGCTGCGTGCGTTCCCAAGGTTGCCACTCCCTCCCTTATGTAGCCGGCGCTCAGCCTCGCCCTCGCTTCACCTGGCGAGGTGGTACTAAACCGTAGCAAGCCAGGCAGCCGGCAACTTCTGTTGTTGAGATATCCCCGCGCGCCTCGCCAGAAAAGGCCCACTTAGCCCAGCATGGTTTGTCAGTTTAAGCCCACCAGCCCGGGGGCGCGACGGGCCGAGGACGGACCAACTCGTCACGGGACGAACGAGAGCAGACGCACAACCACCACAAGAGAGAACCGCACTAGTTCCAGCTCCAGCCCGTATTTTGAGCCTGATGGCATGCGTAGTAATACCAGTATACTAAGGTGCCAGTTGCACAAATGATTGGTTACATTGCAACGTGTAAACACTAGGCCACTACCAACACGAAATTGGTCGATAGAGAAGCAAAAATTGGTAGTACAAACTGGCAAACAGCACCATATGTATTTTTTCAACTTGCTGGTCTCTTGAGTTTTTTCTCTCAACCAGATGATCCATGGCACTGGGCAGTAATGGTGAACTCATCCATGGCACTGCACAAACACGCCACGCCACGAACTCAGTAGTACACGTGCCTTCCTCATCTTAATCTAGCAAAATTTTACATGCACTGCTATAATAATTTCCTCATTGACAAAAATGCGAAGAGTCGACTAGATGAGCTCACGGAAATAAGCCACCATCGACTCCTCGAGGTTACTACTCACTACACTAGGCAAGCCACAACTGCTACTCCCGCAGATGGAATACCATCACTGTAGCCGGTTCCACGGAATTCATCCTTCGTGTTTCCGCTTTCGCGCCAGATCCCTTTTCTTCTGTTCTTTTCTGGCCTGTACTTTCTCTTCATGGCCCTCATCATCCCTCTTCATTCTTGCAAGACGCATTGCTTTGAATACCTGTATGATCGCATAGGTTAGAATAACTCGGTGCTCATAGAACACAGATTCTGCAATAGGCTGGGAAATTGAACTCGATCAGCTGTTGGGGGTTTACTATTTCAGGAAGTACGTACCTTTGTGATATTTTTAGTAACTTCTTTGTCACTGCACTCATAGGCCTCCAACTGCTTCCCCACAATATCTTCTATCTCATGTAAAAGGCATATATCCTTCTGCAGACACAAACAGATAAGCATGCAAGTTTTACTAAGTTGGGCAATTGTCACGGAGCAGAGACAAAAACTGAAGCATGTTCCAAGAACCTTGAATGTGCTGCTTTATTTAATTTTCTAAATTGTCCACTTCGAGTACAGGCATACCGCACTTGCGGGTAGCGGCGGGACCAATTGATCGGTAGCCTATGACTTTTTATATATTCAATTTTGGCAACTAGCACTATTTCTTCTATTGGAATTGTTCAACTGAATAACTTACCTACCAGATGACATTTGATTAAAGTATTATTAATATTAATTTGTGATAAGCTAGATACGCTAACCATCACCAGAAAATTAGGCTAGAGCTTCTTTAACATAGTAGGACAAATGATAATTTCATTGGGTAAAAGCATCATTCAGAGAATTCAGCGAACCTGTGTAACAAAGCTTATAGCAAGCCCTCCCCTTGAAGCTCTTGCAGTTCGTCCAACCCTATGGATGTAATCGCGTGGATTCCTGCAGCATGAACATAAAAACGTCAGCATTCAAATGGACTGTTTTTGTCAAAGAATTTTAAATATTGCACGTAAAGTTAGTATAAAACACACCATGGAAGGTCATAGTTGATGACAAGATCAACTGTTTGGATATCCAATCCACGGCTGCCCACATCAGTTGTGAGCAATACGGGAACCTGACCGGATTTAAAACGATTAAGTGCTAAGAGTCTTTGCGCTTGAGATTTGTGAGAGTGCAAAGAAACAGCAGGATGGCCAAGTTCTTCCAGCACCAGATCCAAAAGGAAGCAAGTACTACAAAAGAATGGGAGCAATTCAGGTAAAATCAGGTGAAGACATCGAACTTCAAATGGATTATATAATTCATTTTTGGGAGGACAGAAGCAAATATTCCACTCGAAATCATTTACCTAAAACAATAATACAATGTAAGCTATAGCCTATAGGTACACCTTAGTGGGAAAATGCAGCAGAGGCTCTGTTGAAGTACATAACAACATGTCAAGAAAAGGGTAAAGCAACTTGATATTTCTTTTAAAATTCAGAAATATTTAATAAACTAAAAGCAATGGCGATCGCACATATCTGGCTTGCAGCATTTAATACTGACAAAAAGGAGATGCACACGACCAGGAAGATTTCTTACTCTACACAATATTATCAATGAAAAGTTATTGTGTGGCGGAGCATAGTCTCTGGAAATTCTTGTTTAGGGCCTTAGGGTAGCATACCTGCACCTTGAAACGAATACGATGGCTGAGCGGATAGGGTCTCCCATCTTATGGATAGGGTCTTCCTTGTCCTTAATTTTTGATAGGAGATATGTAAGATGAAGCTCTTTTCCATCATCAGGAACATGAATGTATTGCTGCTTTAAGGTCTCTACTGTCTTGAATCCTTCATATGCTTCAAAAAAGTATGACTTGTTGCCGGAAAGTTCAAGCAAAGATCGCAGATTATCTGACATTGTTGCTGAAAACAAAAAGGTTTGCCGCTTCTTTGGTAGACAGCCGAATATCACCCGGAGTTCCTCTTCGAAATTAACATCTAGCACTCTATCTGCCTCATCCAACACAAGAAACTGATACAAAAGGCAATCAGTAATCTGGAACTGGCAGCTAAAGGTAATGGAACATTCTTAAGATGCAGTTAAGTACATAAACACAGATCACTCAAAGGGCTAACCCTCTCAGACACTCAAACTCAGTCATGAACCATGTAACCCCAAGAAGGTTCAACGAGCGTCCATAGAACATAACATTGAAATTGTTCTTCCTATCATAGACAACAGTATGCATAATTTGCATCAATCATGGAATGTCCATCAATAACATAGTTACTCTATGATAGCAGGAATGAAAAAACATTAGACCTTTAGAAACACAACAGAAGGTTATTGTTCACCAAGAACATCGAAGAGTACCCAAAACAGTGTGCGTTAGAGTGTAAAACAATTTATGGTTGTACTGATTTTCCACTCTAAGGAGATTCAGGGAAAGATCAATACAGTATACGTTAATTAATCATAAAATATGCAATACAGCATTCCCTGCATATACAAGCAGATAAAAAGTTGTGACCATTATGTTGCAACAGAACATGCCTGCAGTATTTTCTTGTTTGGAAACATAAGTTATCTAGGAACGGAAGTGTAAGTTCCACATGGATCATCACATAAGTTTCAATGGCAACACACTCATGATCCATCGAGAGCGAGCAAAATAAAACATAAATTTTGAGCAAAGGGAACAGTATAATTGCAGTATAGGTACCAGATAGAGCACAGAAAGGCATATGCAATCAACACTAATGCCTGTTTTGAGGATGAAAAGGAAGTCGTCGTCGTGTGCCAACCTTGGTGCGGGCGAATACTTTGGCGAGGTCAGGGTCGTCTTTGACGAGCGTGGCGATGCGGCCTGGGGTGGCTACGACGACGTGGGGCCGGCGCGCGAGCCCCTTGGCCTGCGCGAGCGACTCGAACCCACCGATGGCCGCGAGACACCTGATCCCCAGCGGCGCTCCGAGCGCGCGGAACTGCTCGGCGAGCTGCGCCGCGAGCTCGCGCGTGGGGGCCAGCGCGAGTGCGGCGACGCCGTAGGGGTCCTCCCCGAGGCGGTGCAGGATGGGCAGCACGAACGCGGCCGTCTTGCCGCTCCCGGTCTCGGCGATGCCCAGCACGTCCTCCCCCGCCAGCGCGCGCGGGATGCACCGGCGCTGCACGGCCGTGGGGCGCTTCATGCCCAGGGCGCTGCACGCGTCGACAATCCACTGCGACAGGCCGAGGTCCGCGAACGTGGCGGCCGCCGCCCCGGCCGCGGCTTCGGCGTCGTCGGCCTGGCCGGTCTCGGTCACGATGGTGGGAGCCGGGTCGGGGTCGGCGTCGGCGTGGTCAGGGCTCTGGGGCTCCGGCTGGGTCCGGACCTCGGGCTCGGGCTTCAGCTTGGGTTTGGGCTTGGCCCTGCCGGAGAAGAGGCGGAAAGGTTGCGCCTCGCCTTCGACCTCCATGGTGTGTTAGGGGAGGGAGAGCGGCCGGCGTCGGGAGGGCGGCGGCGGGGCGGACGGATGGCTAGGTTTAGGCCGGCGGCGCGGAGAGGTGGTCGGTGCGGGTAGCCGGTGCAGGAGTAGGAGGATTGGAGAACGGAGAGAGGCCGAGGCGAGGTGGGCCGTTGCTTGTTGCTAGCCCAAAGTGCAGGAGTCCGCCAAAGGCTAACTGGGCTATGGCCTGATGATTCGGCTCGTCCTTGACACCCAGCGTGTCGTGCGATCGGCGTGTCGTTCCGGTTGTCGTGTAAGCTTTTTCACGGCGAGAAGCATCAGACACCCGCGTCCGGCGTCCCAGAGGCAGAGAAAGGGCGAGCCGTCGACCAGCCAGCGTGTGCTGCCGGGCGCCCCCCGCGGCGCCTCTCGCATCACGCCGTCTCTAGCGACAGGACTCACAAGTCAACTCCTGATCGTTCTTTGCCCTGCACAACTGCAGAGCTGAGCGAAGGCACATACCATGACACCAGCATGGCAACATGCTCTCCCCAACGGCAGTGCAAAGGAGCACTCGAGACAAAGTACAATAACAGCATAGTACATCTGTATGAAAGATTAATGAGAAAACCACACGTATAATGGAGCCATGAACATACATCTTGAACCAGAAGTTCCACCCATCTGAAGAAAGAAAGCCAGTTTATTACTGAATAGAAAAGAGATTCAGTGAAAATAGAACTTTTTCTGTTTGATTGATGCACCTTGGGAGACAGTGCAGCTGGAAGTCACCTAGAAATGAAATTGCCAAAGTGCAGATAAGCGCTGATGCATTCTGCATTTCACATTTCGACAGTTTCTCATCGACAAAATTGGTTACTAATCAATCAAATATGCAAACAAATTTAGTCGATACAACTACTTCCTTAGAAAAATGTAACGGGGCAGATATATCCCATCTAATCTAGTAACACCAAAATTTACAAGTTATGACCAATTACATTTGAACCTAGGCGTGAGAACTGATAACTAAATATTTGGATATGAATTTTCTGCTCTCACAAAGGTCTGCTCAGGAAGAACTTCACATATCCTGCCTGAATTTCAATCTCTGCTATATTTTACCTCATCTTCCGCAGTAGAAACCCCACCTAAATCTCTGGTATCGCTCAGGATGTATATATCGACGCTAGAAACAAGCGAAAAATGCGATAGAATTCAATCACATTAACAATTTAACAACCATAGTTATTATTCAACTTACATTTCAAGGGTCATGCAAAATAGGTCAGGCAGCAAATCAAAAAAAAATCATCTGGTAAGCCTTGGGTTAACCATTCTATAGAAGCAACTGCCCAGACTAACTACCATGTCAAAAACTCTAACATGTAGTTGCACTCCGGCAGTGCGGCTGCTACAAGTGATGATAACACACTGAAAATGACAGCTGACCTAATAACTTGTGCACTATCATTGTGAAGGACTTGTACTACCTACCTCCTCTCTTGATAGTGAAGTTTGGACTGATGGCCTAAAAGAATAGTCGATGGCATTTGATAGATAGCTTTCCATCGAACTAACTGTGAAATCTGATTTTGATGATTTACCCTTAAATATTAGCTGCCACCCAAGAAACAGCTGTACCTAAAATTCAGTTTGGATTGTTTTGGTTGTCTCTTTGCTCCATGCCCACACGCTACATGAACTTGAATAGCTTAGCCCTGGTCACCTACCAATGCCATATGACCATGATAGAAGACTGCTAGTATGTCAGTAGATTACGCAGGTTCAACATTGCTTCTTGAGCTGTCCAGATGCAGTCATAAAAATGGCATATGTCATAATTTCACAATTGAAGGGCACGATAGATCTCTAATGCAAAATGTACTGTGTATGTTTACCCACAAATTCATTTCCTATTTAAAATATTTTGGCAAGTTGCATATGAGAACAGGTATGCGATGAAGGTATAGTCCTCAGCTAATCTAGCTGGGTACAGAGAGCAGAGATGTTGCAAATGGCTCACTACGTAGTACTTTTTAACTTTGAACACTGGAAGAGTAATACATAAACTACACAAAAATTAGAATGGAGGGCACACAACTCAGATGAACATGTAACCAATTAAACATTCCATGACAGGAAATACATTAAAATGGTATGCCAAAAGACACACCCTGGATGAAGTTCCTCCAAATTTAATGTGCCAGCCATTGGAAGAGTATATGAACACCAACAGATTACCAAAACATTAACTCATGTGTCATAAGTTGCATGTGTTGATTCCATCTTTGCAATCCCTCGTCAAGTTGTTGAACGTCTCAACTTGTGTTTTTGATCTGTAAAATACCTCAGTGTCTACAATCACCCTCATGTACTCATCGAACGGCACTGGCTTACCCCCACTAAGCACTGTCGTCTCATTGTACCATTCACTAGTGTTTGACCAGAGCTGCTTGTAATCATCAAGCAAATGCACATGGAAGTGTGACCTCAGCTTGTCGAAGTAGTTATAGAATGGCTCATTAGTTGCAATGTAGAGATTTCTCATTGGCTTAACAAGCTTGGTCACCTTATTCACGATCGCATCAGGTGATGTGTCGGCATCCAAGTTTGGGTACATTTGCTTGTTCTGCGCCTTCCACCCTCGGACCACATGCAGACCATCATAATCCCAGTCCATCCTGCCCGAAATCTCTGTTACGATGTTCATCAGCCTCTTGGACTTCCAAATAGCGTACCATGGCCTTTGGATGACCTTAGCAGCTCTCCCTTCGCAGACCCTGTACCAGTAATTCTCAGGCTCCTGCCCAACAAACTGCCTCCAAATGATATTGCTCTTGACCCTCTTAAGCTGCATTGGTGTCACCTTGTACGACGGCACCTTGCGCACTGTGATCCGGCCTGGACCCTTCTTCTTATCCCAGCGTTTCCAGTCCTTCAGAAAGTCCCCTTCCTCCACCACAGATACACTCTCCTTCAAATGCTCAAAATCAAAATAATACCTGAAATCTTTGCCATCCACATCCTTCCCATCCACCGTATGCGCACCAGATAAACACATATTCAGATCCATCACGAACGTCCGGTTCAGGAATTTGGCTTCTCCAAGCCCGCACAAGAAGCTCCAGATGAACTGGTTCATGCTCTTGCAGTGGTCACCGCCTCTCATGTAGTACAAGTACTTTCCCTTCTTGAACTCTGCTTCTGATCCAACCACCGGGATTGTGTCGTTGATCTCTGCATCCACTAGCGGCACCACGACACGGGGGTTCTTTGGTCCCTTCCGATATGGCCGGCGAGCTGCATTCGTCCCCGAACGGAACTTGCCGACTTTAACGATGTCAAGAGCGCACCCGTCGCCCGAGGTGAGGCTGAAGCGGCGGTAGTCCCTGTACCGGCGCCACGACTTCTCCCGGCGGTTCCGGAACCGCCACGCGACGTCGCACTGCCCGGGCTTGGGACCGGCCACCGGCGCCTCGTAGCTGAGGAACACGATGGACTTACGGAAGAAGGCCTTGGCGTTGAATGCCTTGACAGCGGCGAGCACCCGCGGGTCGGAGCAGTTGAGAGGCGCGTCCGGGTCGCAGATCGCGTTGGCTGCGGCGGCGGCGGATGCGGCGGCGACGGCCGCGGACGCGTCGTCCTGGCTGGCGTCGGCGTGCCCCCGCGGGGGGACGGCGGAGGAGGAGTTGAAGTCCTCGCCGGTGGGGAGGAGCGAGTCGTCGGGGACGAGGTAGGTGGAGTTGGGGAGGACGCGGGAGAGCGAGGTGGTGATGGCGGCGGAGGACTGGAGCCAGGGGTCCGGCGGCTGGTAGGTGACGGCGACGACGGTGACGACGAGGACGGCGAGCACGAAGAGGGAGAAGCAGACGTTGCTGGCCGCCTTGATGAGCGACTGCGCGACGGGGACGTCGGTGACGCCGCCGGCGCCGGGGGAGGGTGCCCCGGCGCGGCGGCGGAAGAGGGGCGAGTCCTCGCCGCCGTCGGTGGCGTCGTCCTGGTCGGAGGAGGAGGACATCCTGGATCTGGGAGCGGCGCTGAGATTGGAGGGGGGCGCGCGGTGGTGGGTGACTGGGTGAGTGTGAGATGGGAGAGGGGGGTGGTGGTGGGCTGGCACGCGGCGACGCCTCTGGTTGGATGTGTCGGTCGGCGCCCGCCGGAGTATTTTTTGGGGGAAGGAAGATCGCGCACGCACAGAACAATTTCCCGTGTGCTCCGCCCGAAAACGAATTCGGAAGGGCGAGTCACTGCTGACTGGTACTCCTAGCGTCAGCGGGCGTACCTTGCTACCTCGCTACGTCAGACGTGGACGAGGACTCAGAGGACGGCTTGCTTGATTGCCGGGAGCTCGAGAGGGAGAGCAAGAAACTTTCAAATTTCTATGCTAGTTTTCGGGACTATTTTTGAAGACAACTTCTTACGTTGTGAGTGTCTGAATTGTACTGTGTAATCTTAAAAATAAAAAAAATTCAAGCACTGTTAATTAAGAATAGAAAAAGAAATCCAGCCTGACATTTATGACTTTGAGATTCAAATGTGTCAAAACCATGTTACTCTCAGGAACATGGCAGTAGTCAGTGGAGGTAGTTATACCCCCCCGTCCGCTAGGAATGACGTATGTCTGTTAAAATTATTATTTCTTTCAACGGTAGTTGGCACTAGCAGGTATAATTATACCCTATTATCCATCAGAAATAAATTCTTAGTTTTGATACTACGTGGCTATTTTTTCTTTCAAGGTAGCGTTGACATGAGTTAGTGTCTATACACGTGATGTCTCGTTTGTGTCAACAATTTCCGGGAAGAAAACATGGTTACTCTAACTTCAGAGTTTACAGAGGTTCCAGCTTAATTCAACTACTGTATGTACCTCAGGCCTCAGCCTTTTGTCACTCGCGGCCGCGGGGAGATTATCAATTGTGTAGAAAGGCCCAGACCGGGTACAAAAAGAGGCAAAATCTCAAGAGCATACCGGCCCAGAAGACACAGAATGAAGCCCACCCAAATAGATCATGAGCTGGCTCAAAAATAGCCCATTTACCCCCTCTACTTCGAAGAACGGAGAGAGCGAACTGAAAGGCGAAAGCACTCGAGGTCTCGAGCCGCCATTGGCGACGACACGACGAGAGCACGACTCCACTGTCCACTCTAGAGCAGAGCGTACCCGGGGAAGAGGGGGAGATGAGCGGGCTGGAGCAGGAGCTGGGCCTGAGCCTGGGCGTTCTCATCGACGTCGTCGACGAGCAGTGGATGCGCGACACCCTCCCCGCCGAGGGTGCGTCCCCTCCCTTCCCCTTCCTTGCCTCCGTGACCTAATCGGGTTACTCCCCCAACGGATCCGACCCCTCACCCTGTATGGCTTTGCAGACATCCCCGTGCCGCCGGCCATGGCCGTGAAGACAGAGGACGCCGAGGAACCCGCGCCCGCCAGTACGCTCACGTTCTTGCTGCCTTTCACTCTGTGTTGCTCAGTCCTCACTGTTTCGATTCGTTCCGATTCCGATCTGGTTAAGCCGATAGCTAAGAGGCAACCTGCAGGAACCAAATAATGTGATGGGGTTAGGCTATAGGTGCGGTATCTAACTACAGTTCATAAATTTCTGTCGGCAAAACCCCAAAACTACAAACTAAGGAATCCGTAAACACAAAGTCCCAGCATTCCATATGGGCATACATGATAGGTTACCGATAAATAAAATTGCCCATAGGAGTTGAGTTTGCAGGATACTTTTGGTCAGCAAGAGGCTACTAGGCCACTTCAATTCACAGTTTGCATCTGTCATATACAAAAATCATATATGCAAATGAAAAGCAAGCACTTGATAGCGTGGAATGTGGATGTTATTGTAGACTTATAGTTTATACACAATCTTGAACTGTAATCTAGTCAAGCATTGGTTTCGATACTGGATGGAGTTTATGATTTGAACGAACATGCTGATCCACATGACTAGTTTGAATAATAATAATAAAAAGCTGGGGGCATGCCTCTGTTTTGAGAAGAGAAGGCATTTTCAAACTCAATTTTAAATCTCTTTTACTCTCTTTGATAAAATTCTTCTCGCAGTCTACATATTTCATCTTTGTCTTCTCAAGAAACTCATACCATAGAAACTAGAAAGTATCAATTGTAAGGCACACTGGTGGATTGCGGCCAGTAAATTTCTGGGATGTATATTTGAAATGTTTTATGATGTTTAGAAGACATTTTAGACTTTTAGTTAGTATCGTATGATCATTATCTATAGTTGATCCTGAATTTTCCGATATGATGCTCTAAATACCTAACAGATCAGGAAAGCCAACCAGCACAAGGGGATGTATGGCGTGATTTTGCCTTGGAAAATCTCTGATCTTTCATGCTCTACAAGGTAAGAATTGTTGCTACCTTGTCTTCAGCTCGAAAAGATGCATGATTGCACTCATTTAGGGTACACCCTAAAATCTCATTAGACAAATCACGTGCTTATACATGGATTGATTATCAGTTGTGGGTGTTGCATTTTCTATGGGTGTTTTAGATCTGAAGTTGACTTGTCCACAAGATACTTTCTGTTTCGCTAGGCCAAAAATATAATTGATTTAGATGAACAGAAGGCTATCATTAGCAAAAGATATAAATACTCTTTTTTGAAACTGATAGTCCAGAGGTCCATATGTGACACAGAGATTCATGCTCGTCTGTGTTAGCGTGATGTATGGTAGGGGGGGTGCGGCTGCACCTTCCCTAGGTTTGGATAGTTGGTTGTGTATGGCAAGGACCTCCTGTGATTGGGTTTGTTTCCTAAATCCCAGGACCTCCTTGCGTATATGTACTCGAGCCTCCGGCTCTCCATAATCAATCTATTATTCTCCCAGCCATCCTCTCTTTCAGTCTGTAGTAATATCTTCAACCAAAGTTTCAATTCTTTAGTGTTTTCTGCTAGTTTAATGGGGATCCAATGTCATTGGGAATGAGCACAATGCAAGCCAACTTGAATACGGTTACAGAGTACCACGGATTAAAAATGCAACAATAATAGCAAAACCAGTCAATTTTGAATTCAGCAGCTGTGTTTATAAATGCAATAGAGTACGATGAGCTCTCTGAACAACATTGTGGAGAGTGGAGACAAGTGCACATAGATCACTGTCCATGTCACATTTCAACTGTTGTGCTAATTCATTCATTGCTTAATTTGGTCTGAGTTGCAGTGCCTCTAGAGGTGAAGATTCTACGCCAAGGGTCTAGAGCTGTGTGGTACATCACGGTTTCTGGGCTGCGCAAATGTTTGTCTGAACTTAATTCATTATCTGGTTTATGCAGTTGCTCCAGATATGGGCATTGAACCTTGTGTTGGCCTATTATAAAACTCTATGGTGATGATGACAGCAATTTAGTTATGTGAGTGATCCAGATCTTAGCTGCATGTTGGCACCGAACCTTGTTAATACCTGCTGCTGAGTTTCTTTC
Source organism: Panicum miliaceum (assembly GCA_032594955.1). NCBI lineage: Eukaryota > Viridiplantae > Streptophyta > Magnoliopsida > Poales > Poaceae > Panicum > Panicum miliaceum. The sequence continues at coordinate 2,738,635 of CM064057.1, read as the reverse complement.
ATAAACTTTTGGAGCTCATGTTTGATTGCTAGTGTTCTCAACCTAGCATGAAGAATGTTTCGGTACTTGCATTCCAACTTGTGGTTGTTAACTTCTTGTATCTACCTGGATAATAGATCCTGTGCAGCCACATGCTTAATTTGTACTGCTTTTGCCACATGTTGCGCTGCTAATTGTAACTTGTACGGCTAGCGCGTCCATTCTGCACACACTTTACAGATAGGCTCTACACTAGTCACTGACTCAACAGCTGTTCTGCAACTCCATAGTATTCTCCTCTTGAATATGTTTCCATTGTATCTACGGCGCAACTTGCGTCCTACCAAATGCCATGCTTAGGTTTAACACCCGTGCTGTCAAAGTTGCATCGTATTCGTATACCATTACTAAAAGCCTAAGCAATCATCCAGGCCGGCCGTTTCCCAATCATTGTCCATGATTTGCATTGGCCTCTAGTGACCTTTTTCTTATGCCTCGCTAATGATAGCACATGACGGCCTAACGATAAAACCTACCATACGCCTTCACCTTAATCGTCATGCGCTGCATTTGTATGGAGTTAATCATGCTGTCATGCTGTATGCGCTCTTGCTAATTTGTGAGAATCTCCCTACAGTTTCTTCCAGTTGCACTTGTTTATTCTTGAATTACGTCTGGTGACGATGCCAGTGCCGGGCTCTCTCGTTTTGGCAAAAAAGGCAGTGGGTTTCTTTGTGCTACGGCAACGCAAAAAGACTGAGGATTACGTGTAAACGAACTGTCAAGTGATGGTGCAATGATCGCTTCAATCATCGTGTGGTATGCCAGAATATATATGCTTTTGTGTCACGCCATGCTGTTGTAAGTGAAATCCTACTGATCGAACACACATACCGGACCAAGAAGAGATCTTGCTGGAGACGGCGCCTTCGCCACAGGCCACAGCTCTCAATCAATCAATCCCATCTACTCACTCACAATAACAGTAACAATCTTTGAAAGATTTGCATCCCCTTCAGATCATGTATATTTTTTAAAAAAAAAACACACCGAAAACTTGTACTAACTCGCACTCAAACCCTATGGTCCCGATGTATCGTGTCATTGGAGCCCATATTGGCGATCATGAGAATTGGTCCTGGTCCCATTAGATATCATATATGCTCTACTCTACCAAAAAAAAAAGAACTTTAGTATAATCATGCGTATGCATGCATCAATGCCCAAAGTGAACTAGAGAAACGAATTAGCACTAGCTCATTAACACACTAATGTACCATACGTGTGTGCGTATCAACAGCTAACTACTCATTTAAAAATAACAATGGAGACAGATCATGAAGGGAGAGTGAGGTGCACCACAACTACGCATGCGTACACCACCAGTTTTATACAATTCCGGCGACGGAAAGCATGTGTCAAAGGCAATCAGGCCGTGCAGGCGCCGCCCGGTCGCTGCCCCGCCCATTTCTTATGCTCCCCATGCCCAACTGGGCGCGCGCGCTCGGGACACGATTCGTTCCATGTGCCGCGCCCTCCCAATAATTCGCCCCCGTTTCCACGGCTATATATAGGCACGTCCGCTCCATATCCTCCCCACAGCTAATCACCGAGCTCAACTCCTCACTCAGCTTGCATTGGTCAGTCGCCCCGCCTCCGATCCACGCGTAACCTGTTGCCACCTCAGCTGGTAGCTCACCGCATGGGTTTGGAGATGCTCGTGGCGAGGGACGGGCAGCTCCCGCGATCGGCGTGCCGGTACCAGCGCCTGCGCGGCGAGCTCGGCGGCGAGGGCGGGGACGTCGCGGTCTTCAGGAGTGCTGTCATGGCGAGGCGGCCGCGGCCGCTGCGGCTGCGGAGGAGGAGCTGCAAAGCGGCCGGGATTAGGTGGAGGGTAGCGACGGTGGCCAGAGGCGGGAAGGCGGCGCTGCGGCTGCGGCTGATGCGGCTGGTGCTGCTGCTCCCGGCGCGGCGGCTGGCCGCGCTGGTCGCGGAGCTCGTGCGGCGCCTGGCGGCGGCGGTGGCGGCGAGCGCGGCCGGCGCGGCGGCCGACTGCCCCGCCATCGTGTTCTCCTCGCAGTGGGGGCTCCCCGTGCTGTCGCACTCCGCGAGCACCAGCAGGAACTCCAGGCTGCGGGCGTTCTACCTCGAGAGGAGCCTCTCCGGCGGCTCCGGCGCCGGATCCCCGTGCTGACGATCAAGAGCACAAGCCGGCCGTTCCGACGCCGGCCAGGCCACGTCGACGAATGCGTGGCTGGTCGCGAGCAGCAGTGCGAAGCCTCGGATACCAACCACTTCCCCATTGTAGTAATCATGGAAGGCTTCATTCTCCCAGTACGCCATGCACATGGCTAGCTAGCTTGCAAGACTGTACTGTACTCTACAAGTACTTTGGATACGTTTAACTAAAGCCAACTTGCGATTCAGTTCTGAACTCTCCAAGACTTTAACATAGTTGATGGTTTTACACACGCACCAACATGAACAGGTTCACAAGCTATTGTCTTTTCGCAATATACAACCATACCAAACGCCCGGCTCATTTCAAGTTCTCACAGTTGGGAGGTGGTAGGCACGCACGGCATGCTGACTAGTAAGTGATAACAGAAGACAGAATCCTTTAAGGGCAAGGCCATCACACAATATACATGTCTGAAGAAAGCAACCTTGTATTACAGACGTAGCAGTTATATACACAGCTGCATAACACAGCAGCAGGCCGTCCCATAAGTACTCACTGTTAACATTTCCCTCCTAACAATCTAGTGTGGTATATGTACATGATTAAAACTTCTTGAGGTGTACTGTATTTGTTATTAAACAACATCAATTGGCACAGAAGTGCAGTTGAACAACCTTGAAGGTTATCTCTGAACTCAGTTGAGGCAGCAGGGACGCCAACAGGTTCGGAGCAGATGCCTGAACGTTCCATGTTATCCAGAGCTCTTCTTGCATATATTGTGAATCCAATCGCAAAGACAACGGCGACAATAACAGAGACAATGTTGTACACTATCTCAACTGTTGTCATTCGATGCTTGCGATAGTTCAGCTCTGCCAATGTGCGTATCAGCCGCCCACTGCAAAAGTAGGAAAAAATATGACGATATGACAATTTGGACTTTCTGAGTAATTACAAGAGCAGTCGCTAGCTATTAAATAACTTTGATTGTGTTGATTCTGATTGAACTGCACAGCCCATGCCCAACTACACAACTAGACTAGCATCCTGACAGCAACAAATTTATTTCAAGTCATTAGTAAGTTCTGAACTGTTGATCTGAATCTAACCTGTAGATGTTGATGAACACATCAGGAATCATCCCAACAACTGAGCCACATATGTAAGGGTTGAACTTCATCTCAGTGACAGTTACGGCATAGTTAAGCAGTGCATATGGGAATGGTGAGATTCTTAGTAACGCAACCACACGGAATTGTTGGAACCAACTCCCTTCACCAGCCAGTTTAATCAGAGCAATCTGCCGCGGCCATCTCTTTTCTAACCAGAGCTGTATGTTGACAAACAAATGAGAGGAGAAAGGTAGCAAATTATGAAACGCTAAGAAAATAAACAAAATCTTCGGACAAAATCAAACAGAGCTTAGAAACATTACATTTAGGCGGTCACGAAACAATAAGCCAATCCAATAAGGAATCGACATGCCGATGGTGATCCCAGCCATGATGATTAAGAAGCCGAAGCCATAGCCGAAAATTATTCCTGTTAGCCACATTGCTGGACCAGAAGGCAGGAACACAACGGGGAAGAGTGCTAGAGAAGCAATTATCACGACGGCTAAGACAGGACGTCGGAAAGATTTTGCTTCCCATTGAATAATCGGCATGATCACCTACAATATCAGGCGCAGATAAAATGGAACACGAAGCATTAGCTGCATTACATGACAATGATGTGGAAAGTTTAAGTGCCATCCGCTGCATAATTTTGGGATTCTTAAGAAAACCTTGAACTAACTACATAACTTGTGTGATTAACCATCATATGATTGATAAGGACTATGTGAAGCCTGTTTGGATTTTGGGGATTAGGCACGATCCCTTCGTATTGAGAAAGAAGGTGGAACAAATTCTCTGCAAATCAGAACGGATTGAGAGCAATTCCTGCGTCAATGGTCCCACACTCTTAATAGGAGATCGGACAACAAGCATCACCTTCTCGGAGAGAAAGGGGAGGCCCCATTTGATGAACGCGTAGCCCAGCAGCACCAGAAGCAGCAATCCAACCACGAGCCTCACCCACGGGATGGGCGACCTCGACCCCGACCAAGGCCGCGCCTGAACAGGTACGGGCGCAGGCACATACGCCGTGCTCACACCCGCCGGGGTCGGGCCCATCGCCGACGGTGGCGGCGCCGGCATCGCCACGGCCAGCCGCGCGTGCTCGTCTCCCCCCGCGCTCCGCCCGGGCCCTCCACCTCCGGCTCCTCCGCGGCTCGGCGAACCCGTCGCCCGCGAGCTGAACCAATCACCAGACGCATGCATAATGCCCCAATCAGAGACCATCCCCAAGTCACGCCGGCAGAACTGGAGAAGTAGGGAATAGCGGAGCCCCCACGCGTACTGACGTGCTTGCCTGCTCACCGCGCTCGCGCGCCGGGGACGCCGCCGCGGTTGCTTGGGCGCCGGGAGCAGCTGGTGGGACTTCCGTCATGGCGAGGGAAAGGGGGAAGAGGGAGACTGGAGAGATCAATTTTTTTTGGAGATTATTATGGAGAGATCAAGTTGGAGTTGGAGTGGAACGAGCTCGGCCTCGTCCTTCCGGCTCCCGCAACTGCGACGTTTGCGGCCGGAAGACGGTAAGGGAGGGGATGGGCCGAGTCTGGCCCACAAGATCTGCAAGTAGAGCGGGCTGGCCCATAAAACGCCCATGACCCAACAACTATCAGACAGCCCAAGTATTGGGCCTCCAAGGCCTACTTTACCACTTGCGTCTCTCTAACCCTCTGTCCCGAAAAGGAAAACGGAGAGAAGCCGACGACGCGACGGGTCAGCTCAGCTCAGCCTCTGCGGCGCAGAAGCAGAGCGGCGGCGGCGGCGTCAGGAGGAGGCAGCGGCACGGAGCCGACGCGTGGGCGATTGCATGTCGCACACTCCTCCTGCCTGCAGTGCAGAGCAGAGAGAGAGAGAGAGAGAGGAGGAGGGGTGCAGGCGGGCACTGTGGCTGGTTGTCTCCGCGCTAGCTTGCGCGAGTGGTGGTAGCTGCTGCAGGCTCCGTGCAGTGCATCGCACTGTGCTGCCTGCCCGCGCAGCGTCCATGTCCATGTGCATAGGCAGCAGCTACCCCGCTGGGAGGAGAGGAGAGGAGGGGAAGTTTTCTGTGGACATGATGGTTCATCGAGATTCATTGCATCGCATTGCACGCTGCGAGGAAACAGTGCGACTCCTTATAAAAATACAGTGCAACTGGAAATAATTTCCCTTTCGATTTTCATCAGTCCAAACCGGCGGAAATATTGGCCAAAGGCCAAAGCGCCACACTCACATCTGTCAAAGATGCAACAACTGAACAAAGGTTACAAGCTGACACAATGCATTTCTTCCTCTTAAAGCCAAGAATAACCTTCACCTTTGGTATACCAACAACTGCATTTTCCTAGGATCTTGACTTTTTCTTGAGCAATGCCGCTACACTTAAATAAAAAAAAAGGGAAAGAAAAGGGCAAGAGGATAAAACAAGGAAGACAGCATGGGAAGCAAAGAATTGAAGAAGGGGCGTGGCACGGACCATCCGTGCTGTCGTAAAGTTGCATCCATCCACCTCAAGAACAAACAACAAAGAAGCCACAGCTAATGATCCTAGGTGCTTTGCTTCCCTCTCCTGCGACTGCAACCGCAACGCAAGCAGGCTCCTTTACTTCGCTCCATCCTCACATCACATCACATGCCTCTGTGCTGCTGCTGCTGCTCCTATCCTATCCCACAGCACCTGTCACTGAAGCTAAAGCCCTTGGCCGGTGGCTGCCTACTCACCTAGATTGGCCCAATGATCTCAACAGCAGGCACGCGTAACCTCCCTACTAGTACGAGCTCCCTAAACCACAGCGCTGTAACCTTCTTGCCGGCCGGGTTGCTGGCTGTACACGCTACAGGTCGGCGATGCCCACGATCTCGCAGTGATGCTGCAATGCATTGGATTGGCGTGTGGTACACCGGTTGGTTTTGGTCTGCTGGTACCGGGCGGGGACGTTGCAAGCCGGGAACAGACCAGCAGGACGGACGGGGGCTGCGACGCCTCACTTGCTTGTCACCGTCAGCGTCGCCATCGCCCGGCAGCCGCTGGCGCACAGGACTGCAGGTGCTTTCAATTCCTCGCGCCCCCACCGGTCCAAGATGCCGCGAACCGCCCTACAGTACACTGATAGCTTGCTTCGGGGGACTGTTCTCTTTGCAAAGTAAAAAAATCTGCTACCGCGGCTATTTCGTAGTAAAAAGAAATTGTTAAAAAACTTGCAAGTAGTTCATTAATCACCATTGTACGCCGACATACGATTTGGTTGTAATAGAAGAACTGAGGCCAGTTACACTTCCACTACCTTGGGTAAAAACTATCAGGCCCGGAGAGTCTAGAAGGGGGAAAGAGCATCGAGATAGAAGTAAAATTGACGAGCCTAGTACATTTTATAATCACCATGAGACAGCAGTCACCTCGTGCCGAGGTAAAAATTTATCGGGCAGGATGGTAAACGACCTCTCGCAGAATTTAAAGAGACGGTGCGCTGCGCACTGGTGCTTCCGGCAAGCAGACCACGCGGTACGTGAGTTCCACCACACAGGGGCGGGGCACACGGGCAGCAGCAGCGGGGCGGGGCGGGGCGGGGCGGGGCGGGCGGCCGGGGATCTAGATCTCTCACCTCACCTCCACCAGCGCACGCACCCAGCTTCCCTCCCTCCCTCCTCTCCCCGAGTCCAAACCTAGCCTCCCCCGAGTCCAAGCCGCCGTCGCCGCCTCGCTTCTCCCGCGCCCGCACTCCCTCCGGCTGCAGGATCCTACGCCCGGCCGTACAGGTCGGCCCGCCGGCCGGACCGCCGCCAGCCGCGGCGGCGCCGGTTCGCTCGCCCTCGGCCTGGTTGGGGCAGGGTGGAGATCCACCGGGGCGCGGAGGGTGATCTCGTCTCGTGCTGGTGAGTAGCTCCGGCGAATGGATTCCCTTGCCCCTCCACGACTTGGTTTTGTTTCAGACTCTGCAATCCGCATTCGGTTAGTGGCGGATTTGCCTGCTGCGTGGCGCCGTACCAATCCAATCCTTCTGTTCGCCCGTATTTCGGTTCGTTTTTCTGTCTGAGCGCGCGAGATCAGGGGCCTGCCGAGGTGCGGGCGCGGTTTATTTTCCCCGTAATTCGCGGGTGTCTGCTGCCCCCCAGTGCTGCATTGGCCATTGGGTGGACTCGAGCTTCGTGTTGGGACAGTCAGCTGGGTTTGTGTGATTTGGCGGGCAATGCGGAAGCAAGTCAACCGGGGGCCCTGTTTTTGAGGATGTGGGCGCGGGTAGTGGGTGATCAAAATCTCTTGGGTTGTGCCGCATTGGTTTCGTGCATGGGTTGTCCAGGACTGCAGGAACTTCACACTGTTCTATTGGTGTTCTGCTGGAACAAATCATCGGTCGATCCAGTGACATTATTGGCCTTTTCCAGGATCTTCACATCCACTAGGTGGTGGCTTGCCTGAACTGTCCAGATCCAGGACATTCTGTTCCGATTTAAGGGCAGATGTACTACAGTAATTCACATTATGACAGCATCAGCCACTCTTTGTAGATTTCTCATTCTCTTTTGTCCTATTGTACCCTTTGTATTCTTATCGACCCTTGATTGAAAGAGTATTTGCTTAAACCAAATTTGCTCTAGAGTCAAGCACTATATCAACATATCGATGGTTGCTTAAAGTACATAGAGACAATTACTTTGATGCTTTGTTGTGATATGAATTCGAGTTATTGTTCTTTCTTTTAAGTATTAGTTTTGTGCATAGTTTTCATTCATCAACATTGTGTGTCAACTTGCTACTCTTGGCCGAAAAAAAAGGTCCACTTATTTCATGATTCCTGCTAGTTCTGAATTCCAATTGATAAGACAAATCTTTTGTTGGATACATGCTGCTAATTTGACACCACGGAAAACTTTGTATTGTTAATATTGCTTGAGCTCTGGAAGGTGAAAATGAATAATAATTCCTACTCCATTAAGTCCTGTCACCAGAAACCTGTAATGAAGCAAGAACTGCTTATGGTTTTACTGTGTCAACGTGAGGTTTTATTTGAATTATTTATTTTCATGCGACTGTTTTGATTTATTCAAGCATTCTGCATGTGATATATTCCTAGATCTGTGGGATTTGTTTCCTGACATTGCTTAGGAATCTTTTTTGTTACACTTGAATCATTTCTCATTGTTCATGTACTCATCTCATTGTATAACTCTGCAACCATGACAGGGCTGTTGTATGTTTGTCAAGTGCTAGAAGAACAACTGTATTTATAGAGTTGTTTCACAATGGCTTATGATGGAGATGAAGAACAGAGCCAGGATTATCTATTCAAAATTGTTCTGCTCGGTGATTCCTCTGTTGGTAAATCAAACTTACTAGCAAGATTTGCAAGGAATGAGTTCTACCCAAACTCCAAGTCCACTATAGGAGTGGAGTTCCAGACGCAAAAGTTGGTAATTGATGGAAAGGAAATTAAAGCTCAGATATGGGACACTGCTGGACAAGAGCGCTTCAGAGCAGTTACATCTGCTTACTACCGAGGCGCTGTTGGAGCTCTCCTTGTTTATGATATTAGCAGGCGCCAGACTTTTGATAGTGTTGGTCGATGGCTTAATGAGCTGCATAGTAAGAACCACTTCTTACCTAATTCCTTAACATGGAGTACACTCATTTCAGTGCATCTTTCACCTGTTCCTTTTTTTGGTGGGGTTGTGTCGCAACTTGCTAGTCATCTTACAAGATTTTGAGTTTTTAGCATCAATGTACTTGCCATCACAAACCCATTATCTCAAGGCTGACCATGGACAAAAGCAAGATGCACCTTTTTTAGATTTCAACACTAGGCCCTTATTAGATTTATGCTTTTACCTCAATAATTTATTTCCGACTCATTTTGACTGCAGCTCATTCTGATATGAATGTCGTCACAATTCTGGTGGGCAATAAAACCGATCTCAAGCATGCTCGTGAGGTGAGCACTGCAGAAGGCCAAGCCCTGGCTGAGGCTCAGGGCCTCTTCTTCATGGAAACCTCAGCCCTAGACTCGTCAAATGTTGCAGCAGCTTTTCAAACTGTTGTTAAGGAGATCTACAGCATACTAAGCCGGAAGGTATTTCAATCTCAAGAGCAGAAGAGAAGCGAGCTGCAGTCATTAAGCAACGGGAAGGCTGTGGTGCTGCAGGGCCAGACCAATGAAACAAGCAATGGTGGGAGGTGGTGCTGTTCCTCATAACCTGTAAGATCTCTCGCATTCTCACCTTGCTTAAGCTTGCTCCGTCTCTGTTCTCTTACCATCAAACCCGGCAATCATCTTATTGCCAAACGTGTGTTGACGGATAATCTAATCTTTCCAGGACAGCCCGTGTCGAATGCGTAGGATTGGGAGACACATCTGGGTATGTAAGGTTGGGCTTGTGAAAAGTTGTTTTTCCATGTTCTTGTTCTAAAGATGAGGTGGCGAGGCTGTTTGTATGAAAGCTGTGTTTTCCGTCGGAGGAAATCAATGTATAGTTCGATTGATCCTGGGGGAGGTATTGATATACATGATTGTGTAAAGAGAAAGTGCGACCAACTGCCTGTTGTGTCATTCTACATTCTAGTCTTAGAAAGAAACCGTTCTTTCATTCTATCATTCTAACCCAGGACACCTGCCTACCTGACACAACGTGCTTTCATTCTGCGTACGGTGGTAGCATCATGCTGTGATCAACACAGTTAAAGATGGTACTTGAATAAAACGCTAAAAACAAACTGAATTGTGTGATAGCAGCAAGGGCTTCTGTTTCCAAACTACCACTGTAGAGTTGTCGATGGTAGCGACTCGAGGTAGATAAGTTCAAAAACTGAAAGAGAAAACCCAAAAGTTAGTAGACAACAAAATCGCAGGTGATCATGATATGCTGGATCATGAACAGTATCATTTGTTGCACACTCAAAGATGATGACATCATAAGATGTCATCGTCTTTGGGAGCAGTATCATCATGATTGGAGCGCGATAGCAACGTGAAAGCCAAGCAGCAGCGACCATGAAAGCTGACTGAAAAGGCGCCCGTTCCAAAGTTGAAACCGCAAGGACGGAGCGCTAATCATCGCTAGGTACAGTGCCGCTGCAGACTGCACATCCTCTGCGTTCCCTCTGATGCACGCATGCCATTCCAGTCCATCTCATGAACCAAAAAACAGTGGGGATTGGGGCTGAACACAGGTGCCTTGCACTAAACAGTGATCTGGATGGCAACCCCGGCAGTTCTTCAATAGTTGGTAGCTTCCATGGTGGGACACTGTCGCTAACTCTTAAATTTGCAGATCCCTCAGCTGATTGAGTATCTCAGTTATATAATTTAGTTCCTTCTCACTTTAATCAAGCTCTCATTGTCAAATCCCCTTAGCCAACCAGTAACAATATAGCTTCTCTTTTCATTGTTTCCTCCCCAGCAAGCAAAGATTTGCTCCTAAAAATGCTGATAGGATCTGAACTGTATAGAGACACAACATCTAGTTATAAAAATAACATTTGGTTCCATCTTGTCTTGAAGTTTGAAAGTACATGGTTCAAGATAGACATTCAGATTACAGAACATACATAAGGCGCACAGAATATGGTCCAGGTACAGCAGCAACTTGCTGAGCCTTCATATACATAAGCCCTTGGCATCTTATTTCTTTGTTCTGCACCTTGATCTTTCAACGCAGCCTAGGAGACAAAGCTATCAGTAAAAATGATGACGTGTATTGCAACATAAACATTTTTCTAGAAAAAATATGATCTTTCGAGAAGAAAAAATCACAAAAAGGAGCTACGGACCAGTAAACACCAAACGCCACAGTTTCAGGCATTTCATGGAAATGCATGCATGGTTATCATCATACAGACGGGAAACAGAAAAATAAAACCTCAATGATCTACCAAACATGAATTTCTATAAAAGCACATGTTTGTTGAACCTATAATAATGCTATAACAGAACAATCTGAGAACATGTTTGGTAATTACTAAAACAGAGACTGAAGTTTAAATATAGAAGACCACAATTTGGTAGCTTCCCCTCCTTTTACCATTTCCATTTTCAACTAATCAAATAAGCTCAGATAAATAAATGAACAAATATGAACTAAATGCCCAAGAGTTGAAATAAGAATCTCAAAGCATCATTTTTACCTAGCTTTCTTTCGCTTCCTCTTTTGGTTCCTTGTAGGGTCCCTGATTTAAAGTTTCATCATTCCAAGTTTTCCTTTGAGGTAAGTGCTCTGCAGGAAGGTTCTCAATTCCTTTTTTGATGATGGCCTTTTTCATACTTGTTTCTCCAGTAGAAAATTTCGGAAGTTTCTTTTTAGCATTTTCTGGAACTAGAATTTTCCCAGGGTGAATACTGAGATATGATCTGGAAACAGTAGTTGCACAATACTTAATAGTGTCTTCACCGCCACCAGATTCTTCCAAAGCAAGCTGTGAGTTGCATAATGCACAAAAGTCAAATGCTTGGTAATCGGGGATCAACATATTCCAGATGGAACCTGACTGAGCAAATAGGAAAAACGTGCCAAGCTTTGCACAAATGAATATTAAATGCTGAATGGCATGCCAAAAAAATCAGAATGCAAAAAGGCTTAAGCACAATTCGCACCCATGTTAGATGATTTTGTCAGGACAGACAATGAAGTGTTGCCAAAAATAAATTCAAACGTCTAAACAGCAACCACGGATGGCATGTTGAATTGTTGATTGTCGACAGGAACGATATGTAAGAATGATTTACTGCTATTGCTAGTGGATCAGCAGCACTTGTTAAGATTTGGCAGGTAGTAATGATGATGAAGCAGCCCCTGGGCTCACCGAATCAAACTGCTCACGGTGCGGCTGCTGAGCCTTCTCCTTGCCCCCACCAATGTTCTCTTCCTCCTCAATCTGCTGCTCCTCTTCTGACTGATTTGCAAGGATAACAAAATCCTCCTCCAAATCCTCATCACCGGACTCAACGGCCGGCAAATCACTCCCGTCAAGCAGCTTCGCGACATCCAGGTCGATAGCCTCCTCGACCCGCCTCGTCGCCGCCGCAACCTCCCCGGAACCAAGCGGAGCACGACTCAAGTCGTACGCCTGCACCACGCGCGAACAGAGTTATGCGCCTATGCGGCTATGCCACCCCGGCAGACAGATGAAATGGCACGGAATATTGATGGGGCGGACGGACCTTGACGTCCACGGGGAGGCTGGAGCGCGCGGGGCGGCGGCGGCTGGGGAGGAACACGGCGGAGGAGCCTCCGCCTCCGGTGGAGGAGAGGGAGGGGCGGAGCTCGCGGAGGTGGGCGAGGTAGTCGTACCCGTCGTCGGGGAGGCCAAGCTCCAGGATCTCGCGGCGGACGTGGTCGGGGAGGGCGTCCCCGCCGTCGTCGGCCGAGGAGGACGAGGGCTCATCGTCGCCTCCAACGGCGGAGGACGAGGGGTTGCCGCCGTCGTCGGTGAAGCCGGGGACGGAGTAGGGGTTGTCGTCGACGCGGACGAAGACGCGGTCGGCGGCGTCGGCGGCGCCGGGGCGCGGGCAGAGGCGGAACGTGGCGAAGTTGCGGGGCTTACGGTTGCGGCCTCGGCCCATGGCGGCAACAGCGGCGGCGGAGTGGGGACCAAGGCGACGCAGACGCTGGCGTTAGAGTGAGAGGCTTTCGAGAAGGCGCAATGCGGCAAATCCGCAGGGACGTTCGACGGGCCGGGCTGTTTTCTTGTGGGCTGAGCGCTAATCCTTTCCCACATGGCCGTGTGGGCTTCGTCTGTCGTGTGGGCCTACATCGTGAGGAGGTTTTATTTTCTCCGAAAAGGTCTCTGAATTCTGAAATGCAACACGATGCTCATGAGCTCCTCTCTCAAAATGAAAAAAAAAAGCAACACGATGCAGCTGCACACAGTCGAATCCATCTCCACCAGCAGAAGAAGCCACTTTTCACCACGAATTACTGCCTCCATCCCAAATTATTAGTCGTTTTGCCCTTTTTAGATACATCAATTTTAATATGCACCTAGACATAATATAGATGCATTGTAAAAATTATGCATAAAAAAGCCAAAACGATTAATAATTTGAAACGAAGTGAGTAATGATTCAGAGTTTCAGACACACGTTATGCCCAACCTCGATGGATCACGAGCACGCACGCCACACCTACGCACACCGTTATTCTCAGCTCTTTTACTGGCAGCAGGCGAGACGACACTGTCCACAAATACAACGGACAGGTTCACTCCGCGGCGAGTTAGCACGCGCCCCAGAAGCCTCGGGAGCAACGCGTTCATGCGAGCACCGTGGTCTCCACGGCGGCGGCACGGAGCACCGCGTCGACGTGCTCGCCGTCGGCCTCCACCCAGAGCTCCGGCAGCGCCTCCTTGATGTTGTGGATGCTCTCCAGCGCCACGTCCGCGCCCGACACCAGCGACGAGCTCCCCACCTGCATCGTTCCATGTCCGCACACCGCGTTCATTAGCCTCCGACTGCTCGACAGGTACTGGTGGTGCTCCCTTTGCAGAGTGGAACAGAATTGCAGAGACAAAAGAGCTTACAACGACGGTGTGGAAGCCGGCGGCCTTCCCTGCGGCGATGTTGCGCGCACTGTCGTCGAAGAACACCTGCCATGGATGCGCGGAGAGAGTTCTCTGACGATGGTTGGAAGAAACGGATGAATACAGAAGAAATCTGTGTCTCTTCGTTGCTCGATCACTCACCGTTCTCTTGGCATCGAGCTTGGCGATCTCTATGACAGCTTCCATGGACTCCAGAGACGGCTTGCACAGGATTCCCCTGCGACCACTGTCGATGTCGTCTTGTTCGGTTGGCGGGTTCAGGGTCTCGAAGCAGATGATGGCATCGAAGCAGCCCTCGAGCCCGAGCTTCTTCAGGACCGTAGCCGCATGGGTTTTGTCAGAGTTGGTGAAAATCTGCAGACCGGAGCAGCAGTCAGTTTCAGACTAGATTTAATCGCAGATGCCATGCAGGACAGGAAAGGAAATGCACGGGCAAGAAGTAGAACTCACGATCTTCCTCTGTGGCAGAGAGATCAGCAGCTGCCTTAGAACAGGATCAGGCTTCAGCATCTCATACGGCAGCCTTCCATGAACGCAAGCGTGGAAGTCATCGTAGTCGAAATCATAGCCCGAAACCTACCACATGACAATGGAAATTATAAATCGCATACAAACGATGGATCCAAACCTATGGAAGTGAACCTTCAGGTATCAGTATTCAGAAAAACAAAACCTTGAGACCAGCCATTGTGGTTCCATGCTCCTTGTACAAATCGAGGCACATTTTTGGAACCTGGCTCTCTTCAATATGCAGCTTGTTCAGCATGTATTCTGCATAATGGCAATTCCAAATTAGTGTACTGATCAATAATATTGTAGCACTAAATTTGTGGATGGAAATGAATGTTGTTTACCTTGTATGTTGTCACGGCAAGCTTGGTTGAGTCCTAAGCTCAGTGGATAGAGAGTGTCATCAATATCTGCAGATGCAAGGCAAAGACAAGTTAAAGGATAATCCAAAAGGAAAACAAAAGCTGTGCAACCATATGCCCATTTCTCCATGCATGTCAGATACTCACCAAATAGCAGGCAATCAAATTTGGCTCCAGCAGCGTATGATTCCATCTTCACAGATTAGTGCCTGCAAGAAACAATGGTAAGCACATGAAAAATTGGGTAGAAATATGATACGACTTCTTTTCTTTGGGCATGTACCTAGATGCAAAACTGAAGGAAGAAGCACAGTGTCTTTGCAGAGGTTGATGCCACAACTCGCATAGGCTCCCCCTATTTATACACCGTGAGGCGCTGCCTGCTTTGTTGGGAGATGACACATGGTAGCCACATTAGTGGGGGTCTGACCTTAAATTAATCCATCCACGGATTCCTTTCGATCTTTTCTCTACTACCTGCTAGACGCTTTAGCTGCCTATTTTCACCAAGAACCGACCAAAGATTCTCGCTTTAGTTGCTCTCCTACACGAACAGTCCTTGCTTTGGCTTGGATGCAACAGACCTAACAGACAATTGGACACGGGTGATGTAGTCGTGTGACCTTAGCGTTACAAGTGGTAGTGGTTGTGGGCATGCATAATGCGTGGTGATTGCTTTGGTGAATGACCACTTAACTCGGGCTAGCTAGAGCGTGTTGAAAAAGGGGTGGGTACACGGTTTGTTGCTCGAGATGATGTGTGTGGACCAAGCCAGTAAAAAAGGTGAATTCTTTCTTGTCCTAATGACATGTGTTGGGGCGATCATGAGCATGGTAAAAATTCACGTCGCTTTCATCACTTTTACACTTTCGAGGTGTTGTACCACCGCGGTTATTACCTGTTCAAGCCTTTTTTTCGAGAATATTACCAGTTCAAGCTTCAAGATTACTGCTGTGTGAATAAGTTGTCTACATGGTTGTCTGGGATAAATTCCCTATAAGCTGGGAAAAATACTCCTTTATTTGAGATCGTATTTCTCCTTTCTGTAGCCTTTCTTCTTGGTTTGTGTTGCGCTGTACTGGCAACATCGGGTGTAATCTTTTATTACTCTTTTGTCGAGCTGTACTAGTAGTTGTTGTTGTATCTGTGATTTACCGCACCTTTTAATAAATCGTTGCAGCTTGCCCGTTGTAGTTTTAAAAAAAATATTCCTTTATTTTCTCAGCAAAAAGAAAAGAGAAAACTGCTAGGCTCACTAAACACGACAGGTGCCACCTCACCAAACCACGCAAAGCTAGCCAAACCGGCCGGCGTGCTCTAAGTAGCGCAAGGTGATTACATTATTGCGCAGATGCGTGTCTCGTTTTCCGCCTGCGAGTTTTCTGAATTGTGAAACCACCACGCATGGCATACGACTTTTATCATTTGTCAGCATCGTCATCCACATGTCAGCTGTATTCCCGGCTTCAATGATGCAATGAATTACCTGAATATTTGATTAAATAGTACAGGCACATGCTTAGACTCAGCTATGCAAGTAGTCGTGCATAAGAACGTGTATCGTTGTGGGTGAACTGGTACTCACGCGGTTCAAATTTTGAACCGTTCAATGCATAGGAGTGTCTTTTATTTTCTCTCTTAATCTATTATAAAATTACCAGAATGTCTTATATTACAGGACGAAAGGAGTATGTTTTTCAGAGACCCCTCATGTGCTCGTTCCAAATTATTGCTAGAAAATATGCGAGGGAGTAAGTAAATGATTCAGCCAACGGATCAGTGACACATTCAGCGAATAAAAGCTGGCAAAGAAGATGCGAGGCTTTTCTTTCCAAAAACATAACGACCAACTGCCAGACTTATAAATCATTGGATTATTTAATCACACGTCTTTGTTGACCGCTGATTGGTAAAGTCATTGTTTAGACAATCATGAGATATATGAGGGAGATATGGAATCCAGCATGCTTGTGTTTTGGGACGGCCATTATTGAATGGCCACGGTACCATTAGTCTATAGTCGGTGCTCTTTAAGATTTTGGAAGAAAAAGAGAAAACTATAGGAACCAGCGAGACGGTCCCCGCAAATAGTGCGGGTAGTTAGATTTTCTATGTTAACATTCGTTTTAACTTTAAAATAAATTTATGCATTAACTTCATTTAGTCATATTATTGTAATTATTATCCTAATATGGCAGACCAATTCACATGAATATAGCTAACTTTTTAATTATTGATTGCAGTGTATTTTGAACCGTTCAATGCATAAGAGTTTTTTATTCTCTCTCTTAATCAGTCTTAAAATTAATAGAATATCTTATATTAGAGGACGGAGGGAGTATACTTTTCCAAAGGTCCCTCATGTGCTCGTTCCAAATTATGTGACAGGGAATACCCGAGGGAGTAAGTTAATGATTTAGCCAACGGATCAGTGACACATTCAGCGAATAAAAGCTGGCAAAGAAGATGGGAGTTTTTTCTTTCAAAAACATAACGACCAAGTGCAAGACTTGTAGATCATTGGATTATTTAATCACACCTCTTTGTTGACCACTGATTGGTAAAGCCATTGTTTAGATAATCATGAGATATACGAGGGAGATATGGAATCCAGCCTGCTTGTGTTTTGGGACGGCCATTATTGAATGGCCACTGTACCATTAGTCTATAGTCGGCGCTCTTTAAGATTTTGGAAGAAAAAGGAGAAAACTATAGGAACCAGTGAGATGGTCCGTACAAATAGTGCGGATAGCTAGATTTTCTATGTTAATATTTGTTTTAGCTTTAAGATAAATAATGCATTAAGTTCATTTAGTCGTATTATTGTAATTGTTATCTTAATATGCCATACCAATTCACATGAATATAGTTAGGTTTTTAATTATTGATTGCAGTGTATTTTGAACCATTCAATGCATAAGAGTGTCTTTTATCATGTTTCTTAACCTGTCTTAAAATTACTAAAATGCCTATATTACAGGACAGAGGGAGTATCTTTTTCAAAGACCCCTCATGTGCTCCTTCCAAATTATGTGCCAGGGAATACCCAAGGAAGTAAGTAAATGATTCAGCCAACGGATCAGTGACACATTCAGCGAATAAAAGCTGGCAAAGAAGATGGGAGTTTTTTCTTTCCAAAAACATAACGACCAAGTGCAAGACTTGGTAAATCATTGGATTATTTAATCACACTTCTTTGTTGACCGCTGAGGGAGACATTGAATCCAGCCTGCTTGTGTTTTGGGATAGCCATTATTGAATGGTCACTATACCATTAGTCTGTAATCGGCGCTCTTTTCTATAGAGGTACTGTACTATTCTTTTGGGTGCATTTTAGAGCAAGTATTATGGTAGGCTATAAGTGTGGCAGAACCACCTAAATTAATCTGACTCAAGCTCGCTAACCATCACCACGAGGGCAATCAGGGCTAACTCGCACTTCAAACGGAATACATGTACATGTACTCACACGAAGGTGAGCCCAGAGGATATAACATTCCATAAATTTTACACCACAGGATTCATCATAAATTACTGAGTTCGAAATTTGTAAAACAAGGTAGTAATTGAGTTCTTCAGAGTTCAATGCAGCGGAAGAAAATAACGATACACTACTCGACGATACACGATGTCTCGATGAAGCCCGTACGAGACATCACTCGGCATTATCATCGTTGGCTGGGGGCATATCCCATTCCACCGACCAACCAGGAGGAAAGGTACACGGCCAAGTCAAACTAGCGATCATATCCTCGAAAGTATCACCTGAAAACGAGCCACAAGCAAGGCTGAGTATACTAATACTCAGCAAGGTTTACCCGACTAGTGGAATATACTTAGCCGACTCCTACATATGCAAGGCTTTTTGGCTTGAGGGGTTTATTTCGCCGAAAAGCATATACAAGTAGGTCCTTACTTTTAAATTTTAGCTCCAGATTCTAATTTTCTTTAACCATTCTAGGTAAGCAACTATCCAATATCATACATCGTGAAAAAATTAATTTTTCATCCAACAAGATTAATCATCATCATTGTTCCTCTTCTTACTCTATGTGGTAAAAGGGTCAAGCAGTCTCAATAACCGCGAGAAACGGACGATTCGAATCGAATTTCTTAACCTTGCAAGGGAAACCTAAACACACGTCACGTGGTTACTCACAGAGCCACACGTGCAACGTTTCCCTTCAATTCCCGCTTCACGGAACAGGCCCACCGCCCTCGACTACACGTCCCCATGGACCCGGCCATGGCGGCACATGCACCCGCCATTAGCTAGATGTGAACGAATTCAAGACGGTGGGGAGTATATTCCGGCCTCGGTTCAATCCGGTACTTAAGCTTACCGATTACCATATTCTCGGCATGTGGTTAGTACGTTCAAAGACTTAACCACCACCACCACACACTGCGGCCTTAGCATTTTTCACTAAACAGACGGGACCTCAATTATCAACATAAACATTGTACCATAGTCCCGTCCGTCGACCTTATGATCGCAGTATGTAGTAAACATCCAACTCCTATATTCTCGCGAGTGACAAGAACTCTCTCTACTTTTACCGGAGTCCTATTAGCATAGCATTCTATCGAACCTTATTGTTGGCGCTAAAATCGGCCGGATAGGAATCGGCCGATGGGTCTTCAGCGTCGGACACACGACCCGGGAGAATCTGCTTAGCTCCTGTTCGGGTTATCGCCCTGGTGCAGTTCGCGCGGCGTGCCAGTCAATCTGACCTGTTGATTGACAAGGAAATAGAGTATTAAATTCCAGGCGCGTCGATCGGCTGGGGTTCCAATCTGTCCTGAGGAGCGCGTCGGCAGCGAATCGGCCGATTTGCTGTAGAGATGATCGGCTATGGATCAGCCGATGATCGTATAGTAATCGTAAAGAAAACTGTTGGAGCGATCTAGACGACTACTGTAAGGACAACACTTGAAATAGATCTAATCGGCTGTGAGACAATAAATCGAAGGAGAACAATGATGAAGCCGATTATCCTGATCTCAAGCTGGATAACTGGTGATAATACTAGAATAACAGGTAAAACTTGCAATTCTAGTAAATATCGATAACTGGTGAATAAATCCAAACGAAGCCACAGCGATGCGCCCGTTGCTAAATCTCGGATATTACTCGGTAAGCGGAACCTACCAATTGGCCGGAGATCAAGTTGATGCAGTCCCGCCAATCCGTACGAACTCGTGGAAGAAGAAAATATTGGCGAAGTCGCCGACTTGAAAGTAATTTGCTGGAAAAGTAGAAGTATTTTTGTTGATTGATGTATTGATTGATTTTTTGCAAAGCCCTGACGACTCCTATTTATACCCCAAAACTAGGACTCCTGGTCGATTACGACTTGTCACAACCTTACTTAAAACAGGAAAACTACTATATCTATAATATCTTTAAAATGGAAATGGACTCCCGCAGAATCTTCCGCCGTCGTCCCCTAATCCAACCAGGACTCTTTTCAATTGCTCCTTGACCGACTTAGCGTTGCCCTGTTGACCAACTTTTGACCAGGACTCCCCGAAATAGTCCCATCTTGTTGGCGCAAGCCGTATCACCAATCGGCCGATTTCCAACTGTTACCTCAATCGGCCGATTCCTTATTGTAGCCTTTAGATCTGCCGCATCGGCCAACCTTCTCTTCCCGACGCCGATTTAACACGTGTCAAAATCTGGCGTCAACACTTATATCTAGTGTTCAGAGCATGGGTACCTAGGATCATGCAACTAAGTTCTCATTCAACTCCTATAAACTTAATGCACAAGTAAAGTAGAGTAATAAATTGCATAATTTAGAAAATAGGGTTCATGCTCCGGGGCTTGCCTTCTTGGGTAAAGTTAGTTTGGGGCTCGTTCGAACTCGGGTTCGGGTCTTCGAAAGCTTCAGTTAGATTCACTTGAGCTTCACGCTGCTCACTCACGGACGCGGGCACCAGCTCGTACGTTCCGTCGGCGAGAGTAGTCGATTCTATATGAATGCACAAATGTAAGTTGTAGTGATGGTATATGACGATTATTTTCCTTCACGATAAAGTTGCAGTCCACAAAAACATAGATTTGGTTGTAAAGTTACTTAGTTACGATTTCTTGGGCAATCTTTAACAGAAGGGGGTGGTGTTGTATTGGAAATTTAATTTTCGCAGTATAAGCATGGATTAAGCACAAAACACTGATCTAGGTAACTTCTGGTGATGAAATTTTTATTTAGAGTACATTATGTAGAGACAACAGCACTGTAAAAATTTCAGAAATTTCTGTGCAGTAGATTAATTTTAAAAAATGTAATACACATCCACTACTAGAACCTAGTTATTTTTATACAGGACAAACCATACAAGTATTGATGCCAAATATTTTACAGGATACAAAGCATAATAAATAGGATAAGATACACCTATTTTAATAAAGATTAATTTCTATAGAATGTTCTACAGGGTTTCTGAGTATGAAACTTTTTATACAGCAAGAGCTACTCTAAAGTGTCCTACAGTAAAAAGTTGAATATTTTCCAAGCACAGAAACTAATTATTTGAATTAGTGCATTTTTCCTAATACAAAATTATATAAATAGGTTACAGAAAGGAAAAAAGGTTCTAAATTTTTACTGGGGTATTTAGGCATTACTATAACAGCTCTAGAAAAGTCACAGTATGAAACACAATATAACAGCAGGTACAAATTAGTTTTGTTATTTCATGGCATAAACAAAGTTTAACAAAAAGTTTAGCTAGAGATGGGTTCTGGTCCTAATATTTTTACATTGGCATACACATCGAGCAACCAATCTACTGTCCAAAAATCATATTCAGATCTGGTCTACAACAGTGGGTACAATTAAAGTCTATTAAACATTCCATTTAATTTAGAGCAAGATTTAGCATGCAACTGAAGAAAAACATTTAACAAAAGTTGTAGATTTTCTTCTAACGTTTCCAGAACAGTTGAGTTTGTATTTTTCTGATTTTTCTATGATTTTATATGAATTTTACAATTTCTCTATTTTTGAATTCAAAGTTTAAACACAGGTTTACAGTTATGCCCCTGGAAACTTGCGTGCAGACTCTTTTAAAGATTTCAATCGTTGCAATTGGGTCCCTGGGCGGCGCTGGCACGGCGGCCGGCCAAATTCCGGCGAGGGGGCTCGTCGGCGGCGAGGGGAAAAGGGTCGGGGAGATCCAGGGAGGTGAGAGCTACCTTGGGGTGGCCTTGGTCGGGGTTGGGGGTGGCAGGAGGGGGGCGGCGGCGGTGCGGAGTGTCGGCGACGGTGCTCCGGCGAGGAGGGGAGGGCGTGGGCTGGTCGATGAGCTTCGCAGCGTCGAGGGGAAACCGTTTCGAGGCTTGGCTTGGACGGAGGAGCTTCGGAGTGGGCTGTCCGCGGAGCAGCAGGGGAGCGGCGGCGGCGCGGGCGGCGCTAGCAGTGCTCCGGCGGTCAAGATGGTCGGGGAACAGGCTGGTAAGCTTCAGTGGAGGGAGGGCAAGCTCGCTGGGTGATGGGTTTGGGCAGTGGGAGGCTGGAGGATGGGACTCCACGGGCGGGTGGTGCACGACAGCGGCAATGGCAGCGGCGGCGGCGTTCTGGTGGGTTCAGGCGCGCGCGAGTGGCCTTGTGTCGCCTTTTATAGGCTGCAGGAGGGAGGGAGAGGACCGGGCAACGCTGGGGAGGGGCGACACGATGGGGGCGTGTTACTGGTCGCGGTGGGCGGCGAGCAGAGCCGGCGTGGCGTGCGGCGGGCGTGGGCAGGGTATTGGGCGCTGAGGATTTGGCGTGGGGAGCGGGAGATCACGCGGCGCGCGGGTTGGGCGTGGAGTTGCAGCAGCTGGCTTGCCGGGCGGCGAGCGTGGCGACGGGCGGGACGTGGCGGGGACACGAGCACGGTGCGGACTGGCCATTGGGCGCGGCGGGCAGCGAGCAGAGGGGCGCATCGCCGGCGTGCGCGTGGCGTGCGCGGACGGGGTATGGTCGCGGCGTGGGCAGGAGCGCGGGCGAGCAGGGCGCGGCCATGCATGGGCTTGGCGCCTAGCGCCGGTCAGGCATCGCCGGCCAAGTGGCCAGCGGCGACTGCGCGGCGGGCGGAGGGTCGGGCGAAGCGGAGGGTCGGAAGTGAAAATAGAAGAAAAGGCGGGAGCTGGTTTGCAAAGTTAAGTGTTCCTCAAATTTTTGTGTTGTAACTCAAAAATCTCTGAACATAAAAGTTGTTCAAAATGAAAAGTTACACAAGTTTTGTTTCAGGCCAAAGTTCATTTGAGTTCTAGTTTAGATGTTATTTTAAAAACTCAAAAAGTATGATTCGGAGGGCACGTCATTTCCTGGGCAAAAATTTGTATTTTCTCCTAGGTTTCAACTACACTTTTGTTTATCCTTTCATCGATGGTGTGTCTATTAAATTTCGCCGCCAAGTACGTTGAGGTGAGAGTTATTTAATTTATTTGATTAAAGTACATGCATTTATGAACATATACACATCTATTTTTAATTCAAAGCCAAACCAATTTATAATTCGTTTCTTTTAAACTTTTCTTAGTTATATATGCATCGTGTTAAGCTAATGAGGCTTATTTCGTAATTTAAACACCTGAGGTGTTACAATAAGAAGACTAAAAAGCTGAGGTGGAGGAGGGAGAAGAGGAGCGAGAAGAGAGGTCAGTTGTAATTTTGCAGCCAACTTCGATACAAGAATAAAAAACTTTGTGAGAGAGGCAGGTGGGTCATACATTTAATGATGAAGGGCTAACTATCGTATGAGTGAGCTAAGAAGTAGGCTGCAAAGACTCTTACAGCCAGCTGCAGGCTATATCATTAGCCTTGCTCTTAGAGGATCTTTGGCGTGCGTGTCGCGGACATTGCTTTCAGGCTTCGTGATTGACACCTACTTGGCTGGATGGGCTTTCTACCTACACTTCCCACCGCATCGTACAACAGGACTCATACGAAGTTGGTCGGCTTCAAGGCATCTGCTCCAACTGTCGGCGACGACGGGAGTCTCTTATAAAGAGTTCATTGTATTTTTCATCTCCTTCAAGAATGTTTTTATAAGATGTGGGATGCAAACTATCAGAATTATTTGTGAAATATATAATCCCGGTTCTAAAAAAAGGAAAAAGCGCAAGAGTTCCACACAAAAGTTCATTTTCCAAACCTTATTTGTTCCACATATTAGTTTACTACGGTGCCCGATAAGTCACACCGCACTCCAGCACATTTCACATGGCACATGATACATATGTACTCGTGGACGCGACCGTGACGGTTCCGTGTTCATGCGAGCACCGTGGTCTCGACGGCGGCGGGCCGGAGGACCGCCTGGACGTGCTCGCCGGCGGCGTCCCAGAGCTCCGGCAGGGCCTCCTTGATGTTGTGGATGCTTTCCAGCGCCAGGTCCGCGCCCGCCACCAGCGCTGAGGTCCCGACCTGCACCGTTCCATGTGGAAAAATCAGCCCTGGACAAGTGATGGCAGCAGCATGCTCAGTTGCAGGGGGCACACAAGCTGACAGGGTTTACAATGACGGTGTGGAAGCCGGCGGCCTTCCCCGCGGCGATGTTGCGCGCACTGTCGTCGAAGAACACCTGCCATGGACGTACGCAGAGAGAGAGTTGTCTCACGATGGTCGCAATGGATCGAAGAAATGCGAAAGAAAATCAGTGCTGCTTCTTTGCTCGATCCATTACCGTTCTCTTGGCGTCGAGCTTGGCGATCTCGATGACAGCTTCCATGGACTCCAGAGACGGCTTGCACAGGATTCCCCTGCGAGGGGCTGGGTCGTCAAAACCCTCTCTGCTGCCTCCATCAGCTTCATCTGCATTCTTCTGTTCATTGGCATCTTGTTCGGTTGGCGGGTTCAGGGTCTCGAAGCAGATGATGCCTTCGAAGCAGTCCTCTAGCCCAAGCTTCTCCAGGACTCTTGCCGCATGGGCTTTGTCAGAGTTGGTGAAGATCTGCGGTGGGATCAGCGGTTTCAGACTAGGAAAAATACAGATGCAGTGCAGCTGTGCTGGTAGTAACCGTCCTTGCTGATGATTCTACAGAGAAATGGGCGTCAGGAAGAACTTACTATCTTCCTTTGCGGCAAGGATAGTAGCAGCTGCCTCAGGACAGGGTCAGGCTTCAGCTTCTCATACGGCAGTGTACCATGGACACATGCGTGGAAGTCGTCGTAGTCGAAATCATAGCCCAAAAGCTAACAGATGATAAATGGAAATTGAAAAGGTCAAATGATTTTTCAGAGATTATATATGAAACGGAAATCTGAATGGGAAAAGAGTGGCAAATGTATCAGTATTCAGTAGTAACGAGGCATGCCTTCAGGCCGGCCATTGTGGTTCCATACTCCTTGTACAAATCTAGGCACATCTTGGGAACCTGGCTCTCTTCAATCTGCAACTTGTGGAGCATATAATCTGCAATTTGGCAACTCCAAAAGTGTATAAAAAAACATCCTTCGTAGCATCAAAATTCGAAACTGCTGATCGAGATACATGTTAGTACTTGCCTTGTATGTTCTTGCGGCATGCTAAGTTGATCCCTAAGCTCAGTGGGTAGAGAGTGTCATCCATGTCTGCGTATAAAGGGCAAAATTTTTACAAGAGTTTAAAGGGAAAGAAAGTGCTAGCAGACTTCAATACATGTTTGAAATGCACTGTGAAATCTGAAATGTCCTCACCAAATAGCAAGCAATCAAATTTGGCGCCATCGGCGTACGACTCCATCCTCACAGATTACCGATCCGTCGATCTGCAGCCAAGTATCCTAATGCCAAAGGGAAGGGAAGCACAACCACGATGCGCTGCGAGTCGATGCCGAACTTGGCATATGCCCCCGTATTTATACACACAGATTCGAGAGGCCCAGCTGCAGCTGCTGGCTTTGTTTGTTGGAAGATGACACATGGTCTGGCAGCGACATCAGTGGGGGTCTGAGGCTACCAAGCATATCTCTATCTCCTCCTCCACACAAACCTTAAACTACTACACGGATTCCTGCTTTGCTAGCATCTGCTTTTCTTGTCATTTTCCATCAACAGCCTCATCAGGAGTGCTCTCCTACGCGACGTCCAATAATTCCAATTCTTGGAGCTGGAACGCCAGCTTTGGTTTTGGCTTGGGACGCAACCGCCCTGATAGGCAACTGGGCGTGGATGGAGGTGTCAGGGTTCAGTCGTAATCGGCAATAATGCGTGGTGATTGCTGTTGGTAGGCAACTGATCATTCGTTTTAGCAGAGCGTCCTGAAAGCCTGAAAGGGATGGGTGCGGTTGCTTTGTTGAGCTCGTACATGGACGAAGAGGTCGAGCGTTTGATGTGCCTCTTAACGGCATTTCTTACCACGAACAGTCGCCTAGGGCCGTAAAGATCGCATCGCTTTCGCTCCTTATTTGTGGTTGGTTTCAGCTGCCGTGCTGACCTGCTGTTCAATCTTCAGGTTCATAGTTTTGTTTCTTTTTTGTGAGGTGCTCTTCTGTTCCTGTTACGTGCCTCCTTTCACACCCAATCGGTACAGGTGCTCTTCAGCCTTCCCAACAATCTCGCGAGAACTGAACTCTCTGCACCACATATAGCCCTGGTTCACAGTTGCAACACGCCATTGTTTTCAGTACGATGGGTAGGCGGTAGGCCTGCCTTCCTGCCTGCCTGATCCAGTGGAGTTGGGCTACCTGGCCACTGACGGTGGCTTTAGTTAGGCTGGGGCTATGCCTGCGTCCCCATTCCAACTAGCCAGCGCAAAGGGAGCCTGTCTTTCCGCTAAACATTGGGGGGAGCCTCTTGTATCACACTATCACTATGCCGTAGTGCTGTAGTGCGTGGCTGAGGCGATCTGCTCTGTCGATCACTCCCCCGCTTTGCTCACCGACCTGCTTTATCAGGCAGCGCGGCGCAGCAGTGGTGGTGCTGCAACACGCAGCTGAACTGAATTATCTCGCTCCGTCAGATTCAGAGTGTGTGTTGGTGATCGGCGTAATCAGTGTTAAGGAGAAGGGTTCCTTGTTTACTCTGTCACTCGAATCAAATCTCGACAAAATCCCAGAAGAGATATGTTTCGAGGAAAGAATCCGTTTTCTGCTAATACGTGGCTATGGCATCCGTTTAATTATGACGGTCGTAGTCAATCAAGGGAGAACGAGGCGATTGAAAAACAAGACAGAGCATCGAGAAGGTAAAGCAAGTCTTAAGATTTCCCGAGAACCATTGAGGTACCGAAACTGAATACTTCTGAAGCTATGGTCAGATTATAAGATAATAATGAGGAGGTGCTATTGAAGCAGCATCGTAGCTAACACCTTGTGCATACTAAAATTCAGAATACAAAATTCCTATAATAATGGATAAAACGAGTATATGAAATAGATGGTTTAAAACGAAGAATATGCTCCTAGCATATCCGCGTGATGCAGACCCCGTGATGTTTATCTCCTCTTTTTTCTTGAAGGGAGAAAAGATTCTGTCAAAAAAAGGAGATAAAATGAGCAGGCAACAAATACAAAATACTGTTAGTTACAGTCTTTCTTGAAGCGATACAACAAATGTGGCTGTAGTTTAGTGGTGAGAATTCCACGTTGTGGCCGTGGAGACCTGAGCTCGAATCCCAGCAGCCACACATTTGTTGATTTTTTTTTTCTATTTCGCAATTCACGTGCTGATGTGTGTGCTCGGCTGCCTGGCTTCTTCTGTTCTAAACTGGGCCAAGCAATACGGGCTAGCAAAGGGCCTTACAGCCTGCAGTGCATTTTTCCTGCACAGTCTTCTCCTTTCTTTGTTTTCTACGCTTCCCCCCACCCCCCGGACCACGGAACGACGGAAGGACGCAGCTGTTAAGCCGTTCGCCGTCTCTTGGTAGCCAGCACTGCCTCCGCTGCTGGCGGTGGTAGCACGGCGGCGCAGGCAGCTGTCACCATGCGAGGTAGAGTAGAGTACATGTACAGGTACAGCCGTCGCCTGATCGAGGCCGATCTACGAGCCGGCGCGTGAATGCGTGTTGGTTGATTCGACACGGCCACGTGAGGGGACAGCGCTGGACTGGACCCAAAGTACGCCGTGGCTCAGTTCGCGACGGCCCCACGCACCCCCCGCCGGCCCCTCCGTCGGACGACGCGGTGCGTGTGCGTGCACCGACGACATGTGCAGCCATGGATCGCCATCTGCCAGCCAGAACCAGGGAACGGCCGCTCCATCCAATCAAGCTCTCGCCCATTGATCACCTAGCCGGCCGGCCGGCCTTTCGGTGCAAATCATGCGGTCCTGTCCTAACCGGACGGAGCTTCCTCGACGGCGCCACTGCTCATGCACGCAGGCAGGCTCTACCAAACCTGCATTAGGCTAGCGCGCTAGTATACCACAGCGTACTCTGTACTGGTGCTTACTGTACGGTACGATGATTTTTTTTTTCTTGGAACAGCTGCTGGTCGAGGGATGAGCAGCGGAACATGCCTAACTTTGACCCGAGGCGACGCCTGTGACGCATCCAATCTCCTGGACGTCAACGCCAATCTGAATCTCTCAGCTTCTCTGTTCTCTCGCTCGTCGCCTTGCCCATATTCCTTTTCCACTGCAGTCTGCTGCAAGGGCACAAGGATTCCCAGGCCAGCACCAGGCCCGCCACCAGCGGCCACCGGGGCGGCGCGCCCGCGCTCGTCTTGCTTGTCCAGCGCGCCTACGGCCTACGGCTTGCGCGCCGTGCCTGCGACGGCGGCGTGGCCGCGTGGGCTGCGTCAGACCGTCGTGCTCAGTAGCTGGCCAGAGAGATTACAACACTGACAACATTGACAGCCAGTACCCGAGCACTGATGCTGTTAATTTAATCTGCATGGCACGGATCTATATATACTCCTAGATAGAGGGATTAGCGCTAGCTAGGGTAAACTAATGGACTGACTGTGCGAGATTCAGAGGCGCTCGGAAGGTGAGAGAAACGCCGGGACGAGCGTGTTGCGTGTTGATAGATCGATATAGCTGAAAGAGCCCCAGCCGTGGCTTACATAGGAGGTGTCGCACCTAGATGAATGGCCAGGAGATAATTTAGGAGATAAAATAGCAACTACCTATCTCTTTCCTTTACAAGTGCTAACTACCATATCTCCTGGCCTACTCAATCTTTGGTGTACACGGTTCACATTACAATCATGCCACGATACATATGTATTTGGTATTCTATCACTCCCCCTCAATTGAAACTTCCTAAGTTGAGATTGTTCTTGAACATCTCCAAATTCCGCACTGCTAGTGGTTTGGTGAAGCCATCTGCAATTTGATCCCTTGTAGAGATATATTCAATATCAAGCAGTCTTCTTGCTACTCGTTCACGAACAAAATGATAATCTACTTCTATGTGTTTTGTTCTAGCATGAAAGACAGGATTTGCCGAAAGGTACTTGGCTCCAATATTGTCACACCACAATTTTGCCTTCTTTGGTGCCTGAATACCCAGCTCATATAGTAACGTTTGTATCCACATTACCTCAGCGGTGGCATTAGCAACTGCTTTGTATTCAGCTTCTGTGCTTGATCGTGATACTGTAGACTGCTTCCTAGCACTCCAAGAAATAAGATTAGATCCCAGAAATACGGCAAACCCTCCAGTTGATCGCCTGTCATCTTGATCTCCTGCCCAATCTGCATCAGAGAATGCACTTACAAGAAGAGAGGGTGACTTACAAATTTTGAGTCCAATCTCCATAGCATGTTTGAGGTACCGTAGTATTCTTTTTACTGTAGCCCAGTGAACAGTTGTAGGTGCATGCAAATATTGGCAAACCTTATTTACAGCAAAAGAAATATCCGGCCGAGTCAAGGTCAAATACTGCAAACCTCCTACAATACTTCTGTATGCCGTAGCATCTTGGGGACCAAGGGGATCACCTTCATGAGCAGATAATTTCTCCGAAGTGGACAATGGTGAGCTAACCGGTTTGCACTCCATCATATTGGCACGTTGTAACACATCTTTAGCATATTTTTCTTGTGTTAGCAGAATCCCATTATTTATCTTCTTTACCTCTATACCAAGAAAGAAGTGGAGATCCCCTAGATCCTTTAGTGCAAATTCCTTCCTCAAATCTTGTAACAGACACGCAGTGGCTTCCTGAGTGGAACTAGCTACAATTATGTCATCAACATAAATAAGAATATATATAATGACAGTTCCTTTATTGTAATAGAACAAAGATGTATCAGCTTTTGATGCTTTAAAACCCAGCTGACACAACTTATTACTCAACCGTGAATACCATGCTCTTGGTGCTTGTTTAAGTCCATATAAGGCCTTGTCAAGTTTGCAGATATACCCATTCTTTGACTTGTTCTCATAACCAGGTGGTTGTTTCATATACACATCTTCTTCTAGATACCCATGAAGAAAAGCATTTTGTACATCGAGTTGACGTAGGCTCCACCCTCTGGAGACAGCAACAGACAAAATAGTTCTGATAGTAGCTGGTTTCACAACTGGGCTGAAAGTATCCTCATAATCAATACCATAGCGTTGTCTAAATCCCTTTGCTACTAGCCTGGCTTTGTATCTATCCAAACTTCCATCAGATTTACGTTTCACTTTATATACCCATTTACAGTCAATGACATTAATACCTTTCTTTGGTGGAACTAAGTGCCAAGTTTTATTATTAATCAAAGCATCATATTCTGCATCCATGGCTAGCTTCCAATCTCTACTGTTCAGTGCTTCATCAAGGGACTGTGGTTCACCAGATGCGGTGAAACATCCATACCTGACCGTACCGTCTGTGTAAACTTTCGGCTTGCGAATACCATCACGAAGTCGAGTTCGTGGTCGCGGTGGAGTCTCTGTTGCAACCGTAGAAGGTTCAGCCGCAGGGGGTCCAGCTTCTGGTGCCGGCACAGGGGTTCCATCCGCAGCAGCAGAGCTGTTGATGTCGGCATCTGTGCCCCCCGTGCCTGCGGCAGGATGGGACGTCGGTGCCGGCCCAGGCGAGGTGGCAGGAGGCACCACGTCATCGGCAGGACGCGTGACCCCGCTTGGTTGGCGCACGGGGGACGTCGAAACTGCTTCAGGTTCCGTGTTGGGAGGCAAAGAGCTCCCCCTGTTATCACACGCTGCATGGGCACCATCATTAGTGGGGTTAGTGGAATCAAATACGTGATCAACTAGCTGTTCCATTTCAAGAGAGGGTACAAGGCCAGGTGGGAGGAGTGCAATTTCTGCACGGAGGCGGGCACCTGCGTTGGAGTGTAGAGTAGAGAAGGGAAAAACTTCCTCGTCAAAGATTACATCTCTAGAAATATATACCCGGCCGGATTGAATATCAAGGCACTTATAGCCTTTGTGAAGGTTGCTATAACCCAAAAAGGCACACTGCTTAGAACGAAGTTCAAGTTTATGGCGATTGTAGGGTCGGAGATTGGGCCAACATGCGCAACCAAAGGTGCGAAGGGAAAAATACTCCGGTTTTTGTTTGAGTAAACGCTCAAAAGGTATTTGATTATCAATGACTTTGCTAGGCAAACGATTGATAAGAAATGTGGCAGCCATAAAGGCCTCATCCCAAAATTTTAGGGGCATTGAAGCATGAGCTAGGAGGGATAACCCAACCTCAACTATGTGACGATGCTTACGTTCAATGACCCCATTTTGTTGATGAGCATGGGGACATGATACATGATGAATGATGCCAACTTGGGAGAAGAAACTATTTAATTTTTGATATTCCCCGCCCCAATCAGTTTGCATAGTAAGGATTTTTCGATCAAATTGTCGCTCAACTATTTTTTGAAATTCATGAAACTTTTGGAAAACTTCAGATTTATACTTGAGAAAGTAAATCCACGTAAAACGACTGAAGTCATCAACAAAGCTAACATAGTAGCGTTTTCTGCCCACAGATTCAACTGCAGGACCCCAAACATCGGAATGAACAAGTTCCAAAGGAAAACTAGTTGAGCTAACAGATCTTTTATAAGGTAGCTGATGACTCTTTGCTTGTTGACAAGCATCACAAACTGATTTCTTATTGGACACGGAGGAACAAGAAAGATTATTACTGTCTATGACCTTGGTAACAATAGGAAACGAAGGATGGCCTAGGCGATTATGCCATCTAGACACGGTTGGCTTGTCAACTGCATTTGCCTGCTTGACTGAAGAATGGACAGGAAGGGGATACAATCCCCGACGACATGGCCCCTTAAGAATCGTGTTCCTCGTAGCCTGATCCTTGATAAGAAAAAAATCAGGATGAAACTCAATAAAGGCAGAATTATCTTTGGCAAGACGATGAACGGAGACTAGATTCTTTGCAGCTTTAGGAACATGAAGGACATTGTTTAGATGCAAACTACGGGATTGAGTTGGAACAGTAGTATGACCAACGTATTTAATTTCCATACCCGAACCAGATGCAGTGTGAATCTGATCATTTCCATGGTACTTCTCCCTCATCGTCAGCTTGTTTAGATCACTTGTAATGTGATCCGTTGCTCCCGTGTCGGTGTACCAGTTGGTGTCGACATTGTAGGCATTCATGGCGATGGCGGCGTTGACGTGGCGTTCTTCTGGGACATAATTTTCATCAAACCGATGCCAGCACCGGCTCGCCCTGTGGCCTGTCTTGAAGCAGATCTGACAGAGTGGTGGATCATCAGACCCACTCGCCCCATCAGGTCGTGGCTGCCGCCCGCCGTTACGCTGCTTCGGTGCACCGTTTCCTCGGCCACGCGCCTGGCCGCGCCCACGCTGACCACGGCCACGGGCAGTGCCCGAGCCACGGTTGCCATGGCCACGCCCATGGTTTGCCACGTGAGCATAGGAGCCGCCATCCTGCAGTTCCAGCCGGGTCTCGAAACTGAGCAGCTGGGCATACAGGTCAGGAATCGAGATGGGATCCAATCTAGTAGTGACTGATGTCACCACTGGATTGTAATCGGCATCAAGGCCATTGCAGATGTGCGCCACCAGTTCTTCATCATCTAGAGCCTTGCCGACGGCAGCCAGTTCGTCTGCAAAACCTTTCATCTTGGAAACATAATCTGTGATCGACATGGTACCTTTCTTCGTGGTGGTGAGGGCAAGCCTCACATTCATCGTCTTGGCGCGGGTCTGCGCGGAGAACATCTTCTCTACTGCCGACCAGGCTTGTCCTGCCGTCTCGGCAGTGTTGATCTGCACCTGAACATCCTTCCCCGCACTGGACAGGAGGAACCAAAGAATTTGCTGATCCCGAGCATACCATGCCTCAAACGCAGGGTTGGGGTTGGTGACGGTCGTGCCGTCCGCCTTCTTCTCGACGATCTCAGCATCAGGGGCCTTGGTCTTGCCATTGATGTGCCCCTCGTAGCAAGCACCGCGGATGGCGGCGAGGACCTGCGCTTTCCATAGCGTATGGTTGGTCTTGGACAACTTC
The DNA here is from genome assembly GCA_032594955.1 of Panicum miliaceum. Classification (NCBI taxonomy): domain Eukaryota; kingdom Viridiplantae; phylum Streptophyta; class Magnoliopsida; order Poales; family Poaceae; genus Panicum; species Panicum miliaceum. Next base: position 2,705,610 of record CM064057.1, on the reverse strand, counting down.
TCGGTCACTTGGAAACCAAAGAAGGGATTGGTGGTGGTGCTTGAACTCGACGCCATGGAACCCTAGGCTCTGATTACCATGTGCGAGATTCAGAGGCGCTCGGAAGGTGAGAGAAACGTCGGGACGAGCGTGTTGCGTGTTGATAGATCGATATAGCTGAAAGAGCCCCAGCCGTGGCTTACATAGGAGGTGTCGCACCTAAATGAATGGCCAGGAGATAATTTAGGAGATAAAATAGCAACTACCTATCTCTTTCCTTTACAAGTGCTAACTACCATATCTCCTGGCCTACTCAATCTTTGGTGTACATGATTCACATTACAATCATGCCACGATACATATGTATTTGGTATTCTATCACTGACTGTAGAGCACTGCTACTTAAAGTACTCCACTACTGTACATCTTACCTAACACGAACATGCAGCACCACGCATCGATCTTGGGAAAGAAAAAGAAGAGCATCTGCACTGCACGATGTCCGCACGGGATGTCCCCATCGGCGCGCACACACAAACAGCTGTTTTTCGGCCTCCGATCCTGCGCCGTGCCAAGCTCACTTTTTTCTAGCGCCGAATCATTTCATTTGAGGCCACCGCGCATGACGAGGCGCCTCGGCCTCGCGTTCTGGCCTGAAAACTGCAAAGGCGGCAGCGTGTTCTCGCCCGGGGCTGTTTGGTTGGCAGCCCTCGCACGCCACGCCACAGGTGCGGCTGCCATGCAAATTTTGGTCACTGTTTGGTTGACGAGACAAGTTAGACTGCCACAGTTTTTCAGAGCCAAAACTCGCCGCACTCTATGGCTGTCGATTTACTCGCCACAAGCTGTGACGCCGCCTGCACATACGGTGGCAAATTATGACTGCCAACGAAACAGCCCCGCCGGAGGAGAGGACGGCAAAGAAGCTTCACCGGCCGCGGAGTCGCGTGTCGGCGGGCGATCTGTTCCATTTTCCACCGGGCCCGTCTCCAGTGCTGTGCGCCCCCCCCCCCCCCCCCCCCCCCCCCCCCAACCCACCTTGCGTCGCCGTCGCAGAGCCATCTGGCCTGCCCAACATGCACTGCCTCCTCTGCCATGCAGGCTCATGGCGATGAAAGGATTTTATTATTAGTTCTTTAAACAGTCCCAAAATCATGCGTCTTGAATTGATCACCAGTACTGGCTTTTCTTCCTGAGCCTGTCCGCACCGGGTATCGCAAGGGCGTCCGGTAAATCGTCCTGCAATATGGATTTAGAGAAAATCACACTGCATCGGGGCACGCTACGGCGTCCGGTAAAACAGCGGAAGCGAGCGCGTCCGCCATTCCTAGCGGAGCTAGAGGGCTCCGCTATCTGGCCAGCGTGGCGCGGGCCCCGCGCGCCCAGGGCCTCCGCGCGGCATCCAAACCGCCTTGCGCCGCCGCCCGCCGGAGCAGCAGAGCCGCGGCGGTGCTCGAGCGCGCCGCAGCCCCTGCTCGTCGGTGCTGCCCCGCCGCCGCTCCACCGCACCGCTCGCCGGGGATCTGCTCGCCGGTGCTGCCCCGCCGCTCGTCGGGGATCTGCTCGCCGTGGCCCCGCGCACGCTCCACCGCACGCTCGGTGAGTTGCTCGTGGCCGCTGCGTCCGTGCGCGGCTGCGCGCAGCCCCGCCGTCGTGTCCGCGGCGAGCCGGCTGGTCGTCGTTGACCCTCATCGGAGCTAGCAATTAGCAACAACTCAGGCATGCTCAAGTACGGCAATCTCTGCAACATTCATCCATCTCATCTTTTCCCCTTTCTCCATCTATCCAGGCTCCAAGCCGCTCTTTCAATTCGAGTACTTGTGAGATGCAAACAACGGAAGCAGCACCCGAGTAATGAGTTGTGCGCCATAGTAGTGATTTTGTGCTTCGATTTGGACTCCAAGATTTCGATTTTTTCCTTCTATACTGGCATTGCAGTCAGAGCTTGCGGTCGAAGAGCTCACCACTGCGCGCGCGTGCTCGCTGCCGTGGCCCCCCACCGCCCACTGCTCACCGTCGCGGCCTACTCTGGGCTTGCCGCTCCGCTCTGGCCTCGCGCCGGCCGCCGGAGGAGGAGGAGGAGGCGGAGGCGGAGGGGGTGTGGGAGGAGGGCAGGGGAGCCGGCGGCAGATAAGGAGAGGGAGGGAGAGAGAGAATGGGAGGGAGGGAGGGGTCGGGTCAGGGGAAAGAAAAATGAAATATGGATGCCACCTTCTGGTAGTTGGTAGTATATAGCAGAGATATAGATGATATATGAGTTAGATGATATATGAGCGCGGAAGAATTGGATACAGGGGAGAGAATTTTGATGATCAGAATATAATATTACGTTTTAGAGGATGAATTTAGAGTATAATAAGTAGGGACAGCCACATACTTTTCTGAAATTTTTTTTTTCTGATAATTGATTCGCTGAAGAAAACTTCTTTTCTTGAGTAGATTGTCAGTTCACACCGGCTGTCGCCGCCCTGCAATCACGGGCAACCTCACCCCCCTTACTGTCTCAAAGACTCACAGTCTCACTGGCACTACTCGCTGCATGTCTGCTCTTCAGCATTGTTGAAGACCGGAGCCAGCCAACCTTCTTTTCATGACATGGTACTATAATCCTACGTGTCGCTGTCATGATTACATTCATCGAGCTGGATTGTGGATTCTCCGTGACAATCATTGAGCCACGCATGCATTCAGCGTTCTACTCCTACATTTTCGTCTTGAGGCTCGTCTGAGCTGGGAGGGACTGGGAGGGAGACTCGGGCTGCGCCCAGGACGCACCGTGATCCGCGCAGCACGTGCCGGTCGGTTGCAAAGTTCGGTCAGATTTCGTTGTCCAGCGACGTACAGTACGTGGACGCATGCAGCGTGCCGCTACAGCATCGCAACCTTGCACTTGCACGGACCTGCAGACCGGTGGTCCGTCTCGTCTAATCCGGTGACGGATTAGCCCACAAAAGCCTCGGCAGCAGCTCTCGCGGCGGCGTCCGCCACAATTGATCCTGTCCTGGGCGCCTCCGTCGTCAGTGGACTAGTATTAAACTGGTCATCAAAGTGTGGTTAGCGGCCGTTAATTACTATACTCCGCTGTCTCTGTATCGGATCATGACTCTTGTCGAAGGTAGATAGTGGTCCTTCATTGTAGGTTGCACAAGAGGAAGAAGACATAGTAGTACTCCGGTCTCCGGTATGGGAGCTCGTAGATCGTTTAATACTGAAGTGAAACCTGCTATACAGCTTGTATTTGTATTTCCGTGAAACCACCGTTTCGGATTGTAGTTCCAAAGGATTATTCACCATTTTCTATATTCCAATCAGAATGGTGTACAATGGTGCAGCAAGCTTTGCATTTGATTTTCAGTTCCTTGCACACAGATATTCATTCAGTAGGTGTCACGGTAGCAGGAGCCGACACCACTGATTATTTTGCGCCTCCCAATGAAAAAGCTGTGCTCCCTCTCGCAATGAAGCCCCGGAGACCAACCCGCCTACAGCAGCCAGAGCGCACAGCTGTAATGCAATGGCGGGCAGAAGCTCCGAAAGCATAAATGCGGTCACACAGTTCTCCCAATCCCTTTTCTTCCTCCCCCCACCTCCGCGGTTCCGCGGCCTCCTCCCTGTGCTGTAATTCCGTTACCTCACCCTCAATAAAGTCCTTCCCTTCCCTGCTCACTCGCGATGTGGCCACGCGGGAGATGCTTTGCTTCCTCACACCTGTAACGCCGCACCAGGCCGCGGCACGCCGCGCTGCACGTTTCGGCTAGCGCTACGCTACGCTACAGAATCTCCATTGCCAGCCAGCTGCGCCGCGCTTGTCTCTCTGCTCTGCTCTGCGTATAAGTTCCTTCCTCCCTTGGCCGCTTCTGCGCTCGCCGCTCTTCTCCGCCTCCTTCCCTCCCTCCCAGATCCATTATTTCCCGTGCTCACGCCTCCCCTGCGGCGAGGCGAGACGGAGCAGGGAGAGGCTGAGCCGGGGGAGGGCAAAGAACCATGGCTTCTCATGTTGTTGCCGTGATTCTTGCCGTCCTTGCGGGAGCAAGCGCCGCCCATGGCTCCGAGCCGTGGTGGAACGAGACGCAGGTGTACGGCATCAACACCAACTCCGGCGGCAGCACCGGCGTTTTCGTTGGCCTGACACTCATCCAGTCGGCGGCCGCCAAGGGTGCCGGTGAGATTTTCTTGCCTCAGCAGCAGAATTGCTCCTTTCTTTATTCTGTTTTGTTGCAAAGATTAGTTTTTTATTAGCAGTCACGCGAGTTCTTCTCGGGCTCAGTCAGTGTGTCGAGACTCGAGTGTGAGTGGAGTGCCTGGATTGGCTCATTGAGTTGTGTGAAGCATGTTCCTCGCCTGTGTTGACCCTGGTTGGTCAGCGCATCTATATATTATTAGATTGGTTGTGGTTGTTCGTTTTCTTTTCCCTCTTGCATATCCCTCTATATAGGTGCCATGCTGATTGAGTGATCTATGGGTGTGGATCTAGCCTTGGCACTGTTGGTGGTTGCCATGATGAATTATTGCTACCTGATTGTGGAAAAGGGGCTCAATTCCATCAGTCACCATGTGATTTGCATGCTGTTATGAGTGATTGCCCTGTGACTAGTATCTACTTTTGGTAAGTATCAAACAATTTTGCGACTCGGGTTCCTATTTGTTTAGAGGCAGTAAACTTGATCAAAGAAAATCTGCTGATTGGCTATTTCTTTTGATTTTCAGTAATAATAGCAGCGATGATGTAGTTCACGAGAAATTAGTTCAGCTTATATCAGAATTTGAATGCGCATGAAAATTTATTCAACCTGTAGCCGAGGGTAGGCTGGTAAAAGTTGATGCTTACTCCCTGCTATACTATTTTACAGTGTGCTTGGATGGAAGCTTACCGGGTTACCACCTGCACCGAGGATTTGGATCAGGAGCAAACAGTTGGCTTGTCAACCTGGAGGTGAGAAGTACATCACAATTCACATAGATATGAAGTCACGGATAAACTTATGCAAATGACACTTGTACTGTTAGACATTTCAATGTGCCATATAGGCTTAACATCTGCTTGTGTTTCGTATGGTATTCAGGGTGGAGGCTGGTGCAATGATGTAAGCAGCTGTGTGTTCCGCAAGGGCAGTCGTCGTGGGTCATCAAATCACATGGAGAGGCAGCTCCAGTTTACTGGGATAATGAGTAACAGACCTGGAGAGAATCCTGGTATTATTCTCAATCTTCATAAGAATATTGCTGTTTATTATTTAGTTGTTATTTATAGTTGTTTGATTGTAATGATGTTTGTTTTATTCCATAGATTTCTACAACTGGAACAGAGTGAAGGTCCGGTACTGCGACGGCGGATTCTTCACTGGTGATGGTTCTAATGCGGTTAGTGAAATTCTGTCTCAAATCTTGGAGTTTTTTATCCTTAGTTTCACTGAATACCCAATATGCGCTTTGAGGATATTAATCCAACAATCCATGTTGCCTTTTTATTTTTGTATTAGGAACCACAGCAATCCATTGTCAGTGTTTTCCTTCTTATGTTTTAGGCTGCAGGCCTTTATTTCCGAGGTCAGCGCATTTGGTAGGCTGCTATGGATGACCTGATGGCCCAAGGAATGCGTTATGCTAATCAGGTATGTATCCTTCATTCCTTCCACTTTTACTCATTTTTCTTCAGCTTTTGCGGATTCATAATCATCTCCTGACACAATTTATCGTGCCAGGCCCTTCTTGCTGGATGCTCTGCTGGTGGTGTTTCTACTATACTTCACTGTGATGAATTCCGTGGATTGTTTCCATCAAATACCAGAGTCAAATGCCTGGCTGATGCTGGAATGTTTCTTGACACGTACGTTCATGCAAATAGACGAAACTTGCTTTCTATAATCTTTGTTACTCAAGTAAATGTTTGTTTCCTATGAAGAAGGTGTATTCGCTCAATTGTATACTAATGCAAATTGATCCTTTAACCGTTTGCAGTGTTGATGTTTCTGGTCGTCGGGAAATGAGATCCTTCTTCAATGGCATTGTGAGATTGCAGGTATGTGTCACTTTGGAGGCCATATAGTTTGTTTTTGTTTTTTCTTGCTACAAATCCTACTTCTACCTATGGTGCCCCTAGTTTACATCAAAATAATTTTGTGCCAATATCAGTAATTTCATTTTGTCTACACTGCTCTAATAAAAATTCACCTGAAATTTTCAGGGTTCTGGAAGAAGTTTGCCTAGGTCTTGCACCTCCCGCATGGACAAAACCTCGGTAATACAAATATCAAGGAATATCCATCAGATTGAAACATGTGTAAATTTACCATTTCTAACTGCTGCTTCCTACAGTGCTTTTTCCCGCAGAACGTGGTGCCAAACATCCAGACCCCAACTTTCATTTTGAACACTGCCTATGATGTGTGGCAGGTACTTGTTGTGAATATAACTTAATGCTGTAACTGATCCGGATTTTACACAGAGAGGGTAATCAGCAACACTATTCAGTGAGTAATTCAGTATCCTGTGGTTTCCAGCTTCAACAAAGTGTGGCCCCCAAAACTGCTGACCCCCCAAGGTCTATGGTCAAAATGTAGGACGAACCATGCCTATTGTAATAGCAACCAGCTTCAGTTTTTACAAGGTATTTCATTGCTTTCCAAGATCTTTGATTGTAATAATTTTATTAACTAAGGGATGGTAGGCTGATCTATGTGCGATGCAGGTTTCAGGAATCAAATGCTTGATTCTGTGAGGGGTTTCTCTGCGTCAAGGCAAAATGGCGTGTTCATCAACTCAGGTTTTGCTCATTGTCAGAGCGAGAGGCAAGATACCTGGTACGCAAACAACTCACCACGTCTGGGTAACAAGGTACGTGCACAGCAGTTGCAAACAAGAAACCATCTTTGTTTCAGTTTCATGGTAAACATCTTGCACGAATCGAGTCTTCTGCCTATTCTGATGACACTCCTTCCATTTGTTACCACACGCAGAGAATTGCTGAAGCTGTGGGCGACTGGTTCTTCGAGGGGGGACGCGAAGTACACTGACTGCGCCTACCCTTGCGATAACACTTGCCATCACCTCGTGTTCAGGGGAGACCATTAGGACTAATCATTCTTTGCCGCCCACGATTCGGATGGCAAAAGGAGCATACCCTTAACGGGTATAGAATCAAAAGCTGGAAACAAGGTACAGATATAGAGAGGGTGCAGGCGTCCTGGCTTGCCCTTTGTTCATCACTTCATCACAAGATATGATTGATAGGGCAGGGTCCCCTCCCGCAAATGCGAGGAGGCCCCTGCGTTAGCTTCACATACCGTGATATCGATTCTGTGTCATTGAACACATCATTCATCATGTGCCTGAACATTCAGACCCAAACATTGAGACCCTATCAGTGTACTGTATGACGTTATATATTCATTCATGTATGAAGCTTGATAGTAGTATGAAGGAAAATTGTGCGTGGAGGTACCACAAATTTGTCGTTGCCAACTGTACTCGGTATCCATGTGAACTGTGTCGTGTGCGGTTGTTCTGGCGATGATTCTGGTGATCTGATCCATTATCTGTGCGATGCCGGGGTTGGAGTTGCTGACGCGCGATCAGCGTCAGGTACCCCGGAGAGGTGGAAGGGAAACCCCATGCGGCCCCGCCTTTCCATGGCTCGGGCGTCGGCGACCCGGCAGTCTGCGGCCGCCGGAGGGGGCGGCAAAGCGGCACGGCAGGGCTGACTGGCTGAGCGACCATCCAAAGCCCCGTGCCGCGTGGGCCGTGGCACACCGCGCTAGCACTGCTAGGGCCAGCAACCAGCCGAGGTTTGATATGTAAATGGGTAGTCAATAGCCCACCGGCCCGGTTGCGCGCCCCTCAGCCTATTCATTGCACCTGGGCCCCAACTGCCGGCGGATCGCGGCGGCTGCGGCCTGTCATCATTTTTACCATCTCCCCCGTCCGGGTTACAACAACAAGAGGCCCAGGATCCTTGTAAGGAAAAAGAAGAAGCCAGGAGGCCAGGATGATGGATGATGACGCATCACTTCCGTTACTACTCCGTATATAGACGAGCTTGTAGTCAAAGTTTTCAGAGAGATTGATGGAGAGTAGGAGTAATCCTGACAGAAGCTCATCGCTCCTTTTACCACTCTGCCACTGGCATCAGGATAATCACCGGATGCTAAGAAAAGTTTGAAACCGAATAAAAAAAGGTAACAGTATGAGATTATACATAGAGGCCGTCTGGAAGGGTTTCCTCCTAAAACGGCTTCACTAGTGAAGCTGAAGCCGGCGAAGCTAAAAAAAAATATAGCTTCATCCGGCTTAGAGGTCATTTTAGCTAGGGTTTACAAAACGGCTTTACGCTACAGTGCCTCAATTTGCGCAAAATAGGTAAACTTGAAGCTGAAATAAACCCTGGCAAACAGGTTGAAAAAAATCATACTTCCATTTTCAAACTTTAGACTAGATTATTCCTTTCTTTTTTAAAAAAAAAACGACGCCGATGCCAGACACCACGCAGCTTCAGCCTTCAAAGCCTCTTAAGGGCCCGTTCGGTTAATCTGAAAACCGGGTGGTTTGGGAGGGATTTTTTTTTTAGAAACAGCCGGACCTTCATTCATTGATCATGAGCGTAGTTACAATCGGCATGTATAAGACTCCCTAAAGCTGGTGGTGGTACAAGCCACTCCTCCACCGGATTTACACGGGAAACTAACTTAGCACACTCATGAGCTAGCCTATTACACTTCCTGTTTGCGTAAACAAAGGAAAATTCAGAAAAGTTCCGGCTCAGGTCATAGACTTGCTGCAGAATCGGTCCAGCTTCAGAGTTTTGACGTGATGGGTGTTTCCACAGATTTACCAGCACCAAGCAGTAGCAGTCCGTTTCAAGCTGAAGGCGCTCCGCTCCATTCCCTTCCTTTCGTATTGAAACCGAACGGGCCCTAATGGAAAAAAAACTTTCCAGGCGCTTTCGTGAAATATACCGCACCGGCCGCTCTACTCTTTCCATTCAATTTTCCCCGTTCTCGCCAGCACCTGGCACTGCGTTTAATTTGTGTGGCATCTGGTCCAACACGCAAAGGTCTTAAAACTCTCGATAAATATAATGGTCCCTCGACTGCGATCCCCTGGACAGAATTTTGATCTGACAGTCGGGGGGAGGAAGCAGAACACAACCATTAATTACTCCCTCTGATCCCGACCACACATCTCTCGACCTCCGTGCGGGTGCGGCCTGTGCCACCGGTCGCCGGCCGGAGAAGCGAGGACGACGTACGACGGAGAGCCCCGCCTCCGGTGTGTACGAATGGACATGCGTCGTCGTAGGCAGATGGAGTGGCGGCTCGGAGCCCCGACGTGCTCGGTGCGTGTCGAACGTCCAAAAGCACCCCGACCAGCACGCATCCATCGATGATCGATGGATCGGACACGAGACGGCCGCGGCGAGTCCGTCCGTGTCCCACCCGCGCCCCGACGAACGGACGGACAGCGCACACGCGACGGCGACGCAAGGTTGGCTACAGCGACGTCCCCGCCCGCGCGCCCACGGCCAGCCAGACCCGCACCGGCCGGTCCACCACCAGTGAAGCACTACTGTTTCCCCACCCGGGCACGGGCCGAGGGCGACGGGCGGCGCTCTGGGCGGGTGGAACGTGCGCGTCCGCCGTGGGGACGCCGCCGCCGATGCGACGGACGCGCGCGGCACGGGGGCCGCCCGGCCGGCGGCGTACGCGTACATGCAGCTACTTGAAGCCGCGCGCGCGCGCAAGGGGGAGCGCGGCCGGCCTGCTGGCGTCCGCGTGCGGGATGTGCATGGCCCTGTTGCTCGACGGGAACGGCCCGGCCGTCGATCGCCGGCCGCTGTCAGCCATCGCCAGATTAATTAGTACTGCTAGCCGCCGGCCGCCGTTGCACACTGATCGATCGTCGGTGACGTGGCCTCGATCGGGCATGTGTGGCATTGCCCGTGCGTGCATTGACAAATACCATCACGCCGATAGTAAAATTAGATCAGATGCACGATCAGCCGTGCCTATCGCCGTGACAACTTTATTTGAGTGGCGGCCTGGAGTTAATTTAATTTTGGCAGTGTTGAGAAATCGGCGCCTCTAACTTTAACACCGACTTCCGAGAAGCGATATCAAAGTAGTGTGATATCACTTTTACGTGGACCCTATACTCACACTATAACAATGAGATCTTCACCTGAACATCAATATAGGAGACTAACTCTCTACAAGGAACTCAACTTCTTTATTCACAACCCAACAACCCTTACACTTTTTGTGTGGCTACCCTACCACACTCTACTCATGTCATCCAATGGCATGTCACTCGATTAACCATGGTGGCTACCTATGCTATCTTCAAATAACTTCTACTTGCCATGACTTGGGAAGGGGAGTGACCCCATATATATAGGACTTCATGGCTCATATGGAGTTGCCATGTGTCCACCTTCTACACTCTTCTACAATTCTAAATTTTTCTCCATCTTTATCCTATCATACAAATATCTCTTCTCTAGAACATTCCACACTTCACCATGAAGCATGACAACTATGAATCATACATGTCCTCCACGCTTCTAGAACTTTTTTACCTTGTCATGATCTTATTCTTATCCTTATGGATTGCAAATGTAGTTTCTTTTTAGAATATTTCAAGTATGCATTGCATATTTCAACGGGCAGTTTTTTTTAGAGTTTATTTTACTAGTGTAGTTTTGTGTACCGGTACACATTGTGACATAGAGCGAGCCTGGTCGCGTCGTGCCAAGCGGGACAGGTGTGCATGTCGGGCCGGGCGTGTCGTGTCGTGTCGTGTACCCCCGTGTTTACACTACTATATAATGTGGTGTGCGAGGGGATATATAGCTAGCCGCCCGTGTTTGGTGTCCGGCCGGAGTATATATCCATGGGTTCAATTCGGGTGGTTCCTGGTATATATATACGATGTCTCGCGCCGTGGCTGTCGTACGTGCTTGGAGATATATATCAGAGTATCGGACGATGGATACCGCCGCGGGACAATGCGAGATGGTAGATGTCTGGAGGTCGATCAGATCAGGTCATCTACCGCTTGGAAGGGTCGCCATGTCGTGCTGGCTTTGTTAAGGTGCCGCAAAACAAATTAAAGCTAGATCGCCATGTAAAGTGAAGATGGTTGTAAATCGAGTCGTCAAACCGACGCTAGCTAGCAGTCTATAGCAAGATTGTTTCCTGTGGCTGTTTCCCCCTCGCTTGTCCCTTTTACCTCTATATATATCCCCACAATTTTTGCTCCTATTGCTGGCGCCTTAACTGGGTATGCCCCAGCCCCACAAGGGTCGTTGCAACGCGTTGCTTTCTTCTAGCTCTATACAGAATAGAATATTCTGCATGCCATATTTCGCAAGCTTTCAGCACGTTTAGTTTGAGTAGAAATCAGCATCATTGTAAGCATCTTTAATAATGTATAAAAATACGGTATACAATTAGATTCGTATTTGAAAATGCTCATGGACTATATATATTAGGTTTATCTGTAAGCACCACTAGATTTAAAATATTTTCCGAGTGTTTTCTGCAAAAAGGGCCAGCGGTTATTGGCCTTCTTTTATGACGAACTTTCTCAAATACCTAAGGTTTTTCTGAGAAAACACTCTAGAAATGTTGAATATATATATATACGTTGTAGTGAAGACCGGACGGGTCAAAATAAAATATGTTGTATTCTTGACGGAGGCGTATTGCATTTGTGGATTCGTTGAAGGTGCATGGATGTATGTGCATGTACATCCCAATCCATCAAATTAAATTTCACTTTTTCAGAAGAGAGCTACATATATACCCAATAGACAGGTACATGCAGAAACACCAACTAGCTAGGCAACTCCATTTCCATCATGTCAAATTGCTCTATCCATCGGTCTTCCATGCTGCTATATATACACGTGCGGAGTGTATGGCTGCAGGGGGGAATAGATAAGATCGCAGTATGCATCATCCATGCAATCCACCCAGTTGTAACAGGGATTTCTCTTTATCTACGTCTCCATTATTCACAGTCGTCACAGCTCTCTCTCTCTCTCTCTCTCTCTCTCTCTCTCTCTCTCTCTCTCTCTCTCTCTCTCTCTCTCTCTCTCTCTCTCTCTCTCTCTCTCTCCCCCCCCCCCCCCCCCCCCCCCAAATAATATATGCATAATTGAGTACCTAACATGCGTTATATCTTTATGCCGGCTGCCAGCTCCGATTTGATTAGAACAAACCGCTCTGTTCTAAAAAAGAAACTCATGTCTAACCAAAGGAATCCTTAACCTCCAATAGTGCCTGTACAATTACGCTACTTGTGACCATGGACATGTGTTCATAATAATTGTGAATGCATGTGTGTCAAATAATGGAGAAAAGAACAACAGTACTATATGTGTATGCATGCATACCGATCATTCAGTCAAAAGCAGCACACATTTTCATGATTTTCATCGCTCACTTCTGGTGATATGGACGGACGGTACGCTTCTGTGGCTCTGTGTGTCAGTGTGTCCCGAATAATTATGAATTAAAACAAAACAATGCATGCATATATAGAGTTCTGCTGTACTTAAAAGGTGAAAGCAACATGCATAAATTGGGAAAAGACGATAGCTGCAGCGGATACAGTAGCAAAGCAAAGTGCTTTTCCGTTATAGTATCTAGCCTATTAATTCAACTCGGACGGATTCTTGCTTGCGCACGGAAGCGTGCGTTTGACTTGTCAATTTTTTGGTGTGCACTGTTTATAGCTTGAAAAAGAAAAAAAAAAGTAAATTGCACTCTAGGTCCCCATACTTATTCCGTTGTTCTGTAGTTTCACTTAGATTCCTAAACTCTCAAATCGTTTATTTGGATCCCTAAACTGTGTTAAGTGGTACATTCAAGGTCCGCAAGCTTCCGACACCGACGTGGCATGCCACGTGGTGCCGCGCTGGCGAATATTTACAAAATTCCCCCTGCATAATGTTATCTTCTCCCATTTGTTCCTTGTATTTATCCCTCTCCATTCCTTTCCTGTTCATCTCCCCAAATCAAATCAATGGTGTGAAGGTCATCGCATCGCATGATGACCTAGATTGGTGCAGAGGCAGGGCTACATGATGCGCAATGACCAGTGAGGTCAGTACCTTGTCCATGTTGGGCACTCCCGACGGACGCCCCTCCGGGCAGCTGTGGCGACCAGCAGGGTGCTGAAGAGGAGCCTGGCCCAAGTAGAGCGGTGGCAGAAAGCGCTGCACCTGCGCGCAGTGAGGTAGCACGTCGCGGTACAGGCGCAGGCCGCGCACCCGCCGATTGACATCGGGGCCATGCTGGAGAGGACCACCTCGCGGGGCTCGGGCTTCTCCGGGTCGCATGGCGACACCGCCGCAGGCAATGCAGCACCTGTTCCAGCTCGCCCCGACCTCGACAGCGTCGTCGCGGCAGCAGCTGTCCCCAATGCCATCCCCCCCCCCCCCCCCCCCCTCCCCCCCTCTCTCGGGCCGAGTTGAGCTCCCTCCGCCGCCGACCGCAATACGCCGCCCACATCCCCTCCCTCTTCGATTTCCTCCGCGAGAGCCTCCCCCACCTCCTCCTCCACCTTCCCCGTCACTTTGCCCACCCGTTCCGGCCGTTTCCCGGCCGGAATCCGGCTGGAATCGGCTCCGCCCTAGCCGGTCGCCATGGAAGTCCGCCGGAGCTCCGTGCCGCACGCCGACGAACCTCCTCCAGCCTTCCTCTGTCCGAGCCGAGCCCACGGTGAGCATCCCGCCGCCGCACTCGTCCTCCCTAGCCATTTTCCCCGCGGCCCCTAGCGCCGCCGCGGCCGACCCGACGCCGCCACTCCGCCAATGGTGAGCCGCCTCCGCGTGGCCCTGCGCTGCGCCTTGGCGTGCTGGCTACAGTGCCGCTCCGCCCCGCCGCCGTCTGGCTTGACGCATGCCCCGTCAGCGCTGCAAACTCGCGTGGCGCATTTAGGACCTGACATGAATCCCTTTAAACAGTTTAGGGACGATTTGAGAGTTTAAAGGACCTAGGAAAACTGTGAGATAAGTTTGGAGCTGAAGTACAATTTATAAAAAAAAATACATCACTTGATGGTTGAGGCTTACTACTACAGTGATCGCAGGACACAGTTTGTCGGTGCGAGGGAGGAAACAAATTTTTTAAGAAAAAACACGCGCGACTATGCTACCCTGTCTCGAGGTAACAAGCAATCTGGTGGCGACCCGAATCCTGCCAGTGAAAATGATCTGTTCCAAAACCAGCAAGAAAAGGCCAACAGCGCCTTCTTGGTGGTGCGTGTGTGTATGTGGCCAAGGAGTGATCACACACTCCGTACACATTAAGAATCACTAATGGCCATTAGAAAAATCGGATTACACTCCAAACCAGCAGCCAGCAGGGCTGGAAAAGGGCATTAAAAAGGTTCGCAGCATCAACATGTGGTTACCATTGGTTTGTCGCCTCTCTTCCTCCACGCACGCAGCGAAAGCTGTGATGTCTCCAAAATAAATCCGCGCGCGTATGGGGCATATACATCGCTGCCTTTTCAAAACCCTAATCGTGGCTAGCTGCCCCTAATACCTAGCTAGCTGCCTAGCCCGTCATGGCTAGATTCTGCTCTAATTAATCCCCGGACAGCAACGGCTGCGGCGGCTTTATACGTTCACCATCGTGTGGTTGACGATGCCGATAATGGCCATGCATGCATGTGTGTACACGTTGGCATGCTGTGTTTTGCTTGCGTTGCAAATAACAGGTGATATCATGAAGTGATGTTAACGCAAAGCGGATAGATCGAACGAGCTGTTAGCTGTGCAAAAGATGAGCAAAGTCCAACAGGGCCATGCATCTGCACTTGCACCCAGTGTCAAAGGTGAAAATAATTCGGCTGGAGAAAGTGCAGGCCGATCGAGTAGTGGGAGGCAGCCCTGCCCTACCAACGAGAGGACACAGCTCGGTGGACAGTTAAGAGATATACCTAATCGTCGATCAGCTAGCTAGCAGCGCACACGGGTGACTCAAGATTATATTATAGCGCTAACTATTACTAGTTTTCAGTCTCGAAGAAAAATATTTCTAGAAACCTTTTTAGCCTTTCTCGTGCATGATTCACGACAACCTTTGTTGCTCGGAGCAAAAAGGTATGGAGGAAGGGGTCGAGAGAGGGGAATTGAAGGAGATCGATAGATCGAGCTGAAAAGCGAAGGGGGTCGAGGAGGGAGCGAGAGCACACACTGATCACACTCTCTGCAGTCTATACTCTACAGTACAGTGGCCTGCACCTACTTGAGAGCGACCTCCCGCCGCCCTCCCCGCCCGGGCTCTCTTTTATATCTCACCTTCTTCGTCCCCATCCTCCCTCTCCTAGCTAGCTCATTGTGTCGTCGTCGTCTTCCCAGCTTCGGCGTTCTAGCGCTGCCTAGCTGGCAGCAACGCCCGCAGCAGCTCTCCTTTGCGCTGTAGCTCATCGCTAGCCTTCGGGGTGGCATGGCGAGGCGGACGAGCGGCCCGAAGAAGAAGCTGAGGAGGGGACTCTGGTCGCCGGAGGAGGATGAGAAGCTGATGAACCACATTGCCAAGTATGGCCATGGCTGCTGGAGTTCCGTCCCCAAGCTAGCAGGTACCACTGTGTGCCATTCAGACACCTTATTAGGATTTGTTAATTTGACTCTCCCTTAATTAAGGCAATGCAGCATGGTTAGTATATGTTTCTTTAAGATAGATTTAGGGTTATTATTGTAGTATAACACTGTGCTTAAGAAGAAAGGATCCTACATGCTACTACTTCAACTCCGGCGTCCCAACAAACTTTGAAGTTGTTCCCTAGTTGAATTGATGGAATTCGCGGTGTTGTCTGCATTAGGCCTTGAGAGATGTGGGAAGAGCTGCAGGCTGAGGTGGATCAACTACCTCAGGCCGGACCTCAAGAGGGGCGCATTCTCGCAGGAAGAGGAGGACCTCATCATCCATCTCCACTCCATGCTGGGCAACAAGTACGTCCCAGTTTGACTGAAGATCCATCAATAATCCATGCATTCTATCAGATTGAGTCCGAAGCTTTGCCAATTTTAGCTGATCAAATTGGGAATTTGTTTGCTTGTCCGTGCGTGAATGCCACAGGTGGTCTCAGATTGCAGCGCAGCTGCCGGGGCGGACGGACAACGAGGTCAAGAACTTCTGGAACTCGTACATCAAGAAGAAGCTCCGCCAGCGCGGCATCGACCCGGCCACGCACAAGCCGCTGGCCGAGGCCAGCAGCGGCCGCGGGGCCGCCGCCGCAGCCAGCCGCACGGCGGTGTTCAGCGACGCCGAGCTCATCCTGTCGTCGTCGGCGGGCCAGCACATGCTGCCGCCGCCAGTGACGGCGGAGAGCTACGTGTACAGCCGCAGCATCAGCGCCGACGGCGGCGCGAGCGACGGCTCCCTGCAGTCGCTGTCGGGGTACAACCAGGCTGGGGACTTCGCGGCGGCCTACCTGCAGGACCCGGACGCGCTGCAGCCGTGCGGCCCCTCCGGTGCCCCGGCGGTCGGTCTGCCGTCGGCGTCGAGCTCCAGCACGCTGAACTCGATGGGTGGCCTAAGCCCCGCGGCCACCACCGCCACCACGGGAACCGACGAACAGTGTAACAACAACAGTAGTAGCGGCGGCGGCAACGGGTCGTTCGAGCTGTCGACGCAGCAGAGCTGCAGCGCCAGCCACCTACCATGGCTGGAGCTGGGCACGAGCGGTTGCACGAACGCCGCCGCCGTGGACCACTACGGCGCGGCGCTGGACGAACTCAAGTGGTCCGACTACGTCTTCGACGGCTACGGCGGCGGCGGGCAGTACCAGCAGGGACAGTGCATCTACGGCGACAGCAAGGACGCCGTGCAGTTCGTCGACGCCAGCGGGCTCGGCAGCAGTTGGTGCTTGAATTGATCTCGAGCCAGCGCACTCGGCGGCGAGTAATTAATCGATCGATCGACCAATCAACCCAACACTTGTACGCGTGCGTGTGCTCGCTCTCGCTCGTACGTGCCTACGATTGCTGATAGCTAATGTTTGGTGGTGAGCTTCTGCTTTGTAAATTTCTTCCTCTTTTCGGGCTTGCGTTGCGTGTTAATTTCCCGGTGCAATCGACATGTAAAGATCATGTGGTGATGGTGGATTGCTGGTGACGAGACAAAGAATTATATATAGATACATATATAAATATATATAAATGAGAGGTGTTTAATTAAATTATGTGGTTAATTTAATAAAATGATTGGTGATTGGTCAGTAATCACTCTGCTTCAGCGTTGGCTTTATCATGGGGTCCTCCATTTTTTTTCCTTTTCGTGATGGTGTGAGCGCTGGTCCCAGCGTCGCCCGTGTGCTTCAATTTGGTTCTCAGAGTTGTACAGTTGTCGTGTAGCTGATGCAAATGTTATTCAGAACACAAAAAATCTGGAAACTGAATCGTTAAAAAATAGCAATGCCGCATACTTGAAAATATTCGAGAGAAATTTGGAGAGCTCGATCTAGGTTACGGTGCAAGAGTCTACAGATAGATAACTTCATGGCAAGTCTCGAAGCAAAGTTGGGGCTTTGACATGTTTGATTTATGCAGGACGATTCTCGTAGAACTAGAAGTACGGATTCACCGGATTGATGTGAAGTTTATTTTACCATGACTAAGTGGGGCTACCTGATTATTATTAAGTCAAAGTTTTGCCATAAAAGTGTAGCAAGTATGGAGTGGCAAAAGGTTCATTATGTTGTGGACAGCAATTGTTGTAGTTGTTGGTTAGCTTGAAAATGAGTGCTAAGCAAAAGTGTGGCTAGAGAGAGGTTGCTAAATAAGCCCCGACGACACATGCACGCAACTCGACCGGCCCAGGTCGTCGCCGTGCTTTCGCCGTCGCTAGCGGGGAGTAGCTCCGGTTGACAAACGGGATGCACGGGACGACGTTACATCCTCATCGCCCGATCGATGCATCGATCGTTCATCATCCGTCCAGGTCCAGCATCCAACAACGCACGGTCCATGAATGCGCGGAGGAGGACCCAGACCGAGGACCGATGGAATTAATGCAATAATAATAATTAAACCGCAACAAACCGGTCCGCGATTGCGGGCTAACTTATTTACGTGACATAATCTATACTGTATCATCGTGTGAAGATTATACTGCACGGTTCGTGCAGTGGATCGCTGCAGCTGATGGAACGTACGTGTCGTCACGAGGGTGCAGCGGTTGGCTATCAGCTCCTGTGGATCGGACGCTGAAGGATCGTGGCCGTTACTGTATCATGGGTGGGCCAAGTATACGCGCACCAGGAGCACGCTGCACGGCCCCAATTCGATAGCGAGGTCAGTAGTTAAACGTACCCTCAACCACGGCATACATCAGAGAAAAGATAGATCTCTACTCTCTAGCTCCTGGACCCGTACGTCAAAATTATTGAGCTCCATTGTCTGCTGCGCGTAGCAAATAGGTTAACCGCACATTTCCCGGATGCTCAAAGATTCCTAAAGCCGGCCGGGTGACGACGCTTCTGTTTGCTGGCAACAATGGCAAAAGTTTAAGAATTGTTCTCGCCCCAGAAGAAGCTGCTGCCTGCCTTGTGATTTGAGCCCATGAAGGGCTCATTGCCGAGCAATTGGGCCCAAGCCCAGTTCCGAACACTTCGGCCAGTCTCCGCAGCCGTTGTGCTGCATCTTGCATTGCCAGTAATACGATTCTAGTTTGCGCACCAGCGAATGTAATTATGTAACGTAAATCGATCGCCATAATTAGCATTAAAATTTAATTCAAGCAGCTGACAAGCACGTCTGTTCCTTTCTTTTATTTTAAAAGATCCGGATAAATTGCCGGCATATATTAATAAGAGGAATAGAGCTTTACATGCACAAGCTGCGCAAAAGACCAGATCGATCATCCAGGCAAAATACTAAACTAACTACTCACAACGTAGCGTTGCAACAAAAGAAGAGAGGGCTTTGGCCGCAGCCAAAACCCAGTTCACTGCCTCATCCCCGAGCACGTCTGTTCCTAGTACTTCAGATCAGAAGCATGCAGTCTCCGAATGAATCCAACAACTATATATATGCACTCTGGCCAGTCGCGAATCAATCTTTACAAACCTAGCCATATGCCTTCATATCGCCACTGGGTCCTCGTCGTTTACCGCGGCATGCAGATCAGTATGCAATGCATCTGTCAGACGTCGTGCGCGGCGAAGAAGGCCTCCAGGTCGGCCCCGGTGTAGAACTCCGCCGCCGTCCGCCGCGCGGCGGCCGCGGGAGCAGCCGGCCTCCGCTTCTTCCTGGGCGCGGGCGGGCACACCGCCGCCCGCCACGCCTGCTTCCTGCAGCCTCGGCGGCGTCCGGCACCCGATGGCGGCAGCGGGCTCCTCGCCGGCGATGCCGCACGCCCGCCGCTGGGACTGCAGTCTTTGAAGGCCAATCGAAGGCACAACAGGGACTGCGCAGTTCTATAGTCAGAACGTGTGAACGTGCGTCGCAAGCAGGTGAATCCATAAACGGCCGCCGTACCAGAAGCTGGAGCTCGTTGCAATTGCAAACGCGGCGGCCGAACTCCGGAACTGTTCGCCGACGTCCTGAGTCCTAACTACCCGCTAGTGCTGTTCGACGTGTTCCGATCCGAAACTCGGCTGGCTCGCGTCTCCAGCTCCAGGCTGCAGCTTTTGCAGCGTACGGCTCCCAAAGTCCAATGTGCAACGCGCACGCCCGTGAGGTACCGTGCAGGTCCAAGAGTCGCCAATCGCCATCCGCCGTCTTGTCTCTGTCCCCTCTTCCATGGCTCTCCAATCTAGAAGCATTATTGCTGCCTCCTCCTTCTAGAAGCTTTTTTTTTTTTGATAATCCTTCTAGAAGCTTTATCCGCTCGACGAGTACTAATCCTATATTGTTTCCCCCTCTTATATGAAACAGAAAAGTATCCTCTTTGACAACAAACGGATTCGAGATCCCGGCAATCCAAGGAACTCGGAGACTGGAGACACCGGTCAGGTGGCGGTGCCGTTGAATCGATTAGTTTACGCGCGGAAGCAGGCAGCTTCCTCTGTCTCGGCGTGGACGTTGGGACTGGGCAACACGATCAGATAGTCACGAGAGGCTAATCACAGAAAATAATAATGTTTAAATCTTACTAGAATACACGCGTGCGCGTTTTCAAATCTTGAGAACAGAGCGGATTATAAAAGAGGCAGAGAATACGTGTGGACATGTGCCCCGAGCTGCTGCTTGTATTGCTGTTTACTCCGGAACTAGTAGGTGGGGTGGGTGCCAAGGGAGAACGGATTGAACACTTCCGATCCCTCGCAGTCGCAGCTGATCCTGAAGCCCAGCCCTGGGTCATGGCGGGTGCTAAGGGCAGCTCCAGTCCCTGATCGGCTCGTGCAATCCACGGCAGCCGAACAGTACTATGGTTTGCTACCTCTAGCGTAGGCATCAAGTTGTGGGACCCGCGTCCACTAATAAAATTTGCGCATCTCGCCTCTCTCGCATGGGCAGGGGAACATATTTTATTCTATATGAGCCGGTAGATGTAACAACCATGCTCTATCTGCTGTATTTAATTGGTCACGGTTCGGCGCGTCTGCATCTAACAACTAAAATTCGACTGCTCTAATGTGCATTGTTCGGCTTGAGCAGCTCACGGTTCGTTTTGAGCACACACCGGAGCTGCCCTAAGAAAAGCTACTAAGTTTTGCTAAAAAGGAAAAGGTGCCCTGCTCGACAAGAAACGGATCCGTTGGCGATCAGATAAGCCGGCAGGCAAAGACAGCTGTCAGTTGAATATAGTATTTGAATGGCACAGCTCGTTGCCATTGTGTACTCTAATACGTCATGGGCCCGAATACTTTCACGTATAATCTCCCGCTTCCTTCGTTTTTTTTAGAAAAAAATCCTGCCTACGATTTGAATACGAGTCGCTGGAACTGCCACGTGAACGTGATCGTGATAAATAAGGTAATCCGATCAACACGGAACGAAGCGTCCCATCTGCTGCAACAAAAATAATGAAATAAATCCAGTCCAAGCAAACAAGACGCGCCAGGGCCCCCGCGTTCCCACGGCAAGTTGCTGCAGTTCGCGCACGCCGGCACGGAAACGCGCGTGCATCATCGCTGATGGCACCTCGACACCGGGGCCGGGAGCTGTTGCCCACGCGTGCCCACCAAGCACGAGCCGTCTGCCTGCCAGCCGAGCAGATCCAGCCCAACGAATCCATGGATCGCCAAACCGGCCACGGAAGAACGCCGTATAAATGTCTCCTCCCTCCCGCCCCGAGCCTCTCACCATTCCACACAAGCAAACACGAGCAGATTCTCCCAGAGACTCGTACGAACCAGGCAGATCCGGCAGAGCAATCCAGCAGCCAGCCGCAGAGAAGGTCGACTTCCTCCTCGCCGGCCGTGCGAAGTGATCGGGTGAGTCAGTGACCTCTCGCGCGCGGCGCGCCATGGGCGGCCTGGCATGGATGGTGGCCGCGGCCGCCGCGGCGGTGGCGGCGTCGTGGGCGTTCAACGCGCTGGTGCACCTCGTCTGGCGCCCCTACGCCGTCACCCGGAGGATGGCCGCGCAGGGCGTGCGCGGGCCGGCATACAGGTTCTTCTCCGGGAACCTTGGCGAGATGAGGCGGCTCCGCGCCGAGGCCGCGGGCGCCACGCTCGCCGTCGGCGACCACAACTTCGTCCCCCTGGTGCAGCCCTACCACCGCAAGTGGATCTCGCTCTACGGTACGTACGTGACACGGACCGACCATATATCAGTCACTTGTTTCGATTTCGCTGTACGGTGAATGAACTGATCGCTCGAATCGATGGATGATCATCTGCAGGCCGATCGTTCCTGTACTGGAACGGGGCGACGCCGAACGTGTGCGTGGCGGACGTGGACGTCGTCAGGCAGGTGCTCTCCGACCGCACCGGGCTCTACCCCAAGAACCTCATGAACCCGCACATCACCCGCCTGCTCGGCAGGGGGCTCGTCCTCACCGACGGCGACGACTGGAAGCGCCACCGCAAGGTCGTGCATCCGGCCTTCAACATGGACAAGCTCAAGGTACAAGAAGTGTCCGGCGCGTTTGCGTGTTGTACTCGGACTTTCTCAAGTTATCATCAGGCGTCGCGTAGATGTGGGCCTTTCTTTCGGTTGCTGAGCCACTTTCTCCATTGTTTGACAACGGCAGATGATGACGGCGACCATGTCCGACTGCGCTCGGTCGATGATGTCCGACTGGGAGGCGCAGCTGGCAAAGGCGCCCGGCGGCGTGGAGATCGAGGTGAGCAGCCGGTTCGAGGAGCTCACCGCCGACGTGATCTCGCACACGGCGTTCGGGAGCAGCTACAAGGAGGGGAGGCAGGTCTTCCTGGGGCAGAGGGAGCTCCAGTTCCTCGCCTTCTCCACGGCCTTCAATGTCCAGATCCCGGCGTTCAGGTACCTCCCAACAGAGAAGAACCTCAGGATCTGGAAGCTGGACAAGCAGGTGAGGGGCATGCTCATGGACATCATCGAGAGCCGGCTCGCCACCAAGGACACCGCCGGCTACAGGAACGACCTGCTCGGGCTGATGCTGGAGGCGTGCGCGCCGGAGCACGGCGGCGAGAGCCCGGTGCTGAGCATGGACGAGATCATCGACGAGTGCAAGACCTTCTTCTTCGCGGGGCACGACACCACCTCGCACCTCCTCACCTGGGCCTCCTTCCTGCTGAGCACGCACCCGGACTGGCAGGAGAAGCTCCGGGAGGAGGTGCGGCGGGAGTGCGGCGACCAGGAGCCCAGCGGCGACATGCTCAACAAGCTCAAGCTGGTGAACATGTTCCTCCTGGAGACCCTGCGGCTATACGGGCCGGTGTCCATGCTCCAGAGGAAGGCGAGCTCGGACCTCGACCTTGGCGGCATCCGGGTGCCCGAGGGCACCATCTTGACGATCCCAATTGCGACGATCCACCGTGACAAGGAGGTCTGGGGCGAGGACGCCGGCGAGTTCAAGCCCGAGAGGTTTGAGAATGGGGTGACAAGGGCGGCCAAGCACCCCAACGCGCTGCTGTCCTTCTCCAGCGGGCCGAGGTCGTGCATTGGGCAGAACTTCGCCATGATCGAGGCCAAGGCCGTGGTCGCCATGATCCTGCAGAAGTTCAAGCTCGAGCTGTCACCCAAGTACGTGCACGCGCCCATGGATGTGATCACGCTGCGGCCCAGGCATGGGCTTCACATGATCCTCAAGCGTCTGGAGGCGTAAGAGTCGCGTGCTACACATGCATGCTGCATATCTGTTTGTTCGAATTTTTTTTCGATTCATTTTCATTTGTTGTGTAATATATGCTATAGCCTTTTTTGCGAGAAGGATGCATTATATATTAAACGGAAAAAGACGGAACAGTACACTCTTCTTTTGCAGAAAGGACCCCAAGAGATAAGAAAATTACAACCAAGTCCCTACTGCCATCCGAGTCGGCGGTCGATCCCCATCTGCTCTCCAGATCACGCACACAAGCCGCACCCCTCCACCATCATCCCCTCGAACCAAAGGTCGGACTCCAAACGTTGGTAAGCTGCAGCACATCCTCGATAGCGGTCCATCAGCTGTCGGACCATTCGATTCGGCCACGCCGCTCACCTCCACTTGCCCAACGACTTGCATACACAGGTTAAGCAGCAGGAAGGAGAAGAACGAACCGAGCTCCAAGAACAAAACGAGCAGAGACCATCCGAGGAAACGGATGCCCCACAGGATCCTCTCCACTGGACCACGAACCAGGAGAAGGAAAATAAGCCGCAGCAGCTCCGGTGAAGCCCCAAGCAATCGAACTAAGTCGACCGACTGGAGCAACACCAAACGCCGGCAAAGAAGAGGTGCACTGACCTCAACAAAACCCATCGGAGCAGCTCCTCCATCACCGCCGCTCCCGGATCCAAAGCACCGCCGTCACGGACGACGAGCTGAACCATTATTCTCCGTTGGAGTCGCGCCGTCGCTGCCGCCACTCCCGGATACATAGCTCCGCCGCCGTAACCGGCGACGAGCACCCTAACTATGCCTAGATCTAAACCTATCTAGACTAGTATGCACACCGGCGGTCGATTCCCCCTCCCCTTCTTCTCCCTGCGCCGGAAAGGACGCCGGAGAAGGAGGGGAGGGGACGGAATCGGCCCCGGACTCGGTTTCGCCTCCTTGTCGCCGCTCTCTCCTGTAGCACCTAGAAGGAACGGGAAAGGTGCCAATAGGCTGAGCGATATATACTATAGCCTGTATGTAAGTTTTAGATTGTTATGTTAATTGTAAAAGTTTTGAAATTTCTCTTGCATCACACAATCAACTAGTAAGTTTTAGATTGTTATGTTCATTTTAAAAGTTTTGAAATTTCTCTTGCATCACACAATCAACTAGTATTGTTTTAGCCTAATAGCCAGTGCTCTTACATATCAAAAAGTGGTAAAATGGGCCTGAAAATTTTGAGAAAATCATGTAAGATAGTGGATTGATGATACATTTAAGTAACCTAAACTTCAACTTCAAATATGATGTATTTTAGGAGAGAGAAAAATGAAAATGATAGTGAGAACCGCCATTTCCCATTTTTCTTTTTTAGGTTGCATTTTAGCAGAATTTCTTCCTTTTGAGTCTCATTATATTAATCAATTCTAGGGTTAATTTTTTTTAATCATTGCATATTAAGTTGACGGCTTAATATTGTCAACACTTTCTTTTGGGGCATACCCATATTGTCAACATGTACTTAAGTTGACGGCTTTGACGCCACATCCAAATTGAGGCTTCTAGTAGAATGCAAAAGCGACCCAGGGAAGATACTCCTCTAGATCGTAGGTACGGCGTGGCGTGGTCCTGGACTCTCCTCCAATCCGGACGTCCGAAAATCTTGGATGGCACGCGCTGCAGTCCGAGCCTTTGCAGCATCCTCTCAGAAAGCAGAGGCTCCCCTGTTCGAGAAGCAATAGAGAGTCAATTTGGAAACCTGAGGCACGTGCCGCTACTTGGTTGTCACGATCCAAAATTTCAAATATGATTAAAACTTTAAACAAATTCATCATGAACATCATTAAAACATGCATCATGTGCATATGTTTGCGTGAATGTCTTTAATTTTTGTGCCTTGTGTGAATGCGTGTTTGTGAAGAAAGTTTGAATTTTGATATGCAAATGTGCCCCCAAAACTTTTACTACACATGTCTCTTCGATATTATCCGTGAGCCCAAGGCTTGTAAGATTTTGTTGTTCTTTAAATTTCAGTTTTAGACCCTCCTATGTTGAATTTGTAATCTCTAGGTGTTGAACTTTTGTAATGTTTAAATTGCTCTTTATGGTTCAGCGGCAATGTACGGATTATGAACTGTATGTGTTGCTTGATCTTGGGCATGTCGCTGAGCACATAACAGGACTACCGGATTTGATATTATTTTAGGCGGATGATATGTCGGTTGTTAATGTCTCTAGATGTGGGTTAACACGTGGCATGCTCTTGGACGAACATGTGTTACAGATAATGACCGGCGGTTCGCTTAAAATAGTGTCAAATTGGGCGGTTTTCGCATTAGGGACAGACCGCTAACCGCACATGCTTTGTGTTGTTTTGTCAGCTCGAACATCAAAAGGCAGTGAACTCGAACCGTTATTGAAGCAAATTGTTCACGTGCTCGCCGTTAAGGAATCCCATGGATCAACCGCCTGTTATATGTATATCCAACTTCCAACCCCAAGGTATACCGCACACGAAACCAATCGAAGATCCAGCGTAAGATGGCTATCTTCCAGAAACCGGAGGAGCGACGCGCTTCTCCCTGTCGCATAAGGATGTGGACGTGGAGCTCAAGCTCAAGCTGCTGGTGCTGGTCCAGCGAAAGCGCTCGTTCCCAGTTCCCACCACTCTCACAAAAGTTGGCGCA
The DNA here is from genome assembly GCA_032594955.1 of Panicum miliaceum. NCBI lineage: Eukaryota > Viridiplantae > Streptophyta > Magnoliopsida > Poales > Poaceae > Panicum > Panicum miliaceum. The sequence continues at coordinate 2,679,764 of CM064057.1, read as the reverse complement.
CGTCGGGACAAAGCTCGCTTACGTCACCGCTGATCTCACTCACGCCCAACAAACCCCGCGAGCAGCTCGAGCTCGGCGACTTGAAAGTCAAACGGTCGCCCACAGACGCGGACGAGGTCCTCCTCCAACTCATCAAGTCCAAGCAAGAAATGAAGAAATCAAAGCCACCAGTCAGAAGTTGTACACGTTTGCAAGTTGCAAGGCATCACGAGCAAGACGGCGAAACATGGGCGCAGCCGCGCAGCGACATGGGAAACATTCACCAGGTTCACCTTGGTGACTGATGAGCATGTCGTTCCGCCCTGGGCCCTGCCGCGCCTCCTTCCGGAGCAGAGCAATGAGTACAACATTTCTGAACAAGCTTCTCAAGATTTTTTTTTATATTTAAGCTTCTCAAGAATACTTTCAACATAGTTTTTCACGAGACAATTATCAAGTCGAAAAGAAGAAAAAAGAAAAAGAGAAAGAGAGAAGAAAGTTAGGAAAAGAAGAAAATGAGGCTGCATGGTCTATTCTTTTTTTTTTTGCGAGGGACAAGACTGCATGGTCTATTCGACAGCCAGGTCCGCAACAAACGGGCGATGCTTGTACAATTTCTGAGACAACCTTGTGCGTATATACAAGTACAATTTTATAGTTAAGGAAGTTAAGCAACGGAACCTCGTTATTTAGACTTATAATTAAAGAAATTACATGTGCACATATCTATATAAGGAATTCACCGGGGAGCTTTGAAATAAAGGAAATGGAAGGGTGACACTAGATGTATTTTGTGTGGGGTGGAGGAAACGGTAAATCGCATCTTGTTCGGGTGTGTGATCTCCTCTTGCGTATGTAGTTGCTTCAAAGAAGCGTTGGGATGGGATGGATGGCCCACTAATATGAATGATCTCTTCCGGGGATGAATCCCTTTAGGTTGCACTGACTATGATCTTAAGCTGTTCATGTTTGCTACCGTTGCTTGGGCGCTATGGGTGTGCAGAAATAAGATGACCATAGAAAAAAAGTTTCCTTCATCTGCAATCGATATCATGTACAAATCCGATATGCTCTTGCAGAAATGAGGGGTGCTACTACAGGTGGAGGACCGGTGGAAACTGGGTGAAACAAGAGAACGCCTTGCGAGGTGGATGATGGACTTCGCTCTCAAGACGCGACAGCAGGCCGATGAAGTATTTTCTGTTTTCTGTTGAGTCTTTGAGTTTTGGTAGCCTCTTTGTTTTTTTCGTGTTGAGTCCCTATGGTAAGCTGGTAACCCCAGCAGTCCTTGTATCGAACTCGTTTTGTGGCTTTCTATAAAAGCATGAATGGTTCTGGTTCAAAAAAATATAAGAAATTCACCAATGTAGGATTGATTGGCATGTAACAAACAAAATTCTAAAAATATAATAGTGAGCTTCATGAAACTTCACATGTAAACAAATAATGTATTTGTTCGCTCCAATTTTACATTTACTTTTGATGTGGCACAAGCTCCATCCCCACTTCATTCTCGCCTGCGCCACTCCACTTCATGTATTTCGATCCAACGGCTAGGGGTGCTCATGCCCCCACCCTCCACCCACCCCCAAGGTTGGAGCTCCGTGGAGAGAGGGAAGGAGGAGGAGGGGAAGGATAGCTGGAGCCATACGTGGAGGAAGAGACAGGGAGACAATGCTCGATTACTCGGTTAATGCACCTGCCCCTGTATTTAGGATAACTAATTCAAACTAGTCATACATTAACGTAGAAATGGAAAGTAAAATATAATCCGGTGTTTAAAATGTTATTGATAAAGAGGGAGTACTATGTACATATACTACCTCTGTTCAAATATATGACATTTTGAAGAAGCTGTCAAGTTTATTTTTAAACTAGGAAAAGTCCGGTTTACATCCTTGAACTGATTTTCAACCTTAAACTACAAAACCGGATAAGAAAGGATATCCAACTGTCGAAATCAGGCAAATTTGGCCCTTAGCTAGTTTCGAAGATGGTTTTCTATTTTATAAAAATTAAAAATATTCAAATTTAAACTAAAAATTTATAAGTAGTTTATTTTAAATAAAAAAATATGAAAGAAATATCAAATTTTTTTTAAAAATGTAACGTATCTATTGGCACTATCCTTGTCAGTTATTCGGATACAACTTTTTTATGTTCATAGTATTTGGTTGCTTGTAGTTGTGCCTATTATTTTTGAATAAATAAGAACTAAATAGAGCAATAATAGATATGTTACATTTTTTTAAAAAAATTGGTACTAGTTTCATATTTTTTTGAATTTAAATGAATTAGTTTTAATTTTTTAATCTAATTAGAACTTTTTATTTTTTTAAAAAATACAAAACCACCTTCAAAATCATCCTAAGGGCTAAATTTGCCCGGTTTCGATAGTTGGATGATCTTTTTATCCGGTTTTGTAGTTTAAGGTTGAAAATCGACTTTTATGATAGTTCGAAGGTGTAAATCGGACTTCTCCCTTTAAACTAATTAGTTTATATGAAATATTATGTATGTAAGAATGGACGGAGTACTGTATATTTTGTGATGAACATCAGACATCAGTATATTTTAATACGTGCAAACGGAGCGATGTACTATTTATTTAGGGCAAACTACAGATTTCTTTTTATGGATGGCAAACTACTTACTATTACTTTACTAGACCAGACCAAATCTTTGCTCACGTTCACTATTGTACATCAGCTCCGTTCAGCAATGTCCTGCTCAGAGTTCACACTACGCATCGGCACTTGTGACGATCATAGGGAGACCGTACTTGGGCCGCAGCGTGATCACGTCCGTCGGCGCGTGCACGTACTCCGGCGACAGCGTCAGCTTGAACCGCTGCAGGATCGCGGCGACCACTGCCCTCGCCTCGACCATCGCGAAGTTCTGCCCGATGCACGACCTCGGCCCGCCGGAGAACGCCAGCAGCGCGCCCAGGTTCCTGGGCGCCGTCTTGGTGACGCCGGCGTCGAACCGCAGCGGGTTGAACTCGCCGGCGTCCTCGCCCCAGACCTCCCTGTCGCGGTGCATCGTCGCGATCGGCAGCGTCAGGATCGCGTCCTCGGGCACCACGATGCCGCCCAGCTCGACCGCCGTCCTCGTCCTCCGCCGGATGAGCGGGACGGGGCTGTACAGCCTCAGCGTCTCCAGAATGAACAGGTTCATCTGTGGACACACCAAGCAAACATTTTGCAGCTCGATCGTAAGCATGATCCTTCAATACAATAATGTCAGTCGGGGGAAAGAAGATGATGCATGGGACGTCGTGAGACTCACCAGCTTGAGCTTGTTGAGCATGTCGTGCGTGGGCGCCCGGTCTCTGTCGCCGCACTCCCGCCGCACCTCCTCCCGGAGCTTCTCCTGCCACTCCGGGTGCGTGCTCAGCAGGAACATGATCTCGTCCGGGTGCGAGGTGGTCTCCTGCCCCGCGAAGAAGAAAGTCTTGCACTCGTCGATGATCTCGTCCATGCTCAGCAGCTGGTCGCCGCCGTGCTCCGGCGCGCAGGCCTCCAGCATCAGCCCGAGCAGGTCGTTCCCGTATCCCGCCTTCTCCTTGGCGGCGAGCCTGTTCTTGATGATCTTCGTGAGCGTGGTCCTCACCTCCTTGTCGAGCTTCCACACCCTCCGGTTCTTCTCAGTTGGAAGATACCTGCAAGCTCATGAAGTCACAAATCCAGAACTGTTGTGTTGTTTTTTCTCTGAAACAAGATTCTGGGTTAATTATTCACTGGACAGCATGCAGCAAGTGCAACTGCGCTTTTAGTACTCTCACCCGAATCCTGGAATTTGGACATTGAAAATTGTCGAGAAGGCGATGAACTGCAGCTCCTTGAGTGCCTGGAACACTTGCTTCCCTTCCTTATAGCTGCTCCCGAAGGCCGTGTGAGAGATGACATCTGCAGTGAGCTCCTCGAACTGGTCGCTCAGCTCGATCGTCACCTGTTGAAGCCCCTCCTGCTGCTGGCTCGCCAGCTGCGCTTCCCAGCCCGTCACCATTGACCGGGCGCAATCCGCCATCGTCGGTGTCATCATCTGATTAATTTCAGAAGACTTTATTTAGCACAGAGACGTCGCAGGAAGCCCATGTGTCTAGGCCTCTAGGGAATGGAGCACAGGCACGCGGAGCTGTGTTGGGTGTCCGTGCTGCCACGGCGTCGATCTGATCGTGGCATCGTTTTGTTTGCGTACCTTGAGCTTGTCTATGTTGAAGGCCGGGTGCACCACCTTCTTGTGGCGCTGCCAGTCGTCGCCGTCGGTGAGGACGAGGCCCTCGCCGAGCAGCCGGAGCAGGTTCGCGTTCATCCTGTTCTTGGGGAACATCCCCGTCCGGTCCGCGAGCACCTGCTGCTTGGCCACGGCGTGGTCGGCGACGCAGATGTTGGGCGTGGTGCCGAACCAGTAGAGGAACACGCGCCCGTAACGCGGGACCCACTCCCGGAACTGCGGCTGCGCGATGGGGGTGAAGTCGTGGTCGGCGACGTCCAGCCTGACGCCGGCGCCCGCGGCGCGGAGCCGCCGGATGTCGCGGAGGTTGCCGTGGAAGAACCCGTACCCGGGCCCGCGCACGCCCTGCGCGCGGCCGCCACACGAGCCGCACCAGCGCGTCGAACGCCCACGAGGCCAGCGCGGCGGCCAGCGCCGCCGACAGCAGCCACCCGTACCCCATGGCTCGCGCCGCGCGGTCGCCGCCGAGACGCCGCCGGCTTTATTTGCTCGGCTGGTGGCGGATACGGATAGGAGGGGAGGAGATCGTGTGTGTCTCTGGTGAGAGGTGTGGCCAGGTCAGGTGGGGTTTCCGAATGGGAAGAGGACTGCCGAGGCGAGGGACCATTTGTACACGGGCGGCATTGCAGCGGCCGGTGCGTGCGTTCGTGTGGGATTATGCCAAGTGGCCGTTACTGATCCAGTCGCATGTGGGTTCTCTGAGGGCGGTGCACGGGGCTACTGCGTCAGCCAGGTCAGACTTGCTTGCTTGCAATCTAGTACGGAGTAAAGTGGAAGAAGCTAAGGTGACGGAAGTGAACACATAGCGGGGGCACTGTACCGAGGGCCGAGGGGTTGAGAAGCCGTGGCGTCCTGGCACTCGATTTTAATGCATGGGCACGGACGAGCATGTCCGTCTCTGACAAGTGAAAGGAGAGGGATAAAATGTCAATGGGCAACTTAATGAAGTGATGAATATTTGGCTTGTTTCGAATAAAGAAAAAAAAATTCAGGAAGGAGCGACAGGGAGACGGCTCTCGGCTCTCCCCTCCCCTGCTTTTTGTTAAGCTAGTGCAGCAGTCATCTGGTCGGCTGCTGGCCGGGGCAGGTATTTGGACGCCGCGGTGCATCGGGGTGCCTGCGCGCGTGTTGACCACCTCCGCCTGTGTTTTATTATGGTCAAACTAGAACTTAACCGTCCACTGGCAGCAATATTGTCGTCTGATAAAAACTTAATATATATAGTGGGATCCAGGAAAGGGAACTAATGTCTTGTAGTTTAAGATATAAACGGTGAACTAGCTAAATATGACCTAGGGTGTGTAAAAATGACCAAGGTGCTCTTATTTATTTGGTGTAGGTAATTTTCAAGAGCCATGCAGCCTAGTCCCTCCGTCCCAAAAAATAAGTCATTCTAGAATTCAAAATTTATCTAAAAAATAAGTCATCTTATCATATTTTGAAAGTGCATGTGCATGCAAGGATCTATTAGTGCCATATGGATAATAAATAGGGGCAAATATGGTCATTTTATCTTCTTGTTAATTTATCCTATATAATTCTTAGGATGATTTGTTTTTTGGGATGGAGGGAGTAGGTAATTGGTTTGGATTAACTATTGCATACATGCATGTAGGTAGTTGGCCAATTAGAGTGGATGATGAGCTAGGAGTATTTAATGAGATGGTCCTAGCATTTTTTTTGGGATAAATTTTAAATCTCAGAATCTAATTCTCCGTCTTGTATGGAGGTAGTATATTGCTTCAAAACAAAGCATGCCTTATGAACTATTACAATTTCTATTTAGGCAATAAATGCCAGTTTGCTGGAGCTCAACAATGTATTCACTAAGATTGCGAACAAAGAGGAGCGTATCTCTTTCAGTAATTCGAAACTTACAATAGTACTCCAGGTACCGTTATAAAAGTCATACCATTTAAACTTTAGTAGGTAATCTGTTCTAACGTTTTAAACTTTACTATGTAAGTTGTTCTAATGTTAAATAATTTTATGTTAGCCATATCTTATTGGCGGTCCAAAAACCTTAATGGTGGTGAACATAGCTCCAGATGTTTCATCAATTGATGAAACAATTCTTTCATTACAATATGCTAAAAGGGCAAATGATTGCATGGTTGGTAAACCTATACAAGGAGGGTAAGTTGTCATTAAGTCTTTTTCTCTACTTTGTCGGCTACCACCATGACATTTCTTTCACTGCCTACTCAATTCCATACAAAACTAAGCAACCATCATATTATTCATCTCGTAAATGAATTAGACATAAGGTATTGAGTAGATTTTCTGATGCAAGACACTGATTTGTACTTTGTTGTCTTCCATCGAGAAGTTGTCTCGAATGAGGAAGAGATGGAGCAAAGGATGTGTTGAGAAATCGGTGTCCTAATCTTAACAAAGATTAACCTTAATAGGGGAAGAAAAGCGAAGAAAGCACAAAAATAGTGTGATACCACTTCTTCTGACGGACCCTATACCCACACTACACCGATAAAATCTTTACCTAGACACCAACACAGGAGACCAACTCTATACAAGAGAACTCAACACTCAACTCTTTATTCACTATAACTTAGTGCAACACAAGACTCTTAGTACTTTTCATGTAGCTACCCTACCATGACACAACTACACTACATGGCTACTATGCCACCTCCTACTTGAGACTTCTTATACCATGGTATGACAAGAGGGGATGGGGCACCTCTATTTATAGGTGTTTATGGATATTGTGTTGTTGTCATGTGGCAATTTCCATACTCTTCTTTACAAAATATCTAACTCTAGAATTTTCTCATCCTTATCCAACCATGCTAAATATTTTACTAGAAAATTCTTATCATGCCACGAAGCATGACAACTCCTTTCTCACGCTATTTCCAAATTATTCTTGAACTTTCTCAAGTGCCTAGGTGTTGTGCCCTAACCTTCTCAAGCATGACAACTAAGGTTGTGCAGAACCCCGATGGAAGCCGAATAGCACCCTGAATGGGTTGTTGCGGTTTTAGAGAGGCTTGGTATGCAATCTTGGGCCGGCTTAGGAGGGGGGAGCGTGCACCGACGCCATGGCGTGGGAACTGGTGGTGATGTCCAGGGGGAGAAGAGGGGGTGAGACCGAGAAAGAAGAAGACCACGAGGAACAAGGAAGGACGTGAAAAGCAAGAGATCAGATCGTGAAAAGATAAGTCTGGTTAGGTCAATAGCATATTGGTCAATCCGTGTGGCTAAATTTAAAGAAAAATGGAAAACGAACATGTAAATTTTGAAAGGTATTTTAGCAGACTAATATCGTTTTATAATGGTACTTTCACGAAATCCATTTTCGGGATGATACTTCGGCCAAATCCACTTTTGATAACGGTGAAATTGCAAATTTCTCATCCCAGCCGTTGCAATTGGATTGAGATCCTTTGCAATCGAGTGCAAAGGCTGACGCGTGGGCCCGATAGGCACCAGGGCCTGCGTGCAGTGGCAGCTGCGCTCTGCAGTCGACCGCAGAGGAGCTGATTCCGTTGCAATTGGGATCAAAGGAACACAAGTGCCCTGTTTCAACAGACACGGTGCCATGGCCGTTCGTTTCGCTTTCCCCGCTCCAAACAACTCGCGATTCAAAATTCAAAAGTGAAGCGGCGGCGGCTCGTCCGCACGGGATGCCTACGCTCTACTCCGCCGTGAAGAGGGGAATCAAGTTGAGGCTGCCTCGCCCTCCTCTTGCCTCCGCAGCGACGATTCCTCGCCGCGGTTGTCGCAGCAGCTGCGGCCCTCCCAACGCCGTTGTCTCGCACGAGTCGCTCCTCCTCCGGCTGCAGTCGGGCCCCGCGCTCGCGGAGGTGCGGAGACTGCACGCCGCCCTGCTGGTATGCGGGTACCGTCGCAGCACCGTCCTCGCCGCGCAGCTGGTGCGCGCGTACGCCAGGCTGGGCGATGCAGGGCTCGGCCACGCGCTGGGTGTGTTCGACGGAATGCCTAGGAGGAACTCATTCGCGTGGAACACCGTGATTAAGGGCCTCGTTGACGCCGGCAGGTTCTCGGAAGCGCTGGAGCGCTACTGGGACATGGTCAGTCATGGCTCGGTCGCTGCTGATCATTTCACGTACCCACCTGTTCTAAAAGCATGCGCGGCACTTGGAGCAGTTGAGCTGGGGAGAAGGATTCGAGAGAACATTGAAACAGAGATTTCCCATGGCAATGCGGTGCCCAATGTGTTCGTGCAGTGCGCGCTCGTGGACATGTTTGCCAAGTGTAGGTGCTTGGGTGAAGCAAGGAGCGTGTTTGAGAGCATGGGAAAAAGGGACTTGGCTGCATGGACTGCGATGATCGGAGGGACCGTGCATGGAGGGGACTGGTTTGAGGTGCTGGATTTGTTCGCCCGGATGAGGTCAGAAGGGTTTCTGCCCGATTCTGTGATTTTCGCCACTGTTATTCCAGCATGTGGTAGGGTGAAAGAGCTGAGAACTGGAATGGCATTGCAGGGATGTGCAGTAAGATGTGGAGTCGGCGATGATATCTGTGTCCGTAATGCTTTGGTTGATATGTACTGCAAATGTGCCTGTCTGGATGTGGCAGCTTCTCTGTTTTGGCCTATCAATTACAAGGATGTAGTCTCTTGGAGCACCATAATCGCTGGGCATTTACAAAACCGAATGTGTGCCTCAGGTATCAATTTGTTTACTGAAATGGTTTCTTCAGGAGTAAAACCTAACTCGACTACTCTGGCAACCATACTTCCTAGTCTTTCAGAACTTAAGTTATTCAGGTATGGAAAAGCAATTCATTGCTTCTCCGTAAGAAATGGACTTGACCACAGTGAGTTTCTGGTGAGTGCATTCATTGACTTCTACAGTAAACAAGGACTCACTGGGGAAGCAGAAATTATATTTCAGTTCACTCCAAAGAAAGATTTAGTCATTTGGAATTCAATGGTTGGAGGATATGCTGTGAATGAGGATTCTGAGTCAGCATTACATGCATTAAGGGCAATGCAGAAAGTGGGACTAAGACCTGATCATGTGACTGTTGTTTCAGTTCTTCCGCTATGCAATCAACACACCAGGATACTTCAGGGTAAGGAACTACATGCTTATGCCATCAGGCATAACATAAGTTCAGTTTGCTCAGTTAGTAATGCACTTATAGATATGTACTGCAAGTGTGGTTGCCTAGAAATAGCCAGCAATATTTTTCTACTGATGACAGAGCGCAATGCTGTTACATATAACACTCTGATTTCTTCTCTTGGAAAGAATGGTCATGACGATCAAGCATTCATTCTTTTTGACCTAATGAAGCGAGATGGAGTTTTTCCAGATAAAGTCACTTTTGTAGCTCTGTTGTCATGTTGTAGCCATGCAGGCCTTATTGATAAGGGCTTGCGCTTCTACGATTCCATGTTACGGGACTATAATCTCACTCCAGATAAGGAGCACTTTTCATGTATTGTTGACCTTTATAGCAGATCTGGGAAGCTTGATGATGCTTGGAGTTTTATTGCAAATTTACGAGAAGTGCCAGAAATCGATGTTCTTGGGTGTCTATTGTCAGCGTGCAGAGAGCATAATAGAATGGACATTGCTGAGCTTGTCGCGGAAAGAATATTTGAACAAAATCCCAATGATCCTGGCTATCATATTCTGCTGTCTAACATCTACGCAAATGCTGGAATGTGGTCTGATGTGACTAGGATAAGAAATATGATAGAAGAGAGGAGCTTGAAGAAGAGAACAGGAAATAGCTTGATTTGATCATCAGCTTGCGGTTCCTCATACATATTTGTATCTATTTTACGAGAAAAAGAGCATGGAAAAAATAAGTGGAAAGGAGATAAAAAAATCTATTGACTGCCATTTTCAATGGTAATATACAGATCTTGCAAAAGCACGCATGGTTACTCAATACCATATCCTGGATACATAAGGCAAGGTCAAGTGTGAAACTGTTGATAAAGTCATAAAGAACATAACGAGCAACAGCTACTGCAGCAAAACATTGTTCAGAGGTCTTTTCTGGTGAAATTTTCGTATTTGTGGGCATAGGTGAGTGCACATGACTACAAAGTAAATTGTACCGATTATTTATGCATTTTCTTGGTGTTACATGTTGAAGGGTTTTAAAATGCTATTCCTTTTCTTTACCACGCCTGCAATCTACATTCTTGCTAGTAGTTAGCTAAAGAGGGCTTTTGGTGTCAAGATATCCAGAATGTACAGCTCAGTATATTTGTTCTGTTTGACTATCACAATGCTTCATATGAATCTTAATGATGAATGTATTCACTTTTCTCAGCATCACTTAACCTTTTTTTTTGTCAAAGAACTCCTTTTCTGGAATGCAACTTCTCATTGCTCTGTATGCAGCTTAATATATTCTGATGCTGATTTTCCTTATTAATGATCAAGAATATGTTCTGCAATCATTTGATTATTGACCAGCAGTTCACTAATGAAAATTGGTACTCATGCACTAAGATAATTACGATGTTTTTAGATGTGCCACACCCACACTTCTTAGGTTTAGTATCCTTGTTGTAGACAATCACTATAAAATGCTCTGAAGTCCTCTTGTGCTGCCTACAGCTCTGAAGAAACAGAAGCAACCCAAACTTCCAGTTATGTTTTGTTTGAAGTTTTTTGGTGATTGTGAAATATATTTTTTGCCATGATTCATGGGGCTTATTTGCCGTGGCAGATAGTTAGACTGCACATATCAGTGCAGTTTTTCTCCATACTGGGTTTCAGCATGACCAAGCTTTTTGCTTACTCATTAATCAGTTCACCTGTTGCTATCATATACAACAATGGTGCTCCATCAATGGATGCCAAAAGCAGAAAGAGCACCAAAAGTAGAATCAGTAAAGCACCCGGATTTGACTGATGATGCATCATATGCAATGCACAAGGGCAGTTAATTAATGAAGGTTCTGGGCCAACACAAGCATGTCTTCATCAGATAGTGGATACCCTGCTTGTCCTACCGAGCGTTGCTGCTATCTGAAGTTTGTGCAGAGGATTGAGCTCAACAACGTGACCTACATTATTGCAGCCTTTGTCCAATTCTGCTTCCCAGAATCTATGGGGTAGGGAGCTCCTTTCTTGCGTTCCTCTTAATATGATGTTTGCAGTCCCAATGCTTCTTCAGTTGCTTCTGTATGATTTTGACATATTTCTTGACATACTTCTTCAATTTCAGTCCAGAGCTTTGAAAAGTGAAAATGTCATCACATGATGGTTTGTGCTACTATTGTGCCATGTAAGTAAGCCTCAGACCCTGTGTGACATCGATTACACTATGCCCTTGGATGTCTTTTGGTTTCTTACCTTGTTTATTTCCTTGTTGTGTAGATGGAGTAGATTAACTTGCAAGCTTCAAAGCTCAAAGCGAACGGGCATCCTTATCCGATCCAGGCCACCTCTGTTCATCGACTCTATCAAAGCTCCAATGGCCGGGGTGATGTGACTTGGACCACCTGCCATCCTGCACCGGTAACTATCTTCTGCAACAGAATTTGAAGTTCATAAACAACCAGTCGTCCATACATGATAGAAGGAATCCCCATAGACTTGCATACAACTATTAGGTAAACTTAACGAGCATGTTGCTAACCGTCCAGTTCTTCAATTATCGCCGAGTGGTAGACTGCAGGTGTCCAGTAGCCGTTGCCTGGCTGGCTACAGATACTGGAGTAAGAAATGATAGGCTGGACATGTGGAGCCTTTGGTCTGGAGAGCTCCACACGTTATAACTACCTACCCAAACCTTCACAAAGACCTAAGTAATATGATTAATAGTGTTCTTCAAGATTTAGAACCCACTTGTCAATCTTTCATTAGCTACCGCAACGAAAAACTGGCAAATGCTTATCCTAATCCATGCAGGTCTCTGGGTACTGGAGCAAACGGCACTCCTCTCCACGTGGACAGATAAGGACGCCCCTGAGAACCAGGTACCGACCCACGCCCTCTCGTCATGCTGCTCCCACCGGCCACCGACGACCCTCTGAATTCACGGCCATGGCTCGCTTCCTATCAGCCTACATCACCATCACCCAGAAGGCCAGAAGGAAGCGTGTATAGCAGCTGCAGCATGCAAGACGAGACGAGCTTGGGTGCTTGCTTGGTCTGATGATTCGTTGGCAGGGCCTGCCATTGCAGCACAGTGGTGTTTGATAGCGGCCTATCAGGGTGGTTGTGGTCCGGTCCATTCATCATCATTCATGGGCAATGGGCAATGGCATGGGCAGTGGGTGCCGACATGTCCACGGTCCACAGGCCATTCCGTTATTTTTATTGTCTAGCAAGATTTATGCTTACTGTATGTGGTTTTCAAGAAGATTGTGCATTATGACACACTGGTGGTTTCAAATTATGCTGATGTGATCCTTAACTCTCTCACACAAGCTGCTGATGACTGGGCGAGCGGATTGGTATGACAACAATTTTTTTACGCGTTAGTTAGTGGTCCTGTTTTGGCGGTCCTCTTTATGTAACTTTCTTTGCGCACAGGTTCCGGGACAGCTTGGCTTTCTTATGGTTGCCTGCTATCGCAAACTCTGGGATGATTTTCAGGCCAAGCCAAGTCGCACTGGAGTACATCTGCACATGTAGAGCATTGGAGTCTACTATAAAGGTACACTGATAAAAGCTTTCTTACATTTTCGGTCGAGAACATGCATGCAAAAGCTTAAGACCAAATGAAAGCAAAAGTTCTTTCCAGGTGCGCATAAATCTTAAAAAAAAAATCCTGGCCCTGGTCATATTCAGGCACAACCCGTCCAGAGTCAAGATCCACAAGAACATGCTGAAAGTCTCCGAGCAAACTCTGGGATGGAATATTGGAAAGCCCGTCTGTTTCGATTCGGCCCGAACATGACTGGTAGCAACGAAAGCAAGCAGGTTGCTTACTTGTCATGAACATCATGCATGATTCGCTAGCAGAGAGGAGGACTGGAGCGGACAGATGTACAGGAGAGAGATGCGATGCAAGAGTTGGATCAAAGGCCGAGCATGATTGATCGACGCGGGCCGTCCTGGAGACCGTGGGAACGAAAGGGTCGATCCACGGCCACCGTCCCCACCTACATGATCCTACTAGCTAAACGCTACTACTAAACAATGTCATGTCAAACCAAAAGGTTGTTCCTGATGAAAGCAAATCAGAAAGATCTGCTACTGGCTGGTAGGATTAGCACGATGGAGTAGTTAATAACCAGCTTTAATTTTCTTTTCTTTTCTTTCTTTTTGGTGAGCCGTGGTAACTCGAATCAAAGGAATGGTTATACAATTAGTCAATTACTGCCCGGGATTCACCGCAGGCTGGCAGCTGGCACAGCCTGACCGACCATGAAACATGAGTGCTTTTGTTTAAGGGGGTTTTCTTCAAGTTTCTGCGGATCTGCTTCCACGTAGCACTCAAGTCTTCGTTTCCTTGTCTAATTTTAAAGACACACAAGAGGTGAACAGACCCAGCGCTAACTACCGGTTACGGCAGGCTGCAGTTGAAGTTTCACCATGTCCATTGCGAGTTCAAAATTTCTTACAGGGTCAAGCTAGCAGGCGTACGTTTTTCACTGCCTAGTTTCACTAGTAGCTAGCGTGCTACTGCTACGAGCTCGCGTCGGCTGGTCGTCGTGTCCTTGGACGTCAAGCTAGCTAGCATCACAAAATAAATATAACTAGAAACGTAGTAATAATAAACCCTAGCTAAATTCAGATCTTGTTTAGATGCAAGGCTGTAAATTTTTTTAAGAATATCGGGATATATTTGAAGTACTAAATATAGACTAATTAAAAAATTAATTACAGAACTTGTAAACTGCGAGACGAATCTATTAAGCCTAATTAATTCATCATTAGCACATATTTACTGTAGCACAGCATTGTCTAATTATGGACTAATTAGATTTATTAGATTCGTCTCGCAAAATACATCCAGTTTTTTTTATCTTCATTTAATATGCCATGCATGTTAAAAATATTCAATATAATACTTTTACATGTAAAGTTTTTGCATAACAAGCCCTCAGCCGGAGAGGCTGGCGCCTCCCATCCGTCCGGTGGATCGATCTGTCCGCGCTGCCCGTCGCTGCCGGACAGCTCGGCGCACGCGGCCGGGGAACCTTTGATCCGATTCCCGCCCGCCCCTTGGCATCTTCGCACACGCAGGCCACGTGCCGGCAACCCGGTGGCCGCTCGCCGCCCCGCCTTTATAAGCCGGCGGCCGGGAGAGCTCGGCTCATCGCACTCAAGCTCCTCACAGCTACCACTTGCTCGCAAGCTCCCGGCTCCGATATTTTCTCCCTCCTCCGATCCGATCCTACTCGATCGGCCGAGATAAAAGCTAGAGATCGAGAAGATGTCGGACGGCACGGCGACCTGCATCGACATCATCCTCGCCATCATCCTGCCGCCGCTCGGGGTCTTCTTCAAGTTCGGCTGCGGGGTAAGTTCAGCTAAGCTAGCGCTGCTGGTTCATCGTCTTCCCTTTGCTAGCTGGTTTATTTGTTTAAGACTGTGTGTTGTCGCGCGCGGCTGCTGATGACTCTTGCATGGTCTTGCAGGTTGAGTTCTGGATCTGCCTCGTCCTCACCTTCTTCGGCTACCTCCCCGGCATCATCTATGCCGTCTGGGCCATCACCAAGTAGACGAGATCTTCTTCGAGGTACTATTATGCAGGCACGCACCAGCATCTTCAACAGCTTGTTACTCAAAGTGTTCGTGTAGATGAAGTAGCTATGAATTACCTAGAGACTAGGTAGAGTGCTGCAAATTAAAACAAAAGCACCTTCCAACCCAAGTGAATTTTGCAGCGAAGAACAAACAGACACCTCGCTTTCATGCTTTCCATTCAGACATGTTCAGGATTTCGGTTAATCATCATGCATGGGTCAGCAGTACGCCAGCACAGTAACTAATAGCCAATCTTTTCTTTGCTTTTGGGCAGGTGATAATGGGACCTTGTGCGCGTGATATTCTGGTGTAACCGTAGCTGTTTGAGATGTAATTTCTTTCTAGTTTCTGGGTTGTTTCTTTCTTTTCATCCCTTTGGGCGCGGCGGATGGTGCGCACCGTGCTGGGCGTGTGGTACGTCTGCCTGGTGCTGGTGCTCAGCTCCCTCTTCCTCTGCGACCGTTTCTACTCGTCCCTGTCCCTGGGGTACCGTACGGGCTGCACTGTATCGTCCTCGTCCAGTTCCTCTGCACATTTCCGTCCCTGTACTTTGATTGATTAATTGATTCGTCCTTTCTTCGGTGGAAAATCCGATCCCCTGCTTGACTACTTGAGCGATGACAGTATCGTTTTTTTCCCTTTGTTATTCAATATAGTCGGCCATTAATATTGTTTGGTGACCCAGCCTAGCCTCTCGGGAGGAAGGGTACAGTAGTTGGTTAGCTGGACGTTTCGAACGGAACGGAGGGAAAACGGGTAAGAAGAAGAAAAACCATGGGCGCTTTGTGTCTTGTCGCGTTCGCAGCGGGAGAAGGTGGTCCGCTGTCGAGCCTTTGTTCGGTCTATATGGATCGTCCTCTCAATATTTTAGCTCTCCGTACCTTTTACTTTGCTCTCTCTCTCTCTCTCTTCTCCATGCGATGCTAGCACAAGTCACAGAATGCCGTGGTCAGTGCTCTGAGAAGTCAGATGCTGGCATTGTTTTTATGCAGAAGCTCGTGCCTCCAAAATTGTTTGCGGCGGGTGCCTGCACACGCACGACAGATACACTCGCGTGCCACGAGCACGGTCGGCTCCCCGTGGTTGGATTTCGCTTTCTTGTGTGAGCGGATCGCAGAAGACAAGAAAGCGACCGCCCATCAGCCCACGACGGCGCGGGCCGCCGGGTGGCAGCGGAGACGAGACCGTTGGCGCAGCGGATCGGATCGCACTGTTGATCGTTCACCGTGGTTTCTGAGTTGCGCGGCGGGCTATCTCCATCGGGGCCGACCGGAGGCGCAACCGTGCACAGTTAGCGTCGCCGGCCCACGGTCGCACCAAGCACATTGCACAGCAGGGCCAGGGGAATCCATCCATCCGCGTCCCCGCGCGGCGCCCCCACAGCGCCGAACCGGTAGCGAATCGCGCGGTGCGACGGCGAGTCTCTTCTCCGGCGCCGCATGTGCCCGCTCCGCTCCGCCTGGGACGGTGTGGGGGCAGATGCTGGAACGGTCTAGGCATGCGCCATGCGCTACCGTCCGCCTGCCGACAGAAGCGAGAGAGCACCAGCCTGAGCTAATGGGCTCATGGTTCGAGTTCGATTCGGCCGAAATGGTTGGAAACCGAGAATGAGAGTGGATCTCTGCTTGGCTACTGTGATTTTCCCATTGCAGTTAGTACCACCAGAGCATGTCAACCAAATCAAATGTAGGGAGGGGGGAAGCAACAACCAAACATGAGTTACAAGCACCCTGTGCAAAACGGTAGCAGTCAGACACCGGCAGGAATCAAGGCCTCATTAACAAACCAATGCGCATACACACGTTTACATTATATGAGAGCTTCACCATCATCGGTTTCCTCAGCTTTGACCTTCTTAACAGGGACAGAAGCATCACCATCATCGGTTTCCTCATCCTTCTTCCTCTTCTTCTTCTCCTTGACCTCTTCACCACCGACAGCATCCTGTTCTACCTTCACCTTCTCTGGTACAGGAGCAGCTGCAATGCTAGCAATCGATACATTACCACCAGTGGGAAGCGCCACATTCCGATGCCACTCAGCTGGGGTCTTCTCATTTGGCTTCCCATGCTTATCAAGGAGACCCTCAGCAATCAGCTTTTTCTTCTTGAGAGCCACTGGGCCAAGCCCCCACTTCCTTGGGTATGTGTCTCTGTCCATCACAACTCTCTTGATCTTTGCGACTGCTCCATGGTCACAAGTCGCCATGACAGCGGTGGTCATCTCAGCAATACCTATAGCAATCGCCTCCCCCTTTGTAGTCATCAGAACAACCTCCTCTCCAGTCTCAATATCATTCTCAAACCGGAGCAACCCAGGGATCATAAGCTTAGCACCATAGCAGATAGCATTCACAGCAGAGTCCTTCACAACAAGCCTCTTGTAGCTAGTAAGCAGTACCTCGAGTGGCATGACGACGCGCCTCAAGTAGGTCTCGTCCTTGTAGTTGTCAAGCGACCACATCGCGTCCATCACATCGTGCATGGTCACCATGTTGTCCTGCTCCCCCAGGATACCCGACCGGACACGGCGCAGCTCCTGCATATGCGCGCCGACGCCAAGGAGCAGCCAAGGTGCACACACAGAGTCCGGACATAGGT
Source organism: Panicum miliaceum (assembly GCA_032594955.1). Taxonomy (NCBI): domain Eukaryota; kingdom Viridiplantae; phylum Streptophyta; class Magnoliopsida; order Poales; family Poaceae; genus Panicum; species Panicum miliaceum. The sequence continues at coordinate 2,662,291 of CM064057.1, read as the reverse complement.
ACCTGCCTCGCAGGAGATCCAGAACACCGCAAGGTGGCGCTCGGGGTCATGCTCCAGGAGCTTGCTCTCGTAGATTGTCCGCACCCTGAGCTGGCGCTTCACCGCGGAGATAAGCGGCGGGCGCTGAAAGACGGCGCCCGTGAGCGCCTCGAGCGCGCGCGCCACGCGGGCCGTGTCAGGCACGGCGGCGTGGAAGCGCGCGACGCAGACGTACTCCTTCCCGGCGCCCTGCTGCGACTTGACGAGGCGCGTGGCGCGGTCGACGCAGACGATGAGGTTGCCTGTGACCTTGGGGTCGAGCGTGCCGCTGTGGCCGGTCTTCTCGGCGCGGAGGAGGCGCTTGATCCAGGCCACCACCTCGTGGGAGGACGGGTTGGATGGCTTGTCGAGGTTGATGACGCCGTAGCGGAGGTGCTCGGCGTGGGGGCGCTTCAGCGGCGAGTGGCCGGAGGGGAGCGGGGTGTAGTGGCCGGTGCGGACGTTGAGGCGGTCGTAGTTCTTGAGGAGGAGCGGCCAGGTGGAGGTGTCGAGGGACGGCACCAGGGACTGGGGCTTGATTAGGTAGCCATCGGTCTTCTCCTCAGCCTCGGCGAGCGATGGCGGGTCGGTGGCGGTGGCAGTGGCGGTGGCGGCAGCGGCGTCCTTCGACTTGTGCTTCTTCTTCTTGGACTTGGCTTGCTCGGAGGCAGGGGACGCGACGGCCGGCGGTGTGGACGACATGGCGGCGGGGCGGGGATTGGGGGACTTGGGGTACCTTCTGGTTGTCTCGGCGAGGGAGGGGAAAGAGGGTTTAGGGTTTAGGGAGTGGAGAATGGGCCGATCGTGGCACGTGGTGATGGGCTTTTAGAAGGGCCAGGCCGGATTTACATTTTGGAAACGAGAAACGAAGATGATTTGAGCCAATGACCTCGATTGGGTAGAAAAGTCAACTTATTTTTCCAGGCCCAACAGCAGTGATATTACTTTTAAACCCAACACATTTCATTCAATTTTTTACAAAACTTATTATTTAGTTCAAAAATATGATAGAGACCAAAAGGTCGCCTCGAGAGTGATTGTTATGTAAGGTGCAGCTTGGCGTGTAAAGAAATATCTCAACCCCTGAAAAACTTGTGTAAAGTTAAACATATGAAATGGAAGGTGTCAAATATTCAGAATTCAAATGCTAATATGTGTAGCAAAAGATGTCTGGCTGTATATTTTCATATTTTTGTCTCTACCCACCAAGTCATACAAATCGAACCATGTTAGACATTAATGCACGGACTTTCGTCCTCTTAATCTCCTATTGATGAATGCCATTGACTTATCGCTCTATCACCCACATACATGTTGGGCGGCTGTAGATGATGATGTAATCCTTATCTAAGTATTTAAGCACTACTCACTCCATTCCAAATTATAAGTTATTTTGGTAAATCAAGATACATAGCTTTTGTTATACACCTAAATAAACATCATGTCTAAATGTATAAGTAAAAATTACATATCTAAATTTGTCAAAACGATTTACAATTTAGAACTGAGGGAGTACTTCCTTGACTGCACAACTAGTATAGTTGAAGGAAAAAAAAGTAGAAACTGTCAACAGGACTGATCATATTGCAAAGTAGGAATACAATTTTCTAGGGCAACACAATTTTGTCATTAGGCCTCGTGTGTGTCAATAATGGGGAAAGGGGTTGACCTTTTGCAAGTTGGAGCTTCACAAGGGCAAACATGAAATAACAAAAAATATAGAGGCGTGAAGACGTAAAAGCTCCAAGCTCAGCCTGCGATGAGAGAGAGATTTGCGACGACCCCCAAAATGGGGAACCCTGAGCTAATCCAAACCCCCGCCGATCTGAATTCCCCCAAATCCCGCAACCGAAGCCCTAATCGCTTCCAAATCCCCTCTTCAATCCAATGCCTCCAACCGGCGACGACCCGTCGGCCGCCGCCGGCATCTCATTCCCCAACGTGGACGGCGGCGGCGGCGGCGGCGATTCTGAAGACGCCGACTTCGCCGGCGCTCACCTCCTCGACCCCACCGATCCGAGCCTCCCAAACCCCCCAACCTCCTCCGCCACCGGCCTGCCCCACGCGGTCCCGGCCGGCGGGAGCGGCGGCGGCCCGGTCACCTCCGGGAACGGCGGGGAGCGGCGGCCCCTGTTCCAGCGCCTCTGGACCGAGGAGGACGAGATCGTGATCCTCCGCGGCTTCGCCGAGTTCACCGCCGCGCGCGGCACGGCGTTCGCGTCGCACCAGTACGACACCGACCCTTTCTACGAGGACATGCGCCGCCGCCTGCAGCTCGACTTCTCCAAGAGCCAGCTCGTCGAGAAGCTCCGCCGCCTCAAGCGCAAGTACCGCAATTGCGTATCCCGCCTCCGCGAGTCCGGCGCCACCTTCTCCTTCCGCTCCCCGCACGAGCAGGCCATCTTTGAGATCGCGCGCAACATATGGCGCCCCACAAATAAACACGGCCGAGATCCCTCGGCTGACTCTGACGATGAAGACGCCGCGGCGAACACAAGCCCCAATGGGGAAGTCAAGTCCCCGTCCTCGGGGCGACAGCGACGCCGCAGCCGCGCAACGGATTTCGCTGCAGCCGCTGGCACCGCCCCTGCCACCAGCATGGTGCAGCCCCCTCAGCCAGTGCAATTGCCTGTGTCAGTGCCTGTCAAGATGGAAGACACCCTCCCAGCACTGCCTCAGAATCCAATGCCAGTGACGGTGACCATGGATGGTTCAGAGCCTCTCAGGTTGCCAGTCATGTCACCTCAATCAGGTGTTTCGGATGCCGAGAAGAGTTGCCTGACTCCTCTACTTAAGGAGATGATACGTGCAGTGATAAATGTGGGAACTAATCCCTGCGGTGCAAAACTACCAGAGCCGCCACTTGGTTTGCCCATGGAAGGGGAGAAATGGAGGAAGCAGCGGATTTTGGAGTTGGAAGTGTACTTGAAGAGGATTGAGCTGCTGCAGGATCAGGCGAAGGCAACACTTGAGGAGCTCAAGTCCTCAACCCCTGGGACTTGATCCATGATAATATGAGATCTCTTTCGTTTTAGGATTCTTGCTGTGATTCTTAGTGTAGATGCTTAGGTATTTTTGCATATTTTACGTCCATAAAAGAATATTGTTAACTGGGTTGGGGCTTGGAAGTTGGAACTAGTTTACTTATGGTTCTAATTGTTCATGTGATATTAGCTGCCATTTCTGGTATTTTTGATAGTTTCATAGTTTATTTATGGTTCTAATTGTTCATGTGATATTAGCTGCCATTTCTGGTATTTTGATAGATTCATCATCCTTTGTTTACTGAGGTAGTGGTATGCTTTGAGTGGACAGTAAGTACCCTATAGAAAGATGAACATCTGCAATTGATTTATTAAGGTTACAGATTATTGCTATTTTGTCTTGGTTTCTTATTCTGTTTCGTGTGTGTTACCATGAAGCTATATGATTATATTAGAGAGATTAAACTGGTTCATGACATTGATGATGGATGTTTGGAAAGGTCATGGAACTTGTGTAGAGTAAATGACCATGAGCTTAAGGATCTGCTCGGGTGTACCAAGTGGGTGAAAGTTCGACTCATGTTGAATTGTTGGTGATGGCTATGGTTCTGTTTTGTAAAGATGCGGACTTGCCATTTTATCTCTGCATAAACTAAATGGTTACCCATCTGATTGCATTCATATTTCCACCATGAGAATATGGCAAAGCTGTAGGAATAGAGTTATGCTTATTGCTCAACATTATGTTTTGCCATTCTAGAGATTAGTGGTTGTTTTTGTGCATCAAATTTGATGGCAGGGCACCACACTTATTAACAGAAATTTGTGTACTCTATCTGCATACAGCAGGATGTCAGTATGGCAGATTTTTCTTTTATGATATTGGTATACTGTGCAAGTGTATGGTGGGCTTTACACAAGAGAGCCCTAATCACCAGCTCTCTGATATTTGTCGCAGCCACTGCAATTGTTGTTGAGCTGCCAGATACTCCTGGTTTGTTCTATGCCTTCTAGTATCTGTCCTCCCTCTCCTTGGCTCTGTTCTGTCTCGAGAGACATGGGAAGGGAGAAGGGGAGATATATGCACACACCATTTGCTCCTTAGCTCTGGAAGTCTGGAACTTGGTTGCTTTATTCACACGGCGCCATTGTATTGATCGACTGCTCTTCCGACTTGGAAGTATTGTACGATGAATGGATGCTGTTTCAATTTCAGTCAGTATTGGTTACCTTGTTTGCCTTTCAACTGCAATTTGGACGATGGAGTTTAAATATGTACAGGGATGTGATGATGTTTGTCCGAACATGTGATGGCGACATCAGTAACTTTCCAATTAAAATAGGACTACATCAAGGGTTAGTATTGAGCCCTTATTTATTTGCTTTGGTGATAGATGAGATCATAAAGGACATACAAGGTGATATCCCTTGATTTGCTTTGGTGATAGATGAGATCATAAAGGACATACAAGGTGATATCCCTTGATGTATGCTATTTGCTGACGATGTGGTGCTAGTTGACGAGAGTAGGGCATGAGTTAATATGAAGTTAAAGTTGTGGAGGCACACGCTAGAGTCGAAAGGGTTTAGATTTGGTAGGATCAAGACCGAGTACATGATGTGTGATTTCAGCGCAATTAGGCATGAGGATGGAGACGTTAGCCCCAATAGGAAAGTGGTGGTCAAGAAGGATACCTTTTGGTATTTAGAATTGATGCTACAAAAGGATGGCGATATTGATCAAGATGTTAGTCATACAATTTCAGCCGGTTGATTGAAATGGCGTTAAGCTTCTGACGTCCTATGTGATAAGAGAGTGCCACAAAAGCTAAAAGGTAAGTTCTATAGGACGACGATTCGTCTAGCAATGTTATACGGTGCTGAATGTTGGTCTACGAAAAGATAATATGTTCAGCAATTGAGTGTAGTAGAGGCGCATATGTTGCGCTGATTTTGTGGACACACAAGGAGGGATAGAGTTCGAAATAAAGATATTTGGGATAGAATCGGGGTAACGAGAAAAAGCATAAGACGTAAGCTCAGGGTCGGTCTTATGCTTTTTCTCGCTAAGGTCCGTTTTCTCGCTAAGGTCCGGGTGTGTTATGTGTAGGGTCGACCACAGGAATGCGAGATGAACCTTAAGGTCGGTGTTTTTTGCACGCTCTGGATGCCTTAAGACATCAAGATGAGATCGTAGTACTTTGTCTGTAGTTGAATACCATGTCTGGACAGACTCCTGATGTATAACTCTGAAATAACCTTTCCATTTTGCTTGGCTAAATCGAACCATCAAATATCCTGATTAAGTCGTTTGATTTGATTATTAGACATGCTAAAGTCTGAAGAGGGCAACAGAAATCTAGTGTAGCCGTCACCCGTTGGTGTGGCGGTCGATCAGACCGAGCGGCCGCCTCCTCTCTCCCTCTCTTCCCTTTCTTTTCTTCTAGTCCCCCCCCCCCCCCCCCCCCCCCCTCCTTTCTCTTTTAGCATACCACGTGTCTCATCATGCGTACTAAAAATGGATCTACTCATATGGAAAATAGTTGATTCCTCTCGTTTCTAGACCTTTTTGGCAAGTTTTGCACAAAAATAGTTGATTCCGTGTTCCTTTCATAGAAAATATTGCTGACTAACTTAATCAACAGACTTACTTTGAACAACATTTATGAAAAACTTATATGTATAAAGCATCTAGAAAAGTTTTACAAAAGAATCCCATCGAGAAGCTATCCTAATAAAATTATCGTAAATGTGATGCTAAAAAATATCATTCAAAAGTTGTACTGAGAAATTGTCTGGAGAAGTTATGCATAAAAGTTGTTTGAATAATACTTTTCTGTTCCAAAATGCTGTCATAAATGACTTTTTTTATCAATATGAATGGAGTATCTAGATTTGACAAAACGATCTATATTTTTCTGATAACATTCTCATGAAAGTTACGCAGAAAAATTATCATGGAGAAGTTTGATTCTTATGGAGTAGTAGAGAAGTTACGTGTAAATGGAGTTTTCCCACTCCCCATGAAAACCTCCTATTTCGTATTTGCAACGCTAGAATTTTATAGGAATGATTAAACATGAATCAGCACCAATGCACAATCACTTCTGCAGTTTCTCCTCATTAGCCTAACGGCTAACAGTCTGACACGAGTAGTAAACGCCGCCGCGGCGCCACTGCCTGAGCCAAAAGCGCCCCGAAGCGGCGAAGCCTGAATCCTCGTCCCCTCTCAAAAACCTCGCCTCAAAACGCCCGCCTAAAATGGCGGGCCTCGACGGCGGCGGCGGCGGAGGCTGGGGCGGCTACTACGACAACGACGATTGGGGCCTCAGCGCGGAACAGCTGGACCAGATTGAGCGGGACGCCATCCGCCAGCTCGCCGAGCGGAAGGCCTCCTCCTCAGCGGCCTCCACAGCCCCCGTCACCGCCCCCGCTCTCGGGGCCGTCTCGCCGCTCCCCTCCCGCGCCACGGCGCCGGCGGCGGCCGCCTCGTCGCCGCTCGGGGGTAACCACCCCGCTGCCAGGGTCTCTTTGGAGGCCCGCTTCGGCAAGGTTAGGGTTTCTCCGCCTTTTTGCTGATTAGGGGGGTTTTCTTATTGGCGCATTGGGGATTGGCTCGATGGTCGAATTAGTAGCTCCCAGTGGGAAGTTATATTGAATGGTTTCTCTGCTCTGAAGATGGTTAATACATTCGGAAAAAAATTCGTTTTTCTATTTCTTTTTATCAATCTTTATTCTGTTGTGTTTTTTCCGTTTTGAACAATTTACGGGTTCTTGCAGAAGAACTCGTCGGTTCATGGCGTTTCGAAATTGTGTCACGAGTTTAAGTCAATGCATATATGCCATGGTACACTTGTCAGCCTCCTCATTGACTCATCTCCGTAATTGTGTTCTTTGGGAAACTGAGGTTTTCCGTTTGAAGATGGCGAATCTTGATGTGAATTCTAAGCTTATTGTTTCGTGCACAGCATCAATGCAACGGGTCTGTAACTCATTATGGTCAATTTTTTTGGGACGCCAGGAGGTTTGTAGTTCAAGTACCACTGGGTTGGTGACAAGAAGCTTAATCTTGAATCTTGATGTAGGATTGTTTCTGATTCGTTTTCTTCGTTTATCTATATTAGAGTTTTTTTAATCTGTCATGCATTGTAGTGTGCAAGACTGAAATGCAAAATTGGGAACTTTTTCTTGTCGAAACAAAATAGTGTTCTAGCTGGATAATCGGAACAGAATAACTCCCTTTTATTTTTTACCCGGCTAGCCGGTTGTACTCTCCTTCTCTATCAATGAAATAGGCACAATGTCATGCCCGTTCGTTAAAAAAAAATGATAGCTTTGGTGTTGAGAGGATCAATGTTTTAGCAGGAGTCAATCTGTTAGTGGTAAATGGCTTTAATTTCTGCAATTCTTAGTTTCTTTTATATTTCTAGCTTTCATCGCTGATAAATGTGATCCGTATGATTTTCAATTTCACATATACTCCTTAAACTGTTTCTCAGGTAGAAGCGGTTTCTCCTTCGCGGTCATGTGACTCAAACACATCAAGAAATGCAGGTGCAGAACATAATTGATGTTTCCTGTTTGTTCTATATGAAGTGTTGCTTAAGTCTACCCACCTCTTCTTTTCACTTGTCATTCAAGTGAATAATAGTCAGGGAAGTTCACCTAAGATATCTGTAAATCTTTTCCTCCATTCTAGCAGGGTGATTGCAGCGAAGTTCCCATACAATCAGGTACATTCTCCCCAACAAATATTGAATCAGCTGTATCAGAATTATATGAAACTATAATTTGCTTGTTTCTGTTTATTTCTTAGTTACTTGTGGATGCATTTCGCAAGATCCCGAAAGCCAGCTGGAATGCGAAAGAAAGGTATCCTTTCCCCATTCATTTTATTTCCAGGTTCATTAGATGTTTTCTATGATCTGGAAATAGTTGGTGCCTGTGAAAAATTCATTGTTTATTCTGATTGTTTCTATTTAATCCAAAACCTTAGGGTATGGATGTTCCCTCCCTCATCTTTATCAACAGCAGAGGAGGTTCTTCGTTCTGTACCAGGATTAGCTGTGGAGGTATCATCTGTAATAAAACAAAAAGATGCTGTTTATCGCAGTAACATTCTTTTGATCATTTTATTTTATTGCCTTCTTGCTTAGTTGACTAAACCTATATGCTGTTCCTACTCGAGCAGTGAATTCTGCATCATTTAGCTTGTTCAACTCAAACAAGTCCAATGTAACACTTAAAATATATGAGCATGGGTACATGAAGAGGAAAAAGAGTTCAGTTTTTTATTTTTTTTGTGAATGTATGTGTGTAGTTCTCTCTTTCTCTCTCTTCTTTTGTTTTTGTGTGGAGTTTGCAAAGCTTTTGTTTTCATCTTGCAACAAAAACTCAAGAGACACAAAATATAAGCTTCATTATGCTGCCTCATATCATAGGAAGTTTTTCAAGACTTCAAACATAACCTATCTTGAATTTTATGTCCTGCACAGAGAAATTTTGACTTTTGAGCATATATTCATTTTGGTCACGCAGTGTACTTCCCTAGCAGGTTCACAAATTGGATCTGCTAGTTCAGCGTGCTTTATTTGCGGCTTCAAGCACCAAAGATCTTCGAGGTATCTAAATTTACCACGTTGTGCTTATAGAATCCTTGATCACCTGATGTTTAGTTACTGGATACGCGTAGATAATTTTGCACACGTACTAGTTACCAAGGTGCTTTCAGATAAAAACTGTCTTGCTTTCTTTATTATCTGCTTGAAATATATCATGAAAATGTTGAAAATCCAAATATTCTGTACGCTGCAGAATTTAAATCAAAATAATCAATTTAGAATAGTATTTTTTGACTTTTAAATTTTAGACGTGATGTTTTGCAAGCTGCTGACCTCATTTTTCTTGGGGAAGATTTGTATGACAGGATTCCCACTGATGTTGAGTCGAAGCTTATGCCATTCCAGCGAGAAGGCATCAGGTGTGGTGATTCAACATTCTGTAAATCTATTTAGTGCATGATGGTGAAAAATTTATTCCAAGATTGGCATGTTGTGCATAACTTTTAGTTTAATGATGCTGAGATCCTTTTTCAATGAAAAGTTAGAACACAGTTGGTCAAGTATCCTGTAAAATACATTTCTGTTCAACTTTTGTTTATTGCATTACATTTTTGTGCTGTACTTAATGAGTGACTTGCTGGCTCGTTCATACTATAAGCAAATGAACATTGTGCTATTCTTGCTTGTTTGGATCGGTACCCAACTACTCACCATATCAGAGGGCATATCTTGAGCTTTGTAGTACTGTAACCATAAGCCAGGAGCCTAAGTATGTGCTTCGAATTATTGTTTATGGATGTAGATCCATAAATAAATGTATGTTTTGCATGCTTGTAGGTTTGTTTTACAGCATGGTGGCAGAGCCCTAATTGCGGATGAAATGGGTCTTGGAAAGACATTACAGGTAAAGCATTGTATTCTGAACCATCAATCCATCATCATGAATTTCCATACTGCCTGCATTCATGACCTCCTTGCCCCACATTGGAATGAAACTATGCACTCGATTCCAATTCTTACACTGCAGATCTACCAACCTAAAATCAAGTATTACATGTTTGATATTTACCTTTAGCGTTTAATGCTGAACAGACTCACATAATGGTATTGGTTTGTGTTATCGACTCATAAATCATGATTCTTGAGACTGATCATTAACGGCATATTTAATTTGATGGATGTAGAGTCCATTAGTTCTTTCAGGGACTAATTTTGTTTCCTAATTGCCTATGCAGGCAATTGCTGTTTGCTTCTTGCCTTCATGATTTCTGGTCAGTTCTTGTCATCTCTCCATCTTCCTTGCGATTACATTGGGCATCTGTGAGCACCACTTATTTCTTCTATCTGCCAATTTTTTATTTTAGCAATAGTTTCTTTATGTACAAGGGAGATCTAAACTTGATAATTTACTTTTATAACAGACGATTCAGAATTGGCTCAACATCCCCATGGAAGATATATTGGTATAGCCTAAACTTTTTCGTGCACTAGTTTTCCCTTAGAAAGTTTCATTCTGCTAGTGATCTAGTCTAGTTAACAGCACATATATCTGTGGAGTCTTTCCCCAGAAGTAAATTATCCCTTTATTTACCAGTATCATGATGATCATATAGTGTGAACGGGCCTACTACCTGACTGGTTAGCAGAGCTCAAGTAGCACCCCAGGTCCTGGGTTCGACTCCCTGTGGGAGCAAATTTAAATAGGCTTGGGTTAAAAAGCACCCCTCGTCGGCTGTGGTCCTGAGGTATACGTGTAACTGCCTGAGTTGCTTTCAGCAAGATGTACATGGCCGCATGCATGTGTCCTGGCACTCGGTAGCATGTCCAGGGCAGCCAGCCTTCGGGGTGTTTCTCAGACAGCACACGAGAAGCTTCTTCTTAATGCAATGCTGTGGGGCCGGTCTTTCCCACGCAGGCTGAGTTTGTTTTTTTTATGATGATCATATAGTGAGATACAACATAATGAAGAAAGAAAGAAACCATTGGAAAATGTGCATAAGCTTGGCTGTCCAGCCAGCTATAAATATGTAACCCCAACCTCTCGGGTTGGCATGACATTGTGTGAGAAATAAACCAGAAAATTGCCCCAACTCTCCTAGTGTCATCCTCTCGATGAAAGTAACAATTCAGTTTCTAACAACTGGTATTAGAGCCGTTCTTTCCTGCAGCCTGAACATCTTCTGTTCCTCTCCCTCCCACGTCTCCTTTCGCTCTCAGCCAGCAGCAGCAACACTTGCTGTTTCTGCTCACCTCTCCTCCCCTGCACAGACAAGCAGCAGCAGCAGCACGTCTGAGGCAACCTTCTCCCCACGCAGCAGCCCACCATTAGCACGCCATGTCCGAAGGGCAGTCTCAGCGCTCGGTCGCCTCGAGCGCGCGGCACCTGCAAGAGGCCGAGGTCGCCGCGACAGAGCGGCGGCAGCAACTGCAGCGACGGCGGCAAGGCTAGCAACGGCGGAGCTGGCAGCAGCAAGGGTGGAGGTGGAGGCAGCGGCAGATGCTGCGACGGTGGCAGCAGCGGAGCTCGAGGTTCTGCGCGGCAGCAGCTCCGGTAGCTCTGCCTCCGCCAACGGCGGCACCGACGTGGACCTCGGGCTGGCGAGGGAAGCAGCTCGCGAGCGGGCGAGGCGGTGGGCAGCTGCGCACCCCCACGGGGGTGGTGATGACGGCCCAGACGGGCGCGGACGCGCCGCCGGCACTCCAGGCGGGGGTGCGCGCGGCGGCGGCAGCAGCCCAGACAGGCGCAGACGCGCCGGTGGAGCCCCAGGCGAGGGCGCGCACGACGGCGGTGCTCCCGGCGACGGCGGCCGGGTTGACGGAGAGCACGGCCCTCACAGGCGGCGCGGCTCTCCCTCCCCAGACAGGCGCCATGGCGTCCAGGCGGTGGTCAGGGACCTTGGTCTCGGTGGTGGGTGGCCTACCCTCACCAAGACCAAGTACGTCGAGTGGGCCGTGGTCATGAGGGTGAGGCTCCAGGTGCGGCACATGTGGGAGGCAGTCCGGTACGGCGATGTCGACTTCGATGAAGATCGACGGGCGCTGGATGCTCTCATCACTGCAGTCCCGGCCGAGATGCAGTTCACGCTTTCCAAGAAGAGGACCGCCAAGGAGGCCTGGGACGCCATCGCTGCGGCTCGCATCGGCAGCGACCGCGCCCGTAAGTCCACACTGCAGGCACTTCGCAAGGAGTGGGAGAACCTGGCCTTCAAGCTAGGTGAGGACGTTGATGACTTTGCTCTCCGTCTCAACACTCTGCTGCAGAAGATGGTGCAGTACGACGACAACACCTACGACGAGGAGAGAGCTATCGAGAAGCTCTTTCACTGCGTCCCCGAGAAGTACAAGCAGATCGCTCGCTCGATCGAGTCTCTGCTGGACCTCTCCACGATGACGATCGAGGAGGCGATATGTCGCCTCAAGGTCATCGACAGCGATGAGCCACAGCCTCTCTCAGGGCCTATCACCATTGGCGGGAAACTCCATCTCACTCGAGAGCAGTGGGAGGCCTCCCAGGGTGGCGGGAGGAAGGGGGAGTCCTCTTCCTCGACAGGCGGGCGCAAGCGCGGCAAGCCACGCGGAGGCGCCCAGGCCGGGGCGCGAGGACGTACCGAGGGTGGCGCTAGTGGAGGCGCCCAGGGCGACGCCGCCGGCGCACGCAAGCCGGCACGAGACGACACCTGCCGCAACTGCGGCGGGGTTGGTCATTGGGCCAGGGACTGTCGACAGCCACGACGCGGCCAGGCCCACGTCGCACAGGTGGAGGAGTCGGCTCTCCTTCTGGCACACGCAAGCATCGAGCTACCTCCAGCGGCATCGGCCGCAGCAGCTCTCCTCCACTTTGACGAGTCGAGGGCACACGCCTTTCTCGGCGACGCCTCCAACAACGACAAGATTGATGGGTGGTGCCTCGACACCGGCGCCACCCATCACATGACCGGTCGGTAGGAGTTCTTCTCTGAGCTTGATTCCAGCATCCGAGGCTCCGTCAAGTTTGGGGACGCCTCCGGCGTAGAGATCAAGGGTGTCGGCTCCATCATCTTCACCGCCGGGTCTGGTGAGCACAGGCTGCTCACCGGAGTCTACTACATTCCCGCGTTGAGGAACTCTATCATCAGCTTGGGACAGCTGGATGAGAACAGTTCGCGCGTAACGATCGACGACGGAGTCACGAGGATTTGGGATCGCCATCGTCGCCTTCTTGCCAAGGTAACCAGAGGCGTGAATCGACTCTACATCCTTAAGCTGCAGGTGGCACAACCTCTCTGCCTCGCCGGGATGACGAGGCGTGGCAGTGGCACGCGCGCTTCGGGCACCTTCACTTCGAGGCCCTGAAGCGGCTCAGTGCCAAGGAGATGGTGCGAGGCCTGCCATGCTTCGACCACGTGGAGCAGTTCTGCGACGTCTGCGTGGTGACGAAGCAGAGGCGGCTCCCCTTTCCCCAGCAGACGAGCTTCCGAGCCAAGGAGCTGCTCGAGCTCATGCACGGGGGCTTGTGTGGCCCGGTGACACCGGCCACACCGGGAGGACGACGTTACTTCCTGCTGCTCGTCGACGACCTCTCCCGCTACATGTGGGTGATGGTCCTCGGCAGCAAGGGAGAGGCTGCGGACGCCATCAGGCGCGTGCAGGCTGTTGCGGAGGCGGAGTGCGGCCGCAAGCTGCGCGTGGTGCGCACCGACAACGGCGGTGAATTCACGGCGGCTGAATTCGGGTCGTACTGCGCTGATGAGGGCATTCAGCGCCACTACTCCGCGCCGTACAGCCCGTAGCAGAACGACGTCGTCGAGTGGCGTAACCAGACGGTTGTGGGGATGGTTCGGGCCCTCCTCAAACAGAGGGGGATGCTGGCTGTCTTCTGGGGAGAGGCGGTGGTGACAGCTGTCTACATCCTCAACCGCTCGCCCACCAAGGCCCTCAATGGCAGGACACCGTACGAGGCTTGGCATGGGCGCAAGCCGGCGGTCTCCCACCTGCGGGTCTTCGGCTGCCTCGCGTTCGCCAAGGAGCTTGGCCACATCGGCAAGCTCGACAACAGGAGCACTCCAGGGGTGTTCATCGGCTACGCGGAGGGCTCGAAGGCCTACCGCAGTCTCGACCCGGAGACACAGCGTGTGCGCACGGCGCGCGACGTAGTGTTCGACGAAGGGCGAGGATGGGCATGGGACAAGACGGTGGACGACGGCTCGACACCGACGTACGAAGACTTCACTGTCGAGTATGTCCGCTTCGAGGGAGTTGGGGGAGTAGGCAGCTCCTCCTCACCGAGCGTGCCTACCCCAGTCCCTGAGTCTCCACCGACTCCGGCGCCCGCTACTTCGGCAGCAGCACGCTCTCGAGCCACGACTTCGACTGCAATGAGCTCTTCGCCGACTCCACCACAGCCGGCGACCCCACGGACTCCAGCACCACCAGCTACCCCTCCGGGCACGCCTACTCAAACACCAGCCCGTGTCGAGCATAGCCCGGTGGAGTTTGCCACTCCTCTCTCCCGCGACGAGGAGTGCATCGACGCGTACCACGACGGCGAGCCGTTGCGGTACCGCACAATGGAAGACCTTCTCGGCGACCAGCCGGTGCCTTTGCAGAAGCCGAGAGACACGCGGCATGGCGTGCCGTGATGCAGTTGGAGATGGACGCGGTTGAGAAGAACCACACTTGGGAGCTTGCTGACCTTCCTCGCGGTCACCGCGCGATCACCCTTAAGTGGGTGTTCAAGCTGAAGAGGGACGAAGCCGGCGCCATCGTGAAGCACAAGGCCCGCTTGGTGGCACGAGGTTTCGTGCAGCAGGAGGGGATCGACATCGACGATGCCTTCGCCCCCGTGGCACGGATGGAGTCCATGCGACTCCTCCTTGCGTTGGCCGCCCAGGAGGGCTGGCGCGTTCATCACATGGACGTCAAGTCGGCGTTCCTTAATGGCGATTTGAAGGAGGAGGTCTACGTACAGCAGCCGCCGGGTTTCGCGATCCCCGGCAAGGAAGGCAAGGTGCTACGCCTGCGCAAGGCTCTCTACGGCTTGCCGCAGGCATCGAGAGCATGGAATGCCTAGTTGAATTCCACGCTCAAGGGGATGGGTTTCGAGCAAAGCCCGCACAAGGCAGCCATCTACCTACGAGGCAATCGAGGAAATGCCCTGCTGGTGGGTGTCTACGTCGACGACTTGGTGATCACCGACACCAAGGATGCGGAGGTGGCGACGTTCAAGGAAGAGATGAAGGCCACCTTCCAGATGAGTGACCTGTGACCTCTCTCCTTCTACCTGGGGATTGAGGTGCACCAGGATGACTCGAGGATCACGCTTCGACGGACCGCCTACGCCAAGCGCGTCGTTGAGCTGGCTGGGCTCATCGACTGCAACCCAGCTCTCACCCGATGGAGGAGAGGATGAAGCTGAGCCGCGACAACACGACGAAGGAGGTGGACGCTACGCAGTACCGGCGTCTTGTGGGGAGCCTTCGCTATCTCGCCCACACACGGCCGGACTTGGCATTCTCCGTCGGCTACGTTAGTCGGTTCATGCAGCGACCGACGACGGAGCACCAGTAGGCTGTGAAGAGGATCATCCGCTACGTTGCGGGGACTCTCGATCACGGTCTCTACTACCCAAGGTGTCCTGGGGAGGCACACTTTGTCGAGCACAGCGACAGCGACGACGCCGGCGACATCGACACCAGCAAGAGCACAAGTGGGATCCTCTTCTTCCTCGGCAAGTGCCTCGTTAGCTGGCAATCGGTCAAGCAGCAGGTGGTGGCCCTGTCCAGCTGCGAGGCTGAGTACATAGCGGCCTCCACCGCTTCGATTCAGGCGCTCTAGCTCGCTCGACTGCTCGTAGATCTTCTCGGAAGAGACACTGAAGCGGTGGAACTCAGGGTGGACAGCAAGTCCGCTCTGGCCCTGGCAAAGAACCCCGTTTTCCATGAACGGAGCAAGCACATCCGGTTGAGGTACCACTTCATCCGAGGCTGCTTGGAGGAAGGAAGCATCAAGGCGAGCTACATCAACACCAAGGACCAACTTGCGGACCTGCTCACCAAGCCCCTTGGGAGGATCAAGTTCCTTGAGCTTTGTTCCCGGACCGGGATGGTCCAGCTTTCTCACAAGACGACGCACAAGTCCTTGTACTATAGTCTTTGTGGGTTTCAGTCTTTGTAGCATCTAGAGGACAGCTCATGTGCTGTGGTCTTGCTGCCCTAGGACAGCATCTAGAGGACAACATCTAGAGAACAACATATTAGAGGATAGCATCTTAGACCAGAGGACCGCATCTTAGCTTTAGCTGTTAGGACAACATCTAGGCATCTTAGATCAGTTTGCATAAGCTTGGCTGCCCAGCCAGCTATAAATATGTAACCCCAACCCCTCGGGTTGGCATGGCATTGCGTGAGAAATAAACCAGAAAATTGCCCCAACTCTCCTGGTGTCATCCTCTCGATGAGAGTAACAATTCAGTTTCTAACATGAAGCTTACAAAGGTACCTTGTCCTCACAGGCAGTAACTAAATTCTTTACTTTGGCAATCTATGTCCAGGCAGATTGCAAGTTCTTAATATTTGCTCATCACCAATCCTTGATTGATGCCATTGAACATCTCATGGTAAGAATCTAATAATGTATTTAATGTTACTTATTTATGATGCATCTGGACCTACTTGTAACAACCATGTTTCAGAAAAAGAAAGTACTGTGTATCAGAATTGATGGCCAGACACCTGTGACTACAAGGCAAACATTAGTCACATATTTCCAAAACAAGGATGACATCAAGGCAGCAGTGGTACGTTTTTACTTTAGTGCCTCATATTCTATCTTGTATTTTTCTTAAATCCAGCTTGAAGCTGCTGAAATTACCTTTTGCATATAAATTATAAAAAAAAGAAACTGCGTATAAGCTGACCACTAATAACATGTATTGGATACAATAACTGGTACATGCATATTTCAAGACCAGAAATTAGTCTTGGTGTTTTGATTTTCGAAATTTGCTCACGTCCCTACTCAACGTAACGATCTCGGCTTTTGCATAGTTGGCTGAAACTGTCGTCAAGTATAACCTTTCTGTAACCCTGGCAGAAAGGTTGAACTAAGAGGGCACTTGCCACGAGTTTTTTGCAGTGATAGGATTCCTTAGATAACGAAGTGTTCTCCTGAAAGATTTGAAAACATGTGTAGTTAAGGAACTGTGGTACAACTACCCAAGTTTGAGTTAATGAACTTTGGTATGACTACCCAAGATTTTAAAACATATTTTCTAAGCCGCTTAGTTCCTCTTAGGTTGGTCTAGTTTGTTTTTAAATATGTAATTAACAATCACAATTGTGACATGGTAGTGTGATGTTCAAACTCTGTGGGCAGGTTTTATCAAATTTAGTGTAGTATTATCGCGTACAGCCTAATGAGATTTTTAATACTGCAGTTGTCCATCAAATCTGGAGGCTACGGGTTAACTTTGACAGCAGCGAGTACAGTAATCTTTGCTGAGTTATCATGGACTCCTGGTGACATTATTCAAGCTGAAGATCGTGCCCACCGGATCGGCCAGGTGAGCATGAGACACTCATTATTTTGTGAGCAGCAGAATCCTTTTTTTTTTGCTGTGAAAGTTTATGATTCATTGATGTGATGGGACCACAATGTTTTCTGTGATATAAATGTTCAAGTATTTTTTTAATATTTATATACCTTCAGTTCATGATTTGTTGTTCCACCTTAACAGTTGATCCATTATTTTCTTTACAATTCCAGGTTTCATCAGTAAATGTATATTACCTTCTCTCACATGGCACGATCGATGACCTTATCTGGTATGTTCTGGACTTTGATTACCTATAGCGTATTGTAATTTATTCTATTTACTCGTTGGTGTTGTTCACCCTGGTTTTGCTTCCTAGGGGTGCTGTTCAAGGCAAACTTGAGAATCTGGGGCAGGTACTATCTCGCTACCGCTAAATCATTTTTTCCATGACTCAGCAACCTGCACATGGGTCTGATTGAGAAATCAACAACCTCGGCTTTTGTTATGTTCTTCAGATGCTGGACGGGCAGGAGAAGACACTGGACGTTTCCCAGATCGACAGCAGACCAAGCCCCTCCAAGCAGCAGAAGACGCTCGACGGCCTCCTGAAGCGGTGTAGCACCTCCACTGAGGGTCAGCCCAGCACTAAGCACCCTCGGTTCTGACTTCTGACCTTTTTAGACTAAGGACTTCTGACTTAAGAGTGACGGCGGCTGATCAAGGTGTCGTTGTGAAGTACCAAGATCCTAGCCAACCTCATGGCATTGTTTTATATGTTTTGTCTAGGAGTAAATTACACTCACCATTCAACAACTTATTTCATTGTATCGTTTTAGTTCAACATCTTGCAAAACGTGCAAATAGTTACATCAACATGTTACTTATGCTCTTCTACAGTCCAAATACGCTAACTAGCAGCATGATGTGGAGGTGGCGTACTATTCAATCCATGTAACCCCCTATGAGAGGAAAGTAGCTACGATATTAATTTGAGGATGCAAAGGATTAAAGCGAAAAGTTTGTATTACCGTGGCCAAATTGTTCCCCAGCTCCTCCAATCTCGATTCTTGAATGCAACCCTTCGCTCCTCCACGTCCATTCCTAGTCAACCGCCTGCCGCCCTGACGCGATGGCATGAGAGGTTGTGCATGGCAACTGAGGGGAGGCTGCGATCACTATCACCACAACGGCAGTGGCGCTGAGTGTGGAGGGGATCAAGATGGATATCAGAAGTTCAGAACCAGCCAATGTACACTTGGGCATAGGAGCCTTGAACACAAGAACTATAGCTGTTGATGCGTGTAAGTAGGATCATGTAAATGCGATATGGCACCGACGAGAACTCCTGTACCAGATTTCTGCTTGGATTCAATGTGAATGTTCATGCAAGTTGGTTTCATGAAATTTGGATGCAACCGAACTTGCTTTCAGCAATCCAATGTGCAGCATGTTTTTCAGAACTTGCATGCTTATAATCCGTAATTAAATGGGAAGAAGTGAATGAAAACTCAAAACAAAATTGATAGTTCCTCGAAATAGTAGTGATGCACATGTCAGCATCTCGTGCACCACTCCGAATCAACAAGCGATCTACACAAATTACGAACAGCAGAATTGGAACCATCCAAATCAGGAGGGAGGCCATCTCGCGCACGTAGCGGCAATTCCATCACAGTCGTCGGAGGGGAATGAAGCGGGCGTTGTGTTCTGTGGAATCGCCACGTGCACCTGCCTGTTAAATTCTTAGCCTCTGTTCTATGTGGTATGCTCTAAGTCCAGTCACTGATGTTCCTTCTATTCTTTATACAATGTAGAAATATAATTGGATCGGGGATGTTCTCAGCCGAAGCAAACCAAAACATGCAAGGATTATGTGAATTAAACTGTATGCCACCCTCATGTAATAATGCTGCTGCCCGCTGGTGTGTGTATTTGGACCGTATATGAGCATACATGACAAGTTGATTAACTCATTTGCGTGTTTTGCAAGATATTGGACTAAAATGATACAATGACATAAGTTGTTGTATGGTGAGTGTATTTTACTCTTTATCTGTAAGATCTCCAGCTGGATCAGTCCACTGTGATGCGTTGTTGTATTTTGGACTTTTGCCTCATGGTTAGTTGTAAAATCCTTACTAATTCTTTTGTAATGGTAGATCATATCCCTGACCCACTTGTCAGTTATGCTGGCCGTTGATTCAAATCCAGTGTCTTTGCTTGTAATCAGCACGGTCTCTGGATTTTTACAGTTCGAATTCAATTGTAGAAAGTCTTGAGGTCTTAACTGACAACTGGGACTAGCCCTCTCCTGAAAACATAGCTGTCTAGCGCCTAAATGTGGTTGCAAATATAGCGAGGCCTTTGGATAATACCAGGGCCATTCATGAGTTGACAACATTTTGCTATCAGGAGAATGCTCGTGGAAGCATATTAATGGACCTAAATTTTAAATGGATAATGTGCCTCCCAAATCTTGGCCCATAAAATGAAAACCTAGGCAACACGAGAGGTTTGCTTGCTGGTTTTCCGACCATCGACAGCTCATTTGAACGCCACCTCACGCGTCGGACTTGCGCCACCTTCCTACACTGGCTGATTTCCGCCGACCAAATATATCGGGCGGTGACCTCGACGCTGACAGCCCTTGTCATAGTTCCAGGGACTTCATCAAGCGACCTACCGACGGCTATTCTCAACTCTGTGGCCCTTGACTTCTACTCAGGTAAACCGCTGAGGTATACCGTTCAAGTTTCGTGGCCTTAGCTTGTGAGCCAGCGCTACCAACAGAACATTATATTATTAGGTGTACATATATTTATCTTTTAAATTTATCATATTTATATTATTATAACATTAAGTTTTCTAAAATTTAAAAAACCATAATATCATAAATAATTGATTATAATACACCTAGGATCCTTATTTTTTTTGAATATTGACACTGCTCTATATTTTTCTCAAATATATTGAAGAGATACATACTATTATTGCATTAAAGATGAAGAACGGGTAGAACACCAATTATATCACATTCATCCGAAAATGATTCTCAATGTGAACATTATATCCTATTAATTCAAGTGTTCACTCCAAGTACAATCTAATTCTCTATAGACCTAAGTTCTAACTTGTAAAAAATTTCTTTCCTACTTAAACTAAAACTTCAAAATGATTTGGATCCTTGTCAAGGTGTATCCAAACATATAAGAATATTTAGTTTAGTTATAGATTTATTGCCAAATGTCAAGGTATTAACTGTGTTATTATTTGGATACCCTTCGTGATCTAGAAAATATCAAATAGTACTAAGAGGTTTGAACACTATATGTTGCTGATATGTTGTGGGTTGCACTTTTATTACGAGACTATAAAGATTGTTGTCACTATCATGGTTATTCGATTGCTCTATGATAATTTCTCAAATTTGTATATTTGTTCATGACTTCAGACTTATTTTGGATACACTTTTAAATACTTTTTGCAAGTATCTTGGTCAAATGATCATGTATTCTATTCCTTCTGCAATTGGAGATTCATAAATGGAACATGATGGTAAAGGTTTGAGCTTCACAAAATACAGTCATGAGCATCATGCCTGATACATGAGCAGAAATGCTGAAAACTTTCAATTCATGAAGCATACATGGGCGGAAAAGCTAAAAACTTTCAAGTGTGTAGGAGGTGAAGAAATGACCGAGACTGGGAGGGGTACGCGTGGAAGAATGAGACGGGCAACATGAGCCAAATGTATTTTTTATGTCAATTCATGCACCAGTTTCAAAAGTCGATTGGAGCAGGATGATGCTCATAATTAATAAATAAAATATAATATAATATAGATTATTTATTTAGTAATCAATGATTTAAAACAACTAGTTTTGGTAGAATATTGAACCATGTGTTTTAGAATATAGACCTAACTTTTGTAAATGTTGATACTTGATAGATTCTCGGTTATTCAACTTTTTACTATAGCATTTCAACATTTGGGATTTACGATGTCAGTATTTGGATATTAAATTTTCAACATTAAATGTTAAATGTATATTAAATTTGTTGAAATACCCTCCATAAAGTGTTGAATTAAGCACTTAAATTCTTAAAAGGTTCATATTTCTGACATAATAAACTATTAAAAGTATTTAAAAGAAATGTGTCGTAAAAAATGAAATAAAAAGAAAGAAACTAAGCTAGGTTGGCATTTCTTGCACATTGGGCCAAACTAGACCTTTTCTGATGAGATTGGCTAGGCAGTAGGTGGTTTAGATTGATTTTTGTGATTTTTAAACATATTTTCTTTCTAACCGTGAATGTGTTTTTGATTTTTTCCTAACCACTATCTTGCTGAGAATAAATATAACAAAATAAGAACCAACATGTTTACATTTTTCTTATTGTTATCTATGAAAAAAACCAATGTACATACTTCATACTGTACTATTTCAACATTTTGAGTATAAATGTTCAACATTTTCAATATAATGTTTTAACCTTTATCTAAAATGTTGAACTACTTTATCCCAAATATTGCATCAAGTATATTGATGTAATATTTCAAATGTGCTAGTCACAAGATATTTAGCAGAAGTAACTAGCAGAAAAAAGAAGCAAAGCACACCCTTCCTCTCGCTGCGTTTGTGGGCTTCTTGTGGGTCTCCCGACACGTGCACGGAAGTCCTCTCCCAGCTCCTCTGTGTTCTCTCGCTCGCTCGCTGGACCCCCTTCTTTCCAAGCCGGATGGGCAGGGGAGGGGAGTGGCGCCGCCCTTTAGTGGCGGGTCTAAAGGGTAGTTTGGGTAAATGTGACATCCCAGGTGTCTAAATGGCTAAAACAAGATCATTAGCAAAACATCGTACATGAATGACCATCAAAATTTAAAAGAAATCACTCTTATGTCACTTTTCCAAATAGATGTATACATGTATATGTATATATGCCTGTGTATATGTACATTAAACAGAAACTTTATATAACTTTCAAACCAATGCAGATATAAATATGAAATTGAATAGACATATTACTAATATCATAATAAACAAAAGTCTAATTGAACTATAGGGGTAAAAGTGATAAATCACACATGAAATGATAAGTTCTTTAAATAATAGTGGTTTTTGAAGATTTGAAATAACTTGCAAACCAAAGCTCAAATGAATTTTTGCCCAACATATAAGTTGTAGGATTTTAAATTCTGAACATCTTTTGGATTCATAAGTATTTGAGCTGAGGCATGGTAGGACATCCAAAATTAATTTTACACGCAGGCCCCTGCTCTTTCTCTTTTTCTCTCTTCCACCCTCTCTCTTCTCTCTCCTCCAGGCAGAGCAGCGTAGAAACCAAGCAGCGAGCCACCTCCATCGCCTGCAAGCCACGCTGAGCCCGACCGAGCTGTCGCCACGCCGTACCCCTGCCCCAGCCTTCCTTCGCGTGAGATTGACGCGGATGCGACAGCTGCCTTCACGCCTATAAAGGGCGGAGCAAGCCCCTGTCGCGCACCAGACTACCGCCCGCCCGCCATTTGCTGCTCGCCGTAGCGCCGCCCCTCCGCGACCTCACTGCCCAAACTAACCACCAAAATCGCTTCCCATCCTCACCACGAACCTCATCGGCCCAATCATAGCCTCTATTCCTCACCGGACCGCCGCCGGCGCCGTCGACCTCCGCCGCCGGAGCTACTGCTCCGTGGGCATCCCCGTCCGGCTGCCCCCAGCCCTAATCAAGCCCTCTTACTCCTCCGCCCATCCCCCACCGCCAGCAAGCCTCTTCTTCGCCGGGATCCGAGCTCCCCGCCGGCAGCCATGGCCAAGGACCACATTGCGATCGCCCAAATCTTTATAAGGTCCTTTCTGCAAAACTCCAGGGACCTAGCTGCTAAGTCCAGGTCCCTTTTAGATTCAAACCTGTGAACTTCAAAAATACATAACAAATCACAGAAAAATCGTAAAAATACAAAATCAACTGCTTTGGAATCCTTGAAACAAGACCTACAATTTTGTTACATGACTATGAATATTTTTTATATATTTTTAGCTGTAGATTTAAATCAACTTTAAATAGCACTTAAATATTCTAGGAGCTATAGACATACACTGCACATGATTTTTGTATGGTAGTATCTGTGTTATGAGTAGACTCTTGCATAAAAATTTCATGATCATAAAAATTTTATGATCAGAAACCAAGTACAACTAGATGTTCTAAGGACACATTTTGTTATAGGCTAGATCTAGATGTTATAAGTTGTTCTTGATATTGTATTGCTTAGTTTAAGCTTAGTTTAAGCTCAAACTTTTACATAACCTTGTTGATACTAGTTAGAAGCCACACAAAAAGTTTGAACTATGTTACTTGACTAAAACTTGCTGAGTCCTTTATTCCATGATTAATCAACTAAAATCCAAACCAGTAGTTTTACTACTAGAAAAATAATAATCATTTTACCAGTAGATCTACTATACTGATTGATACTACAGAAAAAGTTCGAAACTCAGAATCTTAAAGAAACTACCTGTAGAAATAGATCTTGGTAGAGTTAGATTTAGTTTAAAAGTTTTATTTGATGCTAGAACTTGCATAGAAAAAATTTGTAAAATTTACAGTATGTTTACTAGAATATAAGAAACACACTTTAAAGATTTAAAGTCCATTACTTGTTTACTTTGCTATGGATAAATAGTCCTTCTTTACTGCAGTGGCTGTTTGGGGTAATTTGTATGCTTAATCTACATATTGTTACTTACTAAAATTTTCACAGTAGATCTGGTATAACATAAAGAATGTTCAATAAAAATCTGAGCACTTGTACTTGCATAGTTTGTTTTGCATAAATAGATCTTGATTTCTAGTAGTAGCTGTTTGCTATGTTTTTCATGAATAATCTGTTGGTTGAAAACGTTTGAAACTTTTATAGTGAGTTTGTTTTTAAGTAAAGTTATTTACATAAAAATCTCAGCACCAGAAACTCACTTGAACAAAAAAACCATGTGTATGCTTGTTAAATAAAACTCTCAAAAGAATCTTTATTAAATAAAGATAAGTACTTAAAGTTATAGTCTATTAACGATTGTCAAAAAAAATCTTAATTAAGAAACTTCGCAACAAAATTCATGTTGTGTTGGACTGCAACTTTATCATGAAAGAAATAACATCAAGTATCACTTCAATAACTTGAATACCTTTGCATATCATATAGAATCGACTACTTTCACCGACGGATGTACGAGTGGAACGTACGAGTTGGTGCCGGAGCCTGAGAACGAGCAGCACAATGCCCAAGTGAATCTAACTGAAGCTGTTGAAGATCCGAACCAAGTTTCGGAAGAGCCCAAGGCTAGTTTTGCTCAGGAAGGCAAGCCCCGCTGCATAACCCAGTTTTTCCTAAATTGCAACTAATATTCCTATTTACTTGTGCATTTAAGTTTATAGGAGTTGATTGAAACCTTAGTTGCATGATCCTAGGTATCTATGTAATGAGCACTAGAACTTGAGTTCGATTAGATGCTCTGCTAACAGGATCGGTGTATAAGTTGAGTGATTTTCGGTCACTCACGAGAATCATAGGAGTTGAATATTTACTACACGTTGCACTATAAGGTCGACGGGCGGGGCTGTGGTACGATATTCTTGAATGAGGCCCCGTCTGTATAGTAAAAGATGCTGAGACCGCAGTGTGTGGTAGTGGTGGTTAAGCGTTTGAACGTACTAGCCACATGCCAAAAATATGGTACTAGGTAAGCTAATTACCTGATTGGCTCGGCAAGTGGACTTTACTTTCACCATACTTGGAAGATGTTTCACATGCTTGCAACATGCGGGTGCGGGGCCAGGCCCTGTAGTCGAGGATGGTGATCCTGATCCACGACCCGGAAAGAAATGGGAACAGTTGCTTGGGGTGACCCTTTGGTACTCCAGACGTGTGTGTTAGGTTTTCCCTTGCAAGGTTTGTAAATTCGATTCGAATGTCCGTTTCTCGCGGTATATAAGACTGCTTAATAAATCTGCCACATAGAGTAACAAGTGGAATGATGATGATGATGATTAATCTGGTTGGATGATTAATGTTCTACCATGCTTGAGTAGAAGTATATGCTCACTTAGAATGGTTAAGTTGAACTAGAATCTTGAAAGCTAAAATCTGAAATTAAGAACTTACTCTTTGTTGTTTTTCAGCAAAATGAAACCTAGAGCTTTAGAGCCATGCATGTTTAGGAGTCGGTAAACTTTTACCCGACGGGTAAGTCTTGCTGAGTACTAGTATACTCAGCCTTGCTTGCGGTGTGGTTTTCAGGTGAATCGTTTGAAGATATGATAGCCGGTTTGACTTGGCCTTGTACTTTGCCGCTTGGTTGGTCCGTGGAATGGGATACGTCTTCGGCTAACAATAACTCAGCCGAGTGATGCCACGTATGGGCTTTGTCGTGGTATCCGAAGCGACGATAGATGATCGTGTTTTATTTCCGCTGCTACGAACTCTGAATAAATGTTTCATGTTGAAACTCTGTCGAACTTGTTTCATGAACTCAATTTTGAAACTTGGTTTGTAATAAATAAATGACAGACTTTGTGATATAAAAGTTGTGGGATGTTGTAATCTCTGAACTTGCCTTCGTGTGAGTATTTTGTACACTGGGTTCGATCGACGTTTTTCAAGTGGTCTTATTCGGATTTACCCGACAGACTGTCGAATTACTCCGTTTGAAATGCGTATAAGCTATCTCGTCTCTATGGATGATGGATAACGCACTTGAGCCGGATTAATTTAGGTACTATCCGAATTTTGGCTAAAATAAATTTTTAGTAATTTTTTTGAGAAACCGGTTTGATGAAAAAGTTAGCGGTTACAACCCAAATTTTACAAGGAACCTCTTGACAGAAAAGAAACTTACAAACCAGTCCCTGTCCACTCCCGGTCTTCATCGCCGCCCGTGGCCGGAGCTCAAAGCTTCAAGTCCACACTAAACAAACGGCCCAACAATCGACTTTAGCCCAACTCTCAATCTCTCCCAGTTCAAAAAAAAAAACTCTCAATCTCTCACTCATCCCCCAGGCCCTCACACGACGCCAGACGCCGCTTCCACCGCCCCCGACTCCCGACGACTCGCCCCGCCGCTGGGTACCGCCGCTTGCGCTTCCGCCGCACGCCGCGCGGCCGCCCTCCCGCGTCCCGCCCGGGCGCCGTCCCCTGCTCGCCCGCTCCAGCCGGCCGTCGGGGCCGCGCTGCCGCGCCCTAACACCGGCACGGCAGCGCACCTCGGCGCCTCCGCGGCTTCGCTCCAGCCGGCAGCCACCAGCCGCCTCCCTCCCGGCTTCCTTGACGCGTCCGCGTTCTTCAGCTCGTGTACTGGTACTGCTGCCTGCTGGTTCGTACTTGGTACTTCTTTCTCTTTCACAGTTTCACTCTGTTCCATGATTCCATTTGTATTGTTTCTGAATTCAGAGATTGAGTGATTGATTAAATGATTGGTGCATCCATTGTATTGTTTTTGTGTGTTATCCGGATATTTAGCCATGAAGAATGGAAATATTGCTCTACTTTTTCAGAAACATGAAGCAAAGTGAAAGAAGATTGCTTCTTCTTCCCTACCTGCACCTATTTTGGTTTCAGTTGATAGGTATTAGCTATCTGTTACTCCACTTATGAATGATGTTAGTGGTACAGGTTCAAACCTACATTTGTGTGTGATGGTGGTTCAGGTTCAGTGCTTTGAAATTTTTTGCTAGGACTACCCTAGTTTAGATTCCTGGGTCCGCCACTGTGGCCCTTGCCAGTTCTTCGTCGGACGCTTCGCCGGCCGACAAGGTATGTCCGCCCTTTCCCTTCCCTTCCTTTCCTGCTGTGCAAAATCGAACACCCAAACCCCCTAACGTGTGCTATTTGTATTCAGATTTGACCATGGATTTTACCTACTAAGTTCGATCTTTTAGCAAAAATTATTGAGTGTACATGTGTACACTCATGTCCTACACCCATGGCCGCCAAGAGTTCCCGATTTAGTCATTGCATTCCGATGTTGCAAGTCTCAATTTTTCAGTGTTCAGTTTCTTAAGCGTTCCTGTTCTGTCGTGCAGTAACGCTAGCGTTCCGCTCTTCTGGGCATTGGCTATTGGCAGTCTCTGTTTGGTGCCGATGAGCAATAAGTGGAAGTCTTTGAAACCAACCAAGTCGTTGAGAGATGCTGAAGAAGTGTACGTGCTTTGCTTCATTGTCATATTATTTAACTTTTCTCTTGGTTATGATCTGTGATGCTATCGTCTGATTCTTCATGGTGCTAATTCAGTTGTGCACTTTTGTTATGCAGATTAACTGATTACATTGCAGGAGACGCTCTTGATGACCTATTGTCGAAACTTGTCAGGTAAAACTTGTTTTTCCCCTTTCCTGCTGCTTCATTGTTAGATTGAGAAAGGCCTAAAATGTATTCTTCTCTAGGAGTGTGGAGGTTGCAAAGGCTTCTAGGGGAGGTTTACCAGAAAAGATATGGATGAAGGTACTGTTATCCTTATTTGGCTTCACTAAATTTTGCCATCGTTACTGGCAGTCTGTTCTGTTCTCCTGTCTCCTGAGCAAGCTCAGTAGATTCTGTTTTTCCTTTTGCATTTATGCCATTTTGCCACGGCAGAAACAATTTGCTATCGGGGTCAATGACGTGACAAGGGTTCTTGAGCGAATGCTTCCGTCTGCTGCCACTAATTCTACTCATAGTTCTACTGAAACACAAACTGTCTCAGGTCGGCGTAGAGCTCCTTTGGTGCCACTGCAGGTTAGTTTTATTTCCTAATTTGCCTTCATAATTTAAGCTACCTATGAAATTAGAGCTTCTTAATTCTTATGCTTATATGTTAGGTGCAAAGAGATGTGAAATTGCAGCATTTTTTTTTCTAATTCCATTATTTTTTGCTCTTTTCTTTTAGTGAAGACAAAGACATCTGTGCCTTTCTGCTTGCCTAGGAAATTTTCCTGGACTTTGGCCACTTTGAACTTATTTTTGTTGCATACTGTGATGTTAAGCCTTAATAACAAATTATCACATCAAATATATGCCGCCTTCTGTACTTTTTGATTTCTACATTATCAGCTTATTCTCTTTCACTTTGTGCGCAACTATTAAATGAATCAAGGATATTTGTGAGCATGTTCAGTCAAGTACAAAGATGGACAATTCCAATTTTCAAATGTTACATACATCTATGACAACAATTTAAATGAGGAACTCTGAAGCTGACAAATATATCTCATTTTATAATGCAACAATGCAGGCTGTTCTTGTAGCTGCTGATTGCAATCCCAAGTGGTTAACAAAACATATACCAACCCTGGCATCTACAAGGCAGGTTCCCGTACTATGCATCAAGGACAACAAAGGAGGCTCAGTGAGGTTGGGTCATGTGGTGAATATCAGAACAGCACTTGCCATTGGAGTAAAGGTCAGCTTGTTTTCTTTTCTCATTGATTCCGATATGCTTTACTGTCTAGCAAGTATTCATGAGACCGGTGTTCAAATGCATGTTAGGCTGGAGACAGCGTAGTCAACAAGACTATCGACGAGGTTCTGGAGTGTAGTAAGCAATGAACCATAAATTATCTCTGGGAGCAGCAAAATGATGGACAAAAAAGTCTGAACTCCTCGGCGTGCAACAGTTCCAGAGCATCTGAGAGATGGGGTTAACATCAACATAAAGAGAAGAAATTTTAGAAGGGATAAACGATTCTACCAGATCGTGGCAATATCAATCTTCTTACACCGATACTCGGAGAACCTTTTCTACCAATACTCATGGGCAATAGGCCAGGTTAGTTTGTTAGGTTCGTGCAACTCTGTTTGAATGGATCGCAAAGATAGTTGTGCATAGCATGCCCATTGTGATCTTAGATTGTCGCCTATGTAAATTATATATTGACAGATGAATGTATGCAATGTTTACATTTACAGTAGCGATACTACTTGCTCGAATGTATGGGATCGGCTGGCTCCGGCAGATGCTTGCACGCATCTTCGGAACAGCAGCAGCAGGAGTCCTCTGAGATGAACATCTTGGCAAGCGGTAGCAACGACGACGATGCCGCCCGGCGCCAGGCGCCATCTTCACTGCCATCGTCGCAGACCACAGAGGAGCTCGACGACACTATCGACAATTGGCCGCCGGCGCTGTACCTGCAGACCACCGATCAGGTCCAGGATATACCTGCGACGCCGCCGACCCTCCGCCGGACCCGGTCACGGGCGCCGTCGCCCATGCAGATGATGATGCAGCAGGATCATCAAGGCCGGCCTCCTGCGCTACTGCCGGACGGCGACGCAACTGGATCAGGCTGCTTACAAGGAAAGTGGTGCTATACTGTTTGTGCGTGCATGTACTCTTCATCTGTTTCGCTTCCTATGATGTATACTCACCAACCGATCCAGTGAATAATGAATGAAATCGTTCTCTGGAATACGCAGCACTGTAGTGAACGGACAATTTTGCCCTGCCTCGCCCTCTGCTGACCAAAAAGTGTTTGCACAGAATTCTCTTGCAAAAAGAAAAGAAAAGGAAGGCATTCCTAGTACTCGAGGTAAACATTTGAAAAGATTGGGGGGGGGGGGGGGGGGGGGGGGGGAACAATATTAGAGAGAGACAATCAATTTATCAGGACCTGTGAAATGGCGACTGAACACCAACACAAAGCTACTGCTGAAACTGAAATGGGCAAATCTCAACAGATAGTTGTCAAAATGAGATCAACGTCACAGGGCTACCAAACATTGATCCATCGAGTTCATTACCATTTCAGGTTCACATCCGGTGTTGCCACATCATCCATCCAGACAACACAAACAACTCAACGTTTTACACTTCTCCGGTTCAGGAACACGAGAAGCTTCAAAATGTCAGTGTCTACTGTCTAGAGCTGTCAGTTCAGGCTAAGGAAGAGGCTTCTAAGTCTTAACTAATATCTGTTTCCTGGTCACTTGATTTTCAGACGCTACATCAGTTCACCATGTCAATATGTTCTAGACAGTCAGATAACAATCGCGGAGCAGTAGCATCTCCTACCAATTGACTTCAGACCAGTAGTCACCCAGCCACAACCTTCCTTGTAGCGCTCCACCTGATCACAAATTGCCCAACAACACAGGCTTTACTGTTAGTCACGACATAATTGCACAGGAAAAACGAAATGATAAAAACAGGTGTTTAAGGAATCCATGTTCCAATAAAATGCAGTAGACACTTTCACACAACTGATATGGTAAGAAATGATATATGCCGCAGAGGCAGGAAAGAAAAAATAAGTGCTTTAGGAACCCAATAATCTATGTTCATCTGAAGTGCAGTACATGCTTTCATGTGAGACTGATATGATAACGAAACGATATATGCAGCTGATGCAGGCAAACCCTTGACAAGTACTCATTCGGTGTCTGCCACAATATCAAACACTTGTAATTAATTATAAGGATTTTTATTTTTGATTCTTGCTACCAGATAGTTGAGTTACTAATGCAACATCAACAGCCAAATGGACATGGTGATAAATTTGTCTCTAGGTGTAGGTACCTACCACATCCAAGATCGTATCTGCTTCACCTTTCACCCCACCAAATGTGAATATCGAGCCACCAAGCACAGCTGAAGAGTGGTATCCTCTGGTGTAGTTCATGGGTTCAACCATCACCCATGAAGGCATCCTTGGCTCAAAAACCTCAACAGTAGATACCATTGCTTTAGCTCCAGTATCGTAACCACCAATCGAGAATCTGGAAGAAAATACAAGACCAAATTGCATCAACAAAATATAACATACACCCTGATAACACCTTCCTTTGATTTGCTGGAAGAGCTACAGACTTACATCTTCTCATTAAGCACTGCAAGAGTATGACAACCCCTTCCTGCACTCATCATTGGGAGCATTTTCCAGTTAGCCTCTCGAGGATCAAGTCTCTCTGCAGAGCTGGCAACTCACATGACACATCACAAAGTTAACAGAAAAGTCTTCTTTCAGAGAAATAATGATTTCGCTTCCACGATAGCAATAGAGAAAGGCTAATGCATATTTTGTGAAATGGTTCACCTCATTCAGATTTAAACTAAGCCATAAGGCACCACATGAGATTTAAAATGTTTGCAGGTTTTTATGAGTTGTGTTTCTAACCAGATCAAAACTGAACCAATCAAGTACTAAGTACAGGTAGGAAAAGGACGGCACCTCAGATACTGAATACCATTGAAGCCACCAACTGCATAAATCGCACCATTAAGTGCTACACCAGCTAGAGCAAAGCGCTGAAAAACAAAGTGATAGAAGTCATTCAACCTAGAGAATTCATCATATTATGCAGAGATTTATGTGTCAAGCAATTTCCAAAAAAAAATACAGTACAGGAAATTGAAAGGGGAATCAGGAATCGTTTTGCATCATTGTAGAATTACACATTTTTCCATGACTAGTTGTTTATAATTTCCCCTAGTTGTTTATGCCTTAGGCAAATTTGTGCACATTCCACTAAATGCTTCAATAGTGTACTAATGTATGAGAAAAGAAAAACTTTCTAAGTTTAACCAAACG
Source organism: Panicum miliaceum (assembly GCA_032594955.1). Lineage (NCBI taxonomy): Eukaryota > Viridiplantae > Streptophyta > Magnoliopsida > Poales > Poaceae > Panicum > Panicum miliaceum. The sequence goes on along the minus strand of CM064057.1, from coordinate 2,630,662 downwards.
AATGCTGGAAAGTGATACTGGTACCTTTTCCAGCATAGGTTGATTCTTTATCAACTTTCCATGAGTAGGATCAAATATGTCAACATCAGAGAAACATTGACTTCCATCTCCACCACCAAATGCATAAATTTTCCCATTAACACTGACCCCAGCAAGGCTCCCCTTGTCATGAGTCAATGCTGGGCACGTGATCCAATCATCACGGCTTCGGTCATAACAGTCAACTTCATGCAAAAGATAAATGCAGAATCAGGACAGAAATTGCAATCCGGGAGCTCAAGAGAGGGTTAAACTTAGAAACCAATTACTAACCTGTATCAAACCAGCAAGCACCATCACCACCACCAAGAACAAATATCTTGCCATCTAATGCAACAGTAGAGGCATATGACTTCGCAACAGACATTGGTTTGAGAGGTGTTAGTATGTCCAACGAAGGGGAAAAAGAGTCTAGTGATGACAAAAATGAGAAGCCATCGAAACCACCAACTAGATAAATGACATCTTCTGAACCCAAACATTGTTCAACAAACTGGTTAAGTGAATCATCTAGGGTTAAAGGGTCTATTTTCGAATTCAATGTCTTCACTGTGCCCTTTAGTTCCACGATTCTTTTCAGTAACCTCTCATTCACCCCTTGTAAGTGTTTGACTTCTTTGTTGGACCAAGCCTGCATTTTGAACATAAATCAGATCCGACCACCAAGAAACATGGACTTTCTAGGACTTCCATGCTATAGTAAAGAACATATGATATTCCTCATTAGGTTAAAAACTAGCTAGATACAAGACCAGTTTATGATTCTCGTGCGGTCGTGCCTCTGTTTATATAAAGCCAGCTCCTAAAAACCTAATAAGTAATCGTACAAACCAGCTAACTGATCTAATATCTCTCCTAATCCTTTTCTCTTGACGCGAAGGATAGATGGGCTGGCCCTCCTGCCGCCCATAACAGAAGCATAATGAGAAAAAAAAATCATTTCGTTTGATCCAACCTTTGATTTTTTAGTAAGCAAGTAGGTGTGATTCCAATTGATTTATTCTCTTGGTCCTACTTTGATGCTAAGGTATATCCAGACATCTCTTCCAGAGCGCAATTGCTTTTTAATATTATGCATATAAACATTCATAAGCTTGCATGGTTCAGTATAACAAAATGTAAGGAATTTCAAGAGGTTATAGTGTATCAGAAGAGACCTGCTTCTTCTCCATCAGCTCTATGCGCCCAGATAACTCTTTAACTACATCTATCAGCTGCACAAACAAAATTAGTGTAAGAAATTTGGAATATATAGACAAGAACTAAGCATGTTAACAAGAAAAAAATGAACTGTTGAACAAAACAAGGATAATAACATGGGATGCAGCTATCATCTGGGTTCAGAGTTCTAACCTTGGCTTCAGTAAAAGATTCAGAATCTAATAGCTGCACCAACAAATTAGAGTGCCCCAGGGAGAGCTGATTAACTTCAGCATCTAAGGTTTCTGGCAAATTAGAGCGCCCATCCAGAATTGTGCATTTGACCTCTTGGGCATACTTACAGCTATATGAATTGTTGTCTTTAGTTTCAGTAGCATTGGCATACGAATCAGGATTCCACTGCTGCGGAGGCAAAGCTGCATGCCCTTCTAACACCCGATTGAAGCTAAGCACTTTTCCCTGCTTATCAGAGTATCGCTGTTTCATTTCGACTGCCTTATCTGATAGTGCATACTCCTCCCTCTTTGATGGTGTGTATCCACAATCCAGATCATCAAAACCATTAGAAGATTCATCACCTGAGCTCACATGTTCCACATCTATATCTCCTCTCCCGACTTCCTTAAATTTGTTCTTCTTTACCATTTCTGCATATGACTTTACAGCCTTTTCTGATTTGAGTCCATTGTTCCCCTCACGATCTGTTGCCCAGACAGGTGACGATACTAATTCTCTCACATGGTCATCAGCCGGTGCTGCAACAGGGGGCATCCAGAAGTTGTTGGGAGGAGGATATGGAGTAAACATATCCATCAAAACATGTGTTTGAGCATGATCCAATTCAAACTGGAAAAAATGAAGCTTCTGGCCAGGGACACTAGGGCTGTTCTGATAGTAGTTGGCTACAATAGCATTTCTGAACTGATTCTCTGCTAGCGGAAAACACCACACCCTTATCCGCATCGCAACCTAAACAAACAAAAGGGCATTGGCATGCACATAGAGGTCATTGCATCGAGAGTGAGTAAGAAGATGGCATTCAAAGATATAGAGACAAGGGATTATACCTGGGCAGGATAACTTGTTTTTCCCTGGCCATCATTTGACCACGCATTTGATTCAGGACAGAACTTACCATTGCCTGCAGCTTCATAGATACCATACAATTTGCGATCATCATAATTGAAGAGGAAGAGAGGTAGTCCTTCCTTAATGTTTCGTACATAGGAGATATGTGCTCTTGGCAAGCCTGGAACATGGTACAAATGGTTACTAAGTTGGTGGATTAACCAACAAGTTGCAATTCTTTGGGAGGTACGGATTGATATCACTCCCTCACAGGGGAAAAAAATCCATAATAAGGATAGCTCAGTTTTGTAAATACATAACTTAGAAAAGAGTTGTGATTAAGAGGAATGAAGAGCATACCAAAAAGTTGCCGTGAGTGACACTCTGCGATGGTATTGTTTGTGCAACCAAATATTACAGATCCAAGATCTTCTGGTCGGAGGTTTCTTGCGGAAATGGACAGGTTTGTCGGCATGGTGCTTTTCACAACCTGACTCCACGAGGATTTGCTCTTCACCATTGTACTGATGCTAGAAAGATGAGAAACAAAAGAAAGGAATAAATAGAGTGCACTCTGCTCTTTATCATTGGTGTTTGCATGCTTGATGCGTGAAGCAAGAAAAGGTAACTTTTTTTTTGTTAGGGAGCACCAGAAAGTATTACTTTTTAAAGATGAAAGAACATACCAAAGTACAGTAACTAAAATTTGGTATTATCAGATCAATGACTAAGCTTATTTGTACACTAAATTTCAAGTAGACTCTCAGTTGCTGCACAGTATACTTGCAGACTTGTTTCTGACTCACAGCAAACAAGAACTGAAGGCGACATAATTAGGGTGTGCAGTAAACGTACAAAGTGAGCTAGCCTTTATTAGACACCTTTTCATATAATGACACACACATACATTTGCTGAGACCAAATTTGCAGCATTTAGTGATAATAATATAGACAAAGTTTAACCATGCGAAATATGCCAGCTTCATTACATGGTCAGGGACTCAGGGGCTCAGGGCAGAATGAAGCCCAACAAATGCAACTGTCTCTCTTTGCTGACCGTTCAATGTCATAGCACATGGAGATAAAGTAAAAATCGAAGGTGAGATGGTACAGTTGCATTTGTTGGAGATGGAATGGAGCAACAAAATCAGTTGAATCAATGGCACAGTACCATAGCAATTCCCCAGTCCTCCTTCCCACAGGATAAGATTTTTCTGGTGGGGCTGCAGGGCAAAATCAATGAAGGAACCAAACGAGTTGTACATGAATGAAGTCACTAATAATTAGGCAAAAGTGAGACATGTAAAATCAATGAGGGGGCGATGCAAAGACCTAGACGGCCAATTGGTGTATAGTTGTGCCACTAGTATTCAGCAAGGAACCAAAAATTACTTGCGGGAAGGGGGAAAACCCTCTTTCCCTGAAACCCTGTTCTGTTGAGTCAGGATCAGCGCCTGCCTTACGTACATAGATGGCTGACGGCTACATTGCATTATCGGAGAGGAGAAGGAGAGGAATCCCACCCCCGAATCGTCAAGCAGGGCACGCAGACGAAGCAACAACAATAATCAGTGACAAAGGCTGCTGGACATGATCGATCCATCGAGATTACTACACTAAAAGAAGAGCACTTCACCCAAATTCGAAGCAGCAGCAGCGTACTGTATAGCTACAACGGAAAAGGGATGCGAGATGACTAAAATCAAGAAAATGGCCAATGGGGGAGGGGCTGGAGGAAATGCAGTTGGGGGTAGTCGTAAATCGTACCTTGAAATCGCTTTGCTTTGGGTTGGTTGTTCTAGGAGGAATTCAATTGGGGACGATCGGATCGCGCTGCGCGGAAGTTGAATCCTGCTCGTATACCCTAGCAGTAGCAGTCCTACCTTAGAGGGAGGGAGGGAGGGAGGGAGGCTACTGGTTGGAGGAGGGGAGGAGCGGTGGTGAAGAGGGGAGGAAGGGTAATAAAGTAAAATGATTGGCAGGTAGAAAAAGCAAATTACTCTACTCCGACAGGGTCACACAATGCGTGTCTCGGTTTTACTACCCATGTCAGCAACCAGCTACTGCAGTGGAGAAGCAAGCATGGCCCACCCGACAGGGTCACACAAGCACACACTGAGGTCATGTGTCATGCACCAGTTACCTTCTTTTTCCCCTCTATCCGCATGCATCTGGCCCTGAATAAAGCTACTGCACATTTAATCAGGTTTAATTTACAGCTAGCAAGTAGCAACCCCTTGTTCATTGAAGACTGTTTGGGCGTTTGATATACTGTACTCCACAGAATCATACATACATTTCAGTCCCGTAAACAACATACATTTTCATCACAGAATCATACATGTCTCATGGACCAAGCTGCTGCATCTTCATCGAAATGGAGGTCTGCGAGGAAGGAGAGCTCTTATTGACAACTTGTTGCTATTGCTAATGTCAAAAAGAAAAAAGAAAAAAAAAAGAACTTGTTGCTGGAACTGTATCTGATCGAACTTGTTGAGGTCCACGATGGAGTTGAGCAGTGTCAGACACTGGAGGGTGAATCATCTGCAGTGTCCAATAATTTGTTTGCTACACCTACACGTAGAATGAAACCCCTCTGTTGACGCTAGATTTTGACACGTGTTGAATCAGCGTCAGGAAAGGAAGAGATTGGCCGATGCGGCAGATTTAAAGGCTACAGTTGAGAATCGGCCGATTGACGCTACACTTAGGAATCGGCCGATTGGTGCTGCAGTGTTTCGTGCGATTGGCGAATGGAGTTGGTGGGGGTCGGCCGATTGAAAGACTAGAGCGTTTGGGCCAATGTGGGCTTGCGCCGACAGGTAGGGGATGAAGCCAATGGAATCCCAACAGAGGATCCCAGTCAAAGATGACCTGACGTTGGTCAAAAAATGACGCCGACTCGGTCGAGGAGCAGTGGAAGGAGTCCGGATTGGACTAGGAGATGGCGGCAGAAAATTCTGCGGGAGTCCGTTTCCTTTAGGAAAGTCTTATAGATATAGTAGTTTTTATTTAAATCAAGTTTGTAACGGATCGTAATAGATCAGGAGTCTTAGTCCTAGGGTATAAATAGGAGCAATCAGGGTTTTGTAACACAGATCAATCAATCAATATAAACAATCTACTTTTTCATCGTACTTTACTTTTAAGTCGGCGACTTCACCAATACATCTTTTTCTTTCACGAGTTCGTACGGGTTGGCAGGGCTGCATCGACACGATCTCCGGCCAATTGGTAGGTTCCGTTTATCGAATAATATTTAAGCTTTAACTTCGGGCGCATCGCCGTTGTTTCATTTAGATTTATTCACCAGTTATCGATATTTACTAGAATTATAGGTTTTACCTGTTGTTCTAATTTTATCACCAGTTATCCAGCTTGAGATCGAACTGTCGGCTTTATCATTATTTTTTTTCTTATTTATCATCATATAGTTGATTAGATCTATTTCGAGTGCTGCATCTGTGGCGATTGTTTAAGTTGCTCCAGTAGTTTTTTTGCAATCGCTACGTGATTATCGGCTGATCTATAGCCGGTCATCTTCATAGAAAATCGGCCAATTCGCTGATAAGCTTTTCAGGACAGATCGGAACTTTAGCCGATCGAAACCCCGGGATTTAATACGTTTCTTTTCTTGTCAATCAACAGGTCAGATTGACTGGCACGCCGCGCGAACCGCACCAGGGCAATCACCCGAACAGGAGTTAAGCAGATTCTCCCGGGTCGTGTGTCCGACGCTGAAGGTCATCGGCCAATTCCCGGCCGATTTTTAGCGCCAACACCCTCTTTAGTTGCCATTTGTTTGAATAATATTACTGAATGGTAATGACTTTGACATTGTTTTTGACGAATCTGATCGATCGGTTATCTAGGCTGGTAACAATAATGTGAATAACAACTTTTTTTTTATCAAGGCATTACCCAGCTTTTAAAGAAAGCATAAACAGTTTGATTACAGACCAACCATCCCGAGCTGGGGATACCAGCGTACCTGAGAGAACAACAAAACCACAACTAACGAACTAGTCCCAAGAGCATCAGCACCCACGCTAAAACAACCAGCCAAAAGAAACTAGACATCACATAAGATCCTCCACCGCCCCGCCTGCATCCTTGTTTTGGGCTTGCTTCATCCACTTCTGCATCCTCCAATCGGGCTTTGTCAGCGTCCTTCAACACCCGGCACCACCTCTGCAGAAGAGCAATAGTTTTGAACAAAGGATCAGAAGGTGATCGTGGAAACACCCCCTCAATAGAGCACTTATTTCTCGTAGTCCAGAGTCCCCAAAGAACGAAAGCAAGCATAAAGATCTTCAGTTTATAATTATTCACCCCCATAGGGAGCCAGTGCTCCCACAGATCACTCATACTCGCCGGAGCTCTTTCCCACCCCAAAGCCTCTTTCAGGCATGAATTGAATGTTCCAAATAATCAGAATCAGGTAAGTCGCCGATGCTATGATTCGATCATCAACAGAGGTCCGGTGGAGGCGCCTCCAGAGACTGCAGCTCCCCACCTCAATGGATCCTCATCATATTGCATTAGTGAACGAACCAATGCATGCATGCCTATGCAACTTGGAACATCTGGAAGGAAAGGTGCCGGAGGGTATTTGACAACAAAGCTTTACCTGTTGATCAGTTAGTACTGCTGATTCAACAAGACGTCGCTGCATACCACCAGGCGCATGCTGTTCCGGCTGTATAGTTCAAGTAGTTAACATGCTGTACATATGGGTGTTGTTTTCTGCGTTTTGTTTCCGTTCTCTCTGTAATTATTTGACTACTCCTTTCCACTATTAATGCAAGAGCAGAGCACCTGCTATAATTCCTCAAAAAAAAATGCATGCATGCATGCACGGCAGGGCCTCATCTTTTGACACTCACACTTGCTTTCTCTTTCTGACCCCATTTTGCTTCTAGCCTCGATCGTGCAGTGGAGAGGAACCCCGTCGTTGAAGCAGTTTCAATTCGGATCGTGGGCAGGGCGCGAGGCCCCAATAGCGCGGCCGCTGCCGTCGTCGTCGAGACCGCCGGCGAGGCGACAAGCGACATCCTGGCGACCTGGCCCTTGTCCTCCGGCAGTCCAGCAGCGCCGCGTTCGCCAATCGCCAGCGCGCCCGTTGGCCGGCTTGCGCGCATTACTGGGCTCACGAGTCACGGCCCATGTTGACCACTGGGCTGCTACTTGGGCTCTCAAGCCCATGCGACGTCTATCTCGACCTCCCCCGCTCGTTGCCGATCCGACGGCTGGCACGACCCCAACGGTGGACGGTAAATGAAATATCGTCCCCCCCCCCCCCCCCCCCCCCCCCTCCTTGTCGGGGAACGAGGCAACGACCGTCCCCTCGCCGCGGCCCGCGGTCACCGCTCCTCCCGCCGCCGTTCGCTGGCCGTGGGTCGAGGAAGCGGTTGCTCCGCTGCGCGGACGGCTCGTGCGGAAAACGCTCATCGAATTGCTTCCTGGCGCCGCCGCTCTCTCCGTCGTATTGCAGATCAACGCGCTGCGCATCGGTTTGCCGCCTGCACCGCGGCGGCGAAGCGCAACGGCTCGTCTCCTGCCCCGGCGGCTCCACTGACCAATCTGAAAGCTGATCAAGCTGCGTGAACAAGACCGACGTTTAGCGGAAATTCCAGACAGAGCAAGCTTCCCGCGTCAAGCACCGATGTCGTTGGGCATCGATGCCGTTCGCTGTATCTTCTACAGCGTTCCTCCATTTGGATTGGCAGCCAGCCGACCACCGATCAGCGAGGAACGTGCTCACCGCCTCCAGTTGGAACGGCAGCCACCAATCAGTGAGCCACAACATGAGGTTCGTCTCCACGAGTTCCCCATGACCACTGCCGTCCTTGATCCAAGAAAACGCATCCCTTGTATCTTCAAATGTCATTGCCGTGAACTGTAATTGCTTATGGAGCCCAGGGGCATGGCAGAACCGATTAAGCTGCAGCACACCTGAAACATGGTTAATCTATTCTCTTGCCGTACATGGTTAAAGCTTACACGGAACAGGGGAGGTTCTGTCTGTAATCTGCGCCGTTGGACTCTGTCTTCACTCTCATTGTGTTTCGGGAGTCGTCGCTGATCATGGACATGGCGCCAGGCGATCGCGCCCCGCAGGCGTCGTCGTCGAGGCTGACAATGGAGGCCGCTGGCGAGGCGACCACCTGTCCTCTCCAGCAGCAGAGCAGCAGCGAGCGACGGCTCCGTGACCCCAGGGGTGGACGGTAAATGAAATACCGTCCACCCCGGGCTGGGGCACGAGACGCCGACCGCCCCCTCGCCGCGGTCACCGCCGCTCCCGCCTCCGCCTGCCGGCTGTTGGAGCACGGCGCAGGGCGCTGTTGTCCGCCGCACAGACAACTCTTGCAGAACACGCGCCTGGAACGGCCGGGCGCCAGGCGTCATCAATGGACGCCGGCCCGCGGATCAACGCGCCGCGTGTCGGCCTGCGCCACGGCGGCAAACGGGAACGGTCACGCGCTCCAGATTCCGAAGCTGAAACCCTCTCTTCCCTCGGACGTGTCTCCTGCTCCGGCAGCTCCAGCCGTAGCGGATAAGCGAGCTCTGATGCCCATTGCTCAACGTCGTCACTGAAATCTCCGGGCATCAATGCCATTCCCTGGCAAATTGGAGAGGCATCTTCTACAGAACAAGGTTATAATCCTCTTGCAGGCGAACAAAATGACCAGATCAAAAACGGATGCACTACGGCTCAACAGCTTGCAGCGCGCGCACAGAACCTTCCATTCCATGGCTTGGGATGCATCACCAGCCACCTTCCCACATTATTGATTCTCTTATGCCAAGCACAGATGCAAACATACAATTTCATCAGCCTTTGATCCGGAAAGCATCGCAGCAGCGTGTACACGAATGCAGAGCTAGGTGCAGCGACTGGGTTGGCAGGCGGCTGAGAACAGTGACGCGATCTGTAATCATGCATTTGCAGATCATGGAGAGCACCTCATCGATCGTGGGGGAGTTGACCAGGATGTGGATGCCGGCGACGGCCGACGGGGAGGAAGAGTCCGGGTGAGCTGTCCGTCAGAGTTTCAGTTTGTCGAGGACAGAGGAGCAGGAACCTCGCTATCGAGCGGCGGCGTCGATGCAATTTCGGGCTGGGGGCCCTTGTTTCATGGCCCTCCGTTCTTCTCGGCCCAATTTTACTGGGCTGCTTGTTGGGCCTTTGAAGCCCATACGACGTACCCGCTCGCCTTCCTCCTCTCGGATCCGGCCGCTTGTTGCTGATCCGACGGCTTCTGCGACTCCAGGGGTGGACAGTATTTCATTTACCGTCCACCCGCGGTCAGGGACGAACACCGACCACCTCGTCGCCGTGGTCACCGCCGCTCCCTCCGCTGTCCGCCGACCGTGGGAGCGCCAAGCGCGGGTCAGGGCCGCGATTTGCTCCTCCGCGCGGAAGAAGCGCCGGGAACGGCTGCCAGCCGGGCGCCCGGGCGCTGCCCACCATCGCACGGACGGCGGCCCGCGGATCGCCGCGCCACGGCGGCGAATCGCAACGTCCACGCGCTCCGGACTCGGAAGCATAAGGGTCTCTTTCCTTGGAAGAGTCTCCTGATCCGGAAGCTCCAGCCGTGGCGGAGAAGCCGACGCGTGCAATGCGCTGACTAACTGACCGCTGAATCGCATCAGTGCCGACGGGCATAGCGGGAGCCGAAGCTCTGGGACGGGTCCGCGGAACATACGCTGTTCTGCATCAGTGCCGACGGGCTCCGTTGTGCCTTCTTCAACCTTGCTGGCTGCGATGGAGTCACCGGGCTGGAAGCAGTTGGTTAGGGTGCCCGGTGTGCAGTCGAAAAGAAGCCAGCAGGGCGAGCTGATCCAACCCAAATGGTCTCCGAGGGGCATGTCTTTTGACTGCAACAACAGGAGATGCACATCTCCTGTTAGAAGCTGATCAGGTTACAGCAACTTGGGCATCAATTGCAGCGATAGGAGCTCAGCGGCTCAATTGCAGCATGCAATTTCTGTTCACATCCTTAAATCGCATATTCTCTAATTATTTGACTAATCATCAGTAGTCATAGTGTCAACTTGCATTGGGCATCAAACTATATATGCTCTACAAAGATGTATAGAGGGAGTAACATTTACTAGCTCGACGAGTAAGATGTTGGAGATTATGTATCACAAACTCAGAGAACAGACACGCATTCTCTGGCACTTTACATTGAGTTGAATGAATGCAAATACAACCATGTCGGCTTACAACACTGTGGCACACGCAATCCAAAGGCCCAAAGGTCTAATAACAGCAAGACGCGAATTTCTTTACACACCATCACGACACGCAAGACATGTAAGAACTAGGCGAAAACAATCTTAATCTTACGACGTGTGTGAGGTAGTAGAGTAGGGCCTTATTAGACGTCGTAGCACTCGTAGAGCTTGATGTCCATCCGGAGCCTGAAGTAGTAGAGGCCCTCCACGGAGCCGGTCCGCTGCGTGGCGACGCCGCGCCATGAAGAAGTCGCCGGTGCCGCCGCCGACGGAGATGTCCCGCGTCTTCTCCACCATGAGGTCGGCGCCCATGAGGTTGAGGGTGCCCCTGCCTGCCGTCGAGTTGAAGACGAGGGAGAAGGAGAACCACGCGTTGGGCGCCTCCTTCCTGTCGTAGAAGTAGAAGCCCTGTGCGCGCGCCACCGGTTCTGACGACAGCGCCGGCCCCGCCGTCACTAGGTCGTCGAACACCATGATCTGGCCGAAGTAGGTGACGGACGCCGACCGGCTCAGCAGGGTCGGCTGCGTCGCGGCCGCCGCCGTCGCGTTCGCCGTGTTGGCGCCGTCGTAGAGGATGTCGTGGTAGTACATGGTCATCTCCTTGCACGGTGCGTTCCTCTGCCGCTCGCCATGGGCCACGCTGACCAGCCCAAGCAGGAACACCACAGTGATCAAGCTGATGAACTTGGAAGGTAGCGCTTTGCATTGTTAATTAATCACTGAAAGATAGTTAAAGCTTAAGCCGCAGCTAGTTAACTACTGTAGGGCGGCACTGAAAGTTTGTTTGTGGTGAGAGCTCAGAGTTGTGCATGCCGAGAGAGAGAGAGAGAGAGAGAGAGAGAGAGAGAGAGGAGTTAGAGAGAGAGAGAGAGAGGAGTTAGTTTGATTCAGGTTGTCAAATGGATTGAAGTAACCATAGGCACGTAATTATGCGTGGTTCGTGGTTAGCAGCACATCAGTATCGTTTGGCGCAATTATATATATCGGTCCATTTTGGTATATGTTTGGTATGATCAGTACTCCACAACAGATGCTCCAGACTATCTCAAAAAAAAACAGATGCTCCCAGACTATATATATATAATTATATATGCTGTACTGCACCAGACGTGCGTGGAGCTTTTTTTTAAAAAAAAGGATAACCAGACGTGGAGCTGTTGTTGTACGTATACGTTACACTTACGCTCCTTTGTTGGAACTTGGAAGAGTACAACCGTCTATATATTATCCTTTTGCAGACAGAATATGCATGGTATGATATGCGTGCATGCACCAAAACCAATTTGGTGGAAATAATTAATATGGGTTGCAAATATGTTTAATTGGACTAGAACATTGTTCACCAGCAGTATGTACAGTTTATTTAGTCTTAAAAATACCAGTTGCCAGGTGATAAACTTGGGATAATTAACCATACAAAATACTGACGAAAGGCGATTGACCATGTTACCTTACTTTTGCGTATCTCTCTCTCTCTCTCTAAAATTGCACATTCTCAAAAAAAAAAAAAAGACAAGACGATGGCGGCACCTTACCTTTTGCAGAAAAGATATGCACGGTGCGATATGCGTGCATGCACCAAAGTCCAAAACAGTTTCGGTTGGACTAATCTCCTGCGCGGATGAGAAAATGCACTGCTTTGTTTAGGGGCGAGAGTAAGCTTAGCGTCAACGATATGCCATGCTCACTTTTGAAACGAAGAGAATGAAATACATTTCCAACTTGCAAGAGAAGCCTACACGGGTGGCACGAGGTCCTTTGAAAAAAATATATAATAAGTAGGAAAAGAAAAGTGGCCTCATGAAAAATTTCAGGACTACGGAACTAGCATGCCACTATAGCACAAGACACGTTGAAGGGCGTCGCAGCAAAACTCTCGGAGTAAAACAGATTTTCTTCGACACTTGGTATCTCCAGCAGATTACCAATATTTCATATCTAAAATACAGTCTCTCTCTATTACCAATAACTATTTTTATATTTTTGGTAATACTTCCTGCAACAGACTACAAAAATTTAATCACCAAGAATAGCGTAGAGGGATAAATCTCTTTATTTAGGGTGGAGTAAGATGTGTTTTGGTGATTACCAAAAAATTTAAGATATTAAGAATTTGATTGGTAATTTGTTGGAGCACCTTCAATCACTAAACATTAAATTTTTGGTATTGGGAAGAGGGATAAGTAATATGCTAGAGATGCTCTTGGTCCAAATGTTACGTTCCTGTAAACTAACACAAGGGCAGTGCGCGTGGGCCGGAAGCCATTCTTTTCGGGCCCGTGGCTTCTGCCGCATCCCCGCCTCCCGCGTGGGCTGGCGGTGCCTGACTGCCCGGTGGGATGGGCTCAGGGTAATATGTATAAGGGGATAATTCCTTTACTTGCAAGGATGCACATGAAAGCCCATAGCGTGAGCGATGCGCCCAGCCATGGGCCCATGAAGGAGGTTTCGTTGCTCCAGTTGGGCTTGCTCAGCGCCGCCGCCGGCTTCGTCGCACCACCGCCGACGTCGCGTTCGCCGTGTTGTTGCTCCCGTCGTAGAGGATGCATGTCGTGAACTCGTGGTAGTATAGACCGTCATGCATCTTCTTGCACGGCTCGTCCTCGTCAATCGATCGGTGAACCCTACATCGATATATGAGTTGTTCTGCTAGGCGTCGAATTTTTTGCACGCATTGTAGTTAATGTAAAAAGAGACATTGCACATTTTTTTACTGAAACACATTATGCACTCTGGTCATATTAAATATATATGTATGGATACGTCATGAAGAGTTGGAGATCTTTGTTGGCAGACTTTAAGATTAACTGAAAACAGCCAAATGTTGACATACCACTGCTTATCCTCGCCGTTTTTAAATATATGATGACGTTGTCTCTTCCGTTTTTAAATATATGACGCTTAGTATATATGATAATAAATCGATCTAAGAATAAGATAATTAGCTTGTCCTAAACATTGTAGATGAGTAACAGAGATCTATGTTGGTAGACTTTAAGATTAACTGAAAACATCCAAGTCTTGACACACACACACATCACCTACCACTGCTTATCCCCGCCGTTTTTAAATAATGATGACGTTGTCTCCTCCGTTTTTAAATATATGATGCTTAGTATATATGCTAATTAATAAATCGATCTAATAATAAGATAATTAGCTTGTCCTAAAAATTGTAGATGGGTAACAGAGATCGTACTGATTAGTTAGCTGAAATAATGCGAGCATCGTCCATCGTGCCTGTGCTTGAACTTGGATATATTAATTCTACAGTAATGAGCCTAAGTAATCATCTCAGGGTGTTCCAAATAATAGGTTGTTTTGATATTTCTAGATGCATAATTTTTCGTGCGCGCTAGATATTTACCACCGTCATAACAAAACAGAGTTCCCGAAGGCCAGATCGCAGTAAACAGTTGGAAGCGTCAGGATGTTGTTTATATTGATTGATAGAGGTTCAGATTTTCAAGTGTTAGCCAAAAGTATTCCAAAAGCAAACTATAACACACAACAACAATGTAGTGCGTCTAGTACTTTGTCTTCTCCTGAGTGTAAACTGGAACACTTGGCAAGTTTCCCGAGTGTTTTGATAAAACACTCGGCGGACTATAAGATACTATAGAACTTGTGATATTATGTAGTGAACCATTCTCAGCTTCTTAACTGAAATAATACAAAAGACATCCATTCTTTTGATAAAGAAAGTTTTATTATTTTTAAGCGTATTACATAAAGTTGATACAAATACCCATGTGTCGCCGCATGCAACACTATGGTACACACAATCCATAAAAATACCAGTGCTTACTATATATGTAAGCATGTATAGTACTTGACGAAGACAAGCATGTAATAAGTGCATCGATGTGTATGCATGTGAAGAGCAGTATGTGTGCGTGGTCTTAGACGTAGCACTCGTAGAGCTTGATGTCCATCTTGAGGCGGAAGTAGACGGTACCCTCGTAGGCGTTGAGGCTTAGCGTGGCGACGCCGCGCGACATGAAGAAGTCCCCGGTGCCGCCGACGACGGAGATGTCCCGCGTCTTCTCCGCCATGAGGTCGGCTCCCAAGAGGTTGAGGGTGCCCGTGTACGCCGTGGAGTTGAAGACGAGGGAGAAGGCCAGCCACGCGTTGTACCGCTCCTTCCTGTCGTAGAAGTAGAAGCCCTGCGCGCGGGCCACCGGCTCCGACGACAGCGCCTGCTCCTCCGTGACCAGGTCGTCGAACACCACCAGCTTGCCGAAGTAGGTGCCGTTCTTCCAGTGCGACGTGCTCAGCGCCGCCGCCGGCTTCGTCACCGCCGCCGACGTCGCGTTGGCCGTGTTGTTGCCGCTGTAGAGGATGTCGTGGTAGTAGACCGTCATCTTCTTGCACGGCTCGTCCTCGCTGCCGGAGACGACGAGCCGCCTCCTGCCGCCGCCGTGGGCGACGCCGGCGAGCCCTAGCAGCATGATAGCCGCAGCAACGAGGATGAAGCTGCTGAGCTGCAGCTTGGAAGATGGCTTAATAATAGCGAGTCCCTGCATTGTTAAACCGATCGATCAATATAATGCAACGACTCTTTTGGTCGATAAGAGGTAGCTAGTAGCTGCTGGCTGGAGAGCTACAAGTTGAGCAGCTAGCTCTTGTGTTCTTGTTGACTCAGAGCATGCGCCGCCAGTGCCTATTTATAGAAGAGAATGGGGAGTACAGCTGATGTGAAATTGGTCCGAATATTCAGCAGGTGAAGGTTTTGCCTTTTTTGTGGATGGAAAGTCATAATTATTAACGAAAATATGCACGGTTGGTGCCGTGACATCGCTGTTCGATTTGGTGTACTTTGCGTGTATGTGCGTCAGTGCGTGTCAGGTATGATCTCGGTGTCATATGCGTGCGCATTTCTGAATTATTACTGTAGCTTGGCGTCGTAGCAACGATGCGTTTATAATTTTGTATACACTGGCCATCGATCAGCTCATTTGTTTACACTCAAGTGGCAGTTTTAATTCCAATCACCGATGATGATCGAGCAAGGTGTGTGCTCGATACGTCTCCGATCCCCATCCCCTGGTCGGCTCCATGGTGTCCGGCCATCATCGAAGCCGGTCCCGATGGCGCCATCGTCCACACGTTCAGATGATGGGACGTGCGTTGCTTGGGGAAAGGAAGACTGCTGGTTGGTTGCCTGCGGAAGCTCCTCGTTGAGAGGCCATGGATGAACAGCCGATTTTTTTTTTCTTTTTTAAAAGATTACTGTAACACTGCTATGTCATTTAAGAAGAAGAAGTATGCATATTTTTACAAGGTCGACATTATATAGATAAATTGAACTCCAACTCAAAAAATGAAGAAAAACTAAACACTGATAACTCGGGTCTTCCGCAGGCCATCTTCCTGCAATTCACCTCCTTGTTGGGGGGCCATGGATGAGCAGCGGACTTTTTTTCTTTTTTAAAAGATTGCGGTAATACTGCTATGTTGTTTAAGGAGAAGAAGTATGGATGTTTTTACAAGATCGACATTATATAGATAAATTGAACTCCAACTCAAAAAACGAAGAAAAACTAAACACTGATAACTCGGGTCTTCTGCTTCCGCTGGCCATCTTCCTGCAATTCACCTCCGTCGTGATTTCCTGCAGAACTGTGTCGGCGTGGTAGCCTTTTGATCAAAGACAGATGGGTTCCTTGCCTTCCAAATATTCCACCCTCCATACATCATCATTGCTGCCTTCAGTCTTTTTTATTCTTTGGCGGTTGGGCACGAGACGCCGGCCGCCCCCTCGCCGCGGATCAACGCGCCGCATGTCGGCCCTGCGCCATGGCGGCGAAGCGGAACGGTGACGCGCTCCAGATTCCGAAGCTGAAAGCCTCTCTTCCCTCGGACGTGTCTCCTGCTCCGGCAGCTGTCTCCTGCCGTGTGGCGGATAAGCGAGCTCTGATTCTCATTGCCCAACGTCGTCACTGAAATCACCGGGCATAAATGCCATTCCCTGGTAAATTGAGGCATCTTCTACAGAACAAGGTTCTAATAATCCTCTTGCAGGCGAACAAAATGATCAGAACAAAAACGGCTGCACTACGGAGCAACCGATTGCAGTGAGGTAGAGCGCGCGCGCATAACCTTCCATTCCATGACGTGGGAAAGCCGCAGCGTGTACACGAACGCAGAGCTAGGCGCAGCGGCTGCCGGCTGGGCTGGCAAGCGGTTGAGAACAGTGACGCGATCTGTAATCATGCATCTGCAGAGCATGGTGAAACGAACTGGGTTTTCGTAACGAGAACCCGACTCTATGTATCGTCGTGATAGTCCCTAGATCAGTAGCTATCACATATAGAACTCATTTGAATTACATATCACTGTTATATAACTTGATAAAATATTACATGGGTTTAATTATTACATGATCCAGAGAATTGTAATACGAATTTTCCGGTACAAGCCCTTGGGCTAAAGTGAAACAAACAGAAGACTGAAGCGATAGCTAAGCTTCTGGATCGTCCTTCATTTCGAGGGAACACTCCTCCACAGGCAAACTCGAGCGTAGCACGGGCCGTCTTTAGTCCATCTATCATCGTCGGGTTGTTCTTTAGGTCGGTTCCTGCATCTACTAACTATCCATAAGGAGTGGGATAGGTTCACGTCACCATCCGTATGCAAGCTTTAAGTGGAATGCAAGAGGGTATAAAGAGTAGCCAAAGGATAAGGTCGGGGTTTTCCCTATGCAAGCAGCAAGCAAGTTGTTGGCGCTAAAATCGGCCAGAAATCGGCCGATGATCTTCAGCGTCGGACACACGACCCGGGAGAATCTGCTTAGCTCCTGTTCGGGTTATTGCCCTGGTGCGGTTCGCACGGCGTGCCAGTCAATCTGACCTGTTGATTGACAAGGAAATAAAAGTATTAAATTCTGGGCGTCCCGATCGGCTGGGGTTCCGATCTGTCCCTAAGAGCGCGTCGGCGAATCAGCCGATTTGCTATGAAGATGACCGGCTATAGATCAGCCGATAATCACGTAATAATTGCAAAGAAAACTGCTAGAGCGACTTGAACAATTATCACAGATGCAACACTTGAAATAGATTTAATAGGCTATATGACGATGAACGAGGAAGAGCGATGATAAAGCCGATAGTTCCAATCTCAAGCTGGATAACTGGTGATAATACTAGAACAACAGGTAAAACCTGTAATTCTAGTGAATATCGATAACTGGTGAATAAATCCAAATGAAACCACAGCGATGCGCCAGAGGTTAAAGCTCAGATGTTATTCGATAAGCGGAACCTACCAATTGGCCGGAGATCGAGTCGATGCAGCCCTGCTAATCCGTACGAACTCGTGAAAGAAGAAAAAGTATTGGCGAAGTCGCCGACTTGAAAGTAAAGCGCTATGAAAAAGTAGAAGTATTTTGTTGATTGATTGTTGATATATTACAAAGCCCTGACGACTCCTATTTATACCCTAAAATCAGGATTCCTGGTCGATTACGACTTGTTACAATCTTGTTTTAAATAGAAAAACTGCTATATCTATAATATTTTTATAAAGGAAATGGACTCCCGCAGAATCTTCTGCCGCCGTCTCCTAATCCAATCAGGACTCTTTTCTTTTGCCTCTTGACCGAATCAGCATTATTCCGTTGACCAACATTAGGCCACTTTTAACCGGGATCCTCTGTTGTGGTCCCAATCTGTTGGCGCAAGTTGCATCGCCAATCGGCCGATTCTCAACTGTAACCTCAATCGGCCGATTCTTTACTGTAGCCTTTAGATCTGCCGCATCAGCCAACCTCTCCTCCTGACGCCGATTCAACACGTGTCAAAATCTGGCGTCAACACATGCCCCCCAGTTTCGGAGTAAAACATAATTTTTACTTCGAAACTCTTTTCTTTAATCTTTTTCTCCGAAACGGGCGCAGTAAAAATCTCCTTCCATTTCGCGGTCTTCTGCATAATGATTGCAATTTCCTCGGACCGGGCGCTCGAGACAACTGTTCCCCTGGAATTCGTGTAGACGGCGTGGCAAAAATCCCGCCTTTACCCTTTCTCTCTCGGATTATCCTTAAGTACTGGTATTCTCCGCCTACTTTTCTCCATGAGCCTAGTATTTTCTTCCAGCGAACCACTGTTCATCTTCTTCCCGAGCCCTCTCGATCTCCAACCGCTCCCTCCGGTGATCTCGCCTGCGACCTGCTCCACCCCTCTAATGGCGGCGCCATCGGCAACTTCTCCAACTACGGAGGTCCCGCCGGCAACCCGTTCAGCATCGGCCGCTCCATCGGCAGCTCCATTGGCGGCTCCATTGGCGACGATGAGCTTCATCCCGGAGGTAATCATCCGAAACTTTCCTTTTACTCTTTTACTGCTCAAGTATTTTCTAGGCCCATTCTCAGTTCTTTCCCTTTTTCCCTCTTTTTAGGCATTTCGACACCGGATTACTATTCCTCTTTCCGAATCCTCCGAACTCATCTGCTTAGGCCCCATGGGGAATCCAGATCCAACCGACTTATTCAACCTAGAAACTCACAGAATTCCGTTCAAGCAATCGCCCATGGATTTAGGTCAGTGGGCAGGTGCTTTTAGATCTTGGCCGAACGAGACCCCTGGCTGGAGAGAATGGTACCATAGAGTGGCCAAGTCCAGGAGAGTCCAGTGGGATGAACTGAAAATCGGCCAGTGCATTGATCTCTCTCTGTCCCAGATGGAGAAAAACGAGCCACTAGTAATAGCGGCCTCTTACTTCTGGTCCGATGCACTCAACGCATTCCTTTTTGGACATGGACCCATGACCCCAGCCTTGACCGATGTCCTGTTGTTGACCGGCTTTGATATCTCCTCTTCTGACACCCCCTTTGATTATCTGATCAAACCATCTCATCGACTAGAAACCAAAGAAATCGGCAGATGGAAGGGGTATATCAGCAAGAATATGAGGACTGGGACGGTTTCAGAGAGAGAACATACGACATTTCTGATGATGTGGCTAGAGAAATATTTTTTCTGTGGCAGAGCAGTTGGTCCTTCATCTAATACCCAAGCTCTGGCAGAAGCTCTGTCACTAGGATCGGCCGTCCCCCTTGGGAAGCATCTGTTGGGATCGGCCTATCACATGATGCACCAAATCGGCACCAGACTGTCAAAAGGGGAGCCGATCGGCAATCCTGGTGGTCCCTGGTGGTTTATCACACTCTGGCTCAACTTATATATGAGCAAGGTCTCCCAGCAACAAATAGAGACCAAGACTTTTTCCAACATTGAGTCAGAGGAAAACTCCACCATTTGACGACGCTGTACATCTTTCAGAGAAGCGGCATCGGCCTTCCCTGGCTGTCAATTCACTGCTACTCGAATGGCCGAATACTTCAGATGCTTCTACAACGGCTTTAGTGAAGAGACTATCAGTTGGTATCCATATAAGTCAGTAGGGCCGATTTTCGAGCTTCCTGTCTGCTACGACTCATCCACTCATACTTTTGATAGTGAACTTATGGATACCTTGATCAAGTCAGGGATTTTACCGGCCAATTTCTTTTCTGGAAAGGATTCTCCCACATATGAGTTTTATAATCCATCGGCCGCAGCAAGGCAACTGGGCTTTGGTCAACTGCCGATTCAGGTTTACTTTGCCGGGAAAGCAAAATTTTGAGATGACCTGACCAAAAGCCTCGACTACAATCGGCTGTGCAACCTAGTGCCGGACTCTAGCACTCTCAACCTGAACAACTGGACGGTGGCCCTCTTTGCTGTTCAACAATTCAAACTATGGTGGGCAGAGTGGAAGCAACACCTCTTCTGTCTATCTCCATCGACATATTGCAACAGTTTGGATCCAGAAAACATTGATTCAAGTGCAGCGGTATGATCTTTCTTCTAACTGATTTCAATATTACCTCTTTCCATGCTACCATCTTACTGTTAACTTGTGTTTATCTCTTCAGTCTGAAAGCCAAGTTCCTCCGATGCGGAGCCGAAGCGGCAGGCCGATAGAGAGCGATCGTCCATATACATCATATCCACTTATCGGCTATCATGCTCCGAGCATCAAGGACATTACTAGCGGCCGATGGAAGCAAACGTCGAGAAAGCCAACTTTGAAGAAAACAAGCCGTCGAGTGCGAGCCCGCATAGGACCAACTGACCAATCGGCGGTAGTATCGGCTGAAACTCCAACTCCCCCAGCTTTGCCGACTACCGAGATGGCCGATCCCCAAATCACCGCAGAAGTCGGAGCGGCTGCGGCATCACTGCTAGTGGAAGCTGTTCAGGTAATCTCGCACACTTCACATATCTTTAAGTGCTCTACCAATATTAACTTTTTCCTTCTGCCAGGCTGCACAGCCCGCTCCAGTGCAATCTCCACAGCAATCGGCCACATCCCAAGCGGAAGCCGAAGCACCAGCGACCCTCCTCATCGAGGTAGATAATCTCTTAACTCAATTTTTCGACATTCAGAAAACTAACTGACTGTGATGCAGACCGATCTGGGTGCGTCAACTGTACCTCCTCAACAAACATCGGCCGAAAGACCAACAGAGGTATGGCAAACATCTCATATCATCCTATTTAATTATCCGTAGTATACTCACAGAATCTATTTGCCATACCTTCCCAGGAAGCTGGCCCAAGCAGAGCGTTAATAGTGGTTGAATCCTCTTCTTCTGACGAGCCGATCGTACCGGTTCCCGAGACGAGGGAGTCACTCCCATCGGCGTAAGCAAGAGAGATCCGCTTCAAGGAGGTAATAAACTTCTCACCGGAATCGCCCGATCCCCTTTTACTGCTTGCTAACTCTTGTCTTTATTCTTCCGCAGGAACAAGACACTCCCAACAATAGCCTTTTCTCCTTTGCGGTCTCCTTGCTCGACGATGAAGAATTCGCTTCACACCAAGTTCCGTCGAGCTCTATTTCTGATGATGTCCGCGTCAAGCTCGAGAGCATGCGGACCCTCCTCCAAGATGATATCGGCCGATTAGTGGGAGATGCCTCACCGATTCGGCGGCTTCTCAATGACATCAGAGGCCGAATTCCGGAGGAAGCAACAGAAACTTTGGAACCTGCTGCATATATAGAATCGATACAGACCTCAGTGTTCAGGGCCCTGCGTCATATGGCCGATCGTGCCCAGCTAGCAAAGACCCGGGAGGAAGCCGATTCCTACAAGCACCGAGCCCAAGAGGTACAGCAACGGATCAACTTCCTCGAGAGCTCTCGCCCGGATATCGTCGGCACGATAGATCGCCTCAAACGGAGGAGAGCAGAGCTAGCCAAAGAGATGGAGCAAGTAACCAAAGACATAGCTGCTGAAGAAAAGAAGCTTCAATTGCTCCCATCCGTCATCGCCGGGCTGAAATAAGAAAGACATAACCTGGCCTGTGAAGCGATAAGACTTCATCGCCATATGCCAGAAATTCCCGGATCGGCCGACGACGACCGAAGAGTATTAGACTCGGCCGATCAGATTAGGCAACAAGCTATCGCGACCATAGATGCTCTCCTTGGGTTGTAAAGAATCTTGTAAAGATTTAATGCTCCCTTAATTTTAATGCGCCGATTCGGTCTTGGACCGCTTCTTTTGACAGGTTTGCATTTATGAACGCTTTTACTCTTTATAGGACGTGTCCCACTATCTCTTTACTTCCTTCTCTCTATAAGTATGAGATCCCACATCTTTTCCAGAAGCATATGCATTACCCATCTTCTCCACCTCCAATAACTGGATCTTTATCCCCCCAATCTAGACATCAAGATGTCTTCTTCATCTTCCTCCTCCTCTGTCAACCAGGTACGACCCTTCCTCTGTTTCTCCCGTTGACATCTCAATCGCTCTGATGCTGGGTAGCTTTTTATCTCTCTTTAGCCAAAACGTCTCAGTCCCAGTCTGGAACGAGCGATCGAGGTTATGCATTCAGACAAACCACTGTCGCAGGCAGACGTAGATCTGATAAGAGCTCACTTTGAAGAACTTAAAGGTCATGTTCCTGCTGATGTACAGAAGTATTGGGACCGTATAAACGCTCACTGCCCCACGCGACTGCCGACTAAAAAGAGTACTCCACTCCCTCATCAAGTTAAGACTGAAGCCACCATGGAGAATCTGAAAGAGGAGACCACTCGCCTTCTAATAGAACTAGGTCGGATCGAAAGAGAAATCAAGAGAAAGCGTAATCAATAGATATATTGGTATTTTTTATTCTAAGGGTGACTTGTACCATGTCGGCCATGTACTCTGTTTTTTCATCGAATAATGAATTGGTCAGACCAAACCAAATGCTTCCTCCTTAAGGCGATGTCATTTCTACATCGGCTATGTAGACAAAAGCCGATAGGAATCGTCCATGTTGTCTTGATGTATCTTACTGCAAGTTATGCATCTACCCAAATGCTTGGATAGTACCTCTTCAGATATCTTCCATTTAAAGCTCTTGGGAATTCTTTCCCTTCGATAGTTTCTAGAATATATGCATTTCCCGGAGCACATCGGCCGATTCTATACGGCCCTTCCCAAGTGGGCGACCGTTTACCGAATTTGGGATCCTTAGACCCTATCGGCAGCACCAACTTCCATACCAAATCTCCTTGGGAGAATTGTTTAACCTTGACCTTTTTGTCATACCATCTGGCCACCCTTTTCTTGTTTTCTTCGATGCTAATTAGGGCCCTCAACCGCTGACCCGCCAAGTCATCGAGCTCATCCTTCATGAGGAAGGAATAGTCATGGCCGTCAACTGATCTTGCAGCGATATACGCCTTGACCCCGTCCTTAATTCCCAAGGCAAGACTGCCTCGTGACCATATACTAGCTGATAAGGAGTTATCTTAGTGGCTCCGTGGCAAGCCATCCTATAATCCCATTGAGATTCAGCCAAAGACATATGCCACTTTTTGGGTTGTTCCTCTATCTTCCTCTTGATCAACTTGATTATCCCCTTATTGGACGATTCGGCCTGGCCATTGGCTTGAGCATAGTACGAAGAAGAATTTAATAATTTAATCCCCATATCATCAATCAATTCTCCAAATTCTCCAGAGGTGAACATCGTTCCCTGATCAGTTGTGATAGTCTGAGGAATACCGAATCGATAAACAATATGGTTCTTAACGAACTCGATCATATCGGCCGATGTCACGTTCCTTAAAGGAACTGCCTCCACCCACTTAGTAAAATAATCGGTGGCTACCAATATAAACTTATGCCCTTTACTCGATGGAGGGTGAATCTGTCCGATGAGATCTATTCCCCAACCTCTGAACGGCCACGGCTTGATTACTGGATTCATAGCCGAAGCTGGCGCGCGCTGCACGTTGCCAAACTTCTGACAGTCTTGGCATCCTTTATAATATTTGAAACAATTTTCAAGAATCGTTGGCCAGTAATACCCATTGTTTCTGATCATCCATTTCATCTTGTGAGCCGATTGATGGGCTCCACATACGCCTTCGTGGATTTCCCCCATCAGGACCTTTGCTTCTTCTGTTCCCAGGCATTTGAGAAGAATCCCATCAATCGTCCGGTAAAACAAGTCATCTTCAAGTAACACATATTTTGTGGCCTGGAAACGCACTCGCCGATCCACCTTCTGGGACGGATCCCTCAAGTAATCGGCAATCTCTTTTCGCCAGTCATCGGCCGCGAGCTCTAAAATCAAAGCTCCTTGAATCGGCCGATATTCAGACGCGTGTTGGGCCAGCCTGTTGGCCTCTTCATTATAACTTCTAGGGATATGCTCAATTATTGCAGACTTGAATCCCTTCAACAGCTGGAGGCAATCTTCATAGTAAATCCTTAAGATATCATCTTTGCATTCAGATTTCCCCGTTAACTGATCTACGATGAGCATGGAATCCCCAAAAATTTTGACTGCATCAGCCTTGACTTCCCTTAATAATTGGATACCCTTTAGGACAGCTCGGTATTCCGCCTGATTATTAGTTGCGGACGCTTCTATCGGCAGAGAGAAATCATAACTTGCCCCCCGAGGCGATACAAAAACGATGCCGTTTCCCGATCCGGCCCCACACGAAGAACCATCGAAATACAGAGTCCATGGAACCGGTTCAATGATAGTAATTTCCGGTTGTTGGCGCTAAAATCGGCCGGATAGGAATCGGCCGATGGTCTTCAGCGTCGGACACACGACCGGGAGAATCTGCTTAGCTCTTGTTCGGGTTATCGCCCTGGTGCGGTTCGCGCGGCGTGCCAGTCAATCTGACCTGTTGATTGACAAGGAAATAGAGTATTAAATTCCAGGCGCGTCGATCGGCTGGGATTCCGATCTGTCCTGAGGAGCGCGTCGGCAACGAATCGGCCGATTTGCAGAAAAGATGATCGACTATGGATCAGCCGATAATCGGGTAGTAATCGTAAAGAAAAACTGCTGGAGCGATCTAGACGATTACTGCAAGGGCAACACTTGAAATAGATCTAATCGGCTGTATGATGATAAATCGAAGAAAAACAATGACGAAGCCGATTACTCTGATTTCAAGCTGGATAACTGGTGATAATACTAGAATAACAGTTAAAACTTGCAATTCTAGTAAATATCGATAACTGGTGAATAAATCCAAACGAAACCACAGCGATGCGCCCGTAGTTAAAGCTCAGATATTACTCGGTAAGCGGAACCTACCAATTGGCCGGAGATCAAGCTGATGCAGCCCTGCCAATCTGTACGAACTCGTGAAAGAAGAAAATATTGGCGAAGTCGCCGACTTGAAAGTAAATTGTTGGAAAAGTAGAGGTATTATTGTTGATTGATGTGTTGATGTCTCTTCTAGACCCTGACGACTCCTATTTATACCCTAAAGCTAGGACTCCTGGTCGATCACGACTTGTTACTACCTTATTTAAATTACTATATCTATACGGACTTTAAAAAGGAAACGGACTCCCGCAGAATCTTTCGCCGCCGCTCCCTAATCCAATCAGGATTTCCTTCAATTGCTCCCCGACCGACTTAGCGTACCTCCTTTGACCAACTTTTGACCAGGATCCTCTGAAATAATCCCATCCTGTTGGCGTAGGCTGTGCCACCAATCGGCCGATTTCCAACTGTTACCTCAATCGGTTATTTCCTTTCTGTAGCCTTCTGATCTGCCGCATCGGCCAATCTTCTCCTTCTGACGCCGTTTCAATACGTGTCAAAATCTGGCGTCAACACATGCCCCCCAGTTTCGGAGTAAAATATAACTTTTCCTTCGAAACTCTTTTCTTTAATCCTTTCCTCCGAAACGGGTGCAGTAAAAATCTCTTTCCGTTCCGCGGCACAATGATTGCAATTTCCTCGAACCGGGCGCGCGAAACGACCGCTCCTCTGGAACTCGTGTAGACGACACGGTAAAAATACCATCTTTGCCCTCGCTTCCCTGATCTCTCTTAAGTACTGGCTTTCTCCGCCTATCCTTCCCCACGAATCTAGCATTCTTTTCCGTCGCATCACTGTTCGTCTTCCTCCAAGCTCTTTCGATTTCCAAGTGCTTCCCCCTTTCTGGCGATCTCATCCACGGCCTGCTTCCGACCCCCAATGGCGTCTCCATCGGCGACTACTCCATCTACAGAGGCTCCATCGGCTACTCCTTCGGCGGCGGCGGTCCAATCGGCGGCTTCCCCAGCGGTGTCATCGGCGACAATGGCCTCTATCCCAGAGGTAAATGCTCGAAATTTTCCCCTTTTCGCCTTTTTACTTCTTCAGCATTTTCCGGACCCTCTCTCAATTTCTTCCCTTTTCCCCTTTTTTAGGCACTTAGGCACCGAATCACTATCCCTCTCTCAGAATCCCCTGACCTCATCTGTTTGGGCCCTATGGGGAGCCCTGATCCAACGGATCTGATCAGTTTAGAAACCCATAGGATCCCTTTTAAGAAGTCATCTATGGATTTAGATCATTGGGTAGGCACTTTCAGATCCTGGCCAAATGAAACACCCGGATGGAGAGAATGGTACCAGAGGGTAGCCGGATCTTGGAGGGTTCAGTGGGAAGAACTCAAAATTGGCCAGTGCATAGACTTATCCCTGTCTCAGATGGAAAGGAACGAACCTCTGGTTATGGCAGCCTCTTATTTTTGGTCCGATGCACTTAACGCATTCCTTTTCGGACACGGACCCATGACCCCGACCTTGGCCGATGTTCTGCTGCTGACCGGCCTCGATGTTTCCTCCGCCGATACCCCCTTCAATTATCTGTTCAATCCATCTCATCGGCTGGAGACCAAAGGAATCGGCGGGTGGAAAGGATACATCGGCAAAAACATGAAGACCGGGACAGTCTCGCAGAGGGAGCATACTGCCTTCTTGATGATGTGGCTGGAGAAATATTTCTTCTGTGGCAGAGCAGTCGGCCCCTCTTCAAACACTCAAGCTTTGGTAGAGGCTCTTTCACAAGGATCGGCCATCCCTCTTGGAAAACACTTGCTGGGATCGGCATACCATCTGATGCACCAAATCGGCGTCAAGCTGTCGAAGGGGGAGCCGATAGGGAACCCAGGCGATCCTTGGTGGTTCATCACCCTCTGGCTCAATTTACACATGAGCAAGGTTTCGCAGCAGCGGATAGAGACAAAGACCTTTTCCAACATCGAGTCAGAGGAAAATCCATCAGTCCGTCGCCACTGCAGATCTTTTGGAGAAGCGGTATCGGCCTTCCTCGGCTGCCAATTCACTGCCACCCGCACAGCTGAATACTTCAGATGCTTCTACAATGGCCTTGGTGAAGAGATGATCAGCTGGCACCCATATCAGGCGGTAGAGCCGATTTTTGAATTGCCCGTATGCTTTGATTTCTCCACTCATACCTTTGACAGAGAGTTAATGGACGTCTTGATCAAGCCGGGGATTCTGCCGGCCAACTTCTTCTCAGGAAAGGACTCACCCACCTATGAGTTCTACAGTCCATCGGCTGCGGCAAGGCAAACGGGTTTTGGCCAACTGCCGATTCGGGTCTATTTCGCCGGCCAGGCAAAATTCAGAGATGGACTAACCTCAAGTCTTGATTACAGCCGGCTGTGTGATCTAGTACCCGACTCCAGTACCATTGACTTGAATGGTTGGTCAGTTGCCTCTTTCGCCACCCATCAGTTTAAATTATGGTGGGCAGAATGGAAGCAGCACCTTTTCTGTAAATCTCCATCATCTTACTGCAACATTCTGGACCCAGAGAACATCGACCCAAATGCAGCGGTATGTCCTTTTTCCTTAGCCAATTCCAATGTTATATTATCATCTTGTTGTTAACTCACATTCATTCCTTCAGTCTGAAAGCCATGTTCCCCCCGATGCGGAGCCGAAGCGGCCGGCCGATTGATAGCCATCACCAATACACGTCGTATCCACTTATCAGCTTCCATGCTCCAACTGTCAAAGATATCTCTACCGGCCGATCAGGGCGAGCACCAAAAAGGCCAACATCAAAGATAACCAGCCGTCGGGTGCGAGCTCGCATTGGATCGGCCGATCAGATGGCAATAGCATCGGCTGAAGTCTCCCGCATCGGATCGGCCAGCCAGATGGCAGTGGTATCGGCCGAAACTCCCCGCGTTGGATCGGCCGACCAAGTAGAGGTGACACCCGCCGAGACTCCAGGTCCTTTACCCCTGCCGGTTGTCGAGATGGCCGATCCCCAAGTCACCGCTGAAGTCGGGGCTGCTGCAGCATCACTATTAGTAGAAGCTGTTCAGGTAATCTTATTTATCTCATATATTCTCCAAATCTTCTACTGACATCAATTCTATTCCTCTGCCAGGCTGCGCAAGTTATCCCACCGCAGTCTCCGCAACTATCGGCCACGTCTCAAGTGGGGACCGAGATTCCAGCAGCTCCTGTCGCCGAGGTACACGATCTCTTACCTTGAATCCTTAATATTCAGCAAACTTAACCAATTTTGATGCAGGCCGATTTGGATACGCCGATTATAACTCCACAACAGGCATCGGCCGGGAGGCCCACAGAGGCATGGCAAATTTCTGTCACTATCTTATTTCAATTTCTCATAGCATTTTCACGGGAATCTTCTTTCATGTCTTTTTCAGGAAGCTGGTCCAAGCGGAGCGCTAATAACCATCGAATCTTCTTCTTCCGACGAACCAAATGTACCAGTCCCTGAGACATGGGAAACACTTCCATCGGCGCAGGCAAGAGAGATTCGCTTCAAAGAGGTAACAGTCTTACCATTAGAATCGGCCGATTTCCTTTCACCGCTTGCTTACCCTTTACTTTGTTTCCTTACAGGAGCAAGATACCCCCAACAATAGCATCTTTTCTTTTGCTGTCTCCTTGGCCGATGACGAAGAAATCGCTTCACACCCAATTCCATCGAGCTCCACCTCCGACGATGTCCGCTCCAAGCTCGAAAGCATTCGTACTCTCCTACAAGATGACATCGGCCGATTGGTGGAAGATGCATCGCCGATTCGACGACTTTTCAACGAGGTCAAAGATCGCATCCCAGATGAAGTGTCGGAAAATCTGGGGTATGCTGCCTACATAGAGGGTATGCAGATTCCAGTTTCCAGGGCGCTGCAACGTATGGCCGATCGTGCTCAGATGGCCAAAACTCAGGAGGAGGTCGACTCGTACAAGCACCGGACTCAGGAAGTACACCACAGGATCAACTTCCTCGAGAATTGCCGTCCGGACATCGTCGGCGCAATAGATCGGCTGAAACGGAGAAGAGCAGAACTGGCCAAGGAGATGGAGCAGATAACCAAAGAGATAGCCGCTGAAGAGAAGAAGCTCCAAGAACTCCCATCCATCATCAGCGAGCTGAAGCAAGAAAGACAACATCTGGCCCGTGAAACAATAAGGCTCCGTCGCCGCGTGTCAGAAGTACCAGGATCGGCCAATGATGATCAGAGAATAGTAGACTCGGCCGATCAAATTAGACGACGAGCGATTGTAGCCATAGATGCCTTCCTTGGGTTGTAAAAATATGTTAAACATTATTGCTCCTTTAATGTCACTGCGCCGATTTGGTTTTGAACTGCTCCTTCAGTCTGCTTTGCATTTATGTATGCATTTACTCCGATAGGACGTGTCTCACCATCCATCTACCTCCTCTTCATTTATATGCAGACCGTTCACCATCTCTAGAGGCACACGCATTACTTATCTCCTCTCCTTCTTTTACTGTCCCAAACTAAACGGCAAGATGTCTTGTTCGTCCTCCTCATTCTCTTCCTCTGTCAACCAGGTATGAACTCCCCCTCTGCCTTTCTCTTAAGTATCTCAATCGCTCCGATACTGGGTAACTCCTTTTATCTCTGTTTAGCCAAACCGTCTCAGCCCTGGTCTAGAACGAGCGATAGAAATCATGCATTCAGAAGAGCCATTATCACAGGCAGACAGAAATATGATAAGAACTCATGCTGAGGAACTCAGAGATCATGTCCCTGCCGCTGTCCAGGAATATTCGGACCTCATAAATGCCCATCTTTTGGTCCGCAAGCGACCATCTTCCGAAAAAAGTTCTTCACTTCCTTGTAAAGCCAAAACTGAAGTCGCCATGGAAGATCTGGAAGAGGAGAAGACCCGCCTGCTGAAAGAACTCTGCAACCAAGCTGAAACTGGAGCCACTGCAGAGGACCCGAAAGAGAAAAGGCTCACCCTTATGATAAAACTGGGTCGCATCGAGAGAGAAATCCAGCGTAGGCGTAATCAGTAGACACACCAGTATTTTTATTCTAAGGGCGACTTGTACCATGTCGGCCATGTAATCTGTAATTTCCATTCAATAATGAATCCCAATGTTTCCTTCACCAGATGTGTAGACAAAAACCGATGAGAAATTGGCCATATTATCTTGACATATTTTGTTGCAAGTTATGTATCTACCCAAATGGTTGGATAGTACCTCTTCAGATATCGCCCGTTTAAAGCTCTTGGGAATTCCTCCCCTTCGATTGTCTCCAGAATATATGCATTCCCAGGGGCACATCGGCCGATTCTATACGGCCCTTCCCAAGTGGGTGACCATTTACCGAATTTGGGATCTTTAGACCCTATCGGCAGCACCAACTTCCATACCAAATCTCCTTGAGAGAACTGCTTAACTTTGATCTTTTTGTCATACCATCTGGCCACCCTTTTCTTGTTTTCTTCTATACTAATCAGGGCTCTCAACCGTAAACCCGTCGAATCGTCAAGCTCATCTTTCATGAGAAAGGAATAGTCATCGGCCGTTAACTGATCCTGTAACGATATACGTCTTGACCCTGTCCTTATCTCCCATGGCAAGACCGCCTCATGACCATAAACCAAATGATAAGGGGATATTTTAGTGGCTCCATGACAAGCCATCCTGTATGCCCATAAAGATTCAGCCAAAGACATATGCCATTTCTTGGGTTGCTCTTCTATCTTCCTCTTGATTAGCTTGATTATCCCTTTGTTAGACGATTCTGCTTGGCCATTGGCTTGAGCATAGTATGGAGAAGAATTTAATAATTTAATCCCCATATCGGCGGCGAACTCTCCAAATTCTCCAGAAGTGAACATTGTCCCTTGATCAGTTGTGATGGTTTGAGGAATACCAAATCGATATATAATATGGCTTTTAACAAATTCAATCATATCGGCCGATGTCACGTTCCTCAAAGGAACTGCCTCCACCCACTTAGTAAAATAATCTGTAGCCACCAATATGAACTTATGCCCTTTGCTAGATGGAGGATGAATCTGTCCGATGAGATCTATTCCCCAACCTCTGAATGGCCACAGCTTAATTATTGGATTCATAGCCGAAGCTGGCGCGCGTTGTACATTGCCAAACCTCTGACAATCTTGGCATCCTTTGTAGTACCTGAAATAATCTTCAAGGATGGTCGGCCAGTAATATCCATTGTTCCTGATCATCCATTTCATTTTGTGAGCCGATTGATGAGCTCCACACACGCCTTCATGGATTTCTCCCATCAGAACCTTTGCCTCTTCTGTTCCCAGGCATTTGAGAAGAACTCGATCAATCGTCCGATAAAATAAATCATCTTCAAGCAACACATATTTTGTAGCCTGAAAACGCGTTCGCCGATCCACCTTTTGGGATGAATTTCTCAAGTAATCGGCGATTTCCTTTCGCCAGTCATCGGCCGCGAGCTCTAACGTCATCGCTCCCTGAATCGGCCGATACCCAGAAGCATTTTGGGCCAGTTTGTTGGCTTCTTCATTATAATTCTTGGGGATATGCTCAATTATTGCAGACTTGAACTCTTTTAAAAGTTGAAGACAATCCTCATAATAAATCCTCAAGATATCATCCTTGCACTCGGATCGCCCCGTCAACGGATCCACAATGAGCATGGAATCCCCAAAAATTTCGACTGCATCAGCTCTGACTTCCCTTAATAATTGGATGCCTTTTAGAACAACTCGATATTCCGCCTGGTTATTAGTTGCAGAGGCTTCTATCGGCAGAGAGAAATCATAACTTGCCCCCCGAGGCGACACAAGAACAATGCCGATTCCTGATCCGACCCCACACGAAGAACCATCAAAATATAGAGTCCATGGCAATTGGTTCAACGGTGGCGATTTCTGGTCCACAATGCTGAACTACGAAATCGGCCATCACTTGATCTTTGACGGCTTTGGCCGATTCGTACCTTAAATCGAATTCTGACAAAGCCAGGATCAATTTTCCAATCCGCCCTTTCAAAATCGGCAATGATAGCATATACTTCACCACATCATCCTTGCACACGACTATGCATTCTGCCGATAGCAAATAGTGCCTGAGCTTAGTACATGAAAAGTACAAGCACAAGCATAGTCGCTCCACCGAGGAATATCTTGTTTCGGCGTCTAAAAGTCTTCTGCTGACGTAGTATACCACTCGTTCTTTCCCCTCAAACTCCTGTACAACCGCCGATCCAATAGCCTGTTCATCAGCCGATAAATATAACTTGAACGGCTTAACAGGCTGTGGTGGAACTAATACCGGAGGTGAAACCAGATACTGCTTGATATTCTCCAGCGCCTTGCGCTGTCCTTCTCCCCATATGAATTCCTGGTCGGGCTTTAATTTCAACAGAGGGGTAAAAGCCTGAATACGTCCTGACAGATTGGATATGAATCTTCTGATGAAATTGACCTTGCCGATGAGGGACTGTAGTTAAGTTTTATTTTGTGGGGCCACCACTTTGTTGATGGCGTCTATGGTCTTGCGGTTGACTTCTATCCCGCGCTCATGGACCATAAATCCTAAGAATTGTCCGGCCGATACACCAAATGCACATTTGTTTGGGTTCATCTTCAGCCCATGTTTCCTTGTGCACTCCAGTACTTCCTGTAAATCGGCCAGATGATCTTGGTGACCTTTTGACTTGACCACGACGTCATCTATATAAATGTCCACCGATGAACCAATGAGCTTGTGGAAGATGTAGTTCATGGCCCGTTGATATGTAGCGCCGGCGTTCTTCAAACCGAAAGTCATAACCACCCATTCAAATAAACCAAGATGACCTGGGCACCTAAAAGCCATTTTCGAAATATCTTCCTCGGCCATTAATATCTGATTGTACCCGGCATTCCCATCCATGAAACTTATGACTTTGTGGCCTGCGGCAGCATCCACCAAGACATCGGCTGTCGGCATCGGATATCCATCCATCGGTGTAGCCTGATTTAAATTCCTGAAATCGATGCACACACGCAATTTTCCATTCTTTTTGTATACAGGCACAATGTTAGAAATCCATTCGGCGTAGCGGCACTGCCGAATAAATCCTGCCTCAATCAACTTTGTAATCTCGGCCTTTATGTCAGGTAGAATCTTGGGGTTACACCGTCGTGCGGGCTGCTGATATGGCCGATATCCTGATTTTATAGGTAACCGGTGTTCAACAATAGACTGGTCTAGTCCTGACATCTCATGGTATTCCCAAGCAAAGCAATCCTTGAACTCCTTTAATAAACTTATCAATTTACATTTGTACTCAGGATCCAAATTGGCACTAATGTACGTCGGCCTTGATTTGCTGCTATCTCCCAAATCTACCATCTCTAATAAATCGGCCGACGTAAACCCATGCCCAAGCTTCCCATCTTCTCGGACGAGCTGATTCATTTATTCCGAATCTTCAGAGCCGACTGCTTGGATCGGCTGTAGACCGAAATCGGACACTTTCAGGAAGTCAGTGTCCCAAGTCCTGCCAGATATACACTTGACGTGCTCGCAGCTCCACTGTTGCGTGTCGGCCGCTGCAACGCTGTAGACGGAATCGGCAGCGACTATCTCTGTACTGTCGCCGACCCATTGCACAAGGCATTGATGCATTGTAGATGGGACACAACAGTTTGCGTGTATCCAGTCGCGACCAAGCAGCATATTGTAGGACCCCTTGCCATTAATAATGAAAAAGGTGGCAGGGAGGGTCTTACTGCCGATGGTGAGGTCGACGCAGAGCGCTCCGCGGGCGGGTGACACGTTGCCTTCGAAATCCTTCAGCATCATGTCCGTCTTAGTGAGGTCTTCATCGCCCTTGCCCAGCTTGCGGTACATGGCATACGGCATGATGTTAACTGCAGCGCCTCCATCTACCAGTAATCTGGTGACGGGTCTTCCGTTGACATAGCCTTTGAGAAACAGCGCTTTGAGATGCTTCCGTTTTTCTTCTTCTGGTTTCTCAAACGTAGCCGTCATCGGCTCTAATACCAGTTGTGCCATTTGTTCTTCTTCTGTTCTTGTTACTTTCTCCCGATCGTTGGGCGCCATGAACTCCATCGGCAGTATGAACACCATATCAATTTCGGCTGCCGATTCTTGGTTGCTTGTTTCTTGATCGTTTTTCTTTGGGCGCCAAACTCGAGATTTAACATTTCTTCTCTCTGGCACCTGTCTCTGTTCTTCTTCTTAATGCTCCCATTGGCGTAGGCGTTGGATCCTTCGCTTCTGGGATCTGGATAGGCCATCGGGACACCACCTGGGATTTGCTGGTTTGGCCGATGATCTGGCATGTTCCCAATCTGGTTCCCTTCCTAGGGGATCCTCGTCTGATACCCTATCATCGGCCATCTCTTCCAGCTGATCGTGCGCGCTGATCCTGCCCCCCAGTCCATCCCGCTGGCCGATCTTGCTTTTTGACCTGTTGTACTGGTCAACTCTGCCCCCCAGCCAATCATGCACCGAAACGCGCCGTTCCTCGCGCCGATTTCTGCTGATCGGCTCTGATCCTCTATCCCTAGAGTGTGGCCTCGGGCGATCGTTGCAGCTCAATCCGTTACACTCCGGACAGTTATCGGCAGACGACAATCTGATATCGTTCTCCCAGCAGTGGATGGAGAACGGACATTGCCAGTGATCTTCATGCCGGCGTATTGTCTCTTCCTGGTATCTTGCTTGTTCTTGCTGCTACCGATATTTACTGAGTAAGAATTGGGAGGTGACGGGCTTGCGTGGTCGTTCTGGCCCTTGCCTGTTCCTTCTGATTTCTTCCGTCGTGATCTGCCTCTTGGGGTCGACGGCGCCACCTCTTCTCGCCGATTCGGACGTCAGCACCTTGGTTTGACTTGAGTCTCCCCCAGCGTTAACCATGTTGGCCGGGAAGGGATGCTGATCTATCTTCATCGGCTTTGCCGATTTAGTTGGAGTTTCAAATTTAAGCCGCCCCTGCTCGATGGCCGATTGTATCTGCTGGCGGAAGACTTTACATTCATTTGTATCATGAGAAGTAGCGTTGTGCCACTTGCAGTATTTTATCTTCTTAAGTTGATCAGCCGTAGGGATGGTGTGATGTTGAGACACCTTAATCTGCCCTTCCTAAAGCAATAGATCAAAAATTTTATCGGCCTTTGACGTGTCAAAGCCGAATGTCTCTGGCTCCTTCTTGCCAAAGGGGCATGATATTGGTTTTTTCCCTTTGACCCATTCTGCCAGGCCGATTTCCTCTTCCGCATCGGATTCAGATCCCTCCAAGTATGCCACATTCTTTTGGAAGTTCCTCCGCTGTTCAAACGGACGGACCTCTTGTCCTGATAACCGGTGGACGATTTGGCTCAGGCTTTCAAACTCTTGGGCAGCATATCTTTCTCTGATTTGTGGCAAGAGGCCTTGGAAAGCGATATCGGCCAACTGTGCATCGGTCAGAGCCAGACTGTAGCATTTGTTCCTGATTTCTCTGAACCTCTGTATATACCCCGTCACTGGTTCATCGCTCCTCTGCCTGAGACTGGTCAAATCCGAGAGCTTCATCTCGTGTACTCCTGCGTAGAAGTACTTGTGGAATTGTTTCTCCAGATCGGCCCAAGTAACGATAGAATTTGGCGGTAAGGTGGTGAACCACTGGAAGGCCGATCCGGATAGAGATGATGAAAATAAACGCACCCTCAGGGCATCTTGCGTGGCAGCTTCCCCGCACTGGATGATGAATCGGTTGATATGCTCCACAGTGGATGTATCGTCCGTCCCCGAGAACTTGGTGAAATCAGGAACCTTGTAGCGGTGTGGGAACGGCAGCAAGTCATAGGCCGATGGATATGGCGTCTTGTAGGTATAAGTTTGAACTTTCGGCTTCAATCCAAACTGATCCTGGATTACTTCTGCTATTCTTGCCGTCAAGTCCACCTGCTGCTGATGAACAGTTGTCCGCGGCGCGGGCATGTGCTGAAGGGCTGGTACAGCCGGGTGATGAATCGACGAATTTTGCTGAGCGGCCGATAGTTGATGGCGAAATGAGTCCGCACCCCCTTCGTACGTCGCTGCTGGCGCCGTGCCTCTGAATGCTTCTACAGTGTTTGCCCCCCTGCCGATTTCTGATAAGATCGGCTGATACTGGGGAACCGTTGGCCGGGCGGCCGATTGGTATGGCACCTGGGTTGAATAACTTCCATACCCGTTCGCTGGCTTGGGAAGATACGCTGTCGCTGATGTTCCCCAAGGTGCTGAGCCTGTAGGCTGTGACTGCATAGAAGCAATCTGAACGGGTTGAAACGGTGTCTGTGATGGGAGACATGGTGCACCGCCGTATCTTGGAGACGTCGGGGGCAATGGAGAGTTGTACCCTTCGCGTTGCGTCAATATCGGCTGAGGAGCCGATTGGGACGTGTATGGTAGGCTTCTGGCTGGCAGAGTGGTTGGAGGGGCATATGCCGGTCCCTGATAGCCTTGGACTGCTCCGCTGGCCAGAGAGCTGACGACGGCGTTATACACCATGTTGGTCATCACTGAGGATTGGTCGATGAACGCCTGATACACGGACTGTTGAATCATCTCTGACATCTTGCCCGAGTCCTCAGCAATGGTGATGTGGCGAGGCGCTAGAATAGGAGCCTTCTTCACTGCCTCCCCGCTTCTGGTACGACTGAACGACTGGAGATACATCTTCTTGTAATCTTCCAGATGTTTGGCCAATTCTTCCCTCTGGTCGTCCTTGAGATCTGCTTCTGTGACCTCAATGATGTTGCTGTCGGAGATTTCTGCGTTTTTCGACATATCGGATCTTGGATTGTCCCACCGGGCGTGCCAAAAGTGTGTTGGCGCTAAAATCGGCCGATGGTCTTCAGCGTCGGACACATGACCCGGGAGAATCTGCTTAGCTCCTGTTCGGGTTATCGCCCTGGTGCGGTTCGCGCGGCGTGCCAGTCAATCTGACCTGTTGATTGACAAGGAAATAGAGTATTAAATTCTAGGCGCGTCGATCGGCTGGGATTCCGATCTGTCCTGAGGAGCGCGTCGGCAACGAATCGGCCGATTTGCAGAAAAGATGATCGGCTATGGATCAGCCGATAATCGGGTAGTAATTGTAAAGAAAAACTGCTGGAACGATCTAGACGATTACTGCAAGGGCAACACTTGAAATAGATCTAATCGGCTGTATGATGATAAATCGAAGAAAAAAAATGACGAAGCCGATTACTCTGATTTCAAGCTTGATAACTGGTGATAATACTAGAATAACAGGTAAAACTTGCAATTCTAGTAAATATCGATAACTGGTGAATAAATCCAAACGAAACCACAGCGATGCGCCCGTAGTTAAAGCTCAGATATTACTCGGTAAGCGGAACCTACCAATTGGCCGGAGATCAAGCTGATGCAGCCCTGCCAATCTGTACGAACTCGTGAAAGAAGAAAATATTGGCGAAGTCGCCGACTTGAAAGTAAATTGTTGGAAAAGTAGAGGTATTGTTGTTGATTGATGTGTTGATGTCTCTTCAAGACCCTGATGACTCCTATTTATACCCTAAAGCTAGGACTTCTGGTCGATCATGACTTGTTACTATCTTATTTAAATTACTATATCTATACGGACTTTAAAAAGGAAACGGACTCCCGCAGAATCTTCCGCCGCCGCTCCCTAATCCAATCAGGATTTCCTTCAATTGCTCCCCGACCGACTTAGCGTACCCCCTTTGACCAACTTTTGACCAGGATCCTCTGAAATAATCCCATCCTGTTGGCGTAGGCTGTGCCACCAATCGGCCGATTTCCAACTGTTACCTCAATCGGCCGATTCCTTTCTGTAGCCTTCAGATCTGCCGCATCGGCCAATCTTCTCCTCCTGACGCTGATTCAATACGTGTCAAAATCTGGCGTCAACACCGGTCCACAATGTTGGACTACGAAATCAGCCATGACTTGACCTTTGACAGCTTTGGCCAATTCGTACCTTAAGTCAAACTCTGACAGAGCCAAGATCCATTTTCCAATCCGTCCTTTCAAAATCGGCAGTGATAGCATATATTTCACCACATCATCTTTGCATACAACTATGCACTCCGCCGATAACAAATAGTGCCTGAGCTTGGTAGACGAGAAGTATAAACACAAGCACAGCCGTTCCACCGGGGAATATTTTGTTTCGGCGTCCAGGAGTCTTCTGCTGACATAATATACCACTCATTCTTTCCCTTCGAACTCCTGTACCAACGCCGATCCAATAGCTTGTTCATCAGCCGATAAGTATAATTTGAATGGCTTACCAGGCTGTGGCGGGACTAACACCGGAGGTGAAATCAGATATTGCTTGATATCTTCTAACGCTCTGTGTTGTTCTTCTCCCCACACGAATTCCTGGTCGGGCTTCAATTTCAACAAAGGAGTAAAAGCTCGAATACGCCCGGACAGGTTGGATATGAATCTTCTAAAAAAATTGACCTTGCCAATGAGGGATTGCAGCTCAGTTTTATTCTGTGGGGCCACAACTTTGTTGATGGCGTCTATGGTCTTCCGGTTAACCTCTATCCCGCGCTCATGGACCATGAATCCTAAGAATTGTCCGGCCGATACGCCAAATGCACACTTGTTCGGGTTCATTTTCAACCCATGCTTCCTTGTGCACTCTAGTACTTCTTGTAAATCGGCCAGATGTTCCTGATGACCTTTTGAGTTGACCACAACATCATCTATGTAAATTTTGACCGATGTACCAATGAGCTTGTGAAAGATATAGTTCATGGCCCGCTGATATGTAGCACCGGCGTTCTTTAACCCAAAGGTCATTACAACCCACTCGAATAGACCAAGGCGACCTAGACACCTGAAAGCCGTTTTCGAGATATCTTCTTCGGCCATTAATATCTGATTGTACCCGACATTACCATCCATGAAACTGATGACTTTGTGTCCCGCGGCAGCATCTATCAAGACATCGGCCATCGGCATTGGATATCCGTCCATTGGTGTAGCCTGATTCAGGTTCCTGAAGTCGATGCATACGCGCAGTTTTCCGTTTTTGTTATACACGGGCATAATATTAGAAATCCATTCGGCGTAGCGGCACTGCCGAATAAATCCTGCTTCAATCAACTTTGTGATCGGCCTTTATATCAGGTAGAATTTTGGGCTTATAGGTAACCGGTGTTCGACAATGGACCGGTCTAGACCAGGCATCTCATGGTATTCCCAAGCAAAGCAATCCTTGAACTCTTTTAATAAACTTATCAATTTACACTTATATCCAGGATCCAAGTTAGCACTAATGTACGTCGGTCTTGGTTTGCTACCATCTCCCAAATCCACCATCTCTAACGAATCGGCCGACGTAAACCCATGCCCAAGCTTTCCGTCTTCTCGGATTAACTGATCCATCTATTCTGAATCTTCAGAGCCGACTGCTTGGATCGGCTGTAGACCGAAATCAGACACTTTCAGGAAATCAGTGTCCCAAGTCCTGCCAGATATACAACTGACGTGCTCACAGCTCCACTGTTGCATGTCAGCCGCTGCGACGCTGTAGGCGGAATCGACGATGACTATCTCTGTACCGTCGCCGACCCATTGCACGAGGCATTGGTGCATTGTAGATGGGACACAACAATTTGCATGTATCCAGTCACGACCGAGCAGCATGTTGTAGGACCCCTTACCATTAATAACGAAAAAGGTAGTAGGAAGGGTCTTACTGCCGATGGTGAGGTCGATGCAGAGTGCTCCGCGGGCGGGAGACACGTTGCCCTCGAAGTCCTTGAACATCATGTCCGTCTTGGTCAGGTCTTCATCTCTTTTGCCCAACTTGCGGAACATGGCATACGGCATGATGTTGACTGCGGTGCCTCCATCCACTAGTAGCCTGGTAACGGGTCCTCCGTTAACGTACCCTTTGAGAAATAATGCCTTGAGATGTTGCCGTTTATCATCTTCTGGTTTGTCAAAGGTGGCCGTCATCAGCTCTAATACCAATTGCGCCATCTGCTCTTCCACCCTTGTCGCTTTGTCTCGATCGGCAGGCGCCATGAACTCCATCGGCAATATGGACACCATGTTGACATCAGCTGCCGATTCTTGACTGTCCGCTTCCTTGCTGTTATTTTTCTTGGGGCGCCAGACCCGAGACTTGACGTTTTTCTTTTCCAGCGCCTGCCTCTGCTCTTCTTCTTGTTGCTCCCATTGGCGCAGGCGTTGGATTCTTTGCTTCTGAGATTTAGACAATCCTTCAGGGCACCATCTGGGGTTTACTGGTCTGGCCGACGATTTGGCGTGCTCCCAATCTGGTTCCCTTCCTAAGGGGTTTTCGTATGACACCCTGTCATCAGCCATCTCTTCCAGCCGATCGTGTACGCTGGTCCTACCCCCAGTCGCTCCTGCTGGTTGATCCCGCCTTTCGACCGGTGATACCGGTTAACTCTGCCCCCAGCCGATCATGCACTGAAAGACGCCATCCTTCTTGTTTGCGCCGATTTCTGCTGATCGACTCTGATTCTCTGACTCTGGAGCGTGATCTTTTGAACGGGCGATCGTTGCGGCTTAATCCATTGCACTCAGGACAGTTATCAGCTGACGGCAATCGGAGGTCGTTTTCCCAGCAGTGGATGAAGAACGGACATTGCCAATGATCCTCGTGTCGGCGTATCATCTCCTCGTGGCATCTTGACTGTTCCTGTTGCCGCTGATATTTGCTGAGCAGGAATTGAGAAGTAATGGGTCTGTGTGATCGTCCCGATCCTTCGCCCTTGTCTTCGGCCCGCCTTTTTCCTCTGACTTCATCCACCATGACCTGCTTCCTGGGATCTACGGCGCCGCTTCTTCTTGCCGATTCCGACGTCAGCACCTTGGTTTGAAGTGAGTTTCCTCCCGTGTCAACCATGTTGGCCGGGAAAGGATGCTGGTCAATCTTCATCGGCTTCGCTGGCTTTGCCGGGGTTTCAAACTTGAGTCTTTCCTGCTCGATGGCCGACTGTATCTGCTGACGGAAGATCTTGCATTCATTCGTGTCATGAGACGTGGCATTGTGCCACTTGCGGTATTTTATCTTCTTGAGCTGATTGGCCGAAGGAATGGTATGATATGGTGATAGCTTGATTTGCCCTTCCTGAAGTAATAAGTCGAAAGTCTTATCGGCCTTTGTCGTATCAAAGCCGAATGTCTCTGGTTCTTTCTTTTCGAAAGGGCACGATATTGGCTTCTTGCCTTTTACCCATTCTGCTAGGCCGATTTCCTCCTCTCCCTCCGATTCAGACCCTTCCAGATACGCCACCTTCTTCACGAAATTCCTCCGCTGCTCAAACGGATGGACTTCCTGACCTGCCAATCGGTGAACAATCTGGCTTAGGCTTTCAAATTCTTGTGAGGCATACCTTTCCTTGATTTGTGGTAAGAGGCCTTGGAAAGCGATATCGGCCAACTGGGCGTCGGTCAGAGCCCGGCTATAGCATTTGTTCCTGATTTCTCTGAACCTCTGTATGTATCCAGTTACTGGTTCATCGCTCCTCTGCCTGAGGCTGGTCAAATCTGAGAGCTTCATCTCATGTACTCCTGCGTAGAAGTACTTATGGAACTGCTTTTCTAGATCGGCCCAAGTAACAATGGAATTAGGTGGTAAAGTGGTGAACCACTGGAAGGCCGATCCAGACAGAGATGATGAAAACATACGCACCCTCAGAGCATCTTGCGTGGCGGCTTCCCCGCACTGGATGATGAATCTGTTAATGTGCTCCACGGTAGATGTGTCGTCCAGCCCCGAGAACTTGGTAAAATCAGGAACCTTGTACCGGTGGGGAAACGGCAGCAGGTCGTAAGCCGATGGGTATGGCGTCTTGTATGTATATGTCTGCACTTTCGGCTTCAACCCAAATTGATCCTGAATTACCTCCGCTATTCTTGCCGTCCAATCCACCTGCTGCTGATGAACAGTCGTTCGAGGTGCCGGCATATGTTGGAGGATCGGCGGTGGTACGGCCGGGTGATGGATCGAAGCATGCGGCGAATTCTGTTGCGTCATGGCCGTCTGAGCAGTTGACAGCTGATAGTGAAGCGAATCCGCCACCCCGTCGTACATCGTCATCGGTGCCGTGCTTCGGAGTGCCTCTACAGTGCCTGCCCCCCTGCCGATTTCTGACGGGGCTGGTTGATACTGAGGGACCGTCGGCCGGACGGCCGAGTGGAATGGCGCCTGGATTGGATAGCTCCCATGTCCGGTTGATTGATCGGAAAAAGCCATCGTTGCCGATGCCCCCCAGGGTGCTGAGTTTGTGGGCAGCGATTGCACAGAAGCAATCTGGATAGGCTGAAGCGGCGCTTGCGATGGGAAACATGGTGCACCGTTATACCTTGGAGA
Organism: Panicum miliaceum; assembly: GCA_032594955.1. Classification (NCBI taxonomy): domain Eukaryota; kingdom Viridiplantae; phylum Streptophyta; class Magnoliopsida; order Poales; family Poaceae; genus Panicum; species Panicum miliaceum. The sequence continues at coordinate 2,588,188 of CM064057.1, read as the reverse complement.
CGCTGGAGGCAACGGAGTGTTGTATCCCTCGTGTTGCGTCGACATCGGCTGAGGAGCCGAGTGGGACGCGCCTGGTGAGCTTCTGGCTGGAGGTGCAATAGGCGGGGCATACGTTGGCCCCTGATATCCTTGAGCCGCTCCGCTGACCAGAGAGCTGATGATGGCGTTATACACCGTGTTGGTCATCACTGAGGATTGGTCGATGAAAGCCTGATAAACGGACTGCTGGATCATATTGGACATCTTGCCCGAATCCTCAGTGATGGTGATATGGCGGGGAACAGGAAGAGGAGCTTTTTTGACTGCCTCCCCGCTTCTGGTACGACTGAACGACTGCAGATACATCTTTTTGTAATCTTCCAGATGTTTAGCCAATTCTTCCTTCTGGTCGTCCTTGATATCCGCTTCTGTGACCTCAATGATATTGCTCTCGGAAACTTCTGCATTCTTTGACATATTGGGTCTTGAATCTGTCCCACTGGGAGTGCCAAAAGTGTGTTGGCGCTAAAATCAGCCAGGAATCGGCCGATGATCTTCAGCGTCGGACACACGACCTGGGAGAATCTGCTTAGCTCCTGTTCGGGTTATTGCCCTGGTGCGGTTCGCGCGGCGTGCCAGTCAATCTGACCTGTTGATTGACAAGGAAATAAAAGTATTAAATTCCGGGCGTCCCGATCGGCTGGGGTTCCGATCTGTCTCTAAGAGCACGTCGGCGAATCAACCGATTTGCTATGAGGATGACCGGCTATGGATCAGCCGATAATCACGTAATAATTGCAAAGAAAACTGCTAGAGCGACTTGAACAATTATCACAGATGCAACACTTGAAATAGATCTAATCGGCTATATGACGATGAACGAGGAAGAGCGATGATAAAGCCGATAGTTCCAATCTCAAGCTGGATAACTGGTGATAATACTAGAACAACAGGTAAAACCTATAATTCTAGTGAATATCGATAACTGGTGAATAAATCCAAACGAAACCACAGCGATGCGCCTGAGGTTAAAGCTCAGATGTTATTCGATAAGCGGAACCTACCAATTGGCCGGAGATCAAGTCGATGCAGCCCTGCCAATCCGTGCGAACTCGTGAAAGAAGAAAAAGTATTGGCGAAGTCGCCGACTTGAAAGTAAAGCGCTATGAAAAAGTAGAAGTGTTTTGTTGATTGATTGTTGATATATTACAAAGCCCTGACGACTTCTATTTATACCCTAAAACCAGGATTCCTGGTCGATTACGACTTGTTACAATCTTATTTTAAATATAAAAACTGCTATATCTATAATATTCTTATAAAGGAAACGGATTCCCGCAGAATCTTCTGCCGCCGTCTCCTAATCCAATCAGGACTCTTTTCTTTTGCCTCTTGATCGAATCAGCATTATTCCGTTGACCAACATTAGGCCACTTTTAACCGGGAACCTCTGTTGTGGTCCCAATCTGTTGGCACAAGTTGCATCGCTAATCGGCCGATTCCCAACTGTAACCACAATCGGCCGATTCTTTACTGTAGCCTTTAGATCTGCCGCATCGGCCAACCTCTCCTCCTGACGCCAATTCAACACGTGTCAAAATCTGGCATCAACACAAGTTTATATCATCCACAACACCTCAACACGGGCCATCCTGGCATCCCAGGCTCCCGGGTTACTCACACCTTCCATACCCACCAAGTCGATGCGAGAACTCCCTCTCCTCGCACCTCAATTGCCCCCAGGCAGGAATATCATGACTAGAGGGAGGTAGAGATCAAGTAACACTACTCTATGAAAGTGAAGCCGGATCAAGAGTTGTACATGACCGAGTACGCGACTATACGTATAGTTTCACCCTGCAGGGGTTGTACACCTAGACCCACTCGCCTTGAAGCCAGTCGGTCCGTCGACCAACTGACTCCAAGACACCAGTCAACGGAACTAGCTGCAATGACCCCCACCCTGTTTTCCTGGGTTTGGGATGCATCCTCCCGCAAGAGGTTGCTTCGGAACTGTGATGCCTTCTACACCTGGATCACGCAAGATCCTGCCATTCGGGGGACGTGAGGTCAGCACCTCCTCCCCTTACACTGATGCCCTATCCTATTCACCAGTCTCCTCAAAAGAGTAACTCCACTCACGCCATGACTATATCACCCTATCCCACACATACACATATAACAGTAGCCAAAGCATCTCATGTATACTCAAACAAGGTACTATAGGAGTACAAGGAATCTTGATATAAAAATAGACTATGTAGGTTCATTCCAATGTAACACATCAAGGAGCAATATCGTATCTAGCAAGCAATGCCTAATAGGTATTCAAATCATAGATGGGCGTGAACGTGATGGTTCTTCGTAGTTCTTCTAAGTCTCCGGCGTGTCAGGGAAGTCTGTCTGGGTCTTCTGGGTGTTGGGGAAATCCTTCTAAATCTTCTGGTTGACCGGAAAGTCCTCCTGGGTCTTCAGGTCGTCTGGTACGTCGGTCAACTCCGTCTCGCAAGGACCTAATCGTAACTACTAATAAGCATAGGGGCCAAAGTGCCAAAATGCACAAAAGTATCCAAATAAGATCCAAATCACAATAGAACCTACTCTAACGGGTAGAGCATGATTTTAGAAGAATTATGAAACTGGTTTCATAATTTTTGGAGGTTCGGTTAATTTATTATAAATTTTCTAAATTTAAATCATTTCCTGAAAATGATAAAGGATTATCGAAAAAGAAAAATACATAGTTGGCCACGTGGCAGCTCCTGGGCGTGCCACGTGTCATGCTGACGTCAGCATGTTGTCACCCTTACGTCAGCAGTGGGGTCGGGTCGGCTGACGTCAGTGTTGACTGGTCAACGTTGACCAGCCAACGGTCAACGAGGTCAAGGGTCAGCTGGGTCCACCAGTCAGTGACCAGGTTTCACCGACAAGTGGGACCCATGCGTCAGGTCTGGTTAAAGAAAAAGAAAATGGGAAAGGGCGGCTCTAGTTAGTGGGCCGAATTATGGGTCAGCTTAGCCGGCCCAAAACTTCAGCTCGGCTCGGGATGGGGCAGTGTCACACCTGAGGCGACGGGACTGCACGCGTGGCATAGAACATTCTAGAGTAAGGGGTGAAGCATATCCCATACCTTATCCATACTATAAAGTACTCGTACACGGGTACAACTAGTCGGTACAGAAGGAAACTACCAAATAGTACTCAGTTAGGACTCCTAAGCTCGTACCAGACTAGAATTTTCATGTAACTCTGTCCCCCCAGACTATATAAGGGCGGGCAAGGACCCCCTCCAAATCATCTCATAACCTCAAGGCAATACAAACCATACATGACGTAGGGTATTACGCACACTGCGGCCTAAACCTGTCGAAACCCTTGTGTTCCTTGCACCATCGAGTTCCTGATCTCGGCGACACCCTGACCACAAGTCTACTACCTTAGGGTATCCCTAGGTAGGCTTGCCGGTAAAACACCGACAGCTGGCGCGCCAAATAGGGGTGCTCATCGAAGATCCACCGGCAAATTCGATGGCAACTTTCAGCTTCACCAGCACCGTGTCCCTCTGCGGGCACCACTTTCGTCTTCGGCTCCTGGGTCTGTGTCTTTGATGGCACAGGCGACTTCCGTTGACACCTCGTCGACAACAAGTCAGAGGCATCTGCATCAACACCAAGCAGCATTCTTGACGAGTTCGTTGACAATCTCGACAAGATGCTGCTCCCTGACCTCGCCAGGGAGATCGAGAACCTGTCTGTTTTTGACGCGACTCCGACTCGTGCTGCACCAAGCTTGTGGCAGAACCACCTGAATTAATCCGGCTCAAGCGCGCTAACCATCACCACAAGGGCAATCAGGGCTAACTCGCACTTCAAACGGAGTAATCCACTGGTCTGTCGGGTAACCTCCCGATACAACCACGGTTTTTGCTGATCGAAACCACACATACATGTACTCACACGAAGGTGAGCCCAGAGGATACAACATTCCACAAATTTTACATCATAGGTTCCTCATAAATTATTATTACAACTGAGTTCGAATTTTAAAACAAGGTACTTCGGAGTTCAAAATAAGTGAATTCTTCAGAGTTCAATGCAGCGAAAAAATTAACGATAACTACTCGACGATACAAGATGTCTCGATGAAGCCCGTACGAGACATCACTCGGCATTATCACCGTTGGCCGGGGGCGTATCCCATTCCACCGACCGACCAGGAGGAAGGGTACACGGCCAAGTTAAACTAGCGATCATATCCTCAAAAGTTTCACCTGAAAACAAGCTACGAGCAAGGCTGAGTATACTAATACACAGCAAGGCTTACCCGACTAGTGGAATATACTTAGCCGACTCCTAGACATGCAAGGCTTTTGGCTTGAGGGTTTGTTTTGCCGAAACGCATATATAAGTAGGTCCTTACTTTCAAATTTTAGCTCCAAGTTCTAGTTTTCTTTAACCATTCTAGATAAGCAACTATCCAACAGCATACATGGTGGAAGAATTAATTTGCATCCAACAAGATTAATCATCATCATTGTTCCTCTTCTTACTCTATGTGGTAAAAGGGTCAAGCAGTCTCAATAACCGCGAGAAACGGACGATTCGAATCGAATTTCTTAACCTTGCAAGGGAAACCTAAACACACGTCACGTGGTTACTCCCAGAGTCACACGTGCAACTTTTCCCTTCAATTCCTGCTTCACGGAACAGGCCCACCGCCCTCGACTACACGTCCCCATGGACCCGGCCATGGTGGCACATGCACCCGCCATTAGCTAGATGTGAACGAATTCAAGACGGTGGGGAGTATATTCCGGCCTCGGTTCAATCCGGTACTTAAGCTTACCGACTACCATATTCTCGGCATGTGGTTAGTATGTTCAAAGACTTAACCACCACTACCACACACTACGGCCTTAGCATTTTTCACTCAACAGACGGGGCCTCAATCATCAACATATACGTCGTACCATAGCCCCGTCCGTCGACCTTATAATTGTAGCATGTAGTAAATATTCAACTCCTAAATTCTCGCGAGTGAAAGTAAATCACTCGGCTTTTACCGGAGTCCTATTAGCATAGCATTCTATCGAACCTTAGATCTAATGTTCAGAGCATGGGTACCTAGGATCATGCAACTAAGTTTTCATTCAACTCCTATAAACTTAATGCACAAGTAAAGCAGAGTAATAAGTTGCATAAGTTTAGGAAAATAGGGTTCATGCTCCGGGGCTTGCCTTCTTGGGTAAAGTTAGCCTGGGGGTCGTCCGAACTTGGGCTCGGGTCTTCGAAAGCTTCAGTTAGATTTACTTGAGCTTCACGCTGCTCACTCTCGGACGCGGGCACCAGCTCGTACGTTCCGTCGGCGAGAGTAGTCGATTCTATATGAATGCACAAGTGTAAGTTGTATTGATGGTATGTGATGATTATTTTCCTTCACGATAAAGTTGGAGTCCACAAAACATCGATTTGGTTGTGAAGTTACTTAGTTAAGATTTCTTTGGGAAATTGTTAATAGAGTATAACTTAAACTATTAACTTCATCAAACAAGAAGGGGTTGTTTATATTGGAAACTTAATTTCCTAAGCACAACACGGATTAAACACAACTTCTGGACTAGGTAACTTCTGACGATGAAATTTTTATTTAGAGCACTGTAAAAATTTCAGATATTTTCACGCAGCGGAATAAATATGAAAAAATTAATACACAACTACTATTAGAACTTAGTTATTTTTATGCAGGACAAACTATGCAAGTATTGACACCAAATATTTTACAGGGGATTAATCCATTCATAAAGGTGTTACTGTAAAGTTTTCAGATTTTACTATGCAAGATACAAAGCATAATAAATAGGATAATACATACCTACTTTAATAAAGATTAATTTCTACAGGATGTTTAACAAAGTTTCTGTGTATGAAACTTTTTATGCAGCAAGAGCTACTCTAAAGTATTCCACAATAAAAATATGAACATTTTCCAAGCACAGAAACTAATTATTTGAATTCGTGCATTTTTCCTACCACAAAATTATATAAATAAGTTACAGGGAGGAAGAACGTTCTAAACTTTTTCTGTGGTGTTTAGGCGTCAATAAAACAGCTCTGGAATAGTTTCACCACATGAATCACAATACAACAGCAGTTACAATTTAGTTTTATTATTTCATGTCATAAACAAGTTTTATTAAAAGTTTAGCTAGAGATGAGTTCTGGTCCTAATATTTTTACACTGGCCTATAAATCAAGCAACCAATCTACTGTTAAATTTTCAGGTTTAGCCTTTGCCTACAACCATGGGTACAATTAAAGTCTATTAAAACTTCCATTTAATTTATAGCAAGAGTTAGCAAGCAACTGAAGAAATGCATGTAACAAAAGTTGTAGGTCTTCTTCTAAAGATTACAGAACAGTTGAGTTTATATTTTTACGATTTTTCTACGATTTCATATGAATTTTACAATTTCACTATTTTTGAAACTAGATTTAAAACTTTCTTTTACAGAGGGGTCCCTGCAAACTTGAGCAGGCCCCTGGGAAGATTGCAATCAAAGCAATGTGGTCCCTGGCGGCGTTGGCATGGCGGCTGGCCAGATTCCGGCGAGGGGGCTCGTCGGCGGCGAGGGGAAAAGGTTCGTGGAGATCCAGGGAGGTGAGAGCTACCTTCGGACGACCTTGGTCGGGGTTGGGGGTGGCCGGAGTTGGCTCGTCGGCGCGGAGCAGAGGGGCGGAACGTCGGCGACGGTGCTCCGGCGAGGAGGGGAGAGCGTGGGCTGGTCGATGAGCTTCGCGGCGTCGAGGAGAACCCGTTTTGAGGCTTGGCTGGGACGGAGGAGCTTCGAAGGGGGCTGTCCACGGAGCAGCACGGGAGTGGCGGCAGCGTGGGCGGCGCGGGAGGTGCACCGGCGGTCGAGATGGCCGGGGAAGAGGCCGGTGAGCTTCAGTGGAGGGAGGCAAGCTCGCTGGGCGATGGGCTTAGGCAGTGGGAGGCTGGAGAGTGGGGCTCCACGGGCATGTGGTGCACGACGGCGGTAATGGTGGCGGCGGCGGCGTTCTGGTGTTTGGGCGTGCGAGGGGGGCTCAGTGCGGTCTTATGTAGGCAGCAGAGAGGCGGAAGAAGGGCGAGACTGGACTGCGAGACGCGGGCGCGGGCGGCATGACGGGGGTGTGCCATTGGGCGTCGGGGGAGCGGCCAGAGCCGGCACGGCGTACGGCGGGCTCGGGCAGGGGATTGGGCGCTGCGGATTTGGCGTGAGGAGCGGGAGATCAGACGACGCGTGGGTTGGGCGAGGAGTTGCAGCAGCTGGCTTGCTGGGCGGCGAGCGCGGCGACTGGCGGAACGCGGCGGGGACACGGGCAGGGCGCGGCTCGTCCATTGGACACGGCGGGCGGCGATCAGAGGCGCGTGTGCGGCGGCGTGCGCGGCGACTGGCGGGACGCAACGGGGACACGGGCATGGCGCGGCTCATCCATTGGGCGCGGCGGTCTGCAAGCAGAGGCGCCCGTGCGGCGGCGTGCGCGTGGCGTGCATGGACTGGGGAGGAGCGCGGCGTGCGGGCGCGTCAAGGCATTGGCTTGGCGCCTAGCGCCGGTCAGGCATCGCCGGCCAAGTGGCTTGCGGCGACTGCGCAGCGGCGGAGGGTCGGGTGAGGCGATGGGTCGGGCGAAGCCGAGGGTCGGGCGAGCGAAGGGTCGGGCGAGCGGCTACGTGTCGGAGGGTCGGCCGAGCGGCTGCGCGTCGGAGGGTCGGGCGAGCGGCTGCTTGTCGGAGGGTCGGGCGAACGAGAAGAAGGGTGTGCGGTGTAAATAGAAGGAAAAAGGCAGGGGCTAGTTTGCAAATCCAAGTGTTTCTCAAATTTTCGTGTTGCAACTCAAAAATCCTTGAAAATGAAAGTTGTTCAAAATGAAAAGTTACACAAGTTTTGTTTTAGGCCAAAGTTCATTTGAGGTCTAGTTAAGAAGTTATTTTAAAAACTCAAAAAGTACAATTCAGAGGGTGCGTCATTTCCTGGGAAAAACTTTGCATTCTCTTCTAGGCTTCAACAACGCGACCGATTCCTGTTCAGTTTGCGCAACACAGCCACTATTTACCAGGAGGCCACGAAGTCCGAATTCTACTCCGCGCTGGAGAAGGATCTGAACGAACTACACGAACTCGGGGACAAGGACGCCACCGCATGCCGGGAGGCCCCTATCTTCGGCGACTACGACTTAGTCTCCGACCCCGAGGCCGAACCCTACTTGGGTGGCTAGGGCTTGGTTATAACCTCCACACTGGAGGGTCGCTTCGTGTACTGGAAGGGCATGAAATCCTCCGAACTACTCGAAGACGACGAAAGAGTGGTCCCTCACCTTGATTCTCTTCCTTTCCAAGAGGGCAGACCACTCGGTGAGACCACCCCCGCCTGAAATGTACTCGTAGACTACAGCTTCAACGATCCATCCACACACTGCCATGTCTTCATGGCGGAATCCGACGAATACAGCGACAGGCACCGCAATAAAAGGCCTGAGAAGATCTCTGAGGATGAGCACACCGCAGATGCCGCCAACGAGTCCGCTCAGGACCGTGAGGCCTGCAGGCTGCGCAACAAGAAACGTGTTGTTGGGGGGAAAGTAGAACGGACATTCTTAGGCGCCAGGATTAAGAATCTCACTCGATAGGAAATATTAAGAGCGGCCCGTGAATGGCCCACGGGTGACCGACGAACCATCGACGAACGGCCCAGTAGTCCAGAAACAGAGGTCGGCCCGCGAGCGCATCACGCCAAGGGTAGACCGCTTCGCCCAACCCTCCGCGGAGGGGGTCGGGGGACTCCGCCTCGCTCGTCCCTCCGTGGAGGGGGTCTAGGGACTCCACCTCGCCCGACCCTTCACAGAGGGGGTCGGAGCGCTCCGTCTCACTCGACCCTCCCCGGAGGGGGTCGGATGGCTCCACCTCGCCCGACCCTCCGCCAAGGGGGCCAGGACCTCGCCCGCACCTTGCATTGTCTGTACTCCAACAAGACCGCGGACCTACCCTGAGGCAGCCGTCTCCCAGTCAAAGGGGATAGTACAAAAGGTCGCATCAGGGCATAGTGCAAGGCGATGCGGCTGTTCGGCACGTGCCTCGAACGGCGCCACTCCGATAGCCACGGCACAAAAAGGGCCCCCCCAACCACTCCTCCAGTGGGCGGCGTCAGAAAGTACAACAACCACAACATCCGAAGGACTGAGGACGGACATGCGCCAGGACCGGCATACGCCCCCCAAAATAATGACGTCACCCCACGCAGGACGGCATGGGGAGTGCACCATGCCTCGCACAGGATAAAGAACAAGGAACGGACATCTCCCGTCAGCATCGGGGGTCCCACGACACGATGACGAGGAGTTGGGGATGTTCAGCCTCCCGACTTGCTCTCTCTCTCTCTCTCTCTCTCTCTCTCTCTCTCCTGTAACCAATCCCGTCTTCTCCTTGAAGAATAAAAGGAGAGGGTGGGGGCCGAAGCAGGGGGACGACTTTTAGACGTTCCAGCACACGCAAACGCACACACACGCTCTCATGCATGAACGCAGAGACCTGGGAGCCCGTTCCCTCTCTCACTTGTTTGTAACCCCTACTACGAACTTGAGTGCAAGAACACGAATCGCTCAAACTGGACGTAGGGACATTTTGCCCGAACCAGTATAAACCTCGTGTCTTCCCTTGCATTACCATCCGGGCCATGACGCGCATACAAATCTACTAGCTGGTGATTCGATACACCGACAGTTGGCACGCCAGGTAGGGGGCTTGCGCATCACCATCATGCCGCGGATGGCTAGCATTCCAGGAGCGTGGGCTTCCGGGACGCGCGTGCGTTTCGGGACCCTGGACTTCATCGTCACCATCGACGGGCAGCTGGAGCGTATCGGCTTTCCAGTTGCTCCCTAGTGCGCTCGCGCCACAGAGGAAGCTGCGGAGGCTCTCCTCAGCCTACGCATGGAGTCCTCGGCGGCGCATGCCGAGGCGTCCGGCGTCGCCGGACGTGGCACCATCAGAGGCTCCTCACCGCTCAGGAGGCTGGGTCGCCAACTCCACGCCTTCTTAGGTCAACGACCAACCCAGGAGGATTTGAGCGACGTCATCTTTTCCTGCGTCAACGTGACATCGCAGCTCCTTGGGGGCGAACCCCTTGTTCCACCACCGACGAAGGGAGCTGCGGCTTCACCATCAGCCGACCTCTTTCCCATCAGCCTCTTGAACGCGGCAGGCCACTTCGACCGGCTCCTGAACTCGCGCCTTGCCGCCCTCTGCACGAGCAACGAGCCCAGTGGGATGGCCGACGGTCTCTCCAACTCGGGGGGTGATCTTTACGCGCGAGGGTCAACCCTCGGCCCCAACGAGGGCTCCCACGAAGGGAGCCACCATCCCTCCTGGGTGTGCAACATCGCCGACACCCCGGAAGGACATGTCGAGGACGACGACGATGATGCCAACGCCATCCCACCTGCTCCCCAACGGGACACGCCTCCGAGGGGACAGGGGGAGGTCAAGCGTCGGCGACAGCGCCTCGACCAACTTTGCACGCCAGAAAGAGCTCGAGGAGGCCCAACATCAACTCGAGCAGGAGCACGAGGAGCTGGCGCGTGAGATTGCTCGCCGTGCCGACGGCGGGCCAGCACGAGCTCACGCCGCCGAGGTGAACCGCCGGATAGTGCGGGATGTAGCCGGACCTGCACCATACGTACGGGCCAGCCAGAATGTGGCAGTGGCGGTGGCCCTGCTCGAGGCATTGCCCGCTCCTTCCACGCCCGAGAGCAGCGCGCTCACAAAAAGATGCGCCGACACCTGGAGCTCGCTGCGATACAACAAGCCGAAAGCTCCGACCTTCGACGGCAAGCGCCGCAAGGAGGGCGCCAAGCCCCCGCGGCGCCCGGGGTATGAGAGGTTTTGGTACAGTCCACGCCGCGCCCAGACGCGCGATACGACCGCTCCCCGACGTGTGGCGTCCGCCCCCTCGCCGTCACGACGAGAGGCGAGCGGTCACCCCCGTACGACAACGGGTGGGAGAGGAGCGCGATGCCCGCCACACCATCAACGCCCGGCGACGAAGGCACAACGATGATGACGCTGCCGCAGCCAACCGGGCCTTCCGACCGCACCGCGGCGGGCGCTATGACAGCGGAGACGACTGGAGCGTGAGCCCTGACCCGGCCAGGGCGCGGGTTCTCAGCGCGACAATCTGCAACGCTCAAGTACCCGAGCGTTTCCGCCCCCTGACGAACATCATCAAGTATGACGGGGACACAAACCCAGGGCTCTGGCTCGAAGACTATCGTTTCGCTTGCCGATCCCAGGGCACGCGCGATGATGACTTCATCACCCGCAACCTCCCGTTATACCTCGCCGATTCTGCTCAAACGTGGTTCGAGAACCTTACGCCCAACTTGATCCACAGTTGGGCCGACTTGAGAGAGATCTTCGTGGGCAACTTCCAGGGCACGTACGAGCGCCCGGGAAACCCTTGGGACCTCAAGAACTGCCGACAGAAACTGGATGAGTCCCTCCGTGAGTACATCCGGCGCTTCTCCAAGGAGTGCAACGCTGTTCCCAATGTCACCGGCGCCGACGTCATCGGGGCATTCCTGACCGGGACAACTTGCGAGTCCCTCGTCCATAAACTGGGCCGCAAGTGCCCGTGCACCACCAAGGAACTTCTCGACATCGCCACTCATCACGCTTCCGCGAGGAGGCCGTTGGTGCAATTTTCAGCCGCAACCAGGGCAAGGCCAAGCGGGACGAGGCAGCCGGCGAAGGCGCCTAGTACCAACCCGGCAAGAAGGGCAAAAAGAAGAAGAAGGGTGGCGGGGGTAATTTCATGGCCGCTGCCGACCGCACAGCCGACAAGAAAGCAGCGGGTGACGCCCCCGACCACTTCGAAAGATGCTCGAGAAGCCCTGCCCAAACCATGCCTACCCCTTCAAGCACCTCTACAACGACTGCGTCCTGATGAAGAAGTGGCTGGCGAACACCACCCAGAAGGGGGCGTAGAAGAAGAAGGAGGCTGAGCCGGCGGACGGCGACGCCGAGGAGAAGCAAGATGGTTTTCCCGACGAGGATGGGTGTCTCCTCATCTTTGGGGGCCCGACTGCTTGCGAGTCGAAATGCAAGCAGAAGGTTTCACGATGAGAGGTATTCGCGGCCGAGCCCGCGGTACCCACCTATCTGCGGCGGTCGGAGTCCGCGGTCACCTTCGACCGTGCTGATCATCCTGATCACATTCTGCAGCCAGGAAGGTACCCGCTGGTTGTCGACCCGATCATCGGCACCAAGCGGCTTACCAAGGTGCTCATGGACGAGGGTAGCGGCCTAAACATCCTATACGTGAATACCCTGGATGCCATGGGCATCGACCGCTCTCGCCTCCGACCCTGGGGGCTCCCTTCCATGGCGTCGTGCCAGGGAAACAGGCGATCCCTCTGGGGAGCATCGACCTGCCGGTCACATTCGGGGATCCGACCAACTACCGGAAGGAGATCCTCACATTCAAGGTGGTAGGATTCAAAGGAACCTACCACGCCATTCTGGGTCGGCCATGCTACGCGAAGTTCATGGCCGTCCCCAACTACACCTACCTGAAGCTGAAGATGTCGGGCCCGAACGGGATCATCACCGTTGGGTCGACTTTCCAGCGCGCCTACCAGTGTGAGGTGGATAGCTGCGAGCTCGCCTCGGCCGTCATCGCCTCTCAGGAACTCGCCCTCATCACGGCGGAGACCCCCGAGGGAACCCTCATCTCGAAGCGCACCACCGGATCTTTTGAGCCCGCAGAAGGCGTCAAGGAGGTCCTCATCGACCCCCAGGGGTTAAGGGGAAAAGAAGGTGAGGATCGGCGTGGCCCTGACCCCCCAAATAGGAAAGCGCGCTCGTTGATTTCCTACGCGCCAACAAGGACATCTTCGCGTGGAAGCCATCAGACGTGCCGGGCATTCCGAGGGAGGTCACCGAGCACGCCCTCAACATTAAGCCGGGGTCACGCCCGGTAAAACAATGCCTGCGCTGCTTCGACGAGGACAAGCGCAGGGCCATAGGGGAGGAGATCGCGAGGCTCTTAGACGCGGGCTTCATTAAAGAGGTGTTCCACCCTGATTGGCTCGCCAATCCCGTTCTTGTACGAAAAAAGAGTGGGGAATGGAGAATGTGCGTTGATTACACGAGTCTCAACAAAGCGTGTCCAATGAATCCTTTTTCTTTGCCACGCGTAGACCAAGTAGTTGACTCCACATCTGGGTGCGAAACCCTCTGCTTTCTCGATGCTTACTCCGGGTATCATCAGATCACGATGAAAGGGTCCGACTAGCTTGCGACCTCTTTCATCACCCCGTTCGGATCGTACTGCTACATAACCATGCCGTTCGGTCTGAAAAATGCCGGTGCGACCTACCAGCGCTGCATGATCAAATGTTTCGGAGAGCTCATTGGGTGGACTGTTGAAGCTTATGTCGATGACATCGTAGTCAAGACTAGGCAGGCCGACCAACTCGTCGCCGACCTCGAGCAAATGTTTGCCTGGCTCCAAGCCAACGGCGTCAGGCTCAACCCTGAGAAATGCGTTTCCGGGGTTCCGCGGGGTATGCTTCTGGGGTTCATCGTCTCCCAGCGAGGGATTGAAGCAAACCTCGAGAAGATCGAAACCATCGCGAAGATGTAGCCGATCCAAAATGTCAAAGGGGTCCAGCGGGTAACGGGATGCCTCGCAGCATTTAGCTGCTTCATCTCCCGACTCGGGGAGCGGGGCCTGCCGCTGTACAGACTCCTGCGAAAGAGCGAGCGTTTCACCTGGACTCCCAAGGCTCAGGAGGCTCTCGACGGACTCAAGGCACTCCTGACCCGGGCACCAATCCTGGTCGCCCTGACCAATGGCGAACATCTCCTACTCTACATCGCGGCGACCAACCAGGTAGTCAGCGCCGCCCTGGTCGTAGAGAGGGAGGAAGAGGGCCGCGCCCTCAAGGCCGATGCTAAGACGCACTACTTGTAGATACAGAAGCTCTTGTACGCGGTGCACATTGCCAAGAGGAAGCTGCGTCACTACTTTGAATCCCATCCTGTGACGGTAGTCACATCCTTTCCTCTCGGCGAGGTGGTTCGAAACCCCGACGCGACGGGGAGAATAGCAAAGTGGGCCCTCGAGCACATGGGAAAGGGGATCACTTACGCATCGCGCAACGCCGTCAAGTCGCAGGCACTGGAGGACTTCGTCGCCAAGTGGACGAAGACGCAGCTCCCGCCAGCCCCCGTCGATGGGGAGTACTGGACGATGTTGTTCGACGGCTCGTTGGTAAAGCAAGGCGCAGGTCTCGGCATTGTGTTCGTATCTCCCCTCGGCGTGCGTATGCGGTACGTCATCCGCGTGCATTTCCCTGCGTCCAACAACGTGGTGGAGTACGAAGCTCTCATCAACAGACTGCGCATCGCCATCGAGTTGGGAATTCATCGCCTTGAAGTCAAGGGCGACTCTCGCCTCGTCATTGACCAGGTGATGAAGGAGTCGAGTTGCACCAGTCCCAAGATGGCCGCGTACTGCCAAGCGGTGCGCAAGCTAGAGGACAAGTTTGACGGACTCGAGCTCACTCACATCCCCAGGATGCTGAACGAGGTCGTGGACATGCTAGCCGAAATGGCATGACAACAGCGACCTGTACCCCACGGGATCTTTGCCAGCGACCAACGCAAACCTTTGATCCACGACGTCGAAGCAGAACGGGCTGACCCTGCGGCGCTGATGGCTGACTTGGGGGCTTAACCACAGACTCCTGCAGCGATCAATCCCAATGCAACCACGGTGGACTCGGGGGCTCGATCGCCGACTCCTCCGCACTCCGACCCTAAGGTCATGGAGATCGATCAGGGGGCGGGCGATGCCCCCGACCTCGCTGAGGACTGGCGGAAGCCTTTCATCGACTGGTTAGCCAATGGGGTACTCCCCGCCGGTAAAATGGAGGCCCGACGGCTTGCTCGCTGTGCCAAGTCTTTCGTTCTCGTTGACGGAGAACTCTACAAGCGGAGTCACGCGAGGATCTTACAGCGCTGCATCCCGATCGAGCAAGGGAGGCAGCTGCTGATCGACATTCATGGCGGCGTGTGCGGATACCACGCCGCTCCTAGGACCCTGGTCGGAAACGCCTTCCGACAGTGCTTCTATTGGCCCACAGCAGTAGTTGACGCCGAGCAGATCGTACGAACCTGTGAAGGGTGCCAGTACTACACTCGGCAGACCCATTTGCCGGCTCAAGCGCTATAGACTATCCCCATCACCTTGTCTTTTGCGGTCTGGGCACTTGACCTGGTAGGCCCTCTCAAGAAAGCGCCCGGGAGCTTCACGCACCTCCTTGTCATTGTAAACAAATTCACCAAGTGGATTGAGGCTCGGCCGATCGCAACCATCAAGTCAACACAAGCCGTCGCATTCTTCCAGGATATCATTCATCGGTTCGGAGTCCCCAACTCCATCATAACCGATAACGGCACGCAGTTCACCGGGAAAGAGTTCCTAGAGTTTGGTGACGACCACCACATACGGGTGGACTGGGCCGTCGTGGCGCCTCCCCGTACAAACGGGCAGGTCGAGCGCGCCAACGGCATGATCCTCCAAGGATTAAAGCCTCGAATCTACAGCCGCCTCAAGAAGCTTGCAGGACGTTGGGTCGCGGAGCTCCCAGCCACCCTGTGGAGCTTGAGGATGACTCTGAGTCGTTCCACAGGGTTTACCCTGTCGGTGTTTTACCGGCAAGCCCACCGAGGGATACCCCCTAGGTGGTAGGTTGTAGGTAGGGTGTCGCTAAGATCAGGAACTCGATGGTGCAAGGAACACAAGGGTTTAGACATGTTTGGGCTGCAGTATGCGTAATACCCTACGTCCGGTATGGTTTGTATTGCCTTGGAGGTTATGAGCTATGCACTATGTGCTTTGGAGGGGTCCCTGCCCGCCCTTATATATCCCGTGGGGGGGTGCAGGATTACATGGAAATCCTAGACTGGTATGAGCTTAGGTGTCCTAATTTAGTACTCTCGGGTAGTTTCCTTCTGTATCGACTAGTTGTATTAGCTTACGAGTACTCTACATATGGATAAGGTATGAGACATGCCCCACCCCTTACTCTAGAATGTTCCACGCCATGCGTGTAGTCCTGTTGCCCCGGGACTGACAAGCCCCCGAGCTCTTCATGGCCGAGTAATGCAGGCTTCGAGTACTTCTGGAAGTCATCCTTCGGTTTCTATTGAAACTCCGTCTTGAAGATGTCTTTCGAGTACTTTCCTTGGCTGCTCGAGGCTGTGAGGTGCTTTAGCCCTGAGTACTTTCAAGTTTTTTCTTTCTATGGGGTGGAGTAGCCCCCGAGCCTTAGGTTGAATCGAAGAATCAGGTTGAGGGTCTCACTAGTCTTGAATCTTCATCTTATCTTCCAAATTTTTAGAAAAATAAGCCATCGATGACACGTGTCCCGCAGCCCCGAGCTTTGAATCCAAATCCTGAGGTTTGGAAAAAAGGATCCAAAAGAACGTGACATACTGAACAGTGTTATGTACAAAATTTGAATAAAAATAATGTATATTAGTTTTAGTGTGATCTGTCTTGTTGGTTTTCCCTGAAATCAATTGGTTCAAAATTCGAAAAACCCCTTTTTTTGGGAGTCCCTGAAAAAATGGTTAATCAAATAAACTTACCAAAACTCTTCCAAGAATAGCCGCTCAAAAAAAAGAACACACTTTTTGGATGAGATAACTCTTCCAAATGACCCTTAGGCCGCCACTGGTTATCTAACCGTGCAGCAACCTTGGGTTACCTTTAGGCCTTCAATCCTCATATAACTTGTCTTCCGAGTAGTTTTGTGGCGTTCAGCCCCCGAGCTTATGAGCCAAGTGAGCTGTAGGAGAAACGTCGAGTAGTAATTGTCACCCAGCCCCCGAGCTTGGGAGCCAAAGGAGCCACGTCAAGTAGTAATCAGCCTAGGCCCCAAGCTGGGAGACGGGCTAAGTGGTCTGGCGAGTTGTTTCCGAAGCTTGATCTGAAAAAAGACAATGCATACATTATGTAGCATAATGTGAAGATACCGAGTTTTACTCAGTAATAATATGAAAATACCAAAATTTATTCGATATAAAATGAAGCTGGGTGTCGAGCTCTTGTTTAAGCCATTTAAATCCCTCGACTAGTCCACCCTTTACGTTTACCCGGTCTCAGTTTAGTCTTCGCTCATAGCATCCATCAGATCTTTGTCTCGTGCATAGAGTCGCTTAGGTCATGATTGAAGACTCGAGGTTTCACGAGTTATGGCATTTGCTGCTCGAGTAGATTAGCGACCATTAAGAGAAGACAACGAGCAGAAAAAAGTAGTCGTCATGAGACATAGAAGATGCGCGTTGCGCAAAAAGTAGTCGGCGATGTGTAGCTCTGGAGGCTTTCGTGCCCATCGAGAGACATTCACAGATAAGTAGTCGGCGAGAGCGCGTGTTGTAGCGCGAAGATCTATACTTCCATAGGGTGTAGCCACTTGAAGCCTCCAGCACTCAGAACACAACTTTGTGGCGTAGCCTCCGCAGTCGGTGTGCTAAGACTGTGGCAAAGCCGCCAGCACTCGGTGCATTAAGTCTGTGGCAGAGCCTCCAGTACTCTGTGCACCAACGCTGTGGTTGTCGGTCTAACATCCCAGGAGTAGTCGATCATGGTGTAGCCATCGACGGTGATTCCCGTCAAGAGGCGTACCCGAAAAAGTAGTCGATCCTTCGGATGACAAGTCGAAAAAAGGTATAAGTAACTTAGCTTGATTCATGGGCGATTGCCAATGAAGCCGTAGGGCTCGTCGATGGAGCCGCAGTGATTTGTTGATGAAGCCGACTAGTCGGAGGCGATTCCGACCTGTTCTTGATGTCATGAGGCCCGCTCTCGACTAGTTTCGAGGCGAGTAGTCGAAGTAGTCGTGGGTGGCTCGCCAAGAGCCCTCGTGAAGTTGAAGTAATCGTCGGCAGTTCATCGAGCGTCTTCGCGAAGTCGAAGTAGTCGTCGACGGGTCGCTGATTTGTCGGAGTGGTCATCCTTGTTGCGCTTCGAGTAGTCATTGCCGCGCTTCAAGAACCGATCGCGCTCCTGCTCCTCTTGGTCTGCCCAGGTCTGCATCATGTCGTGGAGAGCAGCAACGGTCTTCAGACCGTTGCGCCTGAAGTTGCGGAACAGAGCCTGGTCGGTGAGGCCGTTGTGGAAGCAGTCGGTGACATCGCTCTCTGAGATGTTGGCGATCGTGGCCCGGGTGTCGAAGAAGCGGCGTGTGTGCAAGCGTATGAGCTCGTTCCTTTCTTGCTTGCACTAGGACAGGTCACGTCGAGTACCTGCCCGTGTAATCGCCCCGAGGAAGTTGTCGATGAAGATGTCGCGCAGTTGCTCCCAGGAGTCGATGGAGTTCTTGGTGAGGCTCTGCAGCCATGTGAGTGGAGCGGTCTCCAAGACCATCGGAAAGTAGGCGACCTCGGTGGTGTTGGTCCCGCCTGCAACTTCAATGGTTGTTGAGTAGATGCGTACCCACTGATGAGGGGATTTCTTACCATCATACCTGGTGATGCCGATAGATTTGAATCCCTCCGCGTACTTGTAGTTGTCAAAGCGGGGGAAGAACATAGGGAAGCGATCATTGTCGTCCCGCGCACATTCCCTCCTCCGGTTTTCGATGATGGAGTGGGCGTCAATCCCGACCTAATATTGTCACGGAGGTCTCCCGTTGGCATCTCCTCGAGCTCTGAGCGGTGGTAGTTGCCAACGGATGCTTGGGGAGCTTGGCGGCTTCCTTGGATTGATTATTCAAATCATCTCAAGTCTTCGCGTTTACCTTCAAATTCCAGATCCGGCGATCCCTCACCAATAATCACCTACCTTAGGGTATCCCAAGGCAGGCTGTCGGTAAAAGTACCAACACCGTCCTACGAAACACAACCCCCAACGGGTCAAAAGAAGAACGCCAGACAAGAACTAAGAAAAGAGCAGAGGGAGAGGGAGGGGGCGCTTACCAGCTGTTCCTCCCGAGAGTTCGGGAACATCACCGGGTGGCCCGGGACTGGATACTCCACCTCTGTGGCATCGATCGCCTCGAGGACGCGTTGCTTGACCTTTGAGGGGCTGATTTCCCTAGTGACGAGCTAGATCCCTGGATGCGCGATTTGCGGGTCCATCTCGTATAGGGGGATCCCCCGCGCCATCAGCGGCACGACCCGCCGCTCATGGTATGCGCCGATCACCCCGACGCCGGTTAACCCGCGTGCTTTCACGTGCGCGATGGCATCCAGGAGCCTGGGGAGCTTCTTCTTCTCCTTCTTGGGCGGCCCATACCCCCACTCCGGGGGAGCTTCCTCGATGATCCAACTGGAAAACTCCGGCAGATGGGCGTCGGGGTGATTCTTGACATAGAACCAGGTTTGGTGCCAGCCCCGGTTGCTTGCTGTGAGCACGAGATCAATGTACTGTCGGGCCCTATCCCCTTGGCGGAGTCGCACGGAGGCGCTTCCCATCGCCGAAACCACCCGCCTCGGTGGATTCGAGCCGGGGACCTTCATCTTGTAGATCTCCACTCGGAAGAAGTACCTCTAGAGGTTAAAGTGAGGGGGGGATCCCTAGGAACCCCTCACAGAAGACGATTAACGCCACGATATGTTGAATCCCGTTGGGGTTGAGGTGTTGCACCTCAATCTGATAGTGATGCAGCAGGCCGCAGAAGAACTATGGGGAGGCGTGCCAAACCGTCGCTCGTGGAAGCAGGCAAACGAGACGATGTAGCCGTCGGGTGGCATCGGCGTCCGCTTGTCGCCGGGGAGCATCCACTCCCGCCCCCTCGCCGTCAGGGGGCAGAGTAGTCTTTTGGCGATGAGTCCGTTCGCGCGGGCCAAAGTCATGTCGGAGCGTTGCCAATCACCCATTTCCGGTCGCGGTTAGTGGTGCAAAGCGAAGGGACGCGACAGCGATGATGGCAGAGGCAGCAACGAAACGCACAAGATGCGCACGCGCTCTTTCTCTCCCTCTCGTGTTTCTTCTCCTTCTTTTTCGCTTGCGCCGTTACTAGCAGGGGGAGGAAGCACCGCTTGTTGCTCCTCGATTCCCGCAACTGCCGTCATCATGGCATCCGCCCACGACTCCACACCACGTCGCGTCCGGGGCGGACCCCGGAACCGATATAGTCGCGACCCATCGAGAATCGCGTCCACCGTGGAAAGGATGACAATGCCCTCGAGGTAAGTGAAGAGGTTGGCCGGTGGCGCCTCGCGCAGCCCACTCCCGATCCACGGGTTCTAAGATTGGCCCCACAAGGGGTTCGCAACCGCCCGAAATAATCTTTGAGCAAGGGACCTGAGCGGACGGGTCCCAGCGACTAGAACCCGGGTGCGCCCGCGCATCGGAGGGCATCCCAACCCGTGTCCGAGTCCTGAGTTGTTGTTGACCTGCGTTTCCCTTCGAGGGGAGGCAGCGAGCCGCCAGGGTCGATCGAACAACCCCGGTAATATAGACAGGTCAACCGCCAGGAATTTCGAGGGAGATCACCAGCTGATCACACTCGGAGACATAACGAAAGGGAGTCGGACCCTCACTCAGACCGACCCGATAACAGCTCCCCGGACACTAGGCTCTCGACCAACGAGGAAGAGCCTGGCCATGTCCGACCCTCTCACCCCTAGCGAAAGGCGTGCGTGGAGGGAAACCAACAAAAAGACAAGGCGACCTTCCTCTCACTGCCGCCTCGAGGGTAGGTGAGGGCTTGAGGGTCGGACTCACAGAGAGGCTAGCGAAGCCGCGTCTAAGGAGGTCGGCGATGCCTGACCTTCCGCTGTCCACAAGAAAGCTGAGGTACGAGGGCTCGGGGGCTTCACCTCAACACCCCACCTCCAGTTACTCCAAAACCAAGGAAAAAAGAAAAAAATGCTTTATTCCTCGAAAGAAGTACGAGATACATTCGGCCGAAGGCCGTTCGAAGTACAAAAACCTTGTCACCGCCGTAGGGACGATGGCGACGGGGTACTCAGGGGCGGTAGTTTCAATCGCAAGAAGGAAAAGGGCTATGCCCGCCTCGCAAGTTTTCTTCTTGCACCTCGCAAGGATTCTTCTTGCGTCACCTCTTCGAGGACGCTATGGCAGGGGGTCAGAGCAGAACAGCCTGCTCGACACCCACCCAGGCTCGGAAGGGCTTCCAAGAACTGGCTGCAAACACGGAAGGACGCACCAGCGCCCACTCAACTCGGACGACGGGGCTTCCATGGTACACGCATGTGTACGGCTGAAGCTCTGACACATCCGCGTCAGGGCAAGGGAACAAGACCTACCGCAAGGAACGGTCCATGGAAGGCACCTTCCGCCGGTCTGACTCACGAAGTAACCTGCGGCTCCATCCCTAAGGGTGAGCGGCGGGTTCACCGTTCTCCCCGGTCCATCAGTCGACTCCGGGAGGTCACCCGGCGACCTCGGCGTGTCGTCCCCTGCCGATCGCAAGGATTCTTCTAGTACCAGGCGTTGGGAGAATGAGGAGCAAGGTTGGGAGGCCTGACAAAGGCGAAGAACGACGCCATTATAAGGAGTCCAGGGGAGGCCGAAGTAGAAAGCGGGTCTTGACCAAACGATCCTGGCACAACCCCTTTTGATAGCCGCAAGGGGAGTCACTCGGCCGCTCACGGGACCAACAGGGAAGTTGGAAAGGCAGCCGCGCACACTAAATTAAGGCCCTGTCCTAGGGGCAGGCTGCCCGATCTGTCGCAGTCACCCCCGACGAGTCACATTAGTAAGAGAGTGGCACGCCAAGGACTGACAGACGGGAAATGGGACCAGATCGGGTGCACTCTGAAGCCTCTGAGCGAATTTCTGATTCACCCAGAGCCTCGGGGGCTACACCCACCAGAGCATCGAAAATGGGCCCCACGTTGCCAGGTCAAAATCAAAAGGACTGCCTGCGAAATCAAGAGCAGAACCCCCTGTGCGAATCCCTGATTCACTCAGGGGCTCGGGGCCTACACCTAGTGGGTGCGCTTTACGGTAGCTTCTACCCTCCGAGGGGAAAATAGAACCCCCTCGCAGTTACCATGTAACCGAGAGGGGGTTGGGGGCTACTATTGGGGGAGAGTAGAACGGACATTCTTAGGCGCCAGGATTAAGAATCTCACTCGATAGGAAATATTAAGAGCGGCCCGTGAACGGCCCAAGGGTGACTGACGAACCATCGACGAACGGCCCAGTAGTCCAGAAACAGAGGGCCGGCCCGTGAGCGCGTCAAGCCAAGGGAAGACTGCTTCGCCCGACCCTCCGCGGAGGGGGTCGGGGGACTCCGCCTTGCCCGACCCTCCGCAAAGGGGATCGGGGCGCTCCATCTCGCCCGACCCTCCGCGGAGGGGGTCGGAGCGCTCCGTCTCGCCCGACCCTCCGCGGAGGGGGTCGGAGGGCTCCACCTCGTCCGACCCTCCGCCAAGGGGGCCGGGACCTCGCCCGCACCTCGCATTGTCCTTACTCCGACAAGACTGCGGACCTACCATGAGGCAGCCATCTCCCAGTCAAAAAGAATAGTACAAAAGGTCGAATCATGGCATAGTGCAAGGCGACGCGACTGTTTGGGACGTGCCTCGAACGGCGCCACTTCGGTAGCCACGGCATAAAGAGGGCCCCCCAACCACTCCTCCAGTGGGCGGCGTCGGAAAGTACAACAACCACAGCAAACGAAGGACCGAGGACGGACATGCACCAGGACCGGCGTACGCCCCCCAAATAATGATGTCACGCCACGCAGGATAGCATGGGCAGCGCACCACGCACCGCACAGGATAAAGAACAGGGAACAGACATCTCATGTCAGCATCGGGGGTCCCACGCCACGACGACGAGGAGTCGGGGACGTTTAGCCTCCCGACTTGCTCTCTCTCTCTCTCTCTCTCTCTCTCTCTCTCTCTCCTGTAACCAATCCCGTCTTCTCCTTGAAGAATAAAAGGAGAGGGTGGGGGCCCGAGCAGGGGGACGACTTTTGGACATTCCAGCACACACACACGCACACGCACTCTCTCACGCACGAACATACAGACCTGGGAGCCCGTTCCCTTTCTCACCTGTTTGTAACCCCTACTATGAACTTGAGTGCAAGAACACGAATCGCTCGAACTGGACGTAGGGACATTCTGCTCGAACAAGTATAAACCTCAAGTCTTCCCTTGCATTACCATCCGGGCCGTGACGCGCATACAAATCTACTAGCCGGTGATTCGATACACCGACACGTGCCAAGCGCAGAAGGGACGCCAACGAACGGCGCGCACGGATTCAACACGACCTCGACGTCGAGTTCGCAGCAGCACAGGACGCCGGGTTCAACACTCCTACCGCCCACTTTGCCGGTATAACCGCAGTGTTAGCTGGCATCCCCGACCCGCAAGTCCAGACCGCCGTTCGCATGGCGCAGCGGGCACTGCTCCAGATCAACCAGCAAAACCCGATGCCCTCAGTCTCTGATGGAAGGGGCGAGGCCATGGGAGAAAGCCAAGTCAGCAGAACACCACGGGATCACCCCAGGCGACAAGCTGCTCCTTCCAACAACCAATAGGGAAGCCATGGTCCGCAAGAAAGCCGTCCTGCAGGTAGCCGACCAGCGACCCACGCACCACATCCGGAAGGCTCCGTCCACAATTACCGCCTCTCGGAGCTCGAAAAGCTTCCAACGGGCGACCTCCGCGACAAGATCAACATGGGGCGTGATGCTCGCTCCATCATCAACAATCGGAGGAAGGAACGCGCTGGAGCCGAGGGAAACACTATTCGGGACAACAACGACCGCTTCCCTGCTTTCTCCTCCTGCTTCGACAACTACAAGTACCCAGAGGGATTTAAACCCATCGGCATCACCAAGTACGACGGTAAGCAATTTCCACAACAGTCGGTACGATGATACTCCACTGCCATTGAAGTCGCAAGTGGCACCAACACCACCAAGGTCGTCTACTTCCCGATGGCCTTGGAGACCGCCCCACTCACCTAGCTGGAGAGCCTAACCAAGAACTCCATCGACTCCTGGGAGCAACTGCGGAACTGTTGGCGCTAAAATCGGCCGGGTAGGAATCGGCCGATGGGTCTTCAGCGTCGGACACACGACCCGGGAGAATCTGCTTAGCTCCTGTTCGGGTTATCGCCCTGGTGCGGTTCGCGCGGCGTGCCAGTCAATCTGACCTGTTGATTGACAAGGAAATAGAATATTAAACTCCAGGCACGTCGATCGGCTGGATTTCCGATCTGTCCTGAGGAGCGCGTCGGCGGTAAATCGGCCGATTTGCTGTAGAGATGATCGGCTATGGGTCAGCCGATGATCGTATAGTAATTGTAAAGAGGACTGCTGGAGCAATCTAAACAATTACTATAGAAGCAACACTTGAAATAGATCTAATCGGCTATATGGCGATGAATCGAGGGAGAATGATGACGAAGCCGATTACCCTGATCTCAAGCTGGATAACTGGTGATAACACTAGAATAACAGGTAAAACTTGCAATTCCAGTAAATATCGATAACTTGTGAATAAATCCAAACGAAACCACAGCGATGCGCCCGTAGTTAAAGCTCGGATATTACTCGATAAGCGGAACCTACCAATTGGCCGGAGATCAGGTTGATGCAGCCCTGCCAATCCGTACGAACTCGTAGAAGAAGAAAATATTGGCGAAGTCGCCGACTTGAAAAGTAAAGTACTGGTAAAAAGTAGAAGTGTTTTGTTGATTGATTTGATTGTCTTTTTTTTGCAAAACCCTAGCGACTCCTATTTATACCCTGAAACTAGGACTCCTGGTCGATTACGACTTGTTACAACCTTATTTAAAACAGGAAAACTACTATATCTATAATAACTTTAAAAAGGAAACGGACTCCCGCAGAATCTTCCGCCGCCGTTTCCTAATCCAATCAGGACTTCTTCAATTGCTTTCCGGCCGACTTAGCATGCCGTGTTGACCAGCTTTTGACTAGGATCTTCTGGAATAATCCTATCCTGTTGGCATAGGCTGCGCCACCAATCGGCCGATTTTCAACTGTTACCCCGATCGGCCGATTTCTTACTGTAGCTTTCAGATCCGCTTCATCGGCCAACCTTCTCCTCCTGACGCCGATTCAATACGTGTCAAAATCCGGCGTCAACAGGAACGTCTTCATCGACAACTTCCAGGAGGCGATTGCTCGGGCAGGTACTCGACATGACCTGTCCCAATGCAAGCAAGAAAGGAACGAGCTCCTGCGCTCGTACACACGCCGCTTCTTCGACACCCGAGCTACGATCGCCAACATCTCAGAGAGCGACGTCATCGACTGCTTCCACAACGGCCTCACCGACCAGGCTCTGTTCCGCGATTTCGGCCGCAACCGCCCCAGGACTGTTGCTACCCTCCGCGACATGATGCAGACCTGGGCAGACCAAGAGAAGCAGGAGCATGCTCGGTTCTCAAAACGCGACAACGACTACAGCAAGCGCAACAACGACCACCGCAATGACAGAAGCCAGCGGGACTACTCGGGATCCTCCTGAAAGCGCAAGCCAAACGATCTTGTTGCGGCTATCAATCACGCCCCGCGAGGTAAGAAGCCATCCAATCTGCAAGAGGAATTCGACAAACTCATGCAGAAGCAATGCCCATGGCACCCACACTCGAAGCACTCTGCTTTCGAGTGCTACCAGCTCCGGAAGTCCCTCAACGCCCCGCCCTTAGAGAAGGGCAACAAGAAGAAGAAGAAGGACGAGGACGACGAAGACCAAGAGAACAAGACAGACGCCGGTGAATTCCCGGACGTATCCAAGGTGGTCAATGTCATCTTCGGTGGCGAGTCAGGATTTGTCTCCAAAAGGACTCAGAAGCTGCACCGTCGCGAGATCATATCCATCGAGCCGGCAGTACCACGACCCCTCCGGTGGTCGGAGGTCCCCATCTTGTTCTCCAGGGTTGATCAGTGGACGAGTTTTTCTGAGATGGGCAAACTCCCTCTCGTCCTAGATCCGGTGGTCGCGGATGTCAGGCTCGCAAAAGTACTCATTGACGGAGGCAGCGGCCTCAACATCATCTTTGCGAGTACTCAAAGGAAGATGGGGGCAAACTTCAACTACATGCTCACCCCCAGCAAGGTTCCCTTCTACGGCATCGCACCTGGGAATGCAGCTACGCCGCTTGGCACGGTGGTGCTTCCCGTCACCTTTGGGACGAGGGAAAACTACCATACCGAGTACATCAAGTTCGAAGTGGCCAACTTCGAAACCTCCTACAACACCATTTTGCGAAGACTTGCAATGGCCAAACTCATGGCCGTACCGCACTATGTTTACTTACTCCTGAAGATGCCAGGAAAGAGTGGGGTCCTCACCTTCCACGGCGACCTGGAGAAGTCCTACGACTGCGACCAGAAGGCCATCGAGTACGCCTCGACCACGCGTGTACCAGATACTTTAGGTGAAGTACTCGTGGTTGCGCAACAACTCTCCAAAACAGGGGAAATTCCCACAAAGACGGCGAACCACTCGAAGCTGTAGCCCACCGGAGAACTCGCGTTGAAGTCCATCCAACTGCAGGAAGGAGACTCATCTAAGATAGCCCTGATCACGTCACAGCTTGACCCCAAATAGGAAAGTGAGCTCATCAGTTTTCTTAGGGCCAACCAAGACATATTCGCGTGGAAACCAGTGGATATGCCAGGGGTGCCCAAGGAACTGATCGAGCATAGTTTGAAAGTAGGTCCTGATGCTACCACCAAAAAGTAGCATCTCCGTAGATTCGCTCAGCATAAGAGGGAAGCAATCAAAAAGGAGTTGGCCAAACTACTCGCGACTGGTTTCATTAAAGAGGTGTACCACCTAGAGTGGGTTGCCAACCCTGTCCTTGTAAAGAAGAAGAATAATAATGAATGAAGAATGTGTGTTGTTTATACCAATCTCAACAAACACTGCCCGAAGGACCACTTTGGGCTACCACGCACTGATCAAGTAATCGACTCCACTGTCGGCTGTGTACTCCTCTGCTTCCTTGACTGCTACTCGGGCTACCATCAGGTTGCCCTCAAGGAAGAAGATCAAATCAAGACCGCGTTCATCACGCCCTTTGGGACTTATGCCTACAAGACTATGTCCTTTGGGTTGAAGAACGCGGGGGCTACGTACCAACGAGCAATCCAAATGTGCTTTGCAGACCAACTACACCGCAATGTCGAGGCCTATGTGGATGACATGGTCGTCAAGACCAGAATTCCCGAGGACCTAATTGCGGACCTGGAGGGAACATTCAGTAGCCTCCGGAAGTTCCAATGGAAATTCAACCCGACCAAGTGCCTTTTCGGCATACCATCCAAGAAACTGTTGACGGTCATTAAGTGCCAAATCCGGCCGTCAACGATACTCACGAACAAAGGAAAACTATGCCTCTTACTCACATATTTGTATCACTAACCTAGCTCCACAGTTGTTTTGGGAGACTTATCATTTCAGGGATGCAAGTCCAAAATAAGAAGAAAACACGAAGAACACGCAGCAATACATGAACAGAAGATCATCCGCTATGACACGCTTACAAGAAAGGCCCATTTGCTAGACCAAACCGACGTCAAATGGCGGCAAACACCCAAGGGATAAGACCTAGGCCCACCTACCAGTGACAAAGCCAAAGGCGGTGGCGAGAGGTGGTCAAGGGGGGTCTGCCGCACCCAGGGTGCGGTCGCACCTGCCCTGTAACCCATCTAGGTGCCCTTTGGCGAGAAGGAAGATCTGATCCTCCCAAGGTCGGTTATCAACGTTTATATACATAGAGATGGCAGGAACCGACCTCAAGAGCTATAAAAGGAGGCCCTCACAACACATTCCACACACCACACTTGGAGCTATTCTCTCTACTCTCACTTGTGACTTGTAATCCTTAGGGTAGTGGAGCTAGGCTAGAACTTCTCTTAACGAATCAAGTCGTCCTCGATCCTTGGTATGGCTTTGTATTCGACTTGTCAGTATCCTATTCATAATACAGAGCTGAGTCTTGGTTGCTTTGCTAGCCTGGTAGTCTATCTTACCTTGGTTTGTTATGCTGCCTTGCTAGTTTATCATGCGTTGACTTGTTGCTTCACTAGTTATACTCATTATATGCTTAGACCAGATGATCTGGGTAAGGATATTGGTTCGTCGTGCTTTCGGGCTTGCCTTAGCGTTTTACTTGTCCATCCGAAGGGTGGGAGATTCGGGGACGCTAGGCTAGTGACCTCATACACGAGCGTGGTGCTCGGGTATGCGGGATCCTTCCGATATGACCGTGCTCCATGATGTTACTGGGGTAGACGGCAGGTGGTGACAACCCTGTCCGTCCGCTACGAAGCTGCTTCGTGGTTAGTGCACTCCCCGACGTTCGGGTACGGTGTAGGAGTTCATGCAAAGATGTAACGGCCCAGATGTACTTCGGGGTGGGACATTCTCCCCAGTATCCCTAATTTCCCAGCACCTGCAGTTCTAAGCATGTCTTGTGTGTAACCCTTGCTTGTATAAATAGCTGCTAATAGGACCCCCTTGTATGCCTATGCTCCCACTGACCTTAGGTTTATTTGTTCATTCTTTATCTTGAGTTTGGCCCCTGTGTGTGTGTGTGTCACATTACCCCTATTCATATCTTTTATCATGACTTACCCTTGTTTATGTTATAGTCTATGACTTATTCATATCGTCTTGCTCTTGTACCAAGTAAACTCTTTACAATCATGCCCTCCTTTGGGAAAATATAAATAACGATACCCAAAACTCACCAGGTGAACTGCTACAGCGGTATATCTGTGCGCTTGCAGATCTTTTTCTGTAATTGTAAAGACATACCACATGACGTTTCTTGGTGCCGTTGCTAGGGATGGGACTAACACCCTCGTTCCTAGTGGTGACACTAAGAAATGCCAACAAGGATTTCTGGCGCCGTTGCCCGGGAGTAGCATTGATTAAAAAGATTTTACTTATACATGACCATGGCAATGTGTCTAAGAACCGTCAGATTTGGCACTTAAGGACCGTCAACAACACCCCGTCAACAACACCCCCAAGCTAGCCGTTTTGCTCGTCCCTGAGCAAAACAAGGCTTTTTATTGTTGATCAGGAGTTGCTTCAATGTTGCATTTCCAACCTATACCTTAGGCACAACAAAGTGTTCTTACCATGATTTTGAATAAGCTGGCCTTGTTCTTACCTCTTACCTTACTCCTGTGGGGCTTGTGGGTTCTCCTCATCTTTGGCGGTTGAGAGTCAGAACGATTTTGTATAGTGTTAATATCTCTTACTCCCTTGTTCAACCGTCAATCCGGAGGGTTTTTGTAAAGTTTTTCAAAAGAAATCTCAAAGTTCCTCAAATGATCTCTCGGATCACTCTTTTGTGTATGATTCCTCACCAAGGCTTTTTATTTTGCCTTTCTTCCTCACCTTATCTCTAAAGGTCAAAATTTGTGGGGTTGTAGGTAAGGAGGATATGAAGGCACACTTGTTTCTCATGCATTGCAAAGTAAAAAACCGGATCCAAAAGAGAGACAAGTCATAAACCTTGATCAAGATGTGCAAGTGTGTGGATATTTTTGGTGGATGGTGGGTGAACCTCTTCGCATGGACCATCTCTCTATTTATTTTCTTCTTTTGAGCATGGGCTTTCTCTTCTTTATTTCTTTTAACATGCCTTGTGAGCATATGGCATACCTTCTTTGGGCATGCATCTTTTTTTTTACATGCCTTGTGAGCATGTGGCATACCTTCTTTGGGTATGCATCTTTTTCTCTCTCTTTTTTTTAACATAGCCCATACTCCTTTTTATTATGGAATTTGGAGAGAGTGATCATGAGGTAATATGGAGTTTTTATTTGTGGATGGTTGAGTGGAATACTTGCTCACTCCTTGTGTAGAAGCGTAGCATATGGTGGAGTGTGTACGTGATCTTGATCATGGGAGTATGAAATGAATCTCACTAAGGGTCACAACAGTTTGACAATGCTCAATGAGATAACAAGTTGCATATGTGGAAGGTTTTCAATTAGATCAACATGTGGCTTTGGATGAGAATTTCAAATCATTGAGGAACTTTGTTTTTTTTGAAAAAATGAATACTCCGAAAATCAAGTCACTTGGGAGAAGATCATAGCAGCTCTATTCAACCATATCATAACTCACAACAACCTAGATTTGGATCATGCCTTTTGCTACCCACAAGTTTCAAGCTTAAGGTTTGAATATTTTAGCCAACAAACTCAAAACTTAGGAAGAGCACTAAATTGTAACTAGGCATGTTAAGGAAATTAACAGAGCAACTATTCATCATCTCAACAAGGAAAACTACACCATGCTTACTACACAAAAATAAAACAAGTAAACATTTTTTTGGTCTTTTTGGGTTTTTGCAAATTTTTATTTTGTTTTATGCATAAGGTTCTGAAAGCGATAAAGAAGTTAAGATACAAGATAGCTCTCGGTGGGGGTCCTCCCCCAAGCTAGCTTCAACCTCACTGTTGTTGGTCGGGGTTAAACCCTCTCCAACAGTAGTAAGCCCTCCACTCCTCCTGCTGCTGTTGCTGCCTCTGCTCCACAACGTGGATCCTGTCGCCGGTGTACTGATGCCATGCTTGGTTGCTCTCGATGTGCTGGTGCATCGTGTCTTCAATGTTGGTGGCTTGGACCCGCAGCTCTCCTAGCTGCTGAGCGACGGAGCCAGAGTCACGGCTGGAGGCCGTGCGTCATGCGAGGCTTGGGATTCTGCCGGAGCTAGAGCTGGTGGATTGACGGCTTGGAGCCTGCCGTGCCCACTCCTCAGTGCTTGCGCTGTGCTAGGACGAACCACCCGCCTCATGATGGTATGAAGTCTGGTGTTGTGGTGGTGGTGGTGGTGGTTCGGTTCCTCTTCTGGCTCTGCTTCTTGTGGTCCTGCCAGGCAAACCAGAAACACTATGCCTTCATGCCACCTCTTCCGGAATGAGAGGGGCAGTTAGTGACCGGAAATTATACAAATAATACCCCGCGTTTGGTAACGGGGTTTCATTTGCATAACTCAGAGAGAAGAAAATCAAGGAGTCATTTGGGCCCTTCTTGAGAATGTGGCCTTAAACCAAATAAGCCTCATCGATAAATACACGGTCACCCACAATGAAAGAAACATTGTTTCTTCCTAAGGCGCCAATGCTTGAAGCGATGCGGGTTATCAAAGAAGTGCACGTCACCTTGAAATGTTAAAGCCAACGGTTAACTATTTCTTTCACGGGAGAGACTCGAATCTTGTTGATCATGGCATATAGGATCATCAACTCATCGTTGCGTACGACTCGGAAATCATCTCTTGGAAAGAGAGTGATGGCAAGCCACTTGTGCATCAAACGAAGAGTTGGATTTTGAATGTCATTGCACTGAGGTGGAAACTTTCCATGGAAAACTTGACCCAAAATCAAATATTTCAAATGAATTTTTCAAAGGAATTTTATACTCGGAAATATTTTTGGGATTTTTGTGAAAGGAAAAAAATCGCTAGAAAAATTCCAGCATGCAAGAATTTTTTTAACAAAATTAAATATGCAGTCGGAAATATCAATGAGGTGAAAAAAATCAAATTGTTGAAAAATCAAATATGGGATAAATATCAATTTACCTTTGGCAAGGGCTTGTCGTTTAAAGTCCGACAGGCAAGACTTTTCTTCGGCGTTGCTTCCATTTGTCGTCCCGTCGCGGAGAATTTAACGAAGACGAACTTTCAACCTTCCGCCACATTTTCTTGGTTTTCTTTCTTTTCGTGGTCGGAGGTTTTTCTGGCTGGGGCTCTGGTGCTTCCCAGAGCGGGCTTCCATCATAGGCCTGCTGAATTATGAAGCGCTGCTCTTTCCTGTATTAAAATTTGAAGAAAATGTTTTCCGTCCCAATGCGAAAACTGATATCTCCTGTCCATACGTCTATCCTCGCCTTGACGTCCCTTAAAAAGGGGCGCCCAAGGATCAGTTGTATATCCGTGTCGCCTTCCATGCTGAGGATGACGAAGTTGGCGAGGATGAAGAAGTTCTTGACTTGTACGAGCATTTTTTTCGACTATCCCTTCGAGATATCGAATATGAGCTGCATGTGCATGAGCTGCAGGTACATGAGTGTCGGGTCCACTCCCGCGCCGTCGTGGATCGCAATGGCCCAGTGCGCCATGTCTATCTAGCTAGCTAGGTGGATTGGGTTATGGGCGCTAGCTTTCTTCGCGCCGCCGTTCGACGATGGTTCCCTCTGCTCACCATGCTATGCGTGAAGCTCTACAGCAGGCTGATGTTCATGTGCAGCTTCGCTAGTGCCTCCCGAGCTACACGCATGCAGCAGCTCGTCCATGGTGGTGGATGTGGTGGTAAGTGGCAACCACGAGCAGCACTGGAGCCTCCTGCCTCCTTTTAGCTGCAAGGTGGAAGTAGCCAAGGAGAAAACGACATAAGTACTGTGCTCTTCGTGAACCCGTGAAAGGAGATGAGGCTGCCTGTAGCCCAACTGACGCCGCTGGTTTCCGTTAGCACCCCATGTTTAATCTACATCGGTTGAAATGTATCCAACTGTCCATGTTAGGGTGGGCACATGACCATGTGGGCGTAAAATCCGGTCTCGGCTCAAAAAGTGTTTCTATGATATTGGAAACACACAAAGTTGCTGGCAAAAGATATAAGAATGGTAAAACAAAAACCAGCAGAATCCCTAAAATGCTTGTTTGAATTTATTTTACGCTGATGTGGTGTTTCATTTAGCTACAGGATAAAAGAGTCATTTCATATTGTTTTTAACACCGTTATCTTATCAAACTAATGGAAGGGCCAAGAAACCAAAGGAAATTCGATTTGGGGCCACACAGCAAAGTTCAATTGAAAAGAAGCCAATGAACTAAGCTCAACTTTTTTTAGACTAAGGAACCAATTTACTCGAAAAATTTAGTTACCTGTCGCATGGACACGTATTGGCTCCTTACTGGCCGGTTGAGAGCAACATTTCCACAGCCGTGGGAGGGAGCAGCTTGGCATGTATTATGCGTAGGCTGGCTAGGTGTGATGTGGGATCTTAGGGTCGCAGCGGGAAACAACTTTTGGTTTTGGAGTTTCCAATATTTTTTCTCACAAATAATTTCCTATATACTATTAAAAAATTGTTGCTCCTACCTAGCTATTAATCTAACTTTTTCTGGACTCCTGTGCCACGGTTGTCTAAAAAAACAAATAGTTAGGAGAAATGACTATTTTGCCCTTTAGTTCAGCTGCAGTGCAAAATTTCGTGGTGTTTGGGAAGTCAGTTTGAGTGGAAAATGCCGAGCTTGCTTGCTTGATCTCGTCAATCCGGCCGGTCGGAGCTGAGGAGCCGTGCGGAGCTTGCCTGGCCGTGCCGGCCGTCTGCGCCGCAACCTGCCCTGTCTGCACCGCAACCCGCCCGCCGTGATTGTGGCAGAACCACCTGAATTAATCCGGCTCAAGCGCGCTAACCATCATCACAAGAGCAATCAGGGCTAACTTGCACTTCAAACGGAGTAATCCGCTGGTCTGTCGGGTAACCTCCCGATACAACCACGTTGATCGATCGATAAGAGCTAGTAGCTGCTGGCTGTAGAGCTAGCTAGTTACACGTTGATCGAGCAGCTATACATATATAGCTGGTTTTGTGTTCTTGTTGTGTTGGAGCTAGCATGCGCAGCATGTTGTGCGTATATTATATTTATAGACTGGGCAGTAGTGCAGTACAGCGCTGATGCATGATGTGGAATATTGGTCGGTATATTCAGGTGACCAGCTGACGGCTGGGTTGTGAATTGTGAAATGGATGGATGCAACTTGCAGGCAATATTTCAGTCCAACATATGCACGGTTGGAGCGGCGACAGCACTGTTTTCATTTTGGTACGTTGTGCGCGTGTATGCGTGTTGGGTAGGGTTTCGGTGTCATGTGTGCGTAGGCATTTCTCAACGGTACCAGGAGAACTCAATATTTTAGTGGATGTAATGAACTTTCAAAAGTTGCTGAAATTATAGTTACGAAGACAATGCACACATCTTACCCATTAGTTTATCGTCTCATTGAGCTAACTTTGATACTTTCACTGGCAACACTTCAGTTGAGAGGGTGTTTTCAGCTATGTCCTTTATAAAGACAGACCTGCATAGCAAAATGGAAAATAAATATAGCTCAATGACTTGATGATATGCTACGTTGAGAAGGAGATATTTAGAAGCATTGGTAATGAAAAAAATCATGCAACATTTTGAAGAGAGATGAAAAAATGTTATATGTTGTTGTCTAAACAGAATTTAGTGGTATGCTCCATTGTTCATTCTTTTCCAATATTCGAAGTCATTTTAAAGTTGTTATTTGCCACTTTTTGCCAATTTTCTCTTATGTCATGTGCAGATTGCTCCTCATGAAGAATAATGGGTATCAAGCAGGTGTTTGGTGTGGAGAAATTGTCGATTTGTCTTTGGTCTATTATGAGAATTGAGATATTGTAGATTTTGGTTGCGTTCAGCACCCTCCCATCCCCAACCCCCCCCCCCCCCCCCCCCCCCCCACCTATTTTTGTTCCTGAATCCACCCCTATTGAGATTCTCATTTGGGATGTGCTAGCGAATACTTGGCTGCAGGGCATGAAGAGTTGAAGGACATAAACTAAGTACCGCTGCCGGAATTTGTGAAGCTCCATAATTTCCGGAATACTCGAGACCGTCACTAAAAACACTCGGAGCAAACTTTTCCGAAGATAGACATTCAGCAAAACTGCACTCAGCGGTGTTGGGTCCAGAAACTTTATCTATACATCTAGTGTGTCTACAATAAAACACTCGGTGAATATACAATTTCTCGAGAGTAATCCCAGGCACTTGGAAGATAAGCACATGGAGAATGGATGACAGAGATGTTAGGATCAAGTGTGTTGTGACGTCGCTTTCGAAAGTATTGGATCAGGCTGAAAATAGTGGACGCGAGCGAAATAGCTGGTGGAAATTTTTTGTGTGTGCTGGATATTTCGCCACCGCCATAACAAAGCAAAGTTCCTGAAGGACAGGTGCCAGCAAACAGTTGAAGCATCATGATGTTGTTTATATGACCACTAGCGGTTCCGATTTCAAGTGTGAGCCATAACTATCCCAAAGAAAAACTATAATACACAACGATACGATAATGTAGTGCGCCTAGTGCTTTGTCTTCTCCTGAGTGTAAACTGGAACACTCGGTAAATTTCTTGAGGTTTTAAAAAGCACTCGGGGAACTATAAGATACTAGGGAACTTCACATTATCTTTTGTGAACGATTCCCAGCCTCTTAATTGAAATAATATAAAAACATCCATTTTTTTTTTGAAAGGAGAGAGCTTATAGTAAACTAACAAATCAAGTTTACAATCAAGATCTAAAGGACTAAAGCCGCCTACACGCAGGCCGGAACACCTTTAGAAATAAAACCATAAAATGACTCTCTTCCACAAATCTGCCCTAATTCATGAGCCACTCCATTTGAACTCCGGTTGCACTTTGAGACATCTAAGCGCTGAAACATACTCAACATCTTTTTTGCTTCTTCTATGATGATGCACTCCAAGCAGTCTGATTCCAGCTAAATATAACCCTTATAAATTGAGAGGGTTTTACAATGCCCACCAGGGCTGCTAGACATTCAGCTTCTTCACCTGAGTAGCAGAGGCGGTCAATGGACCAACCTGAAAGATGACTTCACCCAAGTAATTTCTAGCAATAAAGCTCAGGCCAGCATGTCGTGTGTTAGGGTCAAAACCAGCATTGACGTTGAGTTTTATCCTTCCTCAGGGAGGGGCGTCCAAGAATCATTTTTTGGCTATCCAGATGGATTGAGACTGGCTCAGAGCGACAATGATAAAAAACATCCATCCTTTTGATAAAGAAAGATTTATTATTTTTTAAAAGTACTACATAAAGTTGATACAGATACCCATATGTCGTCGCATATGGTACACACAATCCATAAAAACACCGGTGCTTACTATATATGTAAGCATGTATAGTACTTAACGAAGACAAGCATGTAAGTGCATCGATGTGTATGCATGTGAAGAGCAGTATGTGTGCGTGGTCTTAGACGTAGCACTCGTAGAGCTTGATGTCCATCTTGAGGCGGAAGTAGACGGTACCCTCGTAGGCGTTGAGGCTTAGCGTGGCGACGCCGCGCGACATGAAGAAGTCCCCGGTGCCGCCGACGACGGAGATGTCCCGCGTCTTCTCCGCCATGAGGTCGGCTCCCAAGAGGTTGAGGGTGCCCGTGTACGCCGTGGAGTTGAAGACGAGGGAGAAGGCCAGCCACGCGTTGTACCGCTCCTTCCTGTCGTAGAAGTAGAAGCCCTGCGCGCGGGCCACCGGCTCCGACGACAGCGCCTGCTCCTCCGTGACCAGGTCGTCGAACACCACCAGCATGCCGAAGTAGGTGCCGTTCTTCCAGTGCGACGTGCTCAGCGCCGCCGCCGGCTTCGTCACCGCCGCCGACGTCGCGTTGGCCGTGTTGTTGCCGCTGTAGAGGATGTCGTGGTAGTAGACCGTCATCTTCTTGCACGGCTCGTCCTCGCTGCCGGAGACGACGAGCCGCCTCCTGCCGCCGCCGTGGGCGACGCCGGCGAGCCCTAGCAGCATGATAGCCGCAGCAACGACGATGAAGCTGCTGAGCTGCAGCTTGGAAGATGGCTTAATAATAGTGAGTCCCTGCATTGTTAAACCGATCGATCAATATAATGCAACGACTCTTTTGGTCGATAAGAGGTAGCTAGTAGCTGCTGGCTGGAGAGCTACAAGTTGAGCAGCTAGCTCTTGTGTTCTTGTTGACTCAGAGCATGCGCCGCCAGTGCCTATTTATAGAAGAGAATGGGGAGTACAGCTGATGTGAAATTGGTCCGAATATTCAGCAGGTGAAGGTTTTGCCTTTTTTGTGGATGGAAAGTCATAATTATTAACGAAAATATGCACGGTTGGTGCCGTGACATCGCTGTTCGATTTGGTGTACTTTGCGTGTATGTGCGTCAGTGCGTGTCAGGTATGATCTCGGTGTCATATGCGTGCGCATTTCTGAATTATTACTGTAGCTTGGCGTCGTAGCAACGATGCGTTTATAATTTTGTATACAATGGCCATCGATCAGCTCATTTGTTTACACTCAAGTGGCAGTTTTAATTCCAATCACCGATGATGATCGAGCAAGGTGTGTGCTCGATACGTCTCCGATCCCCATCCCCTGGTCGGCTCCATGGTGTCCGGCCATCATCGAAGCCGGTCCCGATGGCGCCATCGTCCACACGTTCAGATGATGGGACGTGCGTTGCTTGGGGAAAGGAAGACTGCTGGTTGGTTGCCTGCAGAAGCTCCTCGTTGAGAGGCCATGGATGAACAGCCGATTTTTTTTTCTTTTTTAAAAGATTACTGTAACACTGCTATGTCATTTAAGAAGAAGAAGTATGCATATTTTTACAAGGTCGACATTATATAGATAAATTGAACTCCAACTCAAAAAATGAAGAAAAACTAAACACTGATAACTCGGGTCTTCCGCTTCCGCTGGCCATCTTCCTGCAATTCACCTCCGTCGTGATTTCCTGCAGAACCTGTGTCGGCGTGGTAGCCTTTTGATCAAAGACAGATGGGTTCCTTGCCTTCCAAATATTCCACCCTCCATACATCATCATTGCTGCCTTCAGTCTTTTTTATTTCTTTGGCGGTTGGGCACGAGACGCCGGCCGCCCCCTCGCCGCGGATCAACGCGCCGCATGTCGGCCCTGCGCCATGGCGGCGAAGCGGAACGGTGACGCGCTCCAGATTCCGAAGCTGAAAGCCTCTCTTCCCTCGGACGTGTCTCCTGCTCCGGCAGCTGTCTCCTGCCGTGTGGCGGATAAGCGAGCTCTGATTCCCATTGCCCAACGTCGTCACTGAAATCACCGGGCATCAATGCCATTCCCTGGTAAATTGAGGCATCTTCTACAGAACAAGGTTCTAATAATCCTCTTGCAGGCGAACAAAATGATCAGAACAAAAACGGCTGCACTACGGAGCAACAGATTGCAGTGAGGTAGAGCGCGCGCGCATAACCTTCCATTCCATGACGTGGGAAAGCCGCAGCGTGTACACGAACGCAGAGCTAGGCGCAGCGGCTGCCGGCTGGGCTGGCAAGCGGTTGAGAACAGTGACACGATCTGTAATCATGCATCTGCGGAGCATGGTGAAACGAACCGGGTTTTCGGAACGAGAACCCGACTCTCTGTATCGTCGTGATAGTCTCTGGATCAGTAGCTATCACATACAGAACTCATTTGAATTACATATCACAGTCATATAACTTGATAAAATATTACATGAGTTTAATTATTACATGATCCAGAGAATTGCAATACGAGTTTTCCGGTACAAGCCCTTGGGCCAAAGTGAAACAAACAGAAGACTGAAGCGATAGCTAAGCTTCTGGGTCGTCCTTCATTTCGAGGGAACACTCCTCCATAGGCAAACTCGAGCGTAGCACGGGCCGTCTTTAGTCCATCCATCATCGTCGGGTTGTTCTTTAGGTCGGTTCCTGCATCTACCAACTATCCCTAAGGAGTGGGATAGGTTCACGTCACCATCCGTATGCAAGCTTTAAGTGGAATGCAAGAGGGTATAAAGAGTAGCCAAAGGATAAGGTCGGGATTTTCCCTATGCAAGCAGCAAGCAAGTTTATATCATCCACAACACCTCAACACGGGCATCCTGGCATCCCAGGCTCCCGGGTTACTCACACCTTCCATACCCACCAAGTCGATACGAGAACTCCCTCTCCTCGCACCTCAATTGCCCCCAGGCAGGAATATCATGACTAGAGGGAGGTAGAGATCAAGTAACACTACTCTATGAAAGTGAAGCCGGATCAAGAGTTGTACATGACCGAGTACGCGACTATACGTATAGTTTTCACCCTGCAGGGGTTGTACACCTGGACCCACTCGCCTTGAAGCCAGCCGGTCCGTCGACCAACTGACTCCAAGACACCAGTCAACGGAACTAGCTGCAATGAACCCCACCCTGTTTTTCTGGGTTTGGGATGCATCCTCCCGCAAGAGGTTGCTCCGGAACTGTGATGCCTTCTACACCTGGATCACGCAAGATCCTGCCATTCGGGGGACGTAAGGTCAGCACCTCCTCCCCTTACACTGATGCCCTATCCTATTCACCAGTCTCCTCAAAAGAGTAACTCCACTCACGCCAAGACTATATCACCCTATCCCACACATACACATACAACAGTAGCCAAAGCATCTCATATATACTCAAACAAGGTACTATAGGAGTACAAGCAATCTAGATATAAAAATAGACTATGTAGGTTCATTCCAAGGTAACACATCAAGGAGCAATATCGTATCTAGCAAGCAATGCCTAATAGGTATTCAAATCATAGATGGGTGTGAACCTGATGGTTCTCCGTAGTTCTTCCTTCTAAATCTTCTGGTTGACCGGAAAGTCCTCCTGGGTCTTCAGGTCGTCCGGTACGTCGGTCAACTCCGTCTCGCAGGGACCTAATCGTAACTACTAATAAGCATAGGGATCAAAGTGCCAAAATGCACAAAGTATCCAAATAAGATCAAAATCACAATAAAATCTACTCTAACGAGTAGAGCATGATTTTAGAAGAATTATAAAACTGGTTTCATAATTTTTGGAGGTTCGGTTAATTTATTATAAATTTTCTAAGTTTAAATCATTTCCTAAAAATGATAAAGGATTATCGAAAAAGAAAATACACAGTTGGCACGTGGCAGCTCCTGGGCGTGCCACGTGTCATGCTGACGTCAGCATGTTGTCACCCTTACGTCAGCAGTGGGGTCGGGTCGGCTGACGTCAGTGTTGACTGGTCAACGTTGACCAGTCAACGGTCAACGATGTCAAGGGTCAGCTGGGTCCACCTGTCAGTGACCAGGTTTCACCGACAAGTGGGACCCACGCGTCAGGTCTGGTTAAAGAAAAAGAAAAGGGGAAAGGGCGGCTCTGGTTAGTGGGCCGAATTATGGGTCAGCTTAGCCGGCCCAAAACTTCAGCTCGGCTCGAGATGGGGCAATGTCACACTCGAGGCGACAGGACTGCACGCGTGGCGTAGAACATTCTAGAGTAAGGGGTAAAGTATATCTCATACCTTATCCATACTGTAAATTACTCGTACACGGGTACAACTAGTCGGTACAGAAGGAAACTACCAAATAGTACTCGGTTAGGACTCCTAAGCTCGTACCAGACTAGAATTTCCATGTAACCCTGTCCCCCCAGACTATATAAGGGCGGACAAGGACCCCCTCCAAATCATCTCATAACCTCAAGGCAATACAAACCATACAGGACGTAGGGTATTACGCACACTGCGGCCCAAACCTGTCTAAATCCTTGTGTTCCTTGCACCATCGAGTTCCTGATCTCAGCGACACCCAAACCACAAGTCTACTACCTTAGGGTATCCCTAGGTAGGCTTGCCGGTAAAACACCGACAGCTGGCGCGCCAGATAGGGGTGCTCATCGAAGATCCACCGGCGAATTCAATGGCAACTTTCAGCTTCACCAGCGTCGTGTCCCCCTGCGGGCACCACTTTCCTTTTTGGCTTCTGGGTCTGTGTCTCTGATGGCACAGGCAACTTCCGTTGACATCTTGTCGACAACAAGTCAGAGGCATCTGCAGCAACACCAAGCAGCATTCTCGACGAGTTCGTTGACAATCTCGACGAGATGCTGCTCCCTGACCTCGCCAGGGAGATCGAGAAGTTGTTCGTTTTTAACGCGACTCCGACTCGTGCTGCACCAAGCTTCCCTGAATCGGACTCGACTCCATCTGGGAAACAACGCGACCGATTCCCGTTCGGTTTGCGCAACACGGCTACTGTTTACCAGGAGGCCACGAAGTCCGAATTCTACTCTACGTTGGAGAAGGATCTGAACGAACTGCACGAACTCGGGGACAAGGATGAGCTGCATGTGCATGAGCTGCAGGTACATGAGTGTCGGGTCCACTCCCGCGCCGTCGTGGATCGCAATGGCCCAGTGCGCCATGTCTATCTAGCTAGCTAGGTGGATTGGGTTATGGGCGCTAGCTTTCTTCGCGCCGCCGTTCGACGATGGTTCCCTCTGCTCACCATGCTATGCGTGAAGCTCTACAGCAGGCTGATGTTCATGTGCAGCTTCGCTAGTGCCTCCCGAGCTACACGCATGCAGCAGCTCGTCCATGGTGGTGGATGTGGTGGTAAGTGGCAACCACGAGCAGCACTGGAGCCTCCTGCCTCCTTTTAGCTGCAAGGTGGAAGTAGCCAAGGAGAAAACGACAGAAGTACTGTGCTCTTCGTGAACCCGTGAAAGGAGATGAGGCTGCCTGTAGCCCAACTGACGCCGCTGGTTTCCGTTGGCACCCCATGTTTAATCTACATCGGTTGAAATGTATCCAACTGTCCATGTTAGGGTGGGCACATGACCATATGGGCGTAAAATCCGATCTCGGCTCAAAAAGTGTTTCTATGATATTGGAAACACACAAAGTTGCTGGCAAAAGATATAAGAATGGTAAAACAAAAACCAGCAGAACCCCTAAAATGCTTGTTTGAATTTAGTTTACGCTGATGTGGTGTTTCATTTAGCTACAGGATAAAAGAGTCATTAAATATTGTTTTTAACACCCTTATCTTGTCAAACTAACGGAAGGGCCAAGAAACCACAAGGAAATTTGATTTGGGGCCACACAGCAAAGTTCAATTGAAAAGAAGCCAATGAACTAAGCTCAACTTTTTTTTAGACTAAGGAACCAATTTACTCAAAAATTTTAGTTACCTGTCACATGGACACGTATTGGCTCCTTACTGGCCGGTTGAGAGCAACATTTCCACAGCCGTGGGAGGGAGCAGCTTGGCATGTGTTATGCGTGGGCTGGCTAGGTGTGATGTGGGATCTTAGGGTCGCAGCGGGAAACAACTTTTGGTTTTGGAGTTTCCAATATTTTTTCTCACAAATAATTTCCTATATACTATTAAAAAATTGTTGCTCCTACCTAGCTATTAATCTAACTTTTTCTGGACTCCTGTGCCACGGTTGTCTAAAAAAACAAATAGTTAGGAGAAATGACTATTTTGCCCTTTAGTTCAGCTGCAGTGCAAAATTTCGTGGTGTTTGGGAAGTCAGTTTGAGTGGAAAATGCCGAGCTTGCTTGCTTGATCTCGTCAATCCGGCCGGTCGGAGCTGAGGAGCCGTGCGGAGCTTGCCTGGCCGTGCCGGCCGTCTGCGTCGCACCCTGCCCTGTCTGCACCGCAACCCGCCCGCCGTGACGGCAATCTACGCCGTAACCCGCACCGATATCCTGGTCCCCGAAGTCGTCACTCGCCTCGCCCACCAGCCCCTGGAGCGGCACCTCGCCTTGGCGCGCTGCCCCGAAGCCGTGGCTCGCCTCGCCGGTCGGAGATGCAGCTCGCCCCCATCCGTCAGCCAACGGAGCCACACCAAAGCGGCACCTCACCTTGGCGCGTTGCCCCGGAGCCGCCGCT
This sequence comes from Panicum miliaceum, assembly GCA_032594955.1. Taxonomy (NCBI): domain Eukaryota; kingdom Viridiplantae; phylum Streptophyta; class Magnoliopsida; order Poales; family Poaceae; genus Panicum; species Panicum miliaceum. The sequence goes on along the minus strand of CM064057.1, from coordinate 2,545,690 downwards.
CGCATCACCGTTCGGAGCTGCACTCGCACCCGCCCGCCGATCGCCACGCAGGCACCAGCGCCGCTCCAGCAGATGCACGCGTCGAGCGGCGGGCGCTTCTCCAGCAGATGCAGCCGTGGCGGTCGATGGGCGCGGCACAACTTCCCCAACGAGATCCCCGCGCTGGTGCTGATGGAGGGCGGCGGGTAGCCCACGCGCTGCGGCGGCGGCGACACCGACGACGGCATGCTATCCGCGGCGTCGACCCAGAAGAAAGCCATTGAGATGGGGTCGTGCGTGGATGCACTGCAGACCAGCCTGATGGTCACCCCACCACACCACCGCGTGTGCCAGAGGCACCACCATCACCGCTGGAGGCTGGAGACTTCAGAGGGTAAAACAGACACTTGTTCCTCTGATTTCCGTAAACTTTCGGTCCAACTAAGAATCAACGTGACAGAAAGACGGCAGTGCCACAAGAGTCCAGAGAAAGTTAGGATGAAAGCTATGTAGGAGCAACACCCTGGTATAGATGGAATTAAGAACTTTTATAATGGTACGGAGGGAATTGCCTCATTCTTTTCTGAGTCGGTCTTGACCAGTACTGCTAGAATTATTCCTACATAATAAGATTTGACATTGACATATTTTATTTTAAAAAAAATCAACATTTTAACTAAATTAGTTCAACCAAATTAATATATTAATTCAACATTTATGTGGGTGGAACCTTTACTACCGGGTGGTAACACACCACCTGATACCTTTGTCTAGCCTTAAGTACCAATGGTGTTACCATCCGGTATTAAAAAGTTTCTAGATCTTTCGATCCACCTCAAAAGTACCAGCATGAAGATGATCCGGTACTAATGCTAGAATTAGTATCAGGTCAACTTCGCACTTGTACTTTTTGGGTGGATTTTTAGCGTGTTTTCCAGTAGTGTTCGGTACTCCTTCTGTTCCAAATTATATATCGTTTTGGTATTTCTAAATGCATAATTTTTATTATACTAGGTACAAGTAAAAATATATCGATAGATATAATACCCTCGATATAATTTCATTTCTGCGCAGAAAAAGAAAAGGCGACGACAGCACTATACTCGTGTCTTTTCCGCGGACGATATCATAATTTGCGAGCATGATGTGACATGCAAGAATGCACATAAAAACAATCGCTCTGTTTGGCAGGGAGATTTCGGTTGATTTTGGCTGGTTCAATAATATTCTGTGAGAGAGAATAATTCCAAATAAAATGAAAGAAGCCGAAAGTAGACAAGCCGATAGGGTGAGAGATAGATGCGCTAGGCATGGCCGCATGGGCCCATGGTGAGTCAGCTTGTGTCAAAGCTTCCATATATATTAATCCTGAGTGTGATGCTGTCCAACACCTGCAAAGGCGAAACAGATTGCATTTACCTTTGACCACCTTCTTCTTCATGTTATTGATGATTCACAAGAGAGTGCTGATGAGATAAAAAGGGAGGAGAGAGAAAAACTTTATTAATTTCTGGAAGTGCGTTATATTATAGAGTTGATACAAATACATACCCATATATATAGCTCATATAATATATAATATATATATATACATATAATATATATTATATATATTATACACAACATTGTGGTACACACAATACAGAAAAAAAGGCAACAACACCATCAAAAAAAACGGCAACAACGTATATATAATTAAGTAGTAAACATGTCAATTAAGTACTTGACGAAGAGTAAGACAAGCACATATGCGTGCATCTTGTTTTTTTTTTCTAATTGCGACGTGTATGCACGTGAAGCAGCAGTATGGTCTCTGTCTCAGACGTAGCACTCGTAGAGCTTAGAAGGCACCCTCGATGGCCTTGGTGCTCAGCGTGGCGACGCCGCGGGACATGAAGAAGTCCCCGGTGCCGCCCACGACCGAGAGGTCCCGCGTCTCCTCGGGCATGAGGTCGGCTCCATTCATGAGATTGAGGGTGCCCCTGTACGCCTCGCCGCGGAGTCGAACACGAGGGAGAAGGCCATCCACGCGTTCAGCGCCTCCTTCCTGTCGTAGAAGTAGAAGCCCTGCGCGCGCGCGCCACCGGCTCCGACGCCAGCGCCTGCTCCTCCGTGACCAGGTCGTCGAACACCACCAGCAGGCCGAAGTAGGTGCCGTTCGCCCAGCGCGACGTGCTCAGCGCCGCCGCTAGCCTCGTCACTGCCGCCGACGTCGCGTTGGCGGTGTTGTTGCCGCTATAGAGGATGTCGTGGTAGTAGACCGTCATCTTCTTGCACGGCTCGTCCTCGCTGCTGGAGACGACGAGCCGCCTCCTGCCGCCGCCGTGGGCGACGCCGGCGAGCCCTAGCAGCAGCATGATAGCAGCAGCGACGACGACCAAGCTGCTGCTGAGCTTGGAAGATGGTGGCTTGCCTTGCATTGTTAAATCGATCGATCGATAAGAGCTAGTAGCTAGTAGCTGCTGGCGGTAGAGCTAGCTAGTTACACGTTGATCGAGCAGCTATACATATATAGCTGGTTTCGTGTTCTTGTTGTGTTGGAGCTAGCATGCGCAGCATGTTGTGCCTATATTATATTTATAGACTGGGCAGTAGTGCAGTACAGCGCTGATGCATGATGTGGAATATTGGTCGGTATATTCAGGTGACCAGCTGACGGCTGGGTTGTGAATTGTGAAATGGAAGGATGCAACTTGCAGGAAATATTTCAGTCCAACATATGCACGGTTGGCGCGGCGACAGCACTGTTTTCATTTTGGTACGTTGTGCGCGTGTATGCGTGTTGGGTAGGGTTTCGGTGTCATGTGTGTGTAGGCATTTCTCAACAGTACCAGGAGAACTCAATATTTTAGTGGATGTAATGAACTTTCAAAAGTTGCTGAAATTATAGTTACGAAGACAATGCACACATCTTACCCATTAGTTTATCGTCTTATTGAGCTAACTTTGATACTTTCACTGGCAACACTTCAGTTGAGAGGGTGTTTTCAGCTATGTCCTTTATAAAGACAGACCTGCATAGCAAAATGGGGAATAAATATGGCTCAATGACTTGATGATATGCTACGTTGAGAAGGAGATATTTAGAAGCATTGGTAATGAAAAAAATCATGCAACATTTTGAAGAGAGATGAAAAAATGTTATATGTTGTTGTCTAAACAGAATTTAGTGGTATGCTCCATTGTTCATTCTTTTCCAATATTCGAAGTCATTTTGAAGTTGTTATTTGCCACTTTTTGCCAATTTTCTCTTATGTCATGTGCAGATTGCTCCTCATGAAGAATAATGGGTATCAAGCAGGTGTTTGGTGTGGAGAAATTGTCGATTTGTCTTTGGTCTATTATGAGAATTGAGATATTGTAGATTTTGGTTGCGTCAGCACCCTCCCATCCCCCCCCCCCCCCCCCCCCCCCCACCTATTTTTGTTCCTGAATCCACACCCCTATTGAGATTCTCATTTGGGATGTGCTAGCGAATACTTGGCTGCAGGGCATGAAGAGTTGAAGGACATAAATATTACAAGTTTAAAACTAAGTACTGCTGCCGGAATTTGTGAAGCTCCATAATTTCCGGAATACTCGAGACCGTCACTAAAAACACTCGGAGCAAACTTTTCCGAAGATAGACATTCAGCAAAACTGCACTCAGTGGTGTTGGGTCCAGAAACTTTATTTATACATCTAGTGTGTCTACAATAAAACACTCGGTGAATATACAATTTCTCGAGAGTAATCCCAGGCACTTGGAAGATAAGCACATGGAGAATGGATGACAGAGATGTTAGGATCAAGTGTGTTGTGACGTCGCTTTCGAAAGTATTGGATCAGGCTGAAAATAGTGGACGCGAGCGAAATAGCTGGTGGAAATTTTTTGTGTGTGCTGGATATTTCGCCACCGCCATAACAAAGCAAAGTTCCTGAAGGACAGGTGCCAGCAAACAGTTGAAGCATCATGATGTTGTTTATATGACCACTAGCGGTTCCGATTTCAAGTGTGAGCCATAACTATCCCAAAGAAAAACTATAATACACAACGATATGATAATGTAGTGCGCCTAGTGCTTTGTCTTCTCCTGAGTGTAAACTGGAACACTCGGTAAATTTCTTGAGTTTTTATAAAGCACTCGGGGAACTATAAGATACTAGGGAACTTCACATTATCTTTTGTGAACGATTCCCAGCCTCTTACATGAAATAATAAAAAAACATCCATTATTTTTTTTTTTGAAAGGAGAGAGCTTATAGTAAACTAACAAATCAAGTTTACAATCAAGATCTAAAGGACTAAAGCCGCCTACACGCAGGCCGGAACACCTTTAGAAATAAAACCACAAAATGACTCTCTTCCACAAATGTGCCCTAATTCATGAGCCACTCCATTTGAACTCCGGTTGCACTTTGAGATATCTAAGCGCTGCAACATACTCAACATCTTTTTTGCTTCTTCTATGATGATGCACTCCAAGCAGTCTGATTCCAGCTAAATATAACCCTTATAAACTGAGAGGGTTTTACAATGCCCACCAGGGCTGCTAGACATTCAGCTTCTTCAGCTGAGTAGCAGAGGCGGTCAATGGACCAACCTGAAAGATGACTTCACCCAAGTAATTTCTAGCAATAAAGCTCAGGCCAGCATGTCGTGTGTTAGGGTCAAAACCAGCATTGACGTTGAGTTTTATCCTTCCCGAGGGAGGGGCGTCCAAGAATCATTTTTTTAGACATATTTTGGCTATCCAGATGGATTGAGAGTGGCTCAGAGCGACAAGGATAAAAAACATCCATCCTTTTGATAAAGAAAGATTTATTATTTTTTAAAAGTACTACATAAAGTTGATACAGATACCCATATGTCGTCGCATATGGTCCATAAAAACACCGGTGCTTACTATATATGTAAGCATGTATAGTACTTGACGAAGACAAGCATGTAATAAGTGCATCGATGTGTATGCATGTGAAGAGCAGTATGTGTGCGTGGTCTTAGACGTAGCACTCGTAGAGCTTGATGTCCATCTTGAGGCGGAAGTAGACGGTACCCTCGTAGGCGTTGAGGCTTAGCGTGGCGACGCCGCGCGACATGAAGAAGTCCCCGGTGCCGCCGACGACGGAGATGTCCCGCGTCTTCTCCGCCATGAGGTCGGCTCCCAAGAGGTTGAGGGTGCCCGTGTACGCCGTGGAGTTGAAGACGAGGGAGAAGGCCAGCCACGCGTTGTACCGCTCCTTCCTGTCGTAGAAGTAGAAGCCCTGCGCGCGGGCCACCGGCTCCGACGACAGCGCCTGCTCCTCCGTGACCAGGTCGTCGAACACCACCAGCATGCCGAAGTAGGTGCCGTTCTTCCAGTGCGACGTGCTCAGCGCCGCCGCCGGCTTCGTCACCGCCGCCGACGTCGCGTTGGCCGTGTTGTTGCCGCTGTAGAGGATGTCGTGGTAGTAGACCGTCATCTTCTTGCACGGCTCGTCCTCGCTGCCGGAGACGACGAGCCGCCTCCTGCCGCCGCCGTGGGCGACGCCGGCGAGCCCTAGCAGCATGATAGCCGCAGCAACGACGATGAAGCTGCTGAGCTGCAGCTTGGAAGATGGCTTAATAATAGCGAGTCCCTGCATTGTTAAACCGATCGATCAATATAATGCAACGACTCTTTTGGTCGATAAGAGGTAGCTAGTAGCTGCTGGCTGGAGAGCTACAAGTTGAGCAGCTAGCTCTTGTGTTCTTGTTGACTCAGAGCATGCGCCGCCAGTGCCTATTTATAGAAGAGAATGGGGAGTACAGCTGATGTGAAATTGGTCCGAATATTCAGCAGGTGAAGGTTTTGCCTTTTTTGTGGATGGAAAGTCATAATTATTAACGAAAATATGCACGGTTGGTGCCGTGACATCGCTGTTCGATTTGGTGCACTTTGCGTGTATGTGCGTGTTAGGTATGCTCTCGGTGTCTATGCGTGCGCATTTCTGAATTATTACTGTAGCTTGGCGTCGTACCAAGGCAACCATGCGTGTATAATCTTATATACACTGGCCATAGATCAGTTCATTTGTTTACACTCAAGTGGCAGTTTTACTAATCCCGATCACTGATGACGAGCATCAGAGCATGGGGTGTATTGTGTGCTCGATACGGCTCCGATCCCCATCCCCTGGTCGGCTCCACGGTGTCAGGCAGGCCATCATCGAGCCCGGCCCCGATGGCGCACGTTCAGGTGATGGGACGTGTGTTGCTCAGGGAAAGGAAGACTGGGTTTGCCTGAGAAGGCTCCTCGCTGGGCGACGGCCATGGATGGACAGCGAGCGGACTGCGGCGGACTGCGGAAGGCGTGCAGCGAGAGCCCAGCACGGATGAGACAGACAAGGCCACTGCTCTGCTCGCGGGCCGGGCCGGCGCAAAGTGTGCGGGCGGATACCCCCGTGGGCTGGTGGGACGGGCCGTGCGATAAGCCCAAAAATGTGGGTAGCCGGTGGTGGTGGCCCGTTGCCGTCTCTCTCTCTCCCCTGCCAATCGTATACATCTTCCGAGAAAAATTTAGTTACATACCGCATGGACACGTATTGGCTCCTCACTAACCGGTTGAGAGCAACGATTTGCACGGCCGTGGGAGGGAGCAGCAGCATTGGCATGTGTCACGCGTGGACTGACCGCCAATACTCGGAGTCGCGGCGCAGGGGCGAAGCTAGTTTAGATTTAATCCTGGTGCACTCTCCATTGTATAAGCAAGCCAATGTAATTTACGTGGTAAAATTTAGCCAACTAAGTAGGAATTTTCTTTTTCACCGTGGTGCACGTGCACCAGGCAAAGACAGCGTAGCGTCGCCCCTGGCCGCGCGCGGTGCGAGTTGACCGGTCGCGCGGTCCGCTTATTTTTGGATTTTTCGCCGGCCCATGGGTGGTTAAGGCCCAGCTTTGCTAATTTTTTCTTCCATTTTTTCTTTCTTCATCCAGGAAGTTCTGATGGAACAATTTTTTTCCATTTGTTCCAATGGAACAATTCGTTCGCGCATGCTGCCCCGAGCAGGCCTCAGGCTGGCTGGGTATGACGTGGGATCCTGAGTTCGCGGAGGGAAACAACTTTTGGTTTTGGAGCTTCAAATATTTTTTCTCGCAAACAATGAATTCTTTTCTAAGTCGGTTTTAACCACTGTACTGCTGAGAATTAATCCTACATAATAAGATATGACATTGACATATTTTATATTTTTTAACTAAACTAGTTCAACATATTTAATATACTAATTCAGCATTCACATGTGAAATGTGGAATTTTCTTATACAAGATGTTGAATTAGCTTTTATATATTGTTGAATTAGGGCTTAAGAATATGTTGAATGTATATCGAAGTGTCACCGTTGTCATACAATATCTTAAATCTCTCATTTCAAATTGTCGTAAAAAGCTTAAAACTTGCTTGAATAAAGTTCATTGAATTGTTGGCCAGATTTGAAATAATAGCAGAATTTCATAAAACATATTAATTACTTCTATAAATTTTAACAGCTTACTCTATATTTCATCCAATCATAATAAAAAGCATACCTCAACATGGTAGATACATCCCCACATATGCTGCTGTATAACATGTTGGACCATCATCCCGTTAATTGGATTTTAATGCGTTTTAAAGATACATGGTTACCCATCTTCTGGTAGATGCATAGGGAGCCCCTCTCTACCCACCCGGCCTGGAAGCACGTGTCGCTTTCGGCCCGTGCCGGCTCTGCCATGCGAAGATCGCGGTGGAGAGACATTATCAAGCTCTTGGACAAGTTCAAAGGAATAGCATCAGTTGAGCTTAAAGATGGAGCAATATATCTTTTCTGGACAGATCTTTGGCATGGGCAAATCCCAAGTATCTTTTATCCGGAATTATTTTCCTTCTCAAGAAATAAGAGTCTCACGGTACAAAAAGCTCAGCCCATTGTCCCTTTTCACCGGCACTTCCACCTACCACTGTCTGAAGAAGCATATGCCCAACTTCAAAATATTGAACAGATCATGCAATCAATTATCCTCTCGCAAGAGCTAGATGGCTGATTTTATATTTGGGAAAGCTCCCAATATTCATCGACAAAAACCTACCGACAGCTAATTGGGCATGCATAGGTCCATCCAACTTTTAAGTGGATCTGGAAATTAAGTTGCCAAAATAAAACAAAGTCTTCTGTTGGTTGCTCCTGAAAGATAGGCTAAGTACTAGAAACATTCTATGAAGAAAAACAATAAATTTGCACTCCTTCAACTGTGTTCTCTGCACATCCTCAACAGAAGAGACTTTGGAGCACCTATTCTTCAGATGTTCATTTGCTCAACAATGCTGGTCTATCCTCAATGTGCAGCCACCTCAACAAGCCAATGCTCTCGAAGTCATGGATTTCCTCAAAAGCAACTTGCACACCCCAATTTTATGAGCCTAAGCATCCTTCTTTGCTGGGGAATATGGATAGTCAAAAATAACTTTATTTTTCAAGGGATAAATCCTACAGTTCAAACTTGCCGATTCTACTTCAAGAAAGAACTCGAGCTGCTGCTGCACCGAGTCAAACCCAAACATAGACATCATCTAGAGGAATGGAGGAACAACTTTATTTAATTTTTTCTTCTTTATCTGATTTTCTTCTTGTCTTTCTTTATCTCCTGAGCTTGTTTTGTAAAAATCTCCTTTATTTTATTATATTTTTATCCTAAAAAGCTCCTCCTGACTTTTTTTAAAAAAGATCGCGGTGGACGGGTGGAGTGGAGGAATTAGCTTGATACTCTGATGGATCGACGGGACACGCTAGCGTAGCATGCCCGGCCGGCAGGTTTCGCCGCCGCTGCTGCCGTAGCATGCACAGCCGCGTCAATCAGAGCGCGTGCTGCACGCGCACCACGATGCCCGCGCGCGGTTTTTTTTTTTCTACCCGAGCATCGACGACCCTCATCGCCGGATCGTGTCGCGGCCTCGCCGCGTGGTGGGGAAGCACGTGCCGTACGTAGCCAGCTAACGTGATGCCGCTGTACGCTCGTGCTCGGTACAGACGACACCGCCGTTGACGCCCCCAGGGCTCCGGGCCGGGAAACAGACGGAGGACGCCCGCGCGTAATACGCGAGTGTTCTGGCCTCGCGCCCCCGGCCGTCAGCTGCTTCAGCAAGCCACTCCGATTTTAAACGGCGGCGACAACGAACCCATCGCCCGTGCGGCTGCGCAGATGAGGAGCCCTCTATCTAACGTATATACGCGGCGCGGGGTCCAGGAAAGGAGGAGCCGGCACGGCAGGGCAGCACACGCTGTCGCGCGCGTTCCAGCCTTCCAGATGCCGGCGCCACTACGTGTCCGCGGGAGCAGCTGCCACGCACAATATCATAATCACTTGCTGCGCTGCTGCCGCCTCGATTCTCCGGAGAAACCTAAGCCAACGGCCGGGGAACGCGTCGCCGCTGCGAGTCGCGACGCGGCCGGTCGCTCCGGCTCCGCAGTCAGCGCGCGCGGGCGCGGCCGCGGAGGAGGCCCGCCACTCCCGGCTTCCGGCTTCCGCTGCCGGTCACCGCGTAAAAACAACCCGGCCAACCGGTACCACCAGTCCGTCCACCGCGCCGTGGGGCTGGGGTGGGGTCACATGAGCTCGCGACGACTCGTCCCACTCCCACCGCATGCGCGCGCGGGCGGAGAACAATAATGCTCGGGGTCGCGGACTCGCGGTCGACGCCGACGGCCGGACGGATGGCGACCGGCATGGCGCGCGGACGGATGATGGGACGTGCGTTGCTTGGGAAAGGAAGACTGCTGGTTGGTTGCTTGAGAAGCTCCTCGTTGGGGGGCCATGGATGAACAGCGGATTTTTTTTCCTTTTTAAAAGATTATGGTAGCACCGCTATGTCATTAAAGGAGAAGAAGTACACATGTTCTTACAAAATCGATACTACATAGATAAATTGAACTCCAACTCAAAGAATGAAGAAAAACAAAACATTAATACTAGATAACTCGAGTCTTCCTTACCATGTGACTATATGTCACTTATGTACAAACTTGGAAACCATCTCGCAAAGACCCGTCCCTCCGTTTGTTGGGTTATATTCGGATCAACAATTTTCGCTGCGGCCCGACATGAAGCAACTAGCCTGCGGCGGACTTTTTTCGCTTTGACTAGACTGCTCTGAGGTGGGATGCTACTAATGCTGCGGGGAGGGCTGCTAGTGATGTCGTGGGATACACCTCCGTAGGGTCGGCCTGTCAGCGAGCGGGGTTGGATTGGAGATAAGTACGATGACGAGGGCGGTGGTACATGAAAAGTGACCAGGCAAGTTGGGTGGTGCCAACCCCATGTGATAGACTGTATGGAAGCACTAATTTGATGCAAGTTTATTTAATCAATTTTGTGCTATGACGCTACCTTGTTCCCTTCGTCATTTTTTCTATGAAGGCTGGGTGCTAAATGGAACCTTAGTGGTTCATTCACTACTCATTTATTTTAATTTTTTTCTTGTTTTACTTTCTATTACGTGTAGGTATTTCTTCTCCAATTAAAAGCATGTGTTGCTTTTTACCTTACTTTTCTTATTCATTGTATTTATTATTTATTTATTTTTACGTGTAGGTATTTTTTGTTTTCTCTATTTCTTTTGCCTTTTTTATTTTAGCATGTGTATATATGCTTATAAAAATATTTTTTTCAGATGTAGGTGTATTTATCTCTATGTAAAATTATTTATCTACGTGTGACTAATTTGTTTGCAACGCCAAATTATTTGTTTACTTGGTAGATTAAACTGTTCCGTGATGTTGACTTATTTATTCACAATATTGATTTCTCAAATGTTCACGATGTGTAATATTTTATTCATCGTACATTATTATTTGTTCGTTACGTTTAAATTTTTGTTCTGGAAAATAATATTTTATTTATATTATTAAAATATTTGTTCTCATGAACCGAAATTCATTATTGAATATTAAAAAATACTTTTTTAAAATATCATGCAAATATATGCAAGTGTGGTCTTGTTTTGAAGATCTTATCATAAAAAAGATAATGGTGCAATCTAAATTTAATTTGGATGCTCGATTTAATACTTAAAACTTTTTTTAATTTCGATTTTACATGCATGTGGGATCATCCCTATTTTCTTTTGCATGTATAGAATTTTTGCTTTGGATGAAATCGCAAACAGTCCTGCAATTCACCTCCGTCTTGATTTCCTGCAGAACCTGTGTCGGCGTCGTAGTCTTTTGATCAAAGACAGATGGGTTCCTTGCCTTCCAAATGTTCCACCCTCCATACATCATCACTGCTGCCTTCGGTCTTTTTTATTTTCTTCGGCGGTTGGGCAAGTTCTTTTTGCCACCAATTAATCCATGACCTCCACCACTTGATCCGGCACCCGTATGAGTCCTGCCGTCCACACTCCCATCTTGATTAGCAAAGTTGCAGTGCAGGATCAAATGTGACGGTGTCTCATGCAAAGAGCACAAACTGGGTTGCACTAGACGGACAGCGGACTGCGGAAGGCGTGCAGCGAGAGCCCAGCACGGATGAGAGAGAAAAGGCCACTGCTCTGCTCGCGGGCCGGGCCGGCGCAAAGTGTACGGGCAGATTCCCCCCGTGGGCTGGTGGGACGGGCCGTGCGATAAGCCCAAAAATGTGGGACGCGTCGCTTTCGGCATGTGAAGATCGCGGTGGAGTGGAGGTAAACCGAACGAGCAACTACCCTTGATATGAATCATATGATGTATCGATGGGGCACGCCGTCGCTGCAGCAGCAGCATTGACTTGCTCAGAGTGCGACACCGCGTGCTTCACGCACGCGCCCCACGAGGCCCCCGCGCATCGATCGTCACCGCCGGAGTCGTGTGTCGTGGCCTGCAGGCCGCGTGGTTGGGGAGCACGTGCCGGGCGTGCCCAACTACACGTACAGGCCGGCCGGGCAATGCAAGACGTGAATCGTGATGCCGCTGTACGCTCGTGCTCGGTACAGACGACACCGCCGCTGGCGGCCCCAGGGCTCCGGGCCGGGAAACGGCCTCGCGCCCCCGGCCGTCCCGGCGGCACTACGTGTCCGCGGGAGCAGCTGCCACGCACAATATCATAGTCACTTGCTGCGCTGCTGCCAACGGCCCGGGGACGCGGCCGGTCGCTCCGGCTCCGCAGTCAGCGCGCTTGGGCGCGGAGAGCCGGAGACCCACCACCACTTCCGGCGTCCGGCTTCCGCTGCCGGTCACCGCGCACTAACCAGCAGTCCGTCCGTCCGTCCACCGCGCCGTGGGGCTGGGGTGGGGTCATGCCCGCGCGGGGGGGAGTTTTTCAAAATAATGCTCGGGGTCGCGGTCGGCGACGCCGACGGCCGGACGGATGGCGACTGGCATGGCCGCCACCGCGACGCTCGAATTGAAGCCGCTAGCCCGCTATGTATACTCTCCGGCCGCTGTCGATCGGTCCACCACGCACGAACGCACGCGCGCGGCGCGAGATTTATACTTGGGAGAAGATCGATCAGACGGCAGGGGCGGATCGGAGCCATGGGGGTCCGCCGACCCCGACGGATTTTAAAAAATCAGTAGCAAATTACTGTAAGCCACTGGTTGTTAATGGTCCATTACGACCCGTCATCTCATACATAAGACCCCGATGCCATTCCGGTCTGGCTTGGCCCCTGATCAGACCGATCTACTAGTAGCTAGTAGCCGTGCACGAAGATCCTTTGCATCGCGGAGACGAGATTTAGAGATATTGTTGGTTAAATTTTAAAAGTTTGATTTAAAAAAAATCTAAACGTAGAATGGAGGGAGTAAAATAAAAGGGAAAAGGACGGAATACGTAAAATAAAATACTAGTACACGCACGCTAAAATAGTTTGAGAGGCGGGCCCGGTCCCCGTCCCCTACCCGGCGGACACACACCGGGGGCTTCGCCAATCGCCATCCATCTACCGGTATAAACCCGCTCGGCTCGACGCCGCAAGCTTCCCTCCATATCCCGGCCAAAGCTAGCTCCCCAAGTCCCCCTCCCCACCTAACGTTACGCCGGCCGGTCAGCCTCTAGTCCACCGCGCGCCCGCGAGCTCGACGTCTCGACGCTTCCACTTGCCGCGGGCCGGGCGCCACAGAGCCTCAAGTTCCCCGCGCGCGCGCGAGAGCGTTTTCGAGCCTCGGCTCTTCCACCCGCCGAGAGCCGCGCGCCCGGCGGCAGGTACCTCCGGCGTCGACGCGCGTTGGTACGTAGGGCGGCGGGAGAGCGCCACCGCGGGGGCGCGACGGCGGGCGGCGGAGGAATGCGGATGGGGAAGTACGAGATGGGGCGGACGCTCGGGGAGGGCCACTTCGGCAAGGTGAGGCTGGCGCGGCACGCCGAGACGGGCCGCGCCTTCGCCATCAAGATCCTCGACCGCCAGCGCATCCTCGCCATGAAGATCGACGAGCAGGTGCGTGCGTGTCCATCTTGATTCTGATCGGTGGCGATCGATTTCCTCTTGCTCATCCAAGTTCGATTGTCCTGGTGCCCGCTGGGATGGCCGGCCGACGCAGATAAAGAGGGAGATCGCCACGCTGAAGCTGCTCAAGCACCCCAACGTCGTCCGGCTGTACGAGGTGAACGAAGCTCCCTCACATATCATCCTCCTCTCCCATCTTCAAATCCTCCATCACTTTCTCCCTCCGAAGTCATGTCCGATTCCATGCTGTTCTTTTCCGTTCCTGCTGAATTGGATGAAGAAATGTTCTTGGAAGAGGAGGAAGGGGATGGGTAGTTTGGGCAATTAATTTGCGTGCGCGGCTGATGGCAAGCAAGCAGCTGCCGTGCCGTTGAACTTGTACGAGTTGCGTGTGGACCTCGAGGCTGCGGCCGAACGTAGAAAAATCAAGTCGCAGCTCACTCGTCCACTCTTCTTTCAGTTTTTTTTGCCCAAAAAAATAAGCAGAGGACCTTCTTTTTGAATAAGTTTAGTCCCCATAGATTTAGCATTAAAAGTAGTGCTCCTTTCAGAGTTTCAGTTCCCTTTCCTTGACCTGGACACCCACGCAAACAAAGAAACAAATGGACGCCGGACGCCCGAAAGGACCTGCCTAAGTACAAAATTTCCACCCACCTGACCCAACCCAGTTAAGCCCAACTGCCCAACACAGACTCCCCTCCTGTTGCATTCCAAGAATGGTTTCTGTCCTCGTGCCTCTTATTTTTATTTCATTTCAATTCTTCCCCGGGTCTATTTCCAGTTGGTGCAGAGCAGACTTATAGCCGTATAAATAATTCAAGGAAAAGATCCCGCAACGAAAACAAACCTCCGGGATGTCACGTCTCGGATCCTCCAAATCTGCTGACGGCCATTGGGCCCTGTTGTAGACGATGAGATCATCGTGTGAGGACTGTCTACACCCGGGGGTTACGTGAGATCCCAGCCGTCAGACCTGATGATCCGATGGCTTCTGCTGCTCCCAGCACGCCACACCGATGGGTGAGATAGCGACGGAGTTGTCTTGTCCTCAGGGCTGAGGCTTGCCTCGTTACCTCTACGAAATCCGGAAGCCACCGAGTGGATAAAATGGCTTTTCGATTGTAGAGGTGGCGTGCACGGTCCCAATAATTGGATGCACTGCGTCATCCAGTACTCATCCTCTCTGCATTTCTTCAGGCAGCTTTCGGTCTGCAAGGCAAAAGAAAGGCTGCACAGCATGAGCCCACCGTTTCACATATGCATCTTCAAGGATTATGGTCCCACATCGCTAGGCAGAATCTCATTCAATAATGCATAGATGAAGTGTCAATCAGAGTAGCAAATGAATGTGTTTGGTTCACTGACTGATTTCATTTGTCGGTGATGTCCACGTCAGGTTTTGCTTCCTGCTAGAGAAATACGTTTTAGAAAACGATGCCTGCCGGCTTTGGTAATTGCCTGCAGACCAATGTGGTAGTGACTTGGCCGATATTTTAGATAGACGAAGCCCCAAAGCTATGTAGGCTAGGAAAAGCAGTTCTAAGTCCATTGTTATAATAAGGGGGAAAGGGTAGATAAGGGCATGGTTTATTGACAAGGATTACACCGAGTAGTGGTATATGCTAAAAATGGCACATAGACTAAAGTATAAAGTTGTGTTGTGTGAGAATATAGAACAAATCCATTCGTTTCAGAAATGGACTGAAGTGAACCTTTATTGAACCTTTTCTTGTGCAGGTTTCAGCAAGCAAAACAAAAATATACATGGTACTTGAGTATGTAAATGGAGGAGAACTGTTTGACAAAATCGTAAGGATTCTACCCCTTAACTGTAAACTAGTTACACCACATGCTTTGTGAACCAATGAAGTAAATTCTTCGATAGCAAAGGGTTTCTGATGTAGGAGTATATCAAACTCAATCTTTGATACATGCAGGCATTGAAGGGTAAGCTGGCAGAGAAGGAAGCGAGAAAACTATTCCAGCAGCTAATGGATGCCATAGGCTATTGCCACGAGAAGGGGGTTTATCATAGGGACCTCAAGGTAATCACTAGCCTAGCTTTTGAGACGTCACATTTTCTGGTACCATGCCATGATGGAAATGGTAAACAGATTACATCACTGACACCTTTCTTCTGAACCTTTTGCAGCCAGAGAATGTCCTTTTTGATGCAAAAGGAAACATAAAGGTTTCTGATTTCGGACTAAGTGCACTTCCACAAAATCAAAGGGTACGGCATTGTCTTGGACGTCAATTCAATCTGAATCATTTTGTTTGTGCCTAAAATGATGGCTCTTTTTCCAGAAAGATGGTTTGTTGCATACTACATGTGGCAGCCCTAACTACATAGCCCCTGAGGTGAGAATTAAGCACTCTTTGTTCTGGTGTTGAGCCTACTAGGATGCATGGTTCCATCATTACTATCTACTTCAGTTCTGCTTGGTGCACATGGAAGAGGGAATCACTGACATTGTATTTTTAGGTCCTGATGAACAAAGGTTATGATGGCTCCATGTCTGACATATGGTCCTGTGGTTGTATTCTATACGTAATGCTTACAGGGAATCTTCCATTTGATGACCAAAATGTGGTTGTCCTTTACCAGAAGGTATAAAGCAAGGAAGCATTACTGGAAAATGTTTGGCTAATTTCATTTGATGCAGCCATATCTCAGTGTGATATTTATTTGTTCTCAGATTCTGAAGGGGAATGCTCACATTCCAAAATGGCTCTCACAAGGTGCCCAAGATATACTGCGGAAAATTCTGGATCCTAACCCTATTACCCGCATAGACTTGGATGGAATAAGGGCACACGATTGGTTCAAGCAAGGTTATGCTCCTGCTGTGCCATTTAATGATGATGAAGATATCAGTATGTCTGAAGGCAGCCTAAATATGACTGAGGTAACCTATGTGAGATATACTTACATTTTATAATAGCATGGTTTTAGGCTTTTAGAAGAATGGTAAGGTCTGAAATATGTCTGTGTTTTCTGAAGCATAATGGCATTCAAGACAACGTAGCAATCAACCAAATCAATGCTTTCCAGCTCATTGGGATGTCCTCCTGCCTTGATTTATCCGGATTTTTTGAGAAAGAGGTTAGTTCAAATATTTGTTTCGATTAATTATTTTAGTGTGTTCTAATTTCCTCACATGTGCTAGATACCTAATTTAAACTAAGTCCAAGACAAACATACGAAGCAAGTCTTTGTTGGGCATTGATACTGTTAAAACTCTAGAGATGTAGATGTTTTTAATTGTTGTTATGACCTTCCACTAAAGTCAGGCATGTGGCTTGCACTGCAGGATGCTTCGGAAAGGAAGATCAGATTTGCATCAAATCATTCCCCAGCTTATTTATTTGAGAAGATTGAGAGCATTGTCAGAAAAATGGGGTTCCAAGTACATAAGAGCAATGGCAAGGTAAGTGATCTCCTATCGTGTCTATGGACTTACAGGCTCTATGTGTTCAGAATCATGTGGCAGAACCACCTGAATTAATCCGGCTCAAGTGTATTAACCATCACCATTAAGGCATCCTCGGTTAACCTTACACTTCAAACGGAGTAATCCACTGGTCTGTCGGGTATAACCTCCCGATACAACCACGGTGAACGGATCGAGCGCCGTACATACAAATGCTCATGCGACGATGAGCCCAGAGAATACCACATTCCAGCAAATATTACATCATTTGCATAAGTCAATATTACAGACCTAGTCCTGAGTTTAGAAAACAAGTACTTTAATTAACATAAATAAGTTCTTCAGAGTTAAATTGCAGCGGAAATAAACAACGGAAACTACTCGACGATACAGGATGTCTCGATGAAGCCCGTACGAGACATCACTCGGCCTTATCTCCGTTGGACGGGGGCGCATCCCATTCCACCGACCAACCAGGGGGAAGAGTGCAGGGCCAAGTCAAGCTAGCAATCATGTCTTCAAAGGGTTCACCTGAAATCGAGTCACAAGCAAGACTGAGTATACTAATACTCAGCAAGACTTACCCGTGTAGTGGGAACTACTCCACCGACTCTAGATATGCAAGGCTTTTTGGCTCAGGGGCTTGTTTTGCCGAAAAGCATCTACAAGTGGGTCCTTACTTTCAACTTTTAGCTCAAGGTTCTAGTTTCGTTAGCCAGTCTAGGTAAGCAGCTATCTAAAGCATACATGGTGAAGCATTAAACTTTCCATCCAACCAGTTCATTCATCATCATTGTTCCTCTTCTTACTCTGTGGGTAAAAATGGTTAAGCAGTCTCAATAGCCGTGAGAAACGGACGATTCGAATCGAATTTCTTAACCTTGCAAGGGAAACCCAAACACACGTCACGTGGTTACTCCCTAGAGTCACACGTGCAACTTTTCCCCTTTCTTTCCGGGTCGTGGATCGGGGCTACCCTCCGAGAGTACAAGAGCTCCACGCCACGGTTCGGCGCCGGGTCGTGACCACTCTCTGCACTCGCCATATGCACATGGGACCGAAGTTCAAAGGGTAGGATGCCGTCCCCTTGCCGGGCCAATCAGGTACTTAAGCTTACCGATTCCCATAATCTCGGCATGTGTTTAGTACGTTCAAAGACTTAACCATCACTACCACACCCTGCGGCCTTAGCATTTTTCACTAGACAGACGGGCCTCAATCATAACCATCGTTACATAACCCGTCCGTGTCCTTATGATTGCAGCGTGTAGTAGTCATTCAACTCCTATTTTCTCGCGAGTGACAGGAAATCACTCGACTTTTACCGGAGTCCTATTAGCACAGCATTCTAACGAACCTTACATCTAGTTTTCACGCAAGGGTCCCTGACATCATGCAACTAAGTTTTCATCCAACTCCTATAAACTTAATGCACAGCAAGGAGTAAAGAGTTGCATAATTTCGGAAAGAATGGGTTATGCTCCGGGGCTTGCCTTCGTAGTTCGCTTGGGGATCTTCCGAACTTGGGCTCGGGTCTTCCAAAGCTTCAGTTAGATTTGCTTGAGCTTCGCGCTGTTCACTCTCGGACGCGGGCACCAGCTCGTAGGTTCCGTCGGCGAGAGTCGTCGATTCTACATGAGTGCACAGTTTAAGTCGTGGAAATAGCACTTGATTACGATTTGAGAGTCATTACTACAAGGGATAATTTCTGGTCATGAAATTTTGGATTTAGGCACATCAAGGAAAGGTGTGCTTACTGTAAAATTTTCAGCCAATTTTATGTAACAGATTAATTCCGAAAAATAGATTTCATTGTTCCTGTTAGATACTTGTTCTTTTTGTACAGATCAATTGGTGCAACAAATGAGCCTAAGATTTTTACAGAGCTCTCACTTTAGCATGCAGAAGCTACTGTAATTTTTGTAGGGTTTATTATGCAGTATTCAGAGCATGGAAAATATGACATTCTACACCTAGGCTTTTTAAAGATTCATTTTTACAGGACCCTACGTAGGGTTTTTGTCCATGAAACTTTTTACACAGCAACCTCTACCCTAGTGTAACTCCCAGTAATAATTTGGGGATTTTCCAAGCTAAGCTACTATTTTCTTGACTTAATGTATGTTATTAGCTCATAATTCAAATAAATAGGTTACTGTGAGGTAAAAAGTCTCCTAATTTTTCTCTGGCTTCTAGGTACCAATACATTAGCATAGGAAAAATTTCAATGGGTGACTCACCACCTAACTCCAGGGATAAAATATTTTACTTACACATGAATTAAAACTAAGTTTAACAAACAGTAAATCTAGAGATGGAATTTGTGCCTGATCTTTTTACACAGTCCTAATCATCCAGCAACTAGTTCACTGCCCAAAATTTAGGGTCAGCATTGTTCTAGAACAGTGGGTATAAAATATGTCCATTAAAGCTTCTATTTAATGTAGAGCAAAATATTTTGAGATTCTGAGAAAATTTTTGTAACAAAAGTGGTAGAGTTTGTTCTTAGGATTCCAGAACAGTTGAGTTTGCATTTTTCTGAATTTTCTACGATTTTATACGAATTTTACAAGTTCACTGAATTTGAATCTAGGTTTGAAATTTTCTTTTACAACTAGGTCCTTGAATCTTACGCTCAGACCCTTCTAAAGATTTAAATCCTTGCAATTGGGTCCTCGGCGGCTCGGGTGCGGCGGCCGGCCGAAATTCCGGCGAGGGGGCTCGCCGGCGGCGAGGGGCGGGGGTCGGGGAAGGTTCAGGGGTGCGAGGGCTACCTTGTGGGGGTGTTGTTCAGGTGGGGGACGGCCGGGAAGGGCTCGCCGGCGTGGGAGCAGAGGCGGCGGCGGCGCGGCTCGCGTCGACGGCGGTGCTCCGGCGGGCTTGGGGCGGCGTGGTCCGGTCGGTGAGCTTCACTGGTGCGTGGGGAAGCTACTCCGGGGCTCGGCTTGGACGGAGGGGGTCGGGGTCGTGCTGTCCACGGCGAGCAGGGGCGGCGGCGGCGACGGCAGCGCGGGCGGCGGTGCTCCGGTGGCTCTGGGTGGCGTTGGGCGGGTCGGTGAGCTGCGGTGAGGTGATGTGGTGATGGCTGGGTGCTCAGTTTGGGCAGTGGGCGGCTGTGGAGGGCTGCCCACGGGCGGGTGGTGCTCGGCGGCGGCGATGGCGCGGCGAGGCGTTCTGGTGGCGGGGCTTCGCGCGGGCGGTCGGGGCGGCGTTTTTGTAGGGACAGGAGGGGGCGTGGGGATGCCTGGGTGACGCGCGGGGCGGGGCACGGCAGCGGCGTGCACTGGGCGCGGCGGGCGGCGGCAGAACGCCGGCGCGGCGTGCGGTGAGCGGGCGCGGTGACTGGGCGGCCGCGATTGTGGCGTGGGCGCGGCGAGATAGTGCCGGGCGCGGAGTGGGGAGCAGCTGCTGCAGCGGCCCGGGCGGAGGGCTGGCGCGGCGACTGGTGGGGCGCGGGGGCCGGGGCGGCACGGCGGAGCGCGGCCACTGGGCGAGCGGGCGGCGGCCTGGGCGCGGCAGCGCACGCGCGGGCGGGGACTGGGCGGCGCGGCGTCGGGGCGGGGGAAAGCCGGCCGTGGCGGGGTGGTGCGACGGCCACTGGCCTGGCGCTCCGCGCCGGTCAGGCGACGCCGGCCACCTGGCGCGCGGCGGGCGGGCGCGTGCGCGCGGCGCGGCAGCAGAGGGGGAAGACGCCAGGGACCAAAATGCAAGAATTCGAAAAAGTTCAGGGGGCTGGGTGCAAACAGGGCGTTTTCTCCTCTTTCTGATTTGAATTTCAAAAACTTTTGAACACGAAAGTTGTTCAAAACAAAAAGTTCTACAACTTTGGTTTCAGGCAAAATTTCATTTGGCTTATGGTTTTAAAGTTATTTTAAAAGTTTCAATTGTGTCCAAATGTGCCCAAATTTAATTTGAATTCCAACTGAACCCGTTTTAAATTCTTTCCACCCTCTCATTAGTTGGTTTAACACATAGAGTTAGGCTAATGACATTTGATTTCAGAATTTTAATTACCAGGGTTGTCACAAATCAGGATGTTGAGAATCGTATATCATGTCATGCAGCTAAAAGTGATCCAAGATTGCAAGGGGCCAGCAAATTCCAGAGGGCTAGAATCATTATTAGTTTCTGCGGAGGTATTTATAGTACATAACAGATTCATAGTTTACAAATAAATTAATGCAGATTCATAGTGGTACCTATTAGATATTTCTTATTTCTTTTTTATGATATTTCTATTTGACCTCCCTATTCTGAACATTTTGGTATTATGATTCCAGGTGTTTGAGATAAATGAATCTCTTTATGTTGTCGAGCTAAAGAAGTCATCTGGAGACTGCTCCCTGTACAGAAAGGTATTGCTCCCTCCCTTGATGATTATGTACTTGAAAGGCTTGGTTTTGTTCCTGGTCATTTCATTTTTAGCAAATATTTGATTAATTGTGTCTGTCATCTTGATTCAATGATGCAGTTGTGTGAGACGCTTTCAGAGGACTTGGGTATATGCAAAAGCCAGCAACTTCTGAAGCAAGATTCTATCAAACAAGAAATAGGTAGATATAATAGTAGCTTCTAAAAAAAAGCCCCTTACTAACTACTAGGCTATAGACAGAAACTAACACAAACAATATACTGAATTTTAAACAGTATATTGGCCATGCACCTATTACAAATGTGCTCTCTTACGCCTTTTTTCATGAATCTAGCCTTAAGAGGCTTAGATTACGACAAATTGGCAACTGACATGTATGGAACTCCTCCTAAGGAATAATATGATGTAAACAGTAAACTATACATATAAGAGTTTCAGAGTTACCTGGTCTCTGTTTCTCTTACATATTGATAACGGAATGTAAGATTCTCTGCTTCTGAAGCCCCTGACGACTTCCACGACTCAAGAAAGAGAGTATGATATGTTGTTCTTTGAATGAAATCCTTTCAGATGCGTGTTCAACTAAAGAACACCTCTCAAGCTCATGAATATAAGATAACAGCTCCTTTGGTACAAGTTTGCAACTTCACCAGTAGTCCTTGCATGAGCATTGCCCTTCACTGAAATGGTGGAAACGGTTACGGTCTCTAATGATCAACTTGCGATCGTATACCAAGGAAATAAGCTTAATAGCTGAATGGCAGTCTTCACAAGCTCTAAGATTCTTTGTTATTCGGAGAGTTGACCCTGCAGGGGTGGTTAGCAGACCAAAAGCAATGGCCAGCTTCTCACTATGTTCAGCCAATGCACGCTCCTTAGATTGCTCATCAATGTCTTGCAACACTAAGCCTGTCATTGGCTTATATCCAGCTTGTCTTAAGCGATCCATCATCTCCTCCAATATTTCGTAGATCTCCTTGGACCTTGGATGTGATCTATCGCCAGAGACAAACTCATGAATTGTGTTCTGCCACTCAATCGAGCTTCTTCCAGGAATTCTCTGAATGTTCTCCCTTCTAATCATCGTCCTCATCTCTGCAACACCTTCCCATGAATTTGCTTGTGCATATATGTTTGACAGTAAGACGTAGTGCCCATCGGCATGAGGATCCAATACTCGCAGTTTAGCCATAGCTTCCTCTGCAACTTCTACATTCTTATAGATGCGGCAAGCCCCAAGAAGTGCCCTCCATATTACTGCGTCTGGCTCAAATGGCATGTCCCTGATGAGCTGCCTTGCCTCCTCAATATGACCTGATCTCCCCAAAAGATCGACCATGCATCCATAGTGCTCAACTTTTGGTGCTACACCATGCACTACACTCATTGAGCCGAAATACTTCTTGCCACCGCTCACGAGACCAAGATGAGTGCAGGCTATAAGAACTCCAATGAAGGTAATATCATTTGGTTGCAGTCCTTGTGATATCATCCTTGAGAACAAGCTGAGAGCATCATGTCCAAGCCCGTGATTGGCCAACCCGATAATCATCGAGCTCCAAGTCAGCACATCCTTTGCTGGCATAGAGTGGAACACTTTCAGTGAATTCTCGATGTCACCGCACTTAGCATACATGTCGATCAGAGCAGTTCCAAGCTTGACATCCACCTCGATCCCGTCGCTCTCCACAAACCGATGCACCTCTGCACCAACGGCCAGCGCCCCCATGTCGCCGCATGCCGAGAGCACGCTCACCATGGTGATGCAGTCTGGGGAGACATGGGCCGCGCGCATCTCCTGCCACAGCTCCAACGCCTCCTTGGACCGCCGGCCTTTGGCGTATGCTGACATCATCGAGCTCCAGGAGAAGTCGTCTCTGTCCTCCATCCCATCGAACATCTCCCTTGCCATGGAGACCTCCCCCTTCACCGCGTACCCGTGGATCATCGTGTTCCATGAGACCAAGTCTCTGTCCCGCATTCCGTCGAACATCTTTCTCGCCTCCACAACCTCACCGCGCGCAACGTAGGCCGCGAGCATGACGTTGGTGAGGAACACGTCCCGGCGTGGCGCCTCGTCGAACGCGGCGCGCGCGAGGTCCGCGCGACCCGCCTTGGCGTAGGCCTCTACGAGCGCAGTGCGCACGAAGAGGTCAGCAGCTGCGAAGCCGGACTTGAGCGCGCACGCGTGGAGGGACGCGGCGCCGAGGCCGCGGCCAAGCGTGGCGAGCACGGAGTCAGAGACAGCGGCGGTGGCCTGCAGCGTGATTGAGAGGGAGAAGGAGTTGCCGAGCAAGCGAGGCGCCCGCGGCAGCAGCGAGCGGAGTAGGAGGAGGGCTTGCAGCGGGAGGCACGCGCGGAGGTAGCCGCGCATCGCGGTGGTGACGAGGAACGCGTCCGGGGACGCCGACTTGACGAGGCGCGCGTGCGCGGCCAGATGCTCCGGCCGCGCTGCCGCCGCCGCGCCACGCAGTGCGCGCATCGCGCGAGGGAGCTCGCGTCGCGAGGGGTCCGAGTTTGCTGCGGCGGGAGAAGGGAGAACCGCCGCGCGCTTGCTGGCTTCCTGCTACTCCCACAGTTACAGGAATGGTTCTGGCCGTCGGATCGGCCCGCGTGAGATCTGACGGCTGCTGAGATGCCACCGAGGCATCCGGGGGCAGCAAAGCACGTTGAGCGGCTCTCACCGCCCGATTCGTGCGCGGCTCGCGAGCCTTCTCCACCGACCTGACACCTACCGGGCAGCGCCTCGCCGCCGCCGCCGCCGCCGCAGGAGACGGGGTCAGCGCGGCACGATGAGGAGCAGCGAGGCCATGGAGCTCCTGGGCTTCCCTCCCTACTCCCGGCCGTCCCCTTCCGAGGTCCGTCCTTGATTCCCATGTCTCTCGCTGTTACCGCGCTAATGCGATTTAACCTGAACTGCTCCTGGTTTCCCTAGTCGTTGCTCCGCAGCGCCAATTTCTGAGCTAATTCTGGTATATTCTGGTCAAAACGGGTAAAGGTTGAGGAGATTTTTCCTGTACGCTTCCGATTATTTGGTTCTATACACTCTTCGTCTTTCTGATGCAGGTAAAGGCTGCGTATAGAAGAATGGTCATGGAGTCTCATCCCGATCGTGTCCCAAT
The DNA here is from genome assembly GCA_032594955.1 of Panicum miliaceum. Taxonomy (NCBI): domain Eukaryota; kingdom Viridiplantae; phylum Streptophyta; class Magnoliopsida; order Poales; family Poaceae; genus Panicum; species Panicum miliaceum. The sequence continues at coordinate 2,521,385 of CM064057.1, read as the reverse complement.
GCATCTGAAATCTCAGGCCGAGTCAAAATTCAAGGAGGTAAGGTAAAATTTTAGCAAAGAGCTTTATATCCCATGTATGTTCGTCAATTTTCCTTGTTACCCCTCATCGTGGAATCCGTGTAAAGAGACTGAAATTGTTAGCTTCTTTCTCATCTGCACTTATATTTTGGGCATCATATAGTGAGCATAGATGTCAACTTCTTTAAACTGACCAACACAAGGCATTTCTGATCAGAGATGAGAACTAATCCAATAATCCACGTTCCGCATAGATATTAGGTATATTGCACAAGCACTGTAGTCCAATTCCTGGCTTTGCTTTTTCCTCCCCTGTAATTACAAAACTTGTGCTTCTACTTTGCAGATAGCCGAAGCTTATTCTTGTCTGAAGGATGGTACGTTCTTACTCAGATCATCACTACTTGCTTTGAAAAAACTGCTAGAAGCAAAAAGGTGCTTACTGTGGTATGACTGATGAGTTGTATCTCATTCTCATCCATCGTTGCAGGAAGAAGATCAGGGAGTAGGATGGAAGGTAAACTTGATTACATGATGAAAATTATCCACACATCTATAGCTAGTGTGTTCTCATACCCTGAGCAGCAAAGCTAATGAGATATATCATTCACACAGTACATGTTATGCGGTCTGGTGTCCCGACTGGATGCGGAAGATCAAATAAAGCACTGGTTAAAGCCCCATTTATACTTATAATGTTTGCAGCAGTTTCTTTTGGTGCCTTTAGCGCCTCAAGGTAACCCATACTTAGTCTTTTCCATTTTGTTCTTATTTTTAACACTATTTTTTTACCTAATTGATGAAATCATTTTGGATGTATGAAGAGCATATCAACGGCAAAAGGAACTCTGTTCCTCTCAGAATCCCTTTCTACCATAGAGGAAGACCATTGTACTGTGTCCATATTCATAGGGGAGAAGAGTTTCCTGTTACATTGTACAGATGTAAACCAATCCACCCTGAATAAAAGCAAAGTTTGGTGATTTGTGACTTTGTTGTTCCAAAGCATGTAAAATCATATGTTGTTGGTTTTTTAATTTCGTCTGGCTTTGCAGTTTCTTGTTGCTACCTTAAATGACCGACCTTTGTTTTGGAATAGCTTCATGGGCAAGCTTACTTTATGCTTAATTATGGGGTGTCAAGGCAGCTAGACACTATGTTCGTACAGTATACCCATACACTATTGTTGCTACCTTCAATGATCAAAAGAACGGTCAAAAATGTGCCTTTAATAACAGTTACTTTCAGAACTCGCATAGACGATGGAAGGTTTTCAACTAGTCGTATCAAAATTATGATCTGCTCCGCTGTAATACAAGTGATATAAACCAAAGCCTGTTAATTGTATATGCTGTGTTGAAGCACACGCACAGCCACAAAATGCAGTCATGACAGCATCTCTCAGAAACGTGGTGATTCTGCGTTGCAGGGAGTTCTTTACTGCAAAAAGGATCATATGTGTAACAGCAGTAATATCTCCAGTAATATCGTGATCAAAGCATTACAAAATGAGCAACCAAACTGCCAAGCAACATGGCAACTAAAGCGCTGAGCAGAATCAGCAACCAGAATGAGATTTACAAGTAGCACCATAGTTTTGAGAACTGTCAGCATTACAATATCCATCCCACCCATGGTCGGAAGAAGCGAACAAAGATGCCAAAAGGCGCTAACATTTACTCCAAACCTTCCCCCAACAAAGGAAGCCACCGATAGGTAACCTACTAACCTTGCAGCAAATAGCATGACTGTCTTGAATGCAGTTTGTTTGCATTTCAGACCCTGCTACCACGCAGCAAAAGTAGAAGTCCAGATAGGATCAATCATCCAAAGCCATCCGGATTCACTCAACTTCACATGATCCATCTATCCATGTTCGTTGCAGCGAGTATATGCAGAAAATAGGCTTCAATATGATAATTCAAGACTTCATGGAGTAGCTTGATAGCAGCAGCCATGCTAGTACTATGGAATATTTCCTTGAAATCAACTCAGATTTTGAGAATGCCTGCTAAACCAGCAGATTCTGCAACTCAGATCTAGGTACAAAGAGAGCACATCATAACCACCAGCATCAGGCACCGATTTACTGACTGAACAAAAGGTGATAGTCCTTCCGAACCGCTTTATAGTTGATTGCAGAATCATCTTACCACATCAACTATCACCCATAAAAATAACCGCAACCAGGCTAACCGACGAGTTCTTTTAACAGGCCAGATGGCGTATTGACAGACTGACTCCCTCCAAGACATAACAAGTCTTTAAGACTACTTACTATTTCACTCCTGCTAAGATATGTGTAGAACTACTTAATATCCCTAAACCTGGCAAAATGCAGATGTAACTTAGCTTTTGCAGACACAGTTTGCACTAACCACCAGAACCTCAAAGTGTTCATTTGATATGAGCAGACAAATGTACTGATGCTATGCTTTCCCACTAGCATCTGTAGTAGCATCAGCCACTATTATGTTAAAGGACAGTGGCTGCCACCCTGAAGAATGGGGCACAAACCACTTTTTTGTATTGATAATGATATTCAGAACCTGAAGAATTTCAGCAACGGAAAGATGTTTCAGGCACGTTTTCTTCAACATAGTAGCGGCTTGATACCTACAAGAAAACAAATATTACAATAGTAAACCACGCTCTCAAGGAATGTATGGAAAACTCAACACATATTTCTGGGTAAGGGAGGCTCACCTAGATTGAGAATTCTTTATCTCAGAATAGCCATGGGCAGAAGACATGAAAGTATGAACAGCATCTAGAGTTTCTTTTGGGTATTTTGCATTATCATCCATTATATTGACACATTTCCAGAGATTTTCATTCTTCCCCAGAAAGAATGACATTTTCCTTAACCTTTTCATGACAACAGCTTGATGCTGCGTGGCAACCTGAAGAGCTTTCTTTACATCAAAATTTGGTAGATTAGCATCCCCATAATGTATACAATCTGCTATATTTTGTTCTGTTGGGGGAATCTTCTCGATCTTCAGTACTTCCAAAGCACCTAAGATATATCTAACAAGACCTTGAGGGTCCGAAGATGGCTGTGGACATCCAGGATTAGCTCCCCAATGTCCAGTATTTTGCATGTTGCTAGGTATGTTAGGCTGAGTTGGAGGTCTGTAACTATAATCACTGTAACCAGGCTGAACCATATGTGGGGCACCAGGATTGGTTGGATGGTAATTGACATTCAAACCTTGGTTATTATGAATTCCTCTAGGGTATTCAGAAATATTCATCCGACTCATATCAGGATAATTGATTGGTGGTCCATAAGGTGGGCCGCCTGGCCAGGATTGCAATGGTGCAGTAGGAATACCATTATGCCCAGCTGGTGCAGGACATGAGTTGCTTCTATGTGAATTTGATGATTGAAAATTGCCAGATCCACCATGAGGACGATGATTGACTGGATTTTGTGGTCTTGGTTGCTGAGAGGATTGAGGTTTCTGATACTTTGGATGACCATGGCTATTAACATCAGAAGTGCCATTTTTAGACGAAGACTCGGTTGACACACCAGGCTTCTTAGCATGATAAAAGTCATGAGGAGCACTCTTTTGATGGGAAAGATGAGATTTTACAGGCTTTTTGGTCTTCGGTGTATTCAGCTGATCCACCTGTGTCCCATCTTGCGAATCAGAACTCGGTAATGATGATGATGATGGCATGTGAGATTGATTTGGCTGGCTAGCAGTGCTTCCTTTAGAACTATCAGATACTCCAGTGACTGAGTTTTCCTCAGTCCTTGTTGGTTTAGATACATTGTCTGACTGGTTTTTCCGAGGTTGCCTCACTTTATATTGTTTTTCTCCCTTTCTGTTACCACCCTTTTGCTGATCAAACGGAATGCTATTTGGCACTTGTGTACTGTTGTGTGGAGTTGCATCTGAAGAATCTGAAAGCATGTTCTTCAATGCATCAGAATGATCCACGCTGCCATTTGCTATGCTACTTATGTATGGTGACTCTGCCAATGGTGGTTCCCCAGCCACAAGGCTTTTCCATAGCCAAACATGTTTTGCTGCAGCAGTAAGCGCTTGAGACACATTCGGAGGTTGTGCTAGTAGAATATTGTACCGTCTCATTACTAGCTTATGAAGGGCATTCGAGAAATCCCGGTCACCTGATATTAGCAAATAATTTGCTGGTGGAGGGTTGTCAATAGCCCAGATTAACATGTCAACTAAGATCTTCTTATCACTTGCATCTTTAATGCCTGCCATTTGTTACAAGAAAACAAAAAATAATAATAATTAGACAACATTCAGTCATCACATAGATAAACAGAGAACTATTGAACATTCAGGACAAACGCATGAGTTCTAGAAAAATTGCTTGAGTGTACCAAGATTCTTGTATGCAAGCTATATTAAAATTAAACTTGGAAACAGATGGCAACAATGAAATATCTGTGAATCTTACAGATAGGAATGATAATTAAATCAGTACTTTTCATTACTCATTCATAAAGAAAGTAGCTTTCACAAATCACAATAGATACAAGACTAAAAATCGCATCACTGACAAATAGCACACGTGCTTGTAACTGTAATCAACATTTGTTCAGATACAATACTAGTCCTAAGAAAATCTGGATAACAAAACAAATACACTATGAGAACAATCAACCTATTAAATACACTGAGTCAAAGAAAAAAATACATGATTATTAGAAAATTCAAAACATAGACCGTGTAAATACAATCAATAGTCAGGTCAACGAACAACAGCAAACAAACACAGCAGAGTCCACGATCGCACCAGCCATCATAAAACCTAGATCAATCACTTCCCCAACCCAGACCCGGCAACCCCACCAATGCCAGCATAATCCACGAGTCAAGAGAAGTAGATACCATCAGATGAAAACATCTCCGATAAGGAAACTTCCAAACCCTAAGCTTCCACAGTTATGCTCAAGTATCACAACAGATCCATCAACCAGACGCAGACCAAACTGTCGAGAGTTAGTAGAGCAGCAACCGGTCTATCCAGTTCAGATGCAATCGGAACGGCTCAATCCGCATGCATTGGCCAGGGGTCAGCGGATCAACTCGCGACGAGCAGTTAGGGAACATTTGGGGGTGGTTGCCTGGTTGGGGGATACGGGACGGCGGGGGATCCGTACCTGCGGGGACGTGGTTGAGGGCGATGCCGGTGCTGGAGAGGGCGTGCTGGACGTGGTTTGGGATGCAGTTGGTGTCTCCGTAGGCGGAGATCGTGATGGGGCCGAGGTAGCCGGCGGCGGCGAGGGCCGAACTCATGTTCTGGGCGATGAGGTGGGGGTCGCAGCCGCGGGGGACGTGGCAGTTCTCGATGTCCCACCACACCGAGGTCTTCACCGCTGCGTACTCCCCCATAGTCGCCGCCGCCGCCCGCCCCGGTTTCGCCGGCGGAGAGGAGGGTTGGGTTGGGGGTTTTTTATGGTTTGCGACGGCGGCGGCGGCGGCGGCGTCGAGGCGGCCCTGAAGGAAAGTATTGTGCTGCTTCTGTTTAAAAAAACGTTACAAATTTGCTGCCAAGTGTAGAAGCTGCTTGTTAAATGGGCACGCTAGTTTCCTCGTTTTTACATCCAAACTACATTTGTTTAAGCTTTGTGATATGATATATTCCCTAACGGAAGGTTTGGTATACTAATACCATCCTCGTATCCTCAAGCTCGAGATGACCATTTCATTCAATTTCACGTCCCTTACAATGGTTTTAAGGCTAAATTTGTATTTCTAGATTTCTTAGGAAAACTATTTCATGGGGACCACTGTCCACTTATTAGATATAGATAAAAATATATTAATAGCTCAGTTGATGAACTTTTTTTCTAAACGTCATATAATATTTAATATAGTTCAACTCATGTAAAAAAATAACTCTATACCTAAATGATGCGCTTGAGGCTTAAACAAATATTATGGTAACACATTCGGATCAATTGCAGCAATAAATTCTATTGTTAAAAAAGGTGGTAGCAGAAATGTCATTCAGCAAATAAATAAAGTTTTGTTAAATGATATCTGCACACATCTCACTCTCATATGCAAACCCTCTCGGTTTATCAGTCGATGGAAGATGTTTAGGTACAGTCATGGATTTACAAGTGGATGACTTTCCATTTCGGCTGGAACAAGTTGCGACATCTGAGGACAAGCAAAGCAAAACAAAGCCAATGCCGCCGCGTCAAAAGGCAAAACCGGAAAGCTAAAATCCCAAGGGTTACACGGAGGCGACTGCGGGGGAGCGGAAAGCTGCTCGCTGGTCTGCTTCTCTCGTGGTCGTGGGGTTGCCGTCTGCTTTCCACGGTTGCTGGCACTGTGCCGTTCCCTGCAGCTTCGATCTTCTGCAGCATGGAAGGGGAGCGCCTGCATGCGACCTGCAACAGTGCGGCATTTTTGTATGTCCTCATCCTCTGCAGCCGCCACCCTGCAAATCTGAAATCTCACACCAAACGGGAGGAGAACAGAAGGTTCCATTCCATCCAGTGCTAGCACCTGCAAATCACGTGGTTGGGACCCCTTGCTCAGTGACTGACAGAACTCATCTTTTTTGTGTTTTGTTTTGTTTTGTAGAGAAGATTGGTATCTGTGTCCCTTTGCCGTAAGTGATCGAGCAGACGGGGCACCTTCACCTTCGAGCTTAAAAAAACTAAGGATCATGCTCGGTTTGAAGCTTTTCGTCTTCTTAGCTTATTAACAGGCAGTCATCGAGTTCAGATGTTCAATCATCGTGCAGAGATCTTCTCAGCAACCAAACAAGCTGCTGGTGAAGGTTCCAGGCGTGAGCCGGTGACACTCCGCATTTGCTTTGCTATCTGGGAAACCGAACTTTATTCCTCCAGGAATAGGACTGATAGCATTACATATTTACACAGACAGCGCGGGTGCAACAGACCAGAGAGCTTAATCTGCCGACGCAAATGCCACTGAAGTTGGTTAAGACTGAGACATCCCTGTCTACATCAGTGCGGTGCTTCTCCATCACGGGAACTTGAGTTGGTTAAGAGCAGAGCTTGATCTGTCCAGGTGGATGGTACCACATCTCTACCTGCACAATGCTGGATGCAGATTCTGTACAACACAGGATGCAGGTGATGAAATTAGCTTCTGCTGAGAATAAACTGCACTTTGCGATTATCAGTAACGCTCCAAGAGCCCATTTGTAATGCTAATTTCTGGGAGGATGACAGATCATAATCATACTATTTTTCTGAAACCCGGAAGAGGGATCATAGGAAGTAGGAGTGCTTGTGCTCGCAATGCAGCACAGCAGCAGAGCTGAAAGATGAAATCGAGGGGGCTAGAAGATACAGAGTAGCGACCAACTATAGCTATAGGTGGCTGGGGCCCATTAGAACAATATTTGCAGACTAGCACTGGATTCTATTACAAGATAAAGGGCAGCCTAATTACAGGAAGAGAGTCGTGTCAGGATTAAATCAAGTCATCAAGGCAGGGGCTCCTCTGAATCTCCCAGACGTGACAAGTGGAGGTAAGCGTCGGTGCCTACAACAAAGATATTGCAGTTATATATTTGATCGCCAATCTAGTGGTTTATAATATCCAAGACAAAAAAAAATGTAGCTCATGAACTGCAGCTAAACATGGTTAATTCGTACTGACAGAATATCAATGGACCGAGTGGAGTATGAACATACCATAACCTTCCATAGAAATGATTTGCAAGTCGCCACCAAAATACTGAGCATAAAGGCGGCTGATCGGGAGCCCAAAACCATATCCGGCCATGGTTGCTCCTTCATTAGGTCCCTCTAGATCAGGTGGATTCTTTGCAGTGCTATACAGATATGTGAAAATTCTTGGGAGCCCACTTCTTGCTATCCCACCACCTTCATCACTAACCTGCATTAGCAAAGCATTCAAACTTAAACACCGCATTGTGCACACCATATTTAGTTTTTGCATTTACAGTAATATGCATCGCCTTGATCCACAAACAAGATTAAGAAAACATCGGTCACATAAAAGAGAATTATATCTAGCACTTGACTTTGTAATTGTATAAGTTACAGTTAAGTTGATTGATACATTATTGCACTTTCCATCAAATTTCAGCGAGAAATGTCAGTGTAAGTTCCATCAAATTTACTGAACTCTACAATTTTCTATCAAGTTGATTAATATAGTATTGCGGAAAAATATTTTTTAACTTCTGTACTGCTTTTCCCTTTTTAATATATAACCAGTAGGGGCTGTTAATTGTATATAAACCAAAGCCTGTTAATTGTATATGCTGTGTTGAAGCACACGCACAGCCACAAAATGCAGTCATGACAGCATCTCTCAGAAACGTGGTGATTCTGCGTTGCAGGGAGTTCTTTACTGCAAAAAGGATCATATGTGTAACAGCAGTAATATCTCCAGTAATATCGTGATCAAAGCATTACAAAATGAGCAACCAAACTGCCAAGCAACATGGCAACTAAAGCGCTGAGCAGAATCAGCAACCAGAATGAGATTTACAAGTAGCACCATAGTTTTGAGAACTGTCAGCATTACAATATCCATCCCACCCATGGTCGGAAGAAGCGAACAAAGATGCCAAAAGGCGCTAACATTTACTCCAAACCTTCCCCCAACAAAGGAAGCCACCGATAGGTAACCTACTAACCTTGCAGCAAATAGCATGACTGTCTTGAATGCAGTTTGTTTGCATTTCAGACCCTGCTACCACGCAGCAAAAGTAGAAGTCCAGATAGGATCAATCATCCAAAGCCATCCGGATTCACTCAACTTCACATGATCCATCTATCCATGTTCGTTGCAGCGAGTATATGCAGAAAATAGGCTTCAATATGATAATTCAAGACTTCATGGAGTAGCTTGATAGCAGCAGCCATGCTAGTACTATGGAATATTTCCTTGAAATCAACTCAGATTTTGAGAATGCCTGCTAAACCAGCAGATTCTGCAACTCAGATCTAGGTACAAAGAGAGCACATCATAACCACCAGCATCAGGCACCGATTTACTGACTGAACAAAAGGTGATAGTCCTTCCGAACCGCTTTATAGTTGATTGCAGAATCATCTTACCACATCAACTATCACCCATAAAAATAACCGCAACCAGGCTAACCGACGAGTTCTTTTAACAGGCCAGATGGCGTATTGACAGACTGACTCCCTCCAAGACATAACAAGTCTTTAAGACTACTTACTATTTCACTCCTGCTAAGATATGTGTAGAACTACTTAATATCCCTAAACCTGGCAAAATGCAGATGTAACTTAGCTTTTGCAGACACAGTTTGCACTAACCACCAGAACCTCAAAGTGTTCATTTGATATGAGCAGACAAATGTACTGATGCTATGCTTTCCCACTAGCATCTGTAGTAGCATCAGCCACTATTATGTTAAAGGACAGTGGCTGCCACCCTGAAGAATGGGGCACAAACCACTTTTTTGTATTGATAATGATATTCAGAACCTGAAGAATTTCAGCAACGGAAAGATGTTTCAGGCACGTTTTCTTCAACATAGTAGCGGCTTGATACCTACAAGAAAACAAATATTACAATAGTAAACCACGCTCTCAAGGAATGTATGGAAAACTCAACACATATTTCTGGGTAAGGGAGGCTCACCTAGATTGAGAATTCTTTATCTCAGAATAGCCATGGGCAGAAGACATGAAAGTATGAACAGCATCTAGAGTTTCTTTTGGGTATTTTGCATTATCATCCATTATATTGACACATTTCCAGAGATTTTCATTCTTCCCCAGAAAGAATGACATTTTCCTTAACCTTTTCATGACAACAGCTTGATGCTGCGTGGCAACCTGAAGAGCTTTCTTTACATCAAAATTTGGTAGATTAGCATCCCCATAATGTATACAATCTGCTATATTTTGTTCTGTTGGGGGAATCTTCTCGATCTTCAGTACTTCCAAAGCACCTAAGATATATCTAACAAGACCTTGAGGGTCCGAAGATGGCTGTGGACATCCAGGATTAGCTCCCCAATGTCCAGTATTTTGCATGTTGCTAGGTATGTTAGGCTGAGTTGGAGGTCTGTAACTATAATCACTGTAACCAGGCTGAACCATATGTGGGGCACCAGGATTGGTTGGATGGTAATTGACATTCAAACCTTGGTTATTATGAATTCCTCTAGGGTATTCAGAAATATTCATCCGACTCATATCAGGATAATTGATTGGTGGTCCATAAGGTGGGCCGCCTGGCCAGGATTGCAATGGTGCAGTAGGAATACCATTATGCCCAGCTGGTGCAGGACATGAGTTGCTTCTATGTGAATTTGATGATTGAAAATTGCCAGATCCACCATGAGGACGATGATTGACTGGATTTTGTGGTCTTGGTTGCTGAGAGGATTGAGGTTTCTGATACTTTGGATGACCATGGCTATTAACATCAGAAGTGCCATTTTTAGACGAAGACTCGGTTGACACACCAGGCTTCTTAGCATGATAAAAGTCATGAGGAGCACTCTTTTGATGGGAAAGATGAGATTTTACAGGCTTTTTGGTCTTCGGTGTATTCAGCTGATCCACCTGTGTCCCATCTTGCGAATCAGAACTCGGTAATGATGATGATGATGGCATGTGAGATTGATTTGGCTGGCTAGCAGTGCTTCCTTTAGAACTATCAGATACTCCAGTGACTGAGTTTTCCTCAGTCCTTGTTGGTTTAGATACATTGTCTGACTGGTTTTTCCGAGGTTGCCTCACTTTATATTGTTTTTCTCCCTTTCTGTTACCACCCTTTTGCTGATCAAACGGAATGCTATTTGGCACTTGTGTACTGTTGTGTGGAGTTGCATCTGAAGAATCTGAAAGCATGTTCTTCAATGCATCAGAATGATCCACGCTGCCATTTGCTATGCTACTTATGTATGGTGACTCTGCCAATGGTGGTTCCCCAGCCACAAGGCTTTTCCATAGCCAAACATGTTTTGCTGCAGCAGTAAGCGCTTGAGACACATTCGGAGGTTGTGCTAGTAGAATATTGTACCGTCTCATTACTAGCTTATGAAGGGCATTCGAGAAATCCCGGTCACCTGATATTAGCAAATAATTTGCTGGTGGAGGGTTGTCAATAGCCCAGATTAACATGTCAACTAAGATCTTCTTATCACTTGCATCTTTAATGCCTGCCATTTGTTACAAGAAAACAAAAAATAATAATAATTAGACAACATTCAGTCATCACATAGATAAACAGAGAACTATTGAACATTCAGGACAAACGCATGAGTTCTAGAAAAATTGCTTGAGTGTACCAAGATTCTTGTATGCAAGCTATATTAAAATTAAACTTGGAAACAGATGGCAACAATGAAATATCTGTGAATCTTACAGATAGGAATGATAATTAAATCAGTACTTTTCATTACTCATTCATAAAGAAAGTAGCTTTCACAAATCACAATAGATACAAGACTAAAAATCGCATCACTGACAAATAGCACACGTGCTTGTAACTGTAATCAACATTTGTTCAGATACAATACTAGTCCTAAGAAAATCTGGATAACAAAACAAATACACTATGAGAACAATCAACCTATTAAATACACTGAGTCAAAGAAAAAAATACATGATTATTAGAAAATTCAAAACATAGACCGTGTAAATACAATCAATAGTCAGGTCAACGAACAACAGCAAACAAACACAGCAGAGTCCACGATCGCACCAGCCATCATAAAACCTAGATCAATCACTTCCCCAACCCAGACCCGGCAACCCCACCAATGCCAGCATAATCCACGAGTCAAGAGAAGTAGATACCATCAGATGAAAACATCTCCGATAAGGAAACTTCCAAACCCTAAGCTTCCACAGTTATGCTCAAGTATCACAACAGATCCATCAACCAGACGCAGACCAAACTGTCGAGAGTTAGTAGAGCAGCAACCGGTCTATCCAGTTCAGATGCAATCGGAACGGCTCAATCCGCATGCATTGGCCAGGGGTCAGCGGATCAACTCGCGACGAGCAGTTAGGGAACATTTGGGGGTGGTTGCCTGGTTGGGGGATACGGGACGGCGGGGGATCCGTACCTGCGGGGACGTGGTTGAGGGCGATGCCGGTGCTGGAGAGGGCGTGCTGGACGTGGTTTGGGATGCAGTTGGTGTCTCCGTAGGCGGAGATCGTGATGGGGCCGAGGTAGCCGGCGGCGGCGAGGGCCGAACTCATGTTCTGGGCGATGAGGTGGGGGTCGCAGCCGCGGGGGACGTGGCAGTTCTCGATGTCCCACCACACCGAGGTCTTCACCGCTGCGTACTCCCCCATAGTCGCCGCCGCCGCCCGCCCCGGTTTCGCCGGCGGAGAGGAGGGTTGGGTTGGGGGTTTTTTATGGTTTGCGACGGCGGCGGCGGCGGCGGCGTCGAGGCGGCCCTGAAGGAAAGTATTGTGCTGCTTCTGTTTAAAAAAACGTTACAAATTTGCTGCCAAGTGTAGAAGCTGCTTGTTAAATGGGCACGCTAGTTTCCTCGTTTTTACATCCAAACTACATTTGTTTAAGCTTTGTGATATGATATATTCCCTAACGGAAGGTTTGGTATACTAATACCATCCTCGTATCCTCAAGCTCGAGATGACCATTTCATTCAATTTCACGTCCCTTACAATGGTTTTAAGGCTAAATTTGTATTTCTAGATTTCTTAGGAAAACTATTTCATGGGGACCACTGTCCACTTATTAGATATAGATAAAAATATATTAATAGCTCAGTTGATGAACTTTTTTTCTAAACGTCATATAATATTTAATATAGTTCAACTCATGTAAAAAAATAACTCTATACCTAAATGATGCGCTTGAGGCTTAAACAAATATTATGGTAACACATTCGGATCAATTGCAGCAATAAATTCTATTGTTAAAAAAGGTGGTAGCAGAAATGTCATTCAGCAAATAAATAAAGTTTTGTTAAATGATATCTGCACACATCTCACTCTCATATGCAAACCCTCTCGGTTTATCAGTCGATGGAAGATGTTTAGGTACAGTCATGGATTTACAAGTGGATGACTTTCCATTTCGGCTGGAACAAGTTGCGACATCTGAGGACAAGCAAAGCAAAACAAAGCCAATGCCGCCGCGTCAAAAGGCAAAACCGGAAAGCTAAAATCCCAAGGGTTACACGGAGGCGACTGCGGGGGAGCGGAAAGCTGCTCGCTGGTCTGCTTCTCTCGTGGTCGTGGGGTTGCCGTCTGCTTTCCACGGTTGCTGGCACTGTGCCGTTCCCTGCAGCTTCGATCTTCTGCAGCATGGAAGGGGAGCGCCTGCATGCGACCTGCAACAGTGCGGCATTTTTGTATGTCCTCATCCTCTGCAGCCGCCACCCTGCAAATCTGAAATCTCACACCAAACGGGAGGAGAACAGAAGGTTCCATTCCATCCAGTGCTAGCACCTGCAAATCACGTGGTTGGGACCCCTTGCTCAGTGACTGACAGAACTCATCTTTTTTGTGTTTTGTTTTGTTTTGTAGAGAAGATTGGTATCTGTGTCCCTTTGCCGTAAGTGATCGAGCAGACGGGGCACCTTCACCTTCGAGCTTAAAAAAACTAAGGATCATGCTCGGTTTGAAGCTTTTCGTCTTCTTAGCTTATTAACAGGCAGTCATCGAGTTCAGATGTTCAATCATCGTGCAGAGATCTTCTCAGCAACCAAACAAGCTGCTGGTGAAGGTTCCAGGCGTGAGCCGGTGACACTCCGCATTTGCTTTGCTATCTGGGAAACCGAACTTTATTCCTCCAGGAATAGGACTGATAGCATTACATATTTACACAGACAGCGCGGGTGCAACAGACCAGAGAGCTTAATCTGCCGACGCAAATGCCACTGAAGTTGGTTAAGACTGAGACATCCCTGTCTACATCAGTGCGGTGCTTCTCCATCACGGGAACTTGAGTTGGTTAAGAGCAGAGCTTGATCTGTCCAGGTGGATGGTACCACATCTCTACCTGCACAATGCTGGATGCAGATTCTGTACAACACAGGATGCAGGTGATGAAATTAGCTTCTGCTGAGAATAAACTGCACTTTGCGATTATCAGTAACGCTCCAAGAGCCCATTTGTAATGCTAATTTCTGGGAGGATGACAGATCATAATCATACTATTTTTCTGAAACCCGGAAGAGGGATCATAGGAAGTAGGAGTGCTTGTGCTCGCAATGCAGCACAGCAGCAGAGCTGAAAGATGAAATCGAGGGGGCTAGAAGATACAGAGTAGCGACCAACTATAGCTATAGGTGGCTGGGGCCCATTAGAACAATATTTGCAGACTAGCACTGGATTCTATTACAAGATAAAGGGCAGCCTAATTACAGGAAGAGAGTCGTGTCAGGATTAAATCAAGTCATCAAGGCAGGGGCTCCTCTGAATCTCCCAGACGTGACAAGTGGAGGTAAGCGTCGGTGCCTACAACAAAGATATTGCAGTTATATATTTGATCGCCAATCTAGTGGTTTATAATATCCAAGACAAAAAAAAATGTAGCTCATGAACTGCAGCTAAACATGGTTAATTCGTACTGACAGAATATCAATGGACCGAGTGGAGTATGAACATACCATAACCTTCCATAGAAATGATTTGCAAGTCGCCACCAAAATACTGAGCATAAAGGCGGCTGATCGGGAGCCCAAAACCATATCCGGCCATGGTTGCTCCTTCATTAGGTCCCTCTAGATCAGGTGGATTCTTTGCAGTGCTATACAGATATGTGAAAATTCTTGGGAGCCCACTTCTTGCTATCCCACCACCTTCATCACTAACCTGCATTAGCAAAGCATTCAAACTTAAACACCGCATTGTGCACACCATATTTAGTTTTTGCATTTACAGTAATATGCATCGCCTTGATCCACAAACAAGATTAAGAAAACATCGGTCACATAAAAGAGAATTATATCTAGCACTTGACTTTGTAATTGTATAAGTTACAGTTAAGTTGATTGATACATTATTGCACTTTCCATCAAATTTCAGCGAGAAATGTCAGTGTAAGTTCCATCAAATTTACTGAACTCTACAATTTTCTATCAAGTTGATTAATATAGTATTGCGGAAAAATATTTTTTAACTTCTGTACTGCTTTTCCCTTTTTAATATATAACCAGTAGGGGCTTGCCCCTCCTGTTCACCTCAAAAAAAAATATCCTTAAGTATACAAATTTTCTAGACTGCAGCTTTCATCAGTAAACAGCTGTGCCAACAGTTCACTATAGGTGATGTCAGACGACTACCTTGATAGTAACATCCTCTTCTCCATCAGCAACTATAATTCTAACTGGGGGAACATCTTTATCAGAATTCATATATCGTTCTTGCACTGCACGAAGCGAGTTCTTCACCAATTCAAGTAACATCAGATGTAGGTGTGATGCGACGTATCTGTATTCGATGAAGTCAAAGAGTAAGCTAGCATTTCATTTTTATTTGTATTTTAAATAAAATGAACATAAACAGTGAGCTGTAACTATAAAGATGCATGACCAGAAACAATCTATGCAGATATCTTCAACAAAAGATCAAGTCCACAAAGGTAACTCATGAGGGATTATAATAAGACTTACGGAAATGTAAAATTTGGATCGCCATAAATGTTAATATCAGGAGCTGATCCATATTCCCTTAAACAAATAGAACGGGCATCTTCGCAGGCAGCTTGGGCCACCTGTATGGGGGACAATCTTGTATTAATGAGGCCTATGACGCCAGGCTCTGGTTCAGGATCATGCAAAGCCACATGCTGCCCTGAAATTAAGCAAGGACGGATAACTCAGACCACGTATCTAATAATAACAGACACTCGATTATTATATATCATTTGACTTAGGACCTACACGTGAGGCCAATAATAAGCTCCATGTTCCAAAATTGAGTTTAGTAACAAAAAAACCAGACGAAAAGTGTGCTCTATTTGATAGATTTACAGTGAACTTTTTTTTTACTAGTCTGCTTTTGGGGAAAAGGTAGTATTACTGTTACTGTTAGACGTATTAGAACATAAGAAAATATTTAACATAGCATGTCCAAGAACTAATTAAACTGGAAAAGAACGAAGTTGCCCGTAGATTTTAGCCTTCAGAAAGAACAGTTTCAGTTGCAAACCTATCAGCATGCGGATGCCAATCCTCGACAAGTAGAATCGATCAAGGAACTCGTTGATCTCGTCGAATCCAAAGGGAACCTTCCTTGTGCGGCACAGTTGGTTTTTCAGTTGCTGCACCCCCAAAGCGATTGTTGGAACCACATTATTGTGCCGCACCTTGACCATTTTAATCATCTGTGTGAAAGCAAGCTCGTCGTTCCGACTCCTCACTTCAGGGAAGTATCTGATGTCGCGGAACGAGTCCAAGTACCAATCCCTCACCTTAAGAAAGAACAATGGTTGAAAGACCAAATATCAGTGCTACTCCCGCATCAGATGGTCAATTTGGTAATGGTAAGAATATTCATTTGGTTAAAGAAATATCCCTCAATAAAACATACATTCTTTGCTGACTTCAGATATTATAGTATTGACGAGGAAAGGTAAAGGCGATGCAGAACCCCACTCAAGCCAAAAAAAAAGTAAGCAAGTCACCAAGCAAGAGTCTCCCAAAATTTGCATTTAAAAAGGAGAGGAAGAATCTCCCACATTTAAAGATTCCTTCTTATCCAACAATACGGCCTGTTATTCCTCCAACTAATGCGTGTACAATCTCGTAAGAACAAGGAATCTGAGCTAAAATCTTCGAGTGGCAAATCAAAATGAGACATGAGTGACTGTTGGACCACGACTCCACGAGTGGAATCGGAAGAAACAGACCTACAAAAAAGAAAAAGGAAGCAGCATCTACCCACAAGGGAACCACGTTTCCAGAATTATTGCGGAATCAAAATCCTGCTAAGAATCCCAATATCCTCAAGTGACTTCAGTTACTTGTGAACTAAACCGAAAGCCAACCACAGTGAAAGCCTGTCAAATCACCCATGGGCTAATGGGCAACAAGGACAAACAATCAGGACAACGAAATGGCCACCGACTCAGACACCGAGTAAAAATTAGCTAAATTAATTCGGAGAGACGGAGACGGAGACAGGGGGAGGCGTGGGATGCATCGACGCACCTTGAGGATGGCGGGCTTGTTGGAGAGCCCGAAGGGCAGCGAGTCGAGCTCGAGCGCGCGGCGCGCGATGCGGATGGGGAGCTCCCTTTGCAGGAACTGCGCGGAGAGGAGCAGGTTGCGCTCGGTGGGGCAAGAGCCGAACTCCATCATGTAGCGCAGGCTGACCCCCGTCTGCTTCATGCTCCCCCACCGCACCACCTCCTCCGCCACCGCCCGCGCCACCGGCTCCGACGCCATCGCCGCCAACTTAATCAGCCAGTAACCGCCCAGTCACCGGTGGGATTAGCGAGAGAGCGGGGCGGCCAATCAAGGCAGGCGGGACGAGGACACGGAGGCGAGCCAAATGGCGGAGCGGCTTATAAAGGCGGGCCAGAGAGGGGTGGGGTGGCCGAAGCCCGAAGGGATCTCTGGTGGGCCCTCTTGTCAGCGGGCCGCAGGGGCCGGTATCTCGTGATGAGGCGGGTGCTGGCCCAGGTGTCAGACGGCGTAACGGTTTGTGTGGCCGGTATCCGAAAACAATCAGGGAGGGAATCGGTTAAATCAGGAGGGCTTGGCCCAATCACGAGCGAAGACACATGGGCTTATCCACGAGGATTTGGGAATTGGAACTCATGTGAACCACACCACCACAATCAGCAGGTGAGTGCTTTTCATCCAACAATCTCCAGATTTTCACCAATTTTCTTCTGCAAAAGTGTCCTCGTGTTGAAACTCTAATGTCCAGGCAGAATACTGGGTGTGAAATTAAACTGCTTTTGACAGGGCTTTGCCTACCCGTTTTGCTAAAGATCGAATAATCGGTTAAGCAAGGAGTGGCGCATTAGTGCTAATCTGGCCATTATTTGGGATGATCAGACCTGAGAGCATTCAGTCATTGACGTCAATGTCACCGGCGACCATGACTTCTCGGAGGAATTTCTGGTACAGGACCACTAGCAAGGTTTTTTTTTTTTGAAAAACAAAAGGAGTGATTCATTTGCACCAACTAGTGGACAGTATCCATTGGCTGGATCCGCACCACAAGTCATCCCCACACATACAACAATCATAGAAAATGACCGGTTGCCTAGCTTTGGGTGCATATGATTTCTCACTTAACACGTTAGAGTTTTCTGCAGTTTTGTGAGTTGTAAAAGTTAGTTTTGAGAGGATTTTGAGGCTCAATCTTCTCTCAGGAGTCCGTGGTTAAATCATGGTTAAATTTGAGTAGTAATGTCGCAATTGCTGGAATCTGCGAGAAAGAAAAATGATTCCAAAGTTGTATGTAACGATAGGGGCTGCGAAGGCAGTTCTAACCATGCATAGTGCACATTAGCAAGTCCACATGTTTATCTGTGGCTCTGTGGAGCTCCAATTGTACCGCAAAATAGAAGAAAAACCATATGTTTTATATGATGACCTTATCTCACTCAGGTCTTCTTCATTGCCGTTGAAATGGACAAGCACGATGCATCATGCTTTTGACTAAAAAAAAAAATCTGTAAATGCTATGACGGGAATAAATCAATGGAATTTTTTTTTGCACGTTAATAGAACTTCTGTAAGCACTTCAAGGAGAAAGAATAAAACACGATTCCATGGTCAGTTACATGGGTTTCGTGAGGCGAAGGATGTAAGGTAACTCTGAGGAGCCTACACGGTTCCTCATTGAAGAGGTTAGAGCTTTCACCATGTTGTGAAATTTTGGCAATTGCTCTACGAGTATTTTAGTCCTCAATCTTATCCGAAGAATCCATGATTAAATTCATAAAGGAAGACCACAATCGCTGGAATCTTTGAGAAAGGGGAGATAATGGCACGAAAGTAGTATCTAAGGCCATGGTCCATGGAGAGAGTTCCAACCATAGAGTAAAATCGGCAGGACCACTCGTTTGCATGTGGTTTTGCTGAGCTCCAGCCATCCATATGTAAACATCACACTTGAGTCTGCTTCGCTATCCTTGAATGAATTAGACAGACATGATAATTCATCATATTTTTGGTCCTAATTAATAAACAAGAATACAACCTCCCCGAGTTACGCACAATAGAATCGGAGCGATCAACTGGAGATCTTTTTCCTGGTTTCGAATCCTGGTAGGTCCACGCACTTGGATCCCACGAATCCCAGTAGCAATTGGGATAAGGAAGAATTAAAAGCTGACCCTGAAAGAAATGAGTGTGGAGTTGCATAACACGGAGGAAGACATCACCTTCCTAGATGAAATGTGTGTGCAGCATCCATTATGGAAGGAGAGCAGCAGCAGCCATCAGACAACGAAGACACGGACACTGAAGGCCCTGAAGCAATGCAAGCCCGGCATCATATCAAAATCCATGGCTAAGAGCAAGACCCAGGCCCTCCTGTTGCTGTCAGTGTTTTCCCATCCAGGCCGCCACAGCCATTGCTTCGGCCGGAATTATTGAGCGGGCCCAGCGTTGACGTGGAGGCCCAAGGGACACATCTCCCGGCTGCCCAGTCCCGGTCCAGTTGGTACGAGCCGCGGGGCCCACCTGTCGTGCGCTCGCGCAGTGGCCGCAAACGGCGGATCCCCGTGGTAGGCTGGTAGCCCATCGCTGCAGTAAAACTGAGCACCCACCCCTCCAAAAAAAAAAAACTCAGCACCCCCTTCCCGACGCGTGTGACTCCCGTCGATGCTCCTGTCGACCAGTCGCCGAGCTGAGCTGTGATGCGAGCTGATCAGTGATGGGTCTTGATCTTGGTCCTATCCTGCAGCGGAGGCGGAGGGTATCTGATTACCGAACATGGTCATCCAGCTAAACACGCTGCGATGAGCTGAGGTGTCTTTTTTTTTTCTGCAGCGACAAAGAAAAAACAAAGAAAGAAAGATGCAGGGTCCTGATGAATAGAATGAGGATGTGAGTGAGTTGTATAGTTTGCGTGCGCTGGACGCCTGGATGGAGCAGGAAGAATGGCGACAGCAGCAACAGGTGTGCCCCAATGCCAAAAGGATCGACCGGTCACTGTTACCAGCCACTCAGATCGATCGGCAGCTAGGCGCCACGAGAAGGGCCACATGTACGCCGTGCTTTCGGCTCGGCCGGATCAAAGCTGGGTCAGGCTTTGTACTGGATGAATATTCTTCTGTCTGGTGGATGCGTAGGGCACACGCACTGGATTTGGTCCATTTGTAAATTCAGAAATTACAAACCTCATATGTGCAAGAGTAAGCGGTGCAAGTTTAGTTCCATCCTACCAGTGGAGGAGTAAAATAACCAAGATAAATATGAAAGTTATCTCTACTCCTACGAGCTATGTGATGGGGGAGAGAAAAGAAACACCATGTGCACGCCTCACCGGACTGGGCGAAGGACACGGGCACACGATGTACGTCCACCGAAATCCGGCCCCCGCCCCTACCCCCTTTTTGCAGTTTTTATTTTTATGACTTGGGCTCTAAGTTTGCGAGATATGGAAACTTAAACCCTAAACCTAATCGGTTTATATCGCTAACGCGACGCGAGGTCGATTTGACTCTTCACGCTGCCGCGCCGCCACCATAGCCTTCTCCACCCCGAGCGCCGGCGTGCACCGACGAACGGGAGAGCAGGTCTCCGGAACCCTTCTCCTTTTGGGATCCTGCACCGGGAGAGGGCAAATAAGGTTTTTGGAAAGCGCCGCGCGACTGCTCAAGATTGTCACTACGGCTCGTCCATCGTCCAAGTCAGGAGCTGCGGCATGCCGTCGTCTACTACATCATCTGCTGCACTCCGTCCGCAGAACCGTTTTCGTCCCGACTACGCCGTTCCGCTTTCCGATGGCTCATGCTCCTGCTCAGTACGTACGCTGTGATTTACTCTAGTTCTTAATTATGTTTTCATATATCATGGTTATGCTGTTTGTACTGCTTTGTATGCTAGAGAATTGCTTGTTAGAATTTGTTCTCGTCATATTTAAATCTGTTCGAAATTTAATACTGCGATTGCTTATATTTTCAACAATTGTCAATGCGAGGCACTACAGGCACCAGGTTGCTAAGTATAGGGCTCTGCTGCCGTGAGGTTGCTGAGCCACCAGCTCAGAGCAAAGGAAGCTAACGCAGTTCTGCTCCAAACCACTCTCCTCTATCAGGGGAAGGGACCGGCGAAGTTGACATATGAATGGAAGCGAGTCCTAAAGCTAGCGGATGACTATTGGAGCCCTTTTTATTTGAGCAATCCTAGATAGAGACTGGAGGCTCGTGCTTTTTTCTTTCTTTGGCTTTGCCTCCTTGGGGGTGTAGAGCACGGACTGTTAAGCAATCTAAGGTGATGTGCAACGCTATTGTCTTGTATGTGTCCTAGATTTCGGTTGCTTGTCTTTTTTTTTTTCTTGGCTTCTGCAGGCGCTGGCCTTCCAGTTTTCAGGAGCTCGTGTGCTTCTCTTGATCACTTGACTTAGTACTAGATCGAAGGCTCCGACCCCATGCAATCAACCTGAATTCCGATCCCCGAAGAGCCTGTAGTACCACAATCATGCAATTCGTGACGTGGACTGGGGAGCATTTTCCCACACATGCTGAGATTTTCCTTTTTCTTTTTGAGTGGAACCCACACATGTCGATACTTGGGCCGCTTCTCACCGATATGACTGAGGCCAGCAGGGCCCAAATACAAATGGACCCACAAGAAGCATCTGGTGGGCCTCTGCCGCAGATAGAGACGACATCACGGCGGCCCACTGGGCTGGAGCAAGTGGCAAGCGCTTTTTGACGATCATGTGTGGGCCCGTGACAGCGCTTGCCACCTAGCCATCGCATTGCTTTGTGGCAAAGAAATCATCAATCCGGTTATTAATCTTTCAAAAAAGGGATCCTGTTATTATGTTTTTTAAAAAGGATCCTGTTATTCCGCAAAAAAAAAGCATTTTCGCGTTCGTTTGCAGGTTACATGCATCAAACGAGTCATCAAATTTTGTGGCGAATAGGGCCCGAATTCTCTCCTGTCCTATCCCCAAAAATAAAAAATAAAGATACACTACACCTGAGCTGCAATAATCACCTGCTTACTCCTCCTGTAATCAATCCTCTTGGCGATGGCGAGCTCACGAGCCGCAACACAGCCATGCGCGTCGGATCACAGCTCGGCCCGGGCCCAGCTCACCCAACGGCTCCCACCAAACCTACACCCCTCCCAGGCTCCGTCCCCACCTCCCGACGCCAACCGCCGCCCTCCACCGGAATGCCGGGCTGACTGACGGCTGACGAGCCCGACCACGAGGAGGCGCCGCACGCCGCCGCTGCTCTTCTGCTCTGGGTGGGTGGACCCCGCGAGGCGGAGCGCGGAGCCATGGCGAGCGACGTGCCCATGAGCCCCGAGCTCGAGCAGGTGGACGGCGAGATCCAGGACATCTTCCGCGCGCTCCAGTGAGTCAGATCTCCGCGCTGCAATGCGCTCCTCTCCCTGTCAATTCGGTTCCTGCTGGATGCTTCTAGCAGCCGTCGGCTCGAACAAAGTGGACTGAGCTGAGCAGGGATCGCTCGCCACTTTGCGGCGGCGGCGGCGGATTTTGGCAGAAATTGCAGCCAGCTGCTTTGCAGTTACCCCCCGTGTAATAACTCCGCGTGCTGCTGCTGCTGCAGAAATGGGTTCCAGAAGATGGACAAGATCAAGGACTCCAACAGGCAGTCCAAGCAGCTGGAAGATCTCACCGGGAAGATGAGGGAGTGCAAGCGGTGAGTCTGGCCAAACTCCACCCTGTGTTCTGTCGATGCAACACCCCTGCGTGAACTGAACAATCTGTTTACCTATTCCGTTTATGAGCCCTTTGTAACTTGTGGCAACTCGAATGAGCAAATTGCCAAATTTAGAATCTTCAAGTCACGCGGATGTCTTAAGCTCTGTAAACGTGTCCTGTTCGTCTGCAGCTTAATCAAAGAATTTGATCGCATACTCAAAGATGAGGAGAAAAAGAACACTCCTGATGTCAACAAGCAGCTAAATGACAAGAAGCAGTTCATGGTTGGTACTGTAGTCACTACTTCACTAGTGTATCTTATGTCATTTTCCAGCACAAGCATAATGTTCTTTCTTACGTGTTAAAACAGATAAAAGAGTTGAATTCCTATGTCACCTTGAGGAAAACGTAAGTGCATTCAATTTTCTCTCTTATGACGCCCTCAGAGTTTGGGATGTTTCAAATGCTAAAACTCAATGCCCCATTTTCATATTTGCACCTGCAGTGATGTTTTGCTCCGTCACAGTTCACTTCATTCTAAAATGTATCCACTGCAACTCTTTTTGGTCTTGCAGGTACCAAAGTAGCCTTGGTAATAAGAGGATTGAGTTATTCGATACTGGTAACGATCAAGCGGCTGAGGACACACCAGCTCAAATGGCATCAGGTGGTCATCATTAACTTTTAATATTACTAGTAAAATCCTCTCGAAAATTTATATGTGTTGACCTTCTCTTTAACGTGCCTGGATGATTTTACAGAAATGTCAAATCAAGAGCTCATTAGCGCTGGAACGAAACAAATGGACCAAACTGACCAAGCTATTGAGCGTTCAAAAATGGTATGCAACTAACATTCTCCTTTTCCTTTCCTTTTTTTTAACCAACAAGCAAAGTCTCTGCTATTGCACTGAGGAGTAGAAAGACGCCATAATCCACATACTCGGGTAGCCTTTAAATGTAGAAGAAAAAGAACAATGCATTTCTTCAGCTCTTCAATAATTAATTCTACAGGAACCTAAGAACATTTTTCTTGTAGGTTGTAGCACAAACTGTTGAAGTTGGAGCTCAGACTGCTGCAAGTCTGGCACAGCAAGTAAGTTTTCTAGAATGGTGTTTTCATTCCAATCCTGAGCATGATAGCCTGCTTGTTTTCCACAATTTTTTCGTTAAGCTTTCTGCTAACCCCTACTTGGATGCACTGAACATTTTTCACTTGTATATGCTACTGAACTATTTGGGTTATAGGAACTTTTTTTTTACCTCCCTCTTTCCTCATCTGTGCTCATTTTAGACATCGGTTTTGTTACGTTTTATGCTTTATTAACCTGGAATGATATCGCTTCTCTATCCTCCTGAAAGAGTCAGTCTTGAACAGTTCTTGGGTAAATTTTAAAGAGGTGATTTATGATACTCATTGCCAGTCTATCCTGCCAAAACCTGAAGGACTTTAATTTCATGCTCAATAACCGTCTTGTGCTACAAACCACGGTAATTTTAATGCAAGTTTGGCTCTCTATCTGTTTGAGATAGACACTCCTTTCTATGATCTTTTTACCATACAGCTCGAGTGAACGCTTAAAACATTGTGTTCCGTTTCTCCATTTCATGCATGCTCATAACACTTCTTTAGAACAAAGAGTGACATGCCTTGTACTTTCATTTTCCTCCAATAAAATGGTTTCAGTTAATACCAACACTATCCAGCACAAACATAGCTTCACATTTTATTCATGAGGTGGGACGATAATACCATCATTAGATCCTTCTATATTGTAGCTTGCGTCAGTGTGGATATGTTTGTAAAGGCAGAGCGAAGATTTTCCATTTACTTAGAATCTGATTTCTTGATGTGTTACCTGTATGACCTGTGTTTTTTGGGGCTAGCTTCAATAAGTTTTAGTTTCTGGTCTAAATTTATTATCTCCTTGCTGTCCAATTTTACAGACAGAACAAATGAAGAGAATCGGCAATGAGCTTGACTCTGTTCACTTCTCCCTGAAGAAAGCTAGTCAAATGGTGAAAGAGATTGGTCGCCAGGTACTCTTTCTGTCAGCGCGTATGCGCATCGTTTGATTTGTGAAGTGACAGTACCTGGACTGATAAGATCTGTCATTTCAGGTTGCAACTGACAAGTGCATTATGGCGTTCCTGTTTCTGATTGTCTGTGGTGTTATTGCAATAATTGTTGTTAAGGTATGTTAATTTCTTTGCAAGGTACTGTTTGATGCTTGTTTTTTGCTCTACCTAAACAGTATTAGTTGTGCTTAGGCCAGTCTCAGTGCACAGTTTCATGGCACAGTTACCTAGACTGAGAACTAGGTAACTGTGTCAGATGAGTTTCATGGTGATGAAATTCCCCTCATATCCCATGAAACTCCCTCCTTCTCTCTCCTTGCCATGTCAGCAAAATTGATGATATTTAATGCCATGAAACTCTCCATGAAACCTCCATTGAGACTAGCCTTAGTGTTAAGTTGAGAAACAGAACCTCCATGTATAAAGGGCAGTTAGAAGCCAGTGCCACTAGTAGTGCGATTCCTGTGGCCGAGTCAGTTCAAACTTCTACCATTGTGGCATCTAAGCTAACTTTCCCCATAATCCATGAAAATTTTCAGAATACCTCATCCTTTTGTTGTTAATGTTAAAAAGTTTTCATTAAATTTTGGGAAATAAAGGTGGGGCAAGTTTGACCTTGCATCTTTTAGACAATTGTTAATTAACTCAAAACTAATCTAACGATGACCGAGAATGGTTTCAAATCTGAATGATGATGCAACTGCGCCCCCCCCCCCCCCCCCCCCCCCCCCCCGAAACAAGATAGCTCTTACTGCACCCAAGCATACTGATTTGTCTTTATTTGATACCCTGTTCCATCTCTTTTCCGTTAACCATTTTAGGCCCTTGTCAGTCTACTTCATAAGGTTTTCTACACTGTACAATCAATAACCAAGTCTGCCTTTATCGCAGATTGTCAACCCACACAACAAGAGCATCAGAGACATCCCGGGCCTGGCGCCTCCTGCTATGAACAGGAAGCTGCTCTCCATCGACCCTTTCGGAGGACTCTGAGCGTTGTGCATGGTTGCCCGTGCAAGGCAGGGGCAGCACGGTGGTCTTGTGACCCACTCATCCACATAACAAGATGTCACCATTCTTTTTCGCTTGTAAATTGTCTCGTGTCGATCTTACATCGATCCATTCTTTCCCTATTGGTGAGCAGTAGCTTTGTGTTCCTAGCGGCACTAGTGTTGTGTATTGCTCGTGATCCCCTGGCTTTCTGGTTGTCTGTGTATACGCGGTAGTTATGTGAGATTGTGAATGTGAGGTTTCAGGTTTTTCATGTTTCTTTGCTGCGACTGTGTGGTTTGTGAGCTTGATTGAAGGTCTCTGTTTGGTACTCGGCGCAACGTGGATGCAGAATACGCCGAGAAAGACGATCATTCCGGCAGAACGTGCTCCAGAAACACCCGAATCTGGCCACGGCCAGGACCACCAACGTGATAAATTACACAAGCTCAAGTTACAAAAGGCGTCTGGGCAACAGCCAACTAGCCAGCCAACAGGGCTGACGAACCTGCGTTCGATCCGTTCTATTCTTCTGGATCACGCGCACTTCAGGTGATTAGTGGTCACATGGCGATAAATTTAAACCCTAAAACCCTAAACCCCACAGCGTTTCTATCTGCCAGTTCACAGATCCGACTCCAGCTGCGGCATTGGACAGAGCTGTGCGTCCTCCGATAGTAGATCACTGAAGAAGGGATCAGCAAGGCAATCTCTAGCGGACTCGCACGATGCCAGACGTTTCTTGAAAGAACGAAGCTCCCGGTCCACCTTGGCACCAAGTGCCTAGTATAAGGTGTTCACAAAGGTTACAGATGCAGGTGGATTCGTTGCACCGGCCACCGGTAAATCAGTAACTAGTGGAAAGTGAAGGGGAAAGATGAACTCACAAGGGATTTCATCTTATGCAGCACCATATCTACAAGGTAAATTAACCACACCACGTTGGTCTTTGGGAAGCTGCAATACAAGAAGTAGAGAATCAGTAGCAGTCCTGCAATCATGTTTTGCAGATGGAAAATAGTTCCTGAGGCATTTCAAAATTCTTGTTCTGAGTAATTACTTTTACCAGTAATGTTCACGCACAATTAGCATTTTTTCATGTCATAAATTATAATGGAAACCCAACTTGGCATGTGCAACAGAAGAGGACTCTTGAGTATTATATACCTGCCCTCCCAGTGTTCCTGGGTAATTTCTTTCATCCTTCGATACGTTTCTGCCTGCACACACGAGATCCATATAGATTAAGAAAACACACAATGTTTTATCATACTACTCTTGGGAAGATCAGAAGCAAACCTGCTTATCTCCTTTTTTCCCTTGAAATAATGCAGGATCCGCAGACAGGTCAAGAAAGAGAATGGCAGTCCCTGGAGAATAACATTGTGAAGAACCTTGAGGTCAAGGAACATAAGAGAGGCAAACAGTTACAGTGATGTGCAAAATTTCTTAAATGACCGATAATCACTTATGCGCTAGGAAAAACTGACTTTCAAAAGGTCATTAATGCTGATTGTGTGAGGCGCAAACTTCAATAGATGTCTCATGAATCTACCTCATTGGCTCTTACCATATTATCTCAGTGCTCCCCAACTCTCTTCGCAGATTCAACTTATGAAGATGACAAAAAGTGCAGCAGAATAAGAGCGAAAGTGATAGCTATTCTTGAATAAACTTATATTGTCTTGTCATCATCTACAAAGCATTCTCATTTCTCCATTCACCATGAAGGCCCAGAAGTTAACACACTTGTGAAGCCGGCTTATGACTGCATGGATAGGACGGGTGTGCACCCCAGCCCACCAGAGCTTGAGTCCTAGATTTTGCACTGCTGCCCACGGCAAATTTCTGGCGTGTAGACAACCTACAATCCCAGGTGATATCCGTGTTGTGTTTGTTGAATGTCTACCTAGTGCTCTGTAAATGAAATTATGTACTTAGATAATTTAGAAGGTTGTCACATACAGGTTTGAGGATTTCTATGATCCAATTATGGCCCCAAGTATTTGTAACTCCCTTCTATCAGTTGCAGCAATTATTCATTTGAATTTCGTGTGGGAAAAAAAGTACTATCATTGTCAAAAAGATAAAATTAATCACCAATATCAGAGAAAGGGTAAAGGTTAAATGTTCTGTTTCAACATTCTGAATCACAGAGTGATGAAATGGAATGCAAATAAATTATAAACTTTAGTCTGTTAATAAGCACAAAAAAATCTGAACTAAAATTCAAAGGGGCACCTGTGTTGATCCGAGAAAGAGTGAAGTCAATAATAGAGATATTCAGACCAAAACTTCTTGCATGCATCCTCTTCCCTTGAAGAGCAAAGCTCACTGTATGATTTGTGTCTGGAGATTCATCTTGAGCCAAAAGAATGTTACCCCTGCCATGCCAAGCACATTGTGGTGGTAAGTAAAATATGGGAACCCTTGGTAGCATTCTCATTAGAAATTTTCATAGCAAGTCACACGATCCACTCCTTAAATCTCCACTACCTAGAATTGGCACCAATTAAGGCATGACTATATTTTCTACCTACCGCTCTATCAAGCACCACATGAACTTGTACAATTCTAATGACAAAAAAAAGTTTTTGGCATTTCAAATAGCATGGTACTGTGGAAGTTAATGCATTTGAGTAAGAGATGCATTTTCTCAATTTTATCATAAATTGAAGCTCTTTTTTCATTATATAGGGAGCAATATTGGCTCTGAGAATCTAAGTTAAAGACATGAATCAACCAAAGCTGTGGTGAGAGGACAAACCAGTGCAAATCTCGATGTTCAAATTCACAAGCACTTTCAGCCACTGCTAAGGAAGCAGTAACATACATCAACAGAAAGAAATATTAGTTATGCTTAAAAACTTTGTAGTTCAGCTCACAGATATACTCTTAGGCAGGCAATGCATGGTGCATACCTGAACCAGTAAACTGCGAGCCTCATTGTAATCAACCAAAGCAAAACTTTCTAGATCGGTGCCACCATCAGCTAGCACAAAGACAATGTACCGCTGAAACAAAATTTGCTTATGTAAGAAGTAGATAATTTATAGGCACCGTACGTTTCTGATGTTCTACCACAATTACATAATGATATTTTGTTTCTCTGAAATGAGAACTTACCTGCTCACTTGTAAAGTCCTTTGGATGATCATTTTCGGATCCACATTTGGCATCATAGTCTTCCCAAGCACTAATCAGATAAGGGTCATACGGTCCCCGACAAACCCGAAAGCTGCAAGAAATGTATACTTGAGAGGCACTCAAAACCTGGGTATTTACTGTTATGCACTACCTTTGTACAGACAAGGTCAAAACTATTGGTAACCACGCCAGGCTTTAATCATTTAACACAATTTCTAGATAAATGGTGTTGCAAAGTTTAAAAGCATACATGTTCTTCAGATAAGCTGCAATTAAAGTTAAGTTTTAACTAAGTATTTTCCCATTGCAAAGATTATGAAAGGCACATACTCTTTTGTTTTGATGAAGCCATTGCATGAATCCTTTTTCTCATCATCACCCCGGTTTGATCTTAGATTATTAAGCGTCAGAGAAAGAAACACTTCCTCAAGTATTTCTTCCGACCTCTACAAAACAGTACCACATCGTGAGTACCAGAAAATACAGACTGAAGAACACCATTAATGAAATAAACCTTCTGGGTTTCTCCATTGACTATTAAGTCTCCGTCAAAAGGAACCACTTTGCAAACAGTCCTTCCAGCTCTGTAGGCCTCCCCGTACGTTCCTTCCCCCAACTTCTTGATGCTTCCTAGCTCGCTATTTTCATGAACAACTTCATTAAAACAGCGAACCACAAAATCATAAAGAAAATGGAACAATATTTATGTTAAAGGATTGAAACACCTACCAATAAGCAGAGAAAACTTCTGCCAATGTAACTGGTTCAGACTGCCTGCAAACCATGAGGAGCTGCTCAAAAGCAGTCAGAGCTTCACCACTCCATGGAATGCTGGCTTCAACAGTCTCCTCCTTAATGTTCAGTTTACCGAATGATGAAACGATGTTGGTTTCTTTTGCAGTACTCTTTAAACTGATATCAGTGTATCCTAGAGGGATTGCCCTTCCTGTGGTGTGTGTCCCTGACCCTGTATCTTTTTCAGGGGTTCTCAATAAACTACTAGATGTACTATTGTTACTAAGGACTGACGGTATGATCGGTGTCTCCATGATGTCAAACAAGGGCTCGGATGATACACGTCTTGCAATCTTGGAAATTTTCCACCTCTCCAATATTGCAGGCAGATCACGATCGATGTGATTCTGCTCCATTCCTCTGGTCCATGAGGCCTTGGGAGAAGGACTTTCTTCCATGAGCTCAAATGCATCAACTTCTTCAAAATATGCCTTCTCCTTCCTCAAGTCGGGAGGGCCACTTGGAGTTTTCTTCCGTAAACAGTATTGGCAAGCTTAACAAGTAAAGTACTACAGTGGTAAATATGCCTGTAGCAATATTAGACTCACCACTCGGTTGCACGGTTTGGGTGGTCGTTTTTGTGCTCTGCAGGGTTTCTGTTGATGTTGAAGATTTGCACCAGGAGCAACAAATATACTTTCTCTTCCTCTGTCAAGTTTCACCAAAACATCATTAGAAGCTAAAACTTACTTGAGTCATATAATGCCACTATAACTTGCCAAACTTCATAATTGATACGTCAAAAATCTCCACGTATGATAGGAATAAGCTAAAACACAGAAAGTATAATAGAATCTAGTACCAAAATGACAGGGCATATCATCTTCCAGAGATAAGAAAATTGCTTTCCATTTTTTTATATAATACAACTAGCTATAGTATCTCTTGAGCATAAATTTATCGTGTTTTCGCAATAGGTCTCTAGAATTACTGGTTTCTTCCATTTCAATCCTTAAGTACTTGAATTTGTGTTAGAGAGGTCCGCGACCTTGCGGAGTTAATGCTGCTTAGGGTTTGTGAACTTGCTAAAATAATGCCGCTTAACCTCATTCATTAGCTACATACTGAAATGAATGGCATTACACGAACCTAATGATTATTGCGAAATTTGAATCCAAAAGCTTAGCTGCTTATGGGATAAATAGAGGTCCAAAGCATCGATAAAAACCTAAAGATCACAAATATGGGTGAATTGGCTGGCAGCCTAGCACCATACATGGTGAGCTAGCTAACCCGGGATTGATTTCTCCCTTCTACAAAATTATCAGGAGGGACGTCTCCCCGTGTTTTTGAGGGTCAGGTTCCAACCTCACCCTAGAGCTTGGCGAAACACCCTAACTGTACCAGTTTAATAAGGGCTAATCGAGTCCACCTCAGTACCCTATAGCAATTACAATGATTGTAGAATGTCCTCTTGGAAATTTCTCCAAAAGACAATGAAGTGTGTTACTGTAAGTTAAAATAAGAGCTCTGAATACAAGCTATCCATTATGAGATAATGCCAAATATGAGAGGTAGGACCGTAGGACCCAACAAGGAGAGGCTTCAAATCTCCCGCGGTTTCACTCAAACTGGATTAATTTGGAGATCAAATCCTCTGCCTCCCAATCTTATGTGACTCTTACTCTTCCCCGAAAGGACATAACCTATCTACCCAGGTTCGAGTTTTACAAAAAGCCCCAAAAATGATATATGATATCGCGAACTGACATGTTTCAACTAAAATGGAGCCAACATGGTGGAACTACCTGATCGAAAGCTGGTTCCAGCTGCTCCGCTTCCTCGGCGCGAAGCTCGGCCGCTGCTGGCCGCCGAAGCTGCCCGTCCTGCGCGAACCGAAAAACGCATCACCGAATTGCACCGGAGGCGATCCTAAATCCACAAAACCTAGAACCGAACCGCCGAAAGATCAGCGGCGGCTAGGAGCCCTTACACATCCATGTTCCTCCGGCGGGACGACTCCTCGACCCGGCGACGGCCGTACACGACGCCGATGTGGGGCGGCCGGAGTCCGCCGCTGGCCACGATCTCCGACCACGTGTCACCTGCACGAGGAGAGGGGCGAGCAGGTTAGTGGCGGCGCTATCTCTCCGCGGGGTCGGCGCGGCGCGGCGTGCTCGTACCTTCTCGGGACGCCATGGGGTTCGGCGGGAGAGCGAGAGAGAGAGAGAAGGAGGTGGACGGAGATGGAGCGTCGGGTTGGGGTGGAGGGAGGGGTGGGAGGAGTCGAGGCGTGGAAGATTGGAATGGAGTCTGGACTCTGGAGACTGGAGTGCGTGTGAATTCGAATTCGGCGGCCGTTAGCGAGGCCGAGGGAGGGAGGAGGGGAAGACGAACAGGACGGCAAGCGGCGGCGGCGGCGGGGGTGGAGTTCTCGCGGGCTCGGGGGAATTGGGTTGGGCCCGGGTCCACAAAGGGTTATACTGGGCCGGCCAAGTACTGCGCGTCTGTTTTTATTTTTTTTGGCACTCCGTTATACATACGAGTACTGAGTTGCTTGCTTTGTATCGTTATTGCCATAATTAACATTAGCTTTGTGAAGCATTGCGATTTGCGTCTCGAAGAGTCTGCGTGATTCGTGAACATGCACATTGATCCATTTCTAGAGTTTTGAACATTCCTGTTGTTGATGACCAGTAAGCTGAAATCTAAGGTTCAGAACTTCAGAACCCTGTGATAGCCATCCGTTTTCAACTCGAGCCGTAACCCTCGGTCACAAGTGTGCAAGAGAGAAACGATCTCGGTGAGATCTTGTCATTTTGAGCCGGTTCATGTAGTATGGGGACATGCAATGGCAACTCTACACACAAGCAGCAACTCGTACATTGCATTCTCAAATTTGCAGGCGTGATGTACACGTGTAAGGTTTCCTCCAGCCAATGCTATTTGGACCTTACAGCTCTCAAAACAATATCTGTACAGTCCCAGCAAGCGAGGCCACGCCGCTGCCAATCTGCAAACACAAGTAGTGTCCGACGGCTAAGTGGCTAACGGACCAGCAATACTTCAGCGATGTCGGCCGTGATGCTTCCTCGAGCTTCTGGTCGCGTGGCTGCGAGAGTGTTCGTGCCTCGCGTGGGAGAGGAGCATGTCCGACTGGGCTAGCCTCCTGCTGAACTCGCTGCTGTCATGATGCTGGTTATCACCCTGTAGAAATGTTTCGGGAATTAGGACGCATAATTAACCGCCAAATGGTCAACATTTCTAGTGAAGGTGTCTCACCATTCGTGGATTTGTATCTGGTTGATTTGATCCGAGTAGCAGTTCCATGGTCTCGTCCATTTCCATGATCTTCTGTTGAAGGTTATCTTTCTCCATCTACAAGAAGACACAAGTACAGTTTAGCATTAGTCGGTCTGGGGAGGCTTAACAGAGCAATATAACTTGCAGGCATGGGGTTTCAATCTCAAAATTTCCGATGGCACATGAGGAAATTTTCCCATATAACTTGCAGGTCAGTAGCAGAATGATATTGGGAAGGAAGTTCTTGAATGCAGACCTGCAACATGTCTATCTGTGCTTCCAACATTTGCTCCCGCTGCTCAAGCTGTTCAACTAGCAGTTGAGTCTCCAATAGATCTGTCTTCCTTTGATCCATGTCATCAAGCAAGCTTGAAGAACCAAAAAATCCAGCATGGTCACTTGATTTAGTAATTAGCTAAAAGCAAAAAGGATCAGATCAACAATTCAGGAATAGAAGTTTCACCTGTCCCTTTCCAGAATGAGATGACCTAGTTCTTCTTTGAGCACCTCGAGTTCTGTATCCTGCAGTGGCAAAAGAGATGAAAAATGAGGAATGCCATCTCACTCTATGATGCAACTTAGTAAAACACAGATTTGTTAGTGGCCTACCTTTGCCTTTGATTGTTCAACTTGTTGCTGAGATGCTATTAACAACTTCTGCAGTTCTTCTTGGTCAAGCAAATTCTAGACATGTGAACAACAAATCTCACTAAGAAACTGCTTAACAATAACACCTAATATCTAACAGCCTGGAGAAACTCCTGCCACTTACAGCATAGTTTGTCATGTCTAGTTTGACGCCAAGTAGTTCCCTTATAATATCATGTGTCATGGTATCCACAGCGGCCAGTCTCGATGTCAGCAAGCATATCTATGCTCAAGAAGGAGAAAGATATTAGCATAAACTTTAGGGATGTCGTTAATATTGGACACTGAATTATTGTGATACTGTGATTTACAATTGAACATGAAGAAATGTTGCATGGTCGCTTGCATATTTTTTCTGAGAGAATCATTGGAGAAATGACAAGTTCTCAAATTATTATCACAGGCACAAAATTCTGTAGTAATGTTCACATCATTAAACCTTTTTTTAAGCCAAGAGATGGTGCCTGATGTATCACATTTTTAAGCAATGGTAAATGGTTTCAACCAACTAGCTTGCATGGTGACATAGATATCAAATTTGAGACAATACATTCTGATTTTAACAATATATCATGACTGACCAGTGCTAAATAATTCAATCCAAACTGTTATCAATAGCAAAGGAACAAACTTTACCTCTTTCTGTTTACCACTAACCAACCCTTCTAGTTCTTCAATACGTTGGCGTGCCACTGAGATTTCTTGATCCTTCTCAGAGTTCATTTGTTGAATAATGCTAGATATGCACCGGAAAGGCGAACCAGATCCTCTTGCTCTCCCCGAAGGCTTTTCAATTTTGGCATGGACAGTCTCAGAACTAGATTCATGTGGACCAAACTTCTGTCTAGAAACCATTTGCTCCAATTCATGATACTGTACAACAAGAATTATTAGCACATCTGCAGTAACAAATAGTTACAAAATAGTATAGCAGTGTTCCATACCTTCTCCTGATACAACAAAGATTGTGCTTCTGAATGCAGGACCAACTCAGCAATATGCTCTTTGTATTGCCTAATCTGTATAAATGGAACGTAGGTATTGGAAGATTATTTAAGAGGGTGTGCATAAGTTGTGCATAAGGTCGACATGTACCTCATCATCTTTACGTTTTGCTTCCATCATGAGACCTTCGATCTTCTTTCTAACATCTTGATGTGCAAGAATCTCATATTGCAATCTCCTACGTTGAAAATGCAATCACGTGAAACAAGCTCACAGAGAGATCTTACGCAGGCCTCACGGCAAAAAGCAGTTGAACAGAATTCTTACTTTTCTAGACGACATTTCCCTTGACACAATTCCTCAGCAGCATCACATTTTGATGCTTTTTCTACAGCAAGCATGTCATCAACAGCTTGTAATTGGTCTTCAGATTGTTTATGTAGTTGATAGTTCCTTACTTCCTCTTTAAGGTTGCATACCTTTAGTGAAAACAAGAATGTGTTATAGCTAATACTGTGCAAAAAAGAATATGAGTCAATGATTCTCCTTGTTCACACATTAATCCATGCATAGCAATGTTCAAAATAGCGGGCTATGAAGATTAGCGGCAGCCTTATCTAAAAGCTATAGAAAGCTATAGCGAAAGCTAAATCATTTAGCGGAATGATAAAATAATCAATAATCATAGATAAAATGATAAGCATTATTGGTCTAACACCAAAGAATAAACTCTGAACTGCCCAACGGTGCCCATGCTACATTGTCCAGGGTCCACACTACGTCCATTTAGTTGTATCGATTCTTTTGACTGCGTCTTTGAGCGAATGCAACCACTAAAATCTACTAGCAGCTTGACATTTAGCGCTGCTAAATCTCTCAAAGCTACTTTAGCGGACATTTAGCACTGCTAAATCTCTTCAAACCCCATTTAGCGGATGTAGCGGACAAATGTTGCATAGCGTAGCGGTAGATCTCCTAAAAAGCTAATAGCGGGCTATAGCGGAGCTATAGCGGGCTATTTCGAACATTGATGCATAGTTACATCAGAAAAGCTCTTAAATCTAATGGAAAATGGAAACTTGCGCTTCTAGTGTTGCTTGATTCAAATCAATGCGACATACGAATTACAATCCTATTTAGCAACCATGTATCTCATTGTGACAAGTTGCCAGATAATTAGAGAAAGCACCAAAGGAAGAAGAGAATAAAGAGCCTACCTCTTCCTCGAGTACAGTTATTGTTCCTTCAAGTTCCTCAACAGATCGTTCAAGAATCTTAACCTCCTCCTCTTTCTCTTCAGCATAGATTTTACTGGTCTCTGCAGTCTACAGAAGCATGACAAGTGAACCCATTTTCAATTAAATGCAGAGTTATGGATGGGGCTAAAACCAAATACAAAACACTTACTTGACGAGCTTCAATAGCAGCAGCTTCATTTTCCTCAGATAAAGCCATTGCCATCTCAAGCTTGTCCCTTAACGTAAGTATCTCTGCCTGGAGATTTTTCTTATCACTACTCATTATTTTAATGCTATTATTTAATTCTTCAATATCTGACGTCAACTGCCCCACTTCAGAACGATTTAGCAAAAGTATTTGGCTCTCCAATCCCTCTATGACACCATCTTTGTCTTCCAACAGCACTTTTATTTCACTACTCTTCACAGTTTCCTCATCCAACATCACTCTCAGATCTTTGTTCTCCTTCAATAGTGCCGATGATAAACTTTGAGATTTCTCTAACTCTGATCTTAAAATTGTGAGTTCAGCACCATTTTCAGCCAGTTCTTCCTCATGTGCCTTTTGCTTTTCCAACATGTTTTCCATTGTATTAGTTTTCATATCTAGTTCTCTTTGAACGTTGCTAAGCGCAGTAGATATTTCATCAGCTTTATCTTTCATATCTTTCGCATTTGAGGTAGACTCTTGAAGTAGTTTTAGGTCAAAAGACAATCCTTCTGCAATATTACTCTTCCTGTCAAACTCTCTTCTGAGTGATGCATAATCTGTGCTATAATCAGATCGAGAAAAGTCGGATTTACTGCTACCACATTGACAATGTGACTCTACCTGTTGACAAGCAGACCCACAAGAATTTGCATTGAGGTGCCAGAAATGCTTTGTATTTATGCCTTTTTCTTCTATAAGTGATACAATGCCAACTATATATGACCTTGACTCACTTATACATCTCTTCAAGTCTTGGCCAAAAGTAATAATCTCCGAGCAAAGAGCAAAGAGTTCTACTGTAGAGACCCTTTGCATTTGCTGAAACGACCCCCTTATTGTAGCAGCAAGCTTTGCCATCTCTACTACACAATCATTTATCTGTTGATGCAATTTGTCATACCTCTGTGATGCACAAGAACTTGATGCTTCAAGTTCCTTCAACTCACCAATCAGAGAAGTTTTCTCAGACAATAACAGTTCCACCACTTGCCTACAGTTATCTCTTTCAAGTTTCAATTCTTCATTGGCCTTCGACAGAGCTGAAAGCATAAGTTCAGCCTCTTCCATGGTTTCTTGAGCCGCCTCAAAATTTGAAAATAAAGTGAGAACCTTATTTGATTTGTCTTCAACAAGATGTATCACACTATCAAGCTTTGACTGCAAGATTTAACACAATGACATTCCACATTATCGATCAGATTTTTATGACCCAGAAAGAAAACATTAGCTGTGGTGTACGAAGAAAGCTGTAACTTTTCTGTGCGTATAGAGTTTCAAGGCAAACACAATTTCTGTTACATATTTTAATTGGTGATGCTGATGTCATCACCCATTTAAAACTATATGTCTACAGATGTTATGGAAGATAAAGCACTTTGTTCATATGTAGAAGCATGATTCAACAACAACATAGTCTTTTTTATCCCAAGCAAGTTGGGGTAGGCTAAAAATAAAACCCATAAAAAAACAAATATCACGGATCTTCAGGTACGTGGATGGCGAGTCTCCAAGCGCTCCTATCCAAATCTACCTCTTTGGAGATATTCCACTCCTTAAGGTCTCTTATAACCGACTCGTCCCAAGTCAATTTAGGTCTACCTCTACCTCTCTTTACATTTTCGGCCTGCTTTAGAACCCCACTACGCACCGGCGCCTCAGGGGATCTCCGTTGGACATGTCCAAACCATCTCAATCGATGTTGGGTAAGTTTCTCCTCAATTGGTGCCACCCCGACTCTATCCCGAATAACTTCGTTCCGGACTCTATCCCTTCGTGTGTGCCCGCAAAACCACCGCAACATCCGCATCTCTACTACACTCAGTTGTTGGACATGTCATTTTTTTGTAGGCCAACATTTAGCACCGTATAACATCTCCGGACGAATCACTGTCCTATAGAACTTACCTTTTAACTTTTGTGGCACCCTTCTGTCACATAGGACGCCAAAAGCTTGACGCCACTTCAACCAGGCAGCTGAGATTCTATATCTAACATCTTCATTAATGTCGCCATCCTTTTGAAGCATCGATCCTAAATACCGAAAAGTATCATTGTAGGCCACCACTTGTCCATCGAGGCTAACATCTCCATCCTCATGCCTAGTCGTGCTGAAATCGCACATCATGTACTCGGTCTTGGTCCTACTGAGTCTGAACCCTTTTGACTCTAACGTGCGTCTCCACAGCTCTAACTTCCTATTAACCCCTTTCCTACTCTCGTCAACCAGCACCACATCATCAGCAAAGAGCATACACCAAGGGATATCATCTTGTATGTCCCTTGTGACCTCATCCATCACCAAGGCAAATAAATAAGGACTCAATGCTGACCCCTGATGTAGGCTTATGTTAATAGGAAAGTCAGTGGTGTCACCATCACATGTCTGGACAAACGTCCTCGCATCCTTATACATATCCTTGATGAGGGCAATGTACTTAGTTGGGACTTTGTGCTTCTCCAAGGCCCAGCACATGACATTTCTCGGTATTTTATCACACGCCTTCTTAAGGTCAATAAAGACCATATGCAAGTTCTTCTTCTGCTCTCTATATCTCTCCATCAATTGTCAGATTAAGAAAATCGTCTCCATGGTCGACCTTCCAGGCATGAACCCAAACTGGTTTTGGGTCACACTTGTCACTCTTCTTAGACGGTGCTTGATAACCCTCTCCCAAAGCTTCATCGTATGGCTCATCAGCTTAATCCCACGGTAGAAGCATGATTGATTATACAAATTGTTGTGTACAACATTTGATCAGTGTCTAGCTGCAAATATCGTAAGCCTTCATATAACAAAGGTCTATGTAGCATAATTCCCAGCCTGCACTTGATCCTAATACAATTGCCTGAAAACTGCTGTTCAATTTAGATTTTCTGTTAGCATGATACAGCCTCTACATTAATGTCTGACAAAATATCCAACAGACGTCATAACGATTATATATGTTAGCAGAACATGAGCATGTATTTTGATGCCAAATATACTAGTAGCTTTCGACATGGAAAAGTTTAACTTTTGTGTTTAGTAATGATCAAGAATATTTGGCATTTAGTTATAGTAGAGCTGAAGAAGTGATAATGAGAGCAGGTAGGGACTTGGATACTGGATTCAGTCAGTTTAATGACAAACAATGCATTCTGAAAGGTTAAAGTCAATCATTGCTTGTTTTTCACCAGGTTAGTTTTTCTATGCAAATAATATCTTCCACTATTCACATAACACATCAGATGCATGCTTCCAAACATGGTATGTGGCTATTGATTAGCTTGGAGCTTACCTGATAATCTTGACTGACTGTTGGTTGATTTTCATCATCGGGATGTTCCTCAATCATGTCAAATGAACTATCAGGCAATATTTGGTCATCACAAGAATGTCCTGCTGCTGTTTCTGCAGAGAGACATTTTCCCGCTTTCAAATTGTTCTTTAGTTCTTGTATTATACAATCCTTTTGGTGCAATAAACCTACTAGCTGCAGTTCTTCCTGAGAGCTTTCTTCATTATCCAACTTCTGAGCTTCAGTAATTGCAAGAGTCGCACCTCTTAAAATGTGCAACTTTTCCTTCACTTCCCTGCCAATTTTCTGTGCAGCCTGTAGTTCAATTTGAAGTTTGAAGATCATCTTTTCCTTCTCAATGCTAACCTTCATAGCCTTCTCCACATGTTCACTTACGGAACTATTACTGTGAGGAAATGAGCTAATCATATTATCAATATTCTGATATGCATCATCTAGTGATCTACACCCGTCTGTTAAGAAGCTTGTTAGATCAAAAATAGCAGCCTCCCATTCTTCAGACAGATAAGCAATTTCTACATCTTTTGCAACAATAATCTCTGAAAGCCTGTTGCTTTCTTCAGCCATAATGACTAGCTTCTCTTTAAGCTCTTGATTTGTTCTTTTAAGGTGCTCCAACTCATCCTGTGATTGATGATTCCCTGAGTTCACTGGAGCTTTTTCATAGACATGATGTTTGCCATCTTTCTCTAGAAAATTCACCTCATTTAGAACAGTGTTTTTATCAAGTACATTATGCGAAGACCCCATAGAAAAGTTGAAGCATGGAGACAATACACCATCATACTCTGACACTGTTGTTGAATCCCTGAAATCACGTGTTTCTGGATCATGCAAATGAGAAGGTGACTCCATATCTTCGCTATCAATTTCATAAGGTAACTCAAGTTGAAATGATTCTGAAATATTAGTCATGGTCCCTGCGTTCATGAATTGCTTGGTAACATCATTTGATGATAAATATGAAAAGTTCTGTCCACCTTGATCCTGTTATGAATTCAAAACAACAACAAAATGTAAGCCATGTGTAGACCTATGGTTATGAGTTATATACAAGAAAAGAGTAAATATCCCACGTTTTGCATTGGATTGATGCTTGTGTCCACAACATTATCCTTTGCCTCAGGAGCAACCTGAAAATATGATGAAAGAATATGAGCATCCAAGCAGTGATTAATTGGAGGTTGCGAAGATGAATACTTACTTGATTTGTGCAAGGTTTCTGGTATTGCATCAGTTCACAGCGAAGCTTATTTACTTCACTGCGATCAAAAATGATCAATTGATTATTAGATTGTTTAAGGTCCCAGAAACAAGTAACATAAGGTGTGTAACATTTAACATAAGAACTGGATCATGATAATAAAAAACCATGTGTAAATATACATCGAGATGTAGGATAGATGTAAAATTACTCACCGAGCTAACAGAACGTTGTTTTCTAAGCATGCATCCAGTTCCTTCCTGCAGTTGTCAAGCTCTTTGATGATCTCATCACCCTAAAGCCATTGCATCCAATTAGAAAATAAACTTAAGCTGTTTCTCTTATATGTTGAGGCAAATTGAGGTAACTTCCAAATTATCCTACTTTTCCTTACAAGTTTTAATATTATTATATTGCTTGATAATGATTTAGGATAAGCTTTTGGCCTCCTTAGCAACAGAGAATCGGAACCACATCGATGCAAATAAGTAATGAACCAAAACCAACGAGAACACACCTGAGTTTCTACATTTTTTGGAGCTGTTGTGCATATCTGCTCAAGAATATGAAGGAACTACAGAAGGAGAAGTATCAGAATAGCATGTAAGATTTAAAAAAAATGAGAAGAAAAACTCGGG
Source organism: Panicum miliaceum (assembly GCA_032594955.1). Taxonomy (NCBI): domain Eukaryota; kingdom Viridiplantae; phylum Streptophyta; class Magnoliopsida; order Poales; family Poaceae; genus Panicum; species Panicum miliaceum. Next base: position 2,480,148 of record CM064057.1, on the reverse strand, counting down.
AAGGTTGAATATACATGATTGCGCAAGAGAGATATCTCTGTCAATAGCGTCTCTCTTTCCCCTTGCTTGTAGAAGTTTTGAAGCCTGTATGTCAGTAAAGTAGAATAAGCTACAACTGGTTTATTCATCAAATGCACAAAAGATCCCAAGTTACTATGTAAAATTTGTTGTCTGCAACAAAAATCACTAGGAATTCAAAACTTTATTAGTGAAACATTACATTGTAAGTTCCTCAATCAATCTCTTGTTTTCCAAAGCAAAGTGAGTCAATTGAGGATTTTCATTGATTTGTTCTTGCAATAGCTGAACTTCCTCGGACAATGCAGCATTTTCATCCATTGAGTGTAATTTTTGTTTTTCACCACGTAGTTCAAGCCTCCTCCTCAAGCGTTGTGCATCAGATTCCATCAGGTTGACCTTTCAAAACAGATAGCTAGTATCAGTATGAAAAGGCATACACTACTCTTCCATATAAGAAGCTAGTGTCAGTATGGAAACAGATAGTTCTCTTTTTTGATGCAGTTGAGATGTAATCAATAGAATGTAGTATTACCAAACGGTTCAAATGCTGTATTTCCGCTTCCAGTTTCCCAATCTTGGTCTCTGCTGATTTCTCTCTCCTGAGGCTCCCAACCAAGACATCTTCTAGATGACTAACCTGTTATTAAATGTATGAGTAGTTAGTTGTATGTGTTACAATATATAATTATCATAATTAACCAAAGGGCAAATCATGCACTGTGACCTTTTGCTTTAGGATATTCAGATCACAGTCTGGTTGATCATCTACTCCACACAAAGTTTTGAATTCATTTGCACAGTCTGAATCAAGCAGCTGCAAGCCAGGTGATCCAGGACAGCTTTGCTGCTTCTTCAAGCATGTCAATTGATCCTGTTAGGATGAAGTCATGCATTATACAAAGAATCACGTCTAATTCGATAAAGGAGTTTTGCATAAACAATCTTTACCTTTAATTCCTCTATCTGCCTTTGTAAAGCCATAATATCTCCAGATGCGTCTTCATTTACTTTTGCCTAGAATAAGTAGATGAATCCCCAATTAAGTCAACAAGGAAAAAGCTCCCATATACAAAAAAAATTTGATATACTTAAATAGGTACATTATTTTGAATCAGCTTTGCACGTTGAGCAAACTTCAAGGTACTCAGTGTCTCACTGGAAGAACTGCAATAGAGTAATTCATAGATTGGTCATGACGTTAAGCACAATGTGAAGTATCTAGAACAATACTGAATAGCAAAACTAAAAATAGAGAAGATGGATACCAAATAGATGGGCTGACATTTGCAACAATTGTCGTTTTAGAGTTCCCTCCTAAGGAATCCTGGCAAAATATGATAATGAGCCAGAGGAAGCAATGGACACAGTGTGTGTGTTTGGGGGGATGGGGGGGGGGGGGGGGGGGGGGGGGGGGGGGTCGTCAGTAGACTGCTTTTATTCTGCATTTTAACCTGGAGGAGAAATGTAAGCCTAGAATCTCTATAGGGAACATGACGGTTTCTCCCATTTGCAACATCCACTAGAGTCATGATAACAAGCCTGAAACAGGATATAGATGTATTATAATTGTGACGTGCTGATATAATAACAAAGGTTTACAGAAATTATGAACTTCCATGCATATGTTATTTTCTAAAAATGAAAACAATATTATTATTCATGAGTAGTCTTCGTCTGGTCATGAAATAGGGCAGTTTTCATGAAATAAAAAGTAAAGTTAACATACTAGTGTTACAATATAAGTATGAAGTTTGCCTTGCTAAATACAACATGTTCACAGATGGATATACACGTGCAGTTATTTACTCTTGTTTCAGGTCCAAACAGTATGGTCAACACCAAAAAGTACGTAGAATATTGTCAGAGAATAAAAGGTTACCCAAGGGTTGACAATGATCTATTAATGTTTGCAGCTTCTTTCAAGCGTTCTCCTTCAGCACCTGAGCTTTTCTGCCTAGTTTGAACACAGTCAATATTGTGAAGCAAGAAAAGATTGCTACATTTTTATGACTCACCTCTCAGAACCAGCAAGATCAACCAAATTCAACCTCCCAAAACGGAGGTGTGTCATTGAATCACTTTCCCAACGGCTCTCAATTACACATGTAAAGACACTATGCGAGCGGCTGCTCTCGCTGTTCATATTTGTTGCAGCCATTTTCCTGTTTGCAACCCCCTAGAAAAATATTTTAGGAACTTCATTGAAGTAAGCTATCAATTAACAATTACAGCACCTAGATATTCAGATCCAAAAGACGGACAATAAAGAAGTAAATATTCTATCACCTGTAGCAATAGCAACATAACATCTTTAACAGAAGACACATAACATTCCATAAGATTTTCAACATATACACCTTTCTTTATATCTTCACGGATCTACAGAGAAAAATAGATGTCAGATTTCACATACAGTTCATACAAGACGAAGCAATTCCCACTCATAATTAGCTCACCTGAAGATTGGTTGATGATGGTTCAAGTAGATCGGTTATCTGTTCATTGTAAATCTCCAGAAAAGAGCATTTACAGATATATTTAAGCTTTTCTTCTCTCCGGCGCTCTTCTTCCTTAAAAAATGTTACATTTAAGTTTATTGATCAACAATAATTCAGTAAAGTATTCACCTGACGTATAGACACCTTACCTCATTTATCCGTGCAAATAGATATTCAAAGATGCGAGGTGTCAAGCCAGCATCCTTACTAAGCTCACTGCCCAACTTGGCAAGTTCTCCCATCATTGTGTAAGTTTTTCCGCTTCCCGTCTATAAAAGTATAGTTATCAAACAACATATATTTCAGATGAATTCTTCTGCAAGCACAGAATAGTGCAACTTTGTCTTACCTGACCATAGGCAAACAAACAGCCATTGTATCCAGACATGCAGTTCTCCACCATTGGCAGACCCACAACTCTGAATAGCTTTTCCTAAATTGTTGTTGACAAAAAAAATGCTTAGGCTAAAGGGACACTTATCCAGAAAGGAATAGAAAACAGTGCTAGCACACTAGACACCTGCGATATTGTTTCACATGCAACATGATCAAAGGTGAACATTGTTTCAGGAGGTCCTGTCCAGCTCAATGTCTTTGAGCTATCCTGCAGCAAGCATCTTTTGTGACCATGAGTGGCATTCTCGGCATCACTAATTGGTCTTATTCGTATCAACACCTGTAGAAACAAAATCAAAAGTCCAAGTATTCACTGTATTAGCTTCAGAAACCTTACGAGTGTTTCGCATATTTATCGAGTTGGCCACATATTTAATCACAATTGGCGTGATGCACGGTCCCTAATAAATGGAATGTTTAGAACTCAACGAGCATGACTCAGCATTATTACATGATGGTTAGATATAATTATGTGATGTTCGCAGTTTTTCACTTGAGCCAGCATAATACAAGGATTACTTGATCGCCATCTGGACCATTATTATTAGGGATTTAGGGGGGCGGGGCGGGGCACAGTTGCCAATCTAGTTGACAGTACTTTCTGTATTGCTTTCACGGAGGGCAAAGGATCAAGCAACAGATACCCTGACCTGCACATTGCGATCCTTCCAGAACGCGGGATCCTCATCGAGCTCGAAGTGTGGCACCTCCAGGGGCACCTCCGGCGCCGCGACATCCCTCAGATCGAACACCCTCCTAGCCGTCCCAACCGACGAGGTCCGGTCCCTGGCCCCAGTGCCCGCCGCGCAGGCCCTGGGCGTGCCGGCCAGCGACTTCGGCGTCACCGGCGCGGACCGCGGGTTCCGCCCGGGATCCGCGATGGCCGCGAGCGGCGACCTCGGGGGCAGCGAGAAATGCGGGACTGAGGCGGCGGGGTGTGCCAACGCGGAGGAAGAGGAGGAGGGCGCGGCGGCGAGGTCGTCGTTCTCGTTGGACTCCGCCGCCGCGGAGGCGCGGCGGGGGCGCGAGGCGGAGGCGCACCGGCCGCCGGCGCTGGCGCCGGGCGCGGCCATGGCGGAGGCGGGCGGGGCAGTGATGGGGCGGAGTGAGGTGGCGAGAGCGTGAGTGGGAGCGGGGCGGTCGGAGGCGGCGACCAGTAGTGGCCGATGGGGTCTGCCTGGTCTTCGGGCTCTCCTCCGCTCCAATTCAAATTTGAACTGCGAGTGCGTGCCAGGGAGCTGGATCTGACGAAGGCTTACGGCTCGACCGTTGATACAGTTGCTGACAGATGATTATGGGGAAAGCCGGTGGCTTAGGTTTGTTCATCATGCGTACATTGTTACACGTTAGCGGTCGTATAGGTTGTCTTATACAGATGCATGTAGGATTTTTGATGATGTAGAGGAGAGAGGGAGAGGAGAGAGAACGAGGGGGTTGTTTCGCGAAGCAACCGCCTCATGGGCTAAAATTAAGGACTATGAGACCGCTTACTCACCATTGTACAAGTTGTTGTTGTCTAACTACTCACAATATTTCCTTTTTAATTCCAGAAATAAAGGGATACAGTACTACTACGAGACAACGAAGACGACAATCTATTGTAGAGGTTGTCTGTTTAGTCGTCTTAAGATGACGTGTCAATGCATGAGACCGTCTATTAGACGGCTCTATTGTACTTGTCCTTAATGGTTCCTCGAAAAAAAGGTTTGTTCATTAATGGCGATCTCCACTTTTAGTTATTTGACGGTGAAGATTAGGGCAGTCTCAACCTATGATGTGCATAGAAAGTATCTTAAATGCTATATCAGCGACAACATCACCAGTAAAAACTAGACATCACAATGGATCGCTTCCTATGGATCCATATCAGATTTTTTTTTATTATCTCTCTCCTTATTCCGGGCATTCCATCTTTTCTCTCTCAAATGCTGCCATCGCTCTTTTCTCTCTCAAAGTGCTCCTTGAATCCTTCCATTCGCTCTGGTAAGATGTGTTGTTTTAATGTAGGAAAAAAGTTTAACTCTATAAAATTTGACCAAATTAAATGCATCTACAGTATATACATCTTTTTATTACTCAATAGATATGTTTATATTTGGAAGAAAGCACATTTTAACTACTCCCTTTGTTACATAATATAATATAGTTACTTCTAGAGTTTTTCAAACAGACTAAGAATGAAGTGTAAAAGTCTATATTACCTTTCTTTAGTTACCATGTATTAATTAAAAGAATAATTATAATTTTTCTATTTACCTTGCATGCATATCTACATACAAGGAGGAGCATTTTAGATCTCGCATACTAAAAATTCCATTTTAGGGCGTAAAAGTAGCTATATTGCGAGATAAAATTTGAATGCTAGAAGTAGCAATAATTTTTATGGAGGGAGTACATACTGTTAGAAATTAATAATACTTTCGAATAAAACACCAACACCCACCGGAGATGAGCATCGGCGATAAGAAAAGGCTTGAGTCTTAATTCACTTTACCCTGGAGAAATCAGATTTTGTCACTTGTCTTTTTGAAAAAAAAACAAAATAATGGTTATAGTTTGTAGGCTACAATATATATTTTTCCTGAATCGACGCATCGTTAGAACTTAGCTTGTTGGCGGTGCCTAGTTCTGGCTCAAGCTCAACAACATGGCCGGACCCAGAATTGGCCCTGCCTGTCTGATGCACACCAATACCAAGCTTACTTTTTTTTTTTACCATGATTTTGAAGATCGAAAGCTTCCCTTTGACCGAAATCGGAATCGTCCGACGATGAGCCTGCGTTCACATCTGCATGACTGCACGATCAGCAAGATCATCTCGCCTCAGGGTCTCACCGACGCCGATGTCTCCGCGTAGTCTACTCGTAGCAAGCAGAGGCAATCACAGATTAACAAAAAGTTTTTTGGCGTAACGTAGGGATGGGCAGTCCAACAGATGATGAGCAAGCGCACAGCGTGATCCCGCAGATGTTTCTTGGCAACCAAGCTCAAACGATGTAGGATCATCCTTGTGTCCTCGACCAAAACTCGAATCTGCCAACCAGGCCTGTTGCTCGCCTGCGTTCACACACACCTGTGCAAATGCAGTGCCGTGAACTTTCCTCCCTTTCGCGTCAGGTACACTCCGCTGTCTGCTCGTGGAGTCCCAAGTTTAGAGCACCGATGACTTTACACGTCCTCCTACACAGTGGTAACACGTTCTCTAACCACGGCAGTTTCGTAGAAGCTAAAATTAACCTCCCTGCCGCTAAACTACACATTGTAGTGACGTGGCCGGTGGGCCTCTGTCACGAGCTGCTCGGAGGATACGCTCTACCCGCAGGCGCGATCGGGTGATCGGATCGTGCACGGCTACGTGATCCACAGATTCCGTTTGCCAGACGCTCGTTCACACCACACTGCAGTGCCCCCGACAACCACTCCAATAGTCCACCACGTCCCAAGCAGATAACGTTTTCCATGGGGACCCCGTGACTGCGACCGGGCCCCACCACTAACCTACAAATACTGGCCACGCCACGGCACTTTACTCACAGCTCAGCTCGTGGCTCGCGCACCGTCTCGTGTCCATCAGACCATCAAAACAAGCCAAACAAAGCTCCAGTCACTTCCCGAGCTCCGATGGAGCCGACGGGCACGATCCTCTTCGCCTCCGTCGGCGTCACCAGCTTCGGCTTCGACGTTTTCTCCGTCGCCGTGCCGGCCCCCTCGGACGATTGCCCCGACGCGTCGGGGCTCGACGAGCGGCGCCACACGGACGGCGTGTCCGTCAACTTCAACGCCCAGTTCGCGGACGACGCCGGCGACGCGGTCGCGTTCGTCTCCGAGCGGACGGGCGCCGCGGGCCTGTTCCTGTCCCGGCCGGGGTCCGAGCGCCCCGAGCCGCTCGCGGCGGCCGAGGGCAGCCTGTTCCACGACCGCCCCACGGTGCGCGGCGGCCGGGTGTACTTCGTCTCCGCGCACGAGAAGCCGGACCGGCCGTTCCGGAGCTGGGCGGCGGTGTACGCGGCGGGGCTGGGCGGCGAGGGCGAGGCGGTGGAGCGGGTCACGCCGCGCGACGTCGTGGACATGAGCCCTGCCGTGTCGGCGTCCGGGGACCTCGTCGCCGTCGCGTCGTACGGGGACCGGCCCTGGGCGTTCGACTTCCGGGTCCTGGAGACGGAGGTCGCCGTGTTCCGCGCGGCCGACCCGGCGCGCCGCGTCGTCGTCGCGGGGCGGGGCGGGTGGCCGACCTGGCACGGGGAGCGCACGCTCTTCTTCCACCGCGTCGCCGACGACGGGTGGTGGAGCGTGTTCCGGGTGGACGTCTCGCCGGAGACCCTCGAGCCCACCGGCGCTGGCGAGCGCCGCGTGACGCCGCCGGGGCTGCACTGCTTCACCCCCGCCGCGGTCGGCCGCGGCGGGGGCCGCTGGATCGCGGTCGCGACGCGCCGGAAGGACCGCGCGCAGCGGCACGTCGAGCTGTTCGACCTCGAGACCGAGCGCTTCTCCCCGCTCACCGAGCTCCTCAACCCGGAGCTCCACCACTACAACCCCTTCTTCTCGCCGTCGGGCGGGCGCCTCGGGTACCACCGGTTCCGCGGCGCCGGCGCGCCTGGCGACTCGGTGGTCCCCTACCTGCAGCCGGTGCGGAGTCCCGTGAGCTCCGTCCGGATGCTCCGCGTGAACGGCACGTTCCCATCCTTCTCGCCCGACGCGTCGCACATCGCCGTGAACGGCGACTTCTTCGCGACGCCGGGCGTCATGGTCCTCCGGTCCGACGGCACCAGGCGGTGGACGATCAGCAAGGAGCCCGGGCTGTTCTACACCACGTGGAGCCCAACCGAGCGCGGGGTCGTGTTCACCTCGGCGGGCCCCGTCTTCGAGACCCCGAAGGCGACGGTCCGGATCGCACGGGTGGAGTTCGATCTGAGCGAGCTCACCGACGACCGCAAGGAGGTGGGCGCGACGGTGAGGGCGCTCACCCGCCCCGAGGCCGGGAACGACGCGTTCCCGGCGGTGTCCCCCTGCGGGCGGTGGCTGGTGTTCCGGTCCGGGCGCACGGGGCACAAGAACCTGTACGTGATCGACACGGCGCGCGGCGAGGAGGAGGGCGGCGGCGGCGGCGGCGTGCGACGGCTGACGGAGGGCGAGTGGATCGACACGATGCCGAGCTGGTCCCCCGACGGGAGCCTGATCGCTTTCTCGTCGAACCGGCACGACCCGGCGAACCCGGCCGTGTTCAGCATCTACCTGGTGCGGCCCGACGGGTCCGGGCTGCGGCGCGTGTACGTGGCCGGGCCCGAGGGCAGCGCGGAGGCGGAGCAGGAGCGGATCAACCACGTGTGCTTCAGCCCGGACTCGCGGTGGCTGCTGTTCACGGCGAACCTCGGCGGCGTGATGGCGGAGCCCATCTCGGGGCCCAACCAGTTCCAGCCGTACGGGGACCTGTACGCGTGCCGGCTCGACGGGTCGGGGCTGCTGCGGCTCACCTGCAACGCCTACGAGAACGGGACGCCGGCGTGGGGGCCCGCGAGCGCCGGGGTCGGGGTGGAGGCGCTGTCGCTGGGCGCGCCCGCCGGGGAGGACCCGATGGGCCAGTTCGACGAGCCGCTGTGGCTCACCTGCGACGTCTGACTAGCTGATGGTATGATTGTGAGTGATGGTAATAAGCTCGATTGGAATAATGATGTTGTTGGGGACGCTTTTGTTGCGTTGCTGAATGAATAAAATCAAAAGGATGTGCTTGCGTGGACTCCATTGCCCGTCGTCACTTTGTCAAGTAAAGTTCAGTGTCAGTGGAGTACGGTGTGCTTCTTTTGCTCAGTGACAAGGGCTGGACATTAGCCTGATCCCGACCGTTTGGTTACCCGCAACATCAAAAAAGGGCAAAAAAGACGATACAAAAGTAGTACTGGTGTTTTGGTGCGAGTAGGCTCTGCTCTCACTTGCACAGAGAATACCTGGCTAGCTAGCCCATTTCCATGTCAGTGGAAAGAATTGGGCCGGGAAACTAGTTAAGCCCATTCTCTTGGGCGGAATGGAGCACGGCCCACACTAGAACAAACCAAATGCTGTTGCAGCTCGCCACGGTTCTGAAGTCTGACGGCAAGACCAGTTAGGCGGCAACAGGTCAAACGCACTGAGCGCAGGAGGCTGAGGCGGCTGCCACGAGGCCGGCTACGCGGCGCCCATGCACCGCGCCGGAGTGCCACTTCTCCGCGCAGCCCGTCGTCGTCCTCGCCTACATATGCATATGCTGCGCCCACTGCCTTCTCAGGCAGGCCTCCCACCATTGCCACCAGTGCTCGCTTGCTTGTAACACCAACTAGCAGCTCGACGCACGCCACCATGCCGGGGCTCACCATCGGCGACACCGTCCCCAACCTGGAGCTGGACTCCACCCAGGGCCGCATCCGCATCCACGACTTCGTCGGCGACGGCTACGCCATCATCTTCTCCCACCCCGGTATGCTGTCTCGCTCGCTCCTAACCCTTCGCTCCGCGCTTCTCTTGGCTACATGCTTTTTCATCAATCAATTCCATTCCTCTAAAATCCGTTTTATTTGCTCCGTCTCTGAACAACCTGCAGCTGACTTCACGCCGGTGTGCACGACGGAGATGGCGGCGATGGCGGGGTACGCCGGGGAGTTCGAGAAGCGGGGCGTGAAGCTGCTGGGCATCTCGTGCGACGACGTGGCGTCCCACAAGGAGTGGATCAAGGACATCGAGGCCTTCAAGCCGGGGGCCAAGCTGACGTACCCGATCATGGCGGACCCGGACCGCAAGGCCATCAAGGAGCTCAACATGGTGGACCCGGACGAGAAGGACGCGCGCGGGGTGAGCCTGCCCTCCCGCACGCTCCACATCGTGGGGCCCGACAAGACGGTGAAGCTGAGCTTCCTGTACCCGGCGTGCACGGGGCGGAACATGGACGAGGTGCTCCGCGCCGTGGACTCGCTGCTGACGGCCGCCAGGCACAAGGGGAAGGTGGCCACCCCGGCCAACTGGAAGCCCGGGGACCGCGCCGTCATCGGGCCCAGCGTCTCCGACGAGGAGGCCAGCAAGCTGTTCCCGGACGGCTTCGAGACCGCCGATCTGCCATCCAAGAAGGGCTACCTCCGCTTCACCAAGGTCTAGACGACCCGTCGCCGGCGTGGCGTGATGGCGTCTTTTGTGTGATCTGGACATCTGGTGGTGTCTATGAACTCTACTAGTAGTGCGTGTCGTGGCTCTGTACGTATGTGTGCCGTGATGCCACCGCCGAGCAGTGGTACGGTGGTGTCAGTAGCAGTGGTATGTACCTGGACCTGAACGGACTTGGCTGAAATGTAACGTGTCGTGCCTGTGTACACATCTGTACGTGTTCGCCCGGCATAACAACCGTTCGTGTTTCGGCTGGTGCTGGTGTCTTATTGTTTTATGTGTGCCTGCGGCACAAGGCCAGTGTACGCGTGCCAGGACGCATCATGTGCGCGTGTGTACGTGTCTGTGTATTAGCAGGTTGCAGTGTCGTTTCAAGTAATTGTGAGGAGCGACGATGGAGGTGGAGGCCGTGGCACCCATTCGAGCGGTTCGCTCGTGCGCGCCCCTTCGTCGCACGGCGGCACGCGGCACGACCGCGGTGCGGCCGGGCAGCGCGGCTCGCGCTCTCCTCTTGGGAACGGCTAATTGAAAAACGCTAGCAATAGTAATTTCAGTAGTTATCACTAAAAATAAATATAAAAACAGGGCAGGGTTAGAAGAGTACATGGATGCACGTATGGATACACGCACCGACAGCAGTAATTAACAATTTTGTACTGCAAGCAGACTGATGAACGGTAGACATCCTGAAGACCTGAACAAAAGCGCACCCCGATAGCTGTATGCCTCTGTATATCTAACAATAATCTAATCAAAATCTAGCTTACAGCTGCATTATATATGCATCACAATTATCATCTGCAACACTATCTGTCTATCTGCAGCTGGAAACATGGATTACCGTACCTTAATCCACAAGTCAATTGCGTACTCTCTCTGTCGCGCGCGCGCGCGCAGAACCAGCAGCGTCACCGTGCTTAATTAATTAATCGGCGGCAGGTCAACTCTGTGGCGGCGCGGTGCTTGAGTTGCTGCCATGTCCCGCATTGACTTGCACGGCGACGTGCGCTACAAAACATTCCGATCACAGCAGTCAGCGGCACCACCTTCTTCTTCCTCGCCGTGCCGGGCTAGCTATAAATGGACATGGAACACGGCAACTCCTCTTCGTCCCAGCAGTACCTGCCTCTCTAGCTCTGTCTCCCGGGTGGACTAACACTCGAGCACACAGAAGACGCAGAGCACGAGGCAGCGATGGCCGCTAAGCTCGCCGTTCTCAGCGTACTCGCGCTGCTCGGATCCGTGTCGTGCCAAGCGGGCTACGGCGGCGGCAATCCCACCCCGCCGACACCCACTTGTCCTCCGGCACCCAGCCCACCCACCACTTATCCTTCCCCCACACCAAGCCCTCCTGCCGCTGGCCTAAGGGTCGGATACTACGACGACAAGTGCCCCGGAGCGGAAGGCATTGTCAGGGAGGCCGTGCGCGGCGCCGACGCCGGCATCAAAGCTGGGCTCGTCCGTCTCTTCTTCCACGACTGCTTCGTCCGGGTAAGTTCATGTTCATCACGACTCGCTCGCTTCATGTACGGCGGCCTGCATCAAAGCATGAGCGCTTCTCCAACTGACACGCGACATCGATCGCGACGTCCAGGGCTGCGACGCCTCCGTTCTGCTCCAGCCGACGGCCGCCAACCCGCAGCCGGAGATGCTGGGCATCCCGAACCTGAGCCTGCGCGGCTTCGAGGTCATCGACGCGGCGAAGGCGGCGCTCGAGGCGGCGTGCCCGGGCGTCGTGTCCTGCGCCGACGTCGTCGCCTTCGCCGGCCGCGACGCCAGCTACTTCCTCAGCGGCTACGCGATCAACTTCACCGTGCCCGCGGGCCGCTACGACGGCAACGTGTCCCTCGCCAGCGAGACCCTCCCCAACCTGCCCCCGCCCTTCGCCGACGTCCCGCGCCTCAAGGCCATGTTCGCCGCCAAGGGGCTCGACACCGTCGACATGGTCGCGCTCTCCGGCGCGCACAGCGTCGGCCGCTCCCATTGCTCGTCCTTCTCCGACCGCCTCCCGCCCAGCAGCACCTCCGACATGGACCCCACGCTCGCCGCCAAGCTCAAGGCCAACTGCACGTCGCCCACCGGCGCCGACAACACGGTGGAGCAGGACTACAAGACCCCCAACCAGCTGGACAGCCAGTACTACATGAACGTGATCAACCGCAAGGTGCTCTTCGCGTCGGACGCCGCGCTCCTCAAGTCGAGCGAGACGAGCCCACTGGTGCACGCAGCCGCCCTCTCTCCGAAGCTGTGGCAGTACAAGTTCGGGGAGGCCATGGTGAAGATGGGCGGCGTCGAGGTGAAGACCGCCGCCAATGGGGAGATCAGGAAGATCTGCGGCTTCGTCAACAAGCCATACTCCGGCTGATGGTCAGAACTACCGTCAGTTCGAACCTGGCGTGTGAGATCGAGAGAGAACACTACGCGTCTACGCTCCTGTTCACTGTGATATTTCTTTTTTTTCATTATTTCCATTTTCAATCCTGTTATTCTTCATCGTTCCCCTCTCATGTTTCTTCATTATTTTGTTGCATTTATATGCTGCGAATTTGTACTATACCATTTGAGATTCCAGAAAGTAATGAAACGATAGTATTAATATTTTACATTCAATCTTCATCAGCAAGGAAACAAAACTTTTACGCTTCAGAAGTTCAGAGCTCACTTGTGTCATGTCATGATTCGTGTGCTTACTAAATTTATATCTGTATTTTCAGTTTACTAATTTGCTACCTGTATAGGCTAACAAAAAAATTGCTATTTATATTCACATGTCACATGACTCATGAGCTCAGCTGCTCGGGTGTAGTAAACGGGGCCCACCTGGTTGAAAATGGGGCCCAACAGGTATAGTATATTCTTGGGCTGAGAAGTTTCCGCGCCCATATGACTATATGAGCCCATGATTGATATGGGCCTACGGCCTACCAGACTCTTTTTGTCTGCCTAAAGAAGGGGGAAAATGCTTTGAGTACTGCCTAACTATATTCGGCAACGCAGCATTCAGGCTGAAGACAAATCTCGCCAAACGCTCCAAGTCCATCACGCTCATCTTCAGTTGTGAGGAAACATTGCAAGGGATACAGACAGTTTGCTTTATTTTCTAAACAAGTAGCCTGACCGATAATGCAGACACATGGAGTACTAACTGTCAAGTAGGATAAGATACTGCCAAGATCTGATCGACTATATATAGCACAATAGAAACAATAATTAACCTATAATATTATTATTACAGCACAAGCGCAACAAAAGAATGAATCAGAATTAGGTGAATAAAAAGTAGATAAAACAACAGGGTCAGATAGAGTTTGATCAGTAGTAGGCACGCGCACGACCGGCCATCCGATCGATCACGGCCTGCTGTTGACGACGCGGCACGTCCTCCTGATCTCACCGGTGGCGGCCGTCTTGACCTCGATGCCGCCCATCTTCACCATGGCCTCCGCGTACTTCTGCTGCCACAGCCACGGGAACATCGCGTACACGCGCACCAGGTAGCGCCTCATGTCCTTGGAGGTGAGCGCGGCGTCGGACGTGAAGAGGACCTTGCGGTCGAGCACGTTCTGGTAGTACTGGTTGTCCAGCTCGTCGGGGGTCTCGTAGTCCTGCACCACCGTGTTTTCGGCGCCGCCGGCGGACGTGCAGTTGGCCTGCAGCTCCGCGGCGAACGCCGGGTCCATGTCGGAGGCGCCGCCGGCGGGAGGGAGGCGGTCTCGGCGGAAGGAGGAGCAGTGCGAGCGCCCGATGCTGTGCGCGCCGGAGAGCGTCACCATGTCGAAGGCGCCGAGCCCCTTGTCGGCGAACATCTTCTCTAGCTGCTGCAGGCCGGCGAACGGCGGGGGCAGGTTCGGCAGGGTCTCGCTGGCGAGGGACACGCTCCCGTCTTAGCGGCGCGCGGGCATGGCGAAATCGACGCCGCTGCCGCTGAGGAAGTAGGACGCGTCGCGGGCGGTGAAGGCCACGACGTCCGCGCACGAGACCGTGCCGGGGCATGCGGCCTCCAGCTCCGCCTTGGCCGCGTCGATCACCTCGTAGCCGCGCAGGCTCGGGAAGTTGGGTATGCCCAACTTCTCCGGCCGCGGGTTGTCGCCGGTCGGGTCGAGCAGAATGGAAGCGTCGCAACCCTGAACACGATCATTAGCATGTGTTCTGGTGTATTTACTAATAACCAATGCACAAGGGTGCAATGGGTGTCTAGCTTGATCGAGGTCTTACACGGATGAAGCAGTCGTGGAAGAAGAGGCGGATAATGCCTGCTTTCACGCCGGCATCGAAGCCACTAACGTGCTTCCTCACGATTGCCTCCACGTCCACATGGCCACCACATTTGTTCTCGTAGTATCCGACCTTGAGTTTCTTCCCTGCATCATCTGAGCTGGGTGGAGGTGAAGGCAATGGTGGCGGCGGGCTCGGAATCGATGGAGGATAGGTGGGTGGCTGTGGAGATATAACTGGTGGTGGATTCGAACTCGTCGGAGGATAGGTAGGTGGCTCTGGTGCAATCATAGGTGGTGGTGGGCTCGAACTCGTGGGTGGCTGACTCGTCGGAGGGTAGGTGGATGGTTTTGGGATCACAGGTGGTGGTGAACCTGGACTCGTCGAAGCATAGGTGGGCGGGCGTGAAGACACAGATGGTGGCGGGTTCAGATTCTTTGGAGGATAAATGTGCGGTGGTAGGGTGCTCGGCGGGTAAGCTGATTGCTGTGGCGCTGGGGCCGGGTTACCACCTCTGTAGCCGGCATGGCATGACACGGAACCGAGCAGCGCGAGCACGGTGATGAGGACGGTGAGCGTAGCGGCCATCATCCTTCTTGCTTTGATCGACTTGCTGGCGAGAGAGAATGAAGCCGGAACAGTGAGACGAAGAGTGGTCGCCATCGTCTATCTCTTATAGCCCCGGCTGGGAGTGGAGCGGGAATGTTTTCTGGAGCGCGCACGCTGTGATCCCTGCGAGTCAACCGATAGAGAACATGGCGAGTAGGTGAGTGAGATCTAGGCAGCAGGGCACAGCCCGGACCGTTGACTTGCTGCTAGTTCATTTGGCATGATAAATCAAAGCATATGCGTGGTGGCCCAGCCCTGATGGCTCAAATGGTATGTCTGACTGCATTCAATGGTTTGGCTGATATGGTTTCGAAATTGATAATGAGATTAATCCTACCAAAGAAGGCCTGGAGCAGGAGGGCGCGTGCCTCGCCTCCGGCTGCCAACAGGCCAGCGGTGCTGGCAGCCCAGCTAGCGCAGCAACAGCAGCCCAGGTCGGCACAGCAAGCACTCGTTGCGCACGTGGGCAGAGGTCCAAGCGGCGAGCCAGCTGCACGCGGGCCCGGAGCATTAGCTGCGTGCGTGCGGAGCAGGCGGCCGTCAGCAGGCCGGCGGGGTGAGCAAGCAGACAAGCAGTGAGAAGCAGGTCGGTGAGCATCTTTGGTTTACTCTGTTTTCTTCTCAGATGCATTTAATTTCTGTTTTAGTTTATTAGTAACTGTTGTTACATATACTTGCTCATACGAATGCTTTGTGGTAATTTACATGCTCAGTTAAGTACTTGTTCTTGCTAATATTTGCTAGATCTTTGCATGCTTGGTGATCGAGGTTAATTAGTTTTAATCTTTTTGGTAAGACTCTTATCGGCTAATGGGACAAGTTTTGCTTCCGTTTGGTTTGGAGATGTACTGATTATTATTGAATCGTCGCAAGAGAATGTAGAGCACCTCGGGAGTGGACTTGTCCCCGGCCGCCGCGCTTTGGGACGGGGCACATTGCCATGGACGCGACTTTTACCGAAGAGAGCGCACGTACAGCGCAAGCAGCTGACCCGCGAATCCGCTATATATACCTAGTTGAGCTTTCTTTGATTGTGCGTTCGTCTGATTGGCTCTAGAGGAGGTTTTAATTTGGATTCAGAGATGGAAAGCTCAGCCAGATCCAGACCGTGGTGCATTGGACCTAGTTGGGTTAATGTATACGTGTGCATGCATTCTAAAAAATGTTCAAAAGAGAGATCATAGTCTTTTTTTTTTAGGGCAAAGAGAGATCATAGTCATAGGTGGCTAGGTGCAACATGTTCACTGAGATATACGATATGATCGACCCTACAAAAAAAGAAACTGTAATACAAATTATGTCGTCTCTCTTTGTTTTTCCGCCCATACCGCTCACATTGGGTAATGCATGTTATATATTTCGCTCCATTATATTCAAATTTGGTGGTTTTTCGTTTGTTTATTTTTCTATTGCAATAGAGGCAAGTGTATAAACCAACCAAAGTATGCAGCGCATATGTATCTATATATATGGCATTGATCTGGTCACGCGGGTCTAGAATTGACTTCCCCGTGTCTCAATAAAAATACATTTCCCCGCGCCCTGCACTGTGGCGGCGTATATGCATGTTGAGTTGGACGTACTCACGAATTCCTCCACCGAAACGGGCTGACCGGGAAGATATGCATTGAGCCTGCTAGCTAAGGCCAACATCCCAAAGAAGATACAGAAGAAAGAGATTTCATCTAGATGAAACCCATCTTCACCATCGCCGCCGCGAACTCCATCTCCCACCTGCTCCCCAGACCGGCGGCGTAGGTATCCACCAGCGCCGCCGTTTCCGTGGCGCTGAGCGCGGCGTCCGAGTCCAGCAGCACGGCGCTGTCCTTCACGTTCTGGAAGTACTGGCTGTCCAGGACGTCGGGGGTCCTGTAGTCCAGGTTCACCGAGGCGTTGCCGCCGCCGCCGCCGCCGCACCTCTGGCTCAGCTCTCCGGCGAGGGTGGCGTTCATGCCCGGACGGGTGGTGGAGACGAACATGCAGCGGGCGAGGCCGACGGGGTGTGCGCGCCGGAGAGCGTGACCATGTCGTTGGTGCTCAGCCCCTTGGCGGCGAATCTGCTCTTGAGCGTCTCGAGGTCGGAGAAGGGCCCGGGCAGGGGGTCGGTGGTCTCGGAGGCGAGGGACACGCGCCCGTCGAGGCGGCCGGCGGGCATCGCGAAGTTGACCCTGCCGTTGCTGAGGAAGGAGGACGCGTCGCGGGCGGCGAAGGCGACGATGTCCGCGCACGACACGACGTTGGGGCAGGCCGCCTCGAGCGCCGCCTTGGCCTTGTCAATCACGCCGAAGCCGCGAAGGCTCTCTCTGTTGGGTGGGCCGAGCATCTCCGACGGGTCGCTGGAGCCGCTCGAGTTCACGAGGAGAACCGAAGCATCGCACCCCTGAATAATGCAGATCAGCACGTGACCACCACAGCACCCATCGTCGTTACAAAAACTTATTACTCCGATCCCACTATATAAATCAAAATGTTGGAAGAGAAATTTAATTTGTACCCGGACGAAACAGTCGTGGAAGAAGAGACGAATGAGCCCTGCGCCCATGCCAGGTTCTTTGGCGACGGCGTCCCTCACAATGTCTTCCGCGTTGGGGCACGGGGTGTAGTAGCCGACCCGGAGACCTGCTCCCGAGGGGGCAGGACTCGGCCCCTTGAAAATTTTAGGGCTCGGTTTCAAGTTTCCGGGACAGATCAGGCCACCCAGGATCGGGACTGGGCGAACCCAGCCACCCAGGCAAAGGATGCCGGCGGAGCCCTGCTGGCACTCCACGGACCCGAGGAACGCGAGCAGGGTGATGATCAGGGCGCCAAGCTTGGCAGCCATCTTTGCTCGCTCGGTCGATCTGCTAGCTAGCTACAAGCTGTTGTTGGTTTCTTGTGCCAATGCAAACTGTGCGCGTGCGTGTGTGCGCTCTCCTCCAGAGGCTACGGGTCCAATTTATAGCTCCTGGCCGGGGTGCTGTCCAGTGTCCATGGCTCGACACAGTGCTCGCACGTTGCCATGGAGGACGCGAGTTTCATCGAAGTCGACCGCCGCAGCTGACCAAATCAATCTAGGATAAAAAAAAAAACTCGGCACACGCAGTGATTGTGTATGTGGGGTCGTTTGACTACTGGATCCGGAGGATCTGATTTGAAGCTGAGTTTTTTTTAAAAAAATTAATACACTTTTGTGCTGCATTTATTACAAAAGTACAAAACTATTTCTAGAATCTACGAGGTTTTAAGAAACGAGCACCATTGTCTTGCAACGCCCGACGAAACTAAGGTTTTCGTCGGACAAGAGGGCGATTCTTTTTTTCTAAAGGTACCTTGGGTTTCGTCGGTACGTCCACTATTCGATGGAGCTGACGAAAACGGTGCATGTGAACGGTACAGGCTTACAATGTTAGTGCATCAAAATCAACAACTTCCGAAATTTATTGTTGTTGAGGATGGCCAGAACAGACGAAATTTATTGTCGT
Organism: Panicum miliaceum; assembly: GCA_032594955.1. NCBI lineage: Eukaryota > Viridiplantae > Streptophyta > Magnoliopsida > Poales > Poaceae > Panicum > Panicum miliaceum. The sequence continues at coordinate 2,461,823 of CM064057.1, read as the reverse complement.
TGAGGGAAGCCTGCTGATCAAAATTCAAAATTCAACAACAACAACAGTAACAGACGAAATCGATGGCAACTTCGTTACAGTAGCTGATCTAAACAGGCTAGAGGATGGCCGGAAGAGCATGGCTGGAGAATGAAGATCGTGTACATGCGTGCACAGATGCACTGGGAGTCTTGGTCTTGCTCTACGACGACCTCACCTAGTCGGATCGTTGACCATTAAATTACGTAACAGGGCGGGGAAGGCGAGTATGAAAGCTTGTGACCTCCTTCCTGTTGGAATCACATTAAAGCGGGTGCATGCAAATTAAATCAGAATATGAACGAGTGATCACACAGCATACTCTGACCATCTTGTGGCCGTTCAAATCAGGGTGAAAACTAGCAAATAATTAGCGGGGTGATATTTAGTTTCATTTAGAAACTCCGAATGCGTGCCTAGCTGCGTTTCGAGAGGGAACTAACCAACCACTCTTGCACGATTCAAATTTCAAAGTGGTTTCAGAAAATTGGGTGTGGGGCGCTTAAAAATGCCCGAGCACAATATAGCTTTTTCCTTCTGCTAACTCATCTGGGCCGGTTACTCACAAAAAAAAACTCATCTGGGCCGGTTTCATTCGTTCTCGTGTCGACGTGTTCGAGAGCTGAGCGGCCCATCGATGGTCTGACTGGAGCATGGAAAATTTCTTAGTCATGGAAAAAGCCCATTTTGCTGGTTGGTGGGTGTGGGTATGGAAACAAGTCACTTCTTTTCTTTGGTCCAGAAGAAGAGCCCATTTGCTGCGTGCCGTCACCGAGCTTTCCTCTACTCGCGTGTCGGGGCGGCTGGCATGCAAGTTATGGAGTTGTGTGGGAACTGGGAAGCTGTCAGCAGCTGGATCGAGCGATATGGCGATTGGCGATACACCACTCAACTTTGGAGCAAACTGAGTCAAAGTGAAACACTAGAATACTGAAAAAAGAAGCCCCCTTACAGCAAAGTGACATAATATATATGCAATAACAAAGTAGTGAACACATCACATACAGTTGTAGAATGAAAAAGAAAAACAACAACAGTTGATGGTACTAGATGTGGAAACAGTAGTCAGCTGCATGCATGCATATCCTCGAATCGATCACATGCATGCAGCAGCTTCACACGACCAGGGCCAGCCTATGCGTTGACTCTCCAGCATACATCCCTGATCTCGGTTTGGCCGGGGACGCGGACGGTCTTGACCCCAATGTTGCCCATCTTCACCATCGCCGCCGCGAAGTCGCTCTCCCAGCTGCTCGGATTGGCCGCGTTAACGTCCACCTGCTGCTTGGTCGCCGCGGACGAGACGAGCACGGCGTCCGACCGGAACAGCACGAACTTGTCGATGTTCTTGTAGTACTGGTTGTCCAGCACGTCGGCGGTCACGGGGTCCTGGCCCACCCTGTTGTTGGGGCTGCCGGTGCCGTTGCAGGCCGCGTTCAGCCGCTGGGCGTAGCCGGGGTCCATGGCCGCCAGGCGGCCGGTGAAGAAGAGGCAGCGGGCGCGGCCGATGCTGTGCGCGCCGGAGGGCGTCACCATGTCGGCGGCGCCGAGGCCCTGGGCGGCGAACATCATCCGGAGGTCCTGGAGGGAGGATTCCGGGCCGGGCAGCTGGCCGGTCTCGCTGGCGAAGGACTCGCGGCCGTCCTAGCGCCCCGCCGGCACGGCGAAGCTGATCCTGCCGCCGCTGAGGATGTCGGACGCGTCGCGCGCGGCGAAGGCGAGGATGTCGGCGCACGAGACCACGTTGCGGCCGCCGCAGGCGGCCTTGGTGGCATTCTTGGCCGCGTCGATCACCTCGAACCCGCGCAGGCTGTCCTTGTTGGGGGGCCCTTCCATCTCCGTGTCGCTCCCTGCGAGGGCCGTGCTCCTGAGGAGGACGGAAGCGTCGCACCCCCGAACGAAGGCGTCGTGGAAGAAGAGGCGGATGAGGCCGGCGCCAATGCCGCGGCCCTGCTGGTAGATGGCGTTCTCCACGGCCTTCCTCACGGCCGCCTCCGCGCCGGGGCAGTAGGAGTTGGGGTTGTTGTAGTAGCCGACACTGAGCCCTGCGCCCGTGGGCTCGTCCCTCCAGACCGGAGGAGTGTAGGGCCGGCCCAGGATCCCGCAGATCAGGGAGCGCAGGATCACGGGGAGCGGCCAGCCCACGAAGACGACGCAGTCGGAGCCGATGCCCAGCAGACCCGCCGAGGGCCCAACGAGGAGCGCGAGCAAGGCGACGAGGACGGCAAGCTTCTTACCAGCGGCAGCAGCCATGGTCGATCGATCTTTGCTCGATCAGCTTGCTAGCTAGCTTAGCTCTGCTGTGGTTTCTTGCTCTGAAGTTGATCGTGTGCAGTGTGCTTGACCTGGGGTGCAATTTATAGGTCCCGGAAGAGGAGTGTGGCATGCATGGCCACGACATACTGTCCCAGGTTGCCATGGGCGCACGCGATCGAGATCCGAGCATGCCGCTGAGGCCACGAAGCTATAGGTAGCACACGTACAGCTCAAGCAGCTGACCCGCGGATGCATATTGTCTACTCCCAATCGGTCATCTAGTCGTCGTTGAGCTTCGTTAAAAAAATTCGCCGCGCGGCACAACACGCGCTAGATTACGCTGGAGAGGTTTTATCTGATCGATCAATATTTGCTGGAACAATTATTGCAGTAGTAGTTAGGAGTAAGCATGGCATCTGGGACAAGACACTTGTTGAACATATACATATAGTGATTTTTGTTTTCTTTTGTGAAATACATAAATACACGCACTCACTTCTTATGAATATACGCAGACAATTAATTCTACCTTGTGAAAGACACAGCAGGTAGTGTTTGTGGTTCAGGATTTTGTAACGTAATCAGGTCACACTGCAAAGAGATTTTGATGCTTTTTGTGTGTTTTGTGCTCGCTGTTACTGCTTCTCCATTGCAGTGGCTACACTACCATCCCTGCACGTGTTCTGTCTCCGGCGGTGCCAATTTATTCATGACAACATTTTAGCACGTATACGTACTCCCTGTAGTCGGATATACGTGCAGTGTAGAGGCTCGGCAGACCGTGCATGTGCAATCCTTTTTCCAAGAACGACTAAAATTAACATGCAATCCTGCATGCCATTTCTCGAAGTCTTGCTACTGCTACTATAAACTATATATATATTGCAGGCTATGCATGCAGCGCGCACATATATATTCGCTCTATTTAATGGATCGACAATAATGGAAATGCATGAACTGAAAAACATTTGCAGCCTGGTGGACATGCATGTATGTTCGAACTACCGGTCGGTGCTGTACGTTATAATAAGCGAGATGCCCTTTATTTCCGCCGTTCGGGCGTATTGTTGGGTATCAAGCCGGTGATACGCAGCCATGTGAACCAACGACCTTCCAAACATTTCTGATCAACTAGTATTTTTTTTTAGTAATGAAGTGGAAATTGCAGCCATGTAACATTACACCATCTGCTAGTAGCACGATTAATTGATATGTGTGGCAATTGACCTGTGCATGTGGGATATATGTGCGGCATGTGTTGACAGGGGTTGTAGCACTGTGTTGGGCGCTTTAGCTGTACAGGAACGATATTGTGTTTGATAATTGCTAACCAAAATCCTATTTGCGGGTCTAATTCAGGGGTACTTGCTGGCTTCGGGTCTAGTTCTAGTCATTCAGGAACTTGTCAATGCACCATGGGGCGGGCGACCTCAAAAAAAAAAAAGTGGGGCAGCCGGGCGGCCCAAAATGAGAAACAACAAATTGAGTTATGTTATTACATTTGGGCCGTTTGCTAGTTGAGGCAGAAAAGGCCCAGCCGGCCCATCTTTTCATCTGTCACGGCCATATATGCTCAGATCATTGCCAACTCCCGTGGAAACTGCTTCCTGTAATTCTTTTTTTGCATTTTCCACAAGAGGTGTACAAAACGGGTTGCAAGTATCGCTGTCCTCAATTTTCCGTATCGGATCCACGATGTGTGCTCTCTTGCTCCTTCTAGTTCAGAAACTATAGTTCTCCGACAACTGTTTGAGCTGAGCAATCTTCAGAGCATAATAAGCCATCCAGGCTCAGTTTATGTTTGGTGGAGAAAATGCAGAACGGAGATTACCAAGAGCAGCCAAAAGCTTCTGATGGTTTTAATAATCTATGGATCTACAGGTGTCATAATTTTGAAGGAGAGCAATATAAAACTTTTTAGGGTACCTCGCTCCAGCGAATTTTGCATACAGATGCAATTTTTGAGTTGCGGAGCAACATACTTTATTCGTGTTTAAATATGTAACGTTTATATGATTTAGAAACAGGGTGTGTGTGTATCTCTATTGGACGAAAACTGAAAGTCGTGAAAACAGAGAGATCAGGTTTCAATCCGCCCAATGGTGAAAGTTCAACTTATTAAGAGTTTATATTTGCTTTTATTTCTGCTTGGAGACCATCGGAAAAGATTTCCATGACGACAAATCAAATGTACCAAAATCCAAATATTCATAAAAAAAATAAATTTCATTATTTATGAAATATGGCAGTCCCATCCCATCATCACCCAATGAAAATGTGAAACTGTTTACCTTTACATATAAATACAAATTTCGATTTAGCGGAGCAACATACTTCATTCCTGTTTAAATATGTAACGTTTATAGGATTTATCGGGGGGGGGGGGGGGGGGGGGTATCTCTTTTGGAGTTTTGGACGAAAATTGAAAGTCTAAGGTCTGTGAAAACAGAGAGATAAGATTTCAATCCGCCCAAAGGTGAAAGTTCAACTTATTAAGAGTTTATATTTGCTTTTATTTCTGCTTGGAGACCATCGGAAAAGATTTCCATGACGACAAATCAAATGCACCAAAAAAACCAAGTATTCAATAAAAAACTAATTAAATTTCATTATAATTTGTATATATATGTGTGTTCTATGACATGAACATGTGCAATTGGTTGCTGAAAAAAATAATTGTATACACGGTATTATATAATCCCCAATCACATGCAGGCACCATAATTTAATGTGGTACGCATGCTGAAGTGGTAGTACGTGATCACAGCAAACCACCATCCAATTAGTAGACTAGTAGTGGATACTTAGTTGACCATCCAGCACTTCTTTCTGATCTCGCCGTTGGTACTGGTCTTGACTCCGGCGCGGCCCATCTTCACCATCGCCGCCTTGAACTTGGCCTCCCACAGCCCCGGCGTGAAGGCGTTGTCTCTCACCATGTCCGCCGTCTGGTTCGACGCCAGCAGCGCGGCGTCCGACCCGAACAGCACCTCGTGGTTGAGCACGTTCCTGTAGTACTGGCTGTCCAGGGCGTCGGGTGTCACGAAGTCCTGCGGCACCGTAGGGCCGCCGCCGCCGCGGCACTGATCGGTCAGCGAGGCGGCGAGCGTGGCGTTCATGTCCGAGGCGTTGGGCGGGAGGCGGTCGGAGAAGGACGAGCAGTGGGAGCGGCCGACGGTGTGCGCGCCGGAGAGCGTGACCATGTCGTCGGTGTCGAGCCCCTTGGCGGCGAACATGTCCTTGAGCTCCTGCAGGCTGGCGAACGGCGGCGGCAGGTTGGCGAGGGCCTCGCTGTCGAGCGACACGCGCCCGTCGTAGCGCCCCGCCGGCATGTCGAAGTCGACCGTGTTGCCGCTGAGGAAGTAGGTGGCGTCGCGGCCGGCGAAGGCGACGATGTCCGCGCACGAGACAACGCCGGGGCAGGCATCCTCGAGCGCCGCCTTGGCCGCGTCGATCACCTCGAAGCCGCGCAGGCTCAGGTTGGGCGCGCTGGCCCTCTCCGTGGGTTGGGCGGAGCCGGTCGTGTTGAGGAGAACAGAAGCATCGCACCCCTGGACGTAATAAGAATGGAGAGATTCATCAGAACATGCTACATAATAATAAGTACATCGATTGGTAGCCGTCAATGGCCGTCGTTGGCTCAATGCAGGAGATGAGGAATACCTGAACGAAGCAGTCGTGGAAGAACAAACGGATGAGGCCGGCGCCCGTGCCACGGTTACTGTCTGTGGCGCTCCTCACGGCCTCCCTGACGATGCTCTCCGCATTGGGGCACGAGTACCTGTAGTAGCCGACACTAAGCCCTGATGATGGTGCAGGGCTTGGGCCAGGGCTTAGACTAGTAGGAGGATAATTGGGTGGACTCGAGATTGCGCTAGACGGGATTGGGCTAGGGCTTGGAGCTGGATAGGTGGATGGAATAGGGATCGATGGGCTTGGGCTTGGCGAAGCATGTGCTGGTGGGCTTGCACTTGGAGGGTGAGATGGTGGAATCGGGCTGGGGCTCATGCTCGGAGCATAGTTGGCCGGGCTTGGGCTTGGTGAAATTGTTGGTGGGTTTGCGCTTGGAGGATAAGCCATTGGACCCGGCGGGCTTGTGCTTGGAGGGTAGGTGGCTGGGCTTGGACTCGCATTGGGAGCATAAGTAGTAGGTGGGACTGAAGAAGCTCTCAAAGGACTTGGACGGGGAGGATATGTAGGTGGAGTGGAGGCCAATAATGGGCTTGGGTTGGGAGGATAAGCTGGTGGTGATGGAGTCGAGCTCGGTGGAGTTTGGCTTGGCGGATAAGCCACCGGGCTGGGGCTAGGCTGAGGAATAACGGGCCGGCTCGGGCTCGGAGGGTAGGTAGGTGGGCTTGAGCCCGGCGGGCTCTGGCTTGGAGGATTAGAGATCATGTTTGGGCTGTACGGGCTCGGGTTGGGAGGAACAGAAGACGGGCGTCTCCTTGTGCTGGGAGCATAGGCGACGTTTTGGCACGCCACGGAGCCCAGGAGCGTAAGCAAAGTTATTGGGATGGCAAAGCTTGTGGCCATGGTTGCTCGCTCGATCAGCTGATTATCTTCGTGCCTCTCACACCGTACCAGATGGTGTGTTTTGGCTCGAGATTACGCGCGCCCTCGGATTTATAGCCCGCCCGGGCGTGAGAAGAGAACGCGCAGGGAATGTCCCGCGCGTCGCGGTGGACTCCGCAAGAAGTTGATCGAGACGGGGTGCATGAAGGCCAGGGTAACATGGAGGACAGGACACAGGTGCGCAGGCACAGCTCAGGCAGTTGACCCTCGGCGTGTGTTCAACTAACTGCCCCTGCACCCTGCTATATCGATATGCATGCATGCATGATTGGTTCTGAAATCGCGGCAGGGATTAGTCCCTGTGCCTGCCTGCAGGCTTAAACAATGCACGCAGTTGATTGATGGCCATTATTTCCGCCAGTTTCCGTTTGACATTTCTCGTATGCGTCATTGATCGAAATTAAGGCTTAGCTGGTGCTTTTCCGTCGGCGCATAGTTTTATGCGCAAGCACCATGTCCATGTGATAGATAGATGTCGGTGCAATTAGCCAAGTACTAAACGCGAACTAAACTGGCAACATCATTGAGATGGACCGGCCGGGCAACACGCAAATAGCGCACCGGCCGGAGTACACACTACTCCGTCTCCGGCTGCTGGCTTCAGATCAGTTACGATTTCTCGGATCGATCGGAAGAACACAAACACACGGTGTGAGTTAGTTGGGTCAACCGAGTACGCGGACAGAGACAACCAAGTGCTCTGCTCCATCGCCATTGGTTAGCATGCGTCATATCATATCATATCATTTGGAGCCTCTGTGCGTCGTACGTCCAGCGCATACACGGGCTCACTCCTGATCACATAGATGCACTGGATGCTTGCTTTGCTTGCACAAATCCGCAAGAAGCGCCAAGATTTAATTTGCCGCCGCCCCGCCGCACCTGACTTTTTTGTTGTTTTTCTGAGACGGGCGCCGCATCTGACTTGTGTGCTGTGCCAAAACTGTTTTAGACAAGGATCGGAACAGTGGCGGCCTGATCGAACCACCGGCCGGTTGGTCTCCATGCCTACATACACACGCAAGCAAGCAGGCGGTATCCAGCCGAGCCATAAATCTAGCACGAAGCAACGAAGGGGGAAAAATAATAAAGAAAGAGCCCCAAAATGCTAAAAAGGAAGCCGGCGAAGTGAAGCGTCCCAAAGAAAAGCTCGAATTCCCTCAAAAAAAAATATGAAAAGCTCGAATTCGTAGGCCGCACACATTGTATTAACATACAAAACCGGCCCAAAGTTCCACCGCGTGAACAGAAAAGAAAGAGGCCCTCCCCCACCCCGGTCTGTCTTCTCCCCGCCTGTGGGCCTTTTACGTTTGTATATTTTTCTTTTACGTTTTGGTCTCTGTCTGCCTCTCACTTCCCGGCCCTAAGCCTCTAAGCCTACCGTACTGGCCCATGTATGTGTACCGTGGCTCCTTCCTTTCAAATTTCCCTCAAGCCCACAAATACATGGCGCGCGCGCGCGCACACTTGCTCCAGGAAAAAAAGGGAAGCCTCCCCAGTTTCTCAGCTGCATTCTGCGCATATGTACACTCTTATGCCCAAAGAATTCCCAGCCACGGCAGCGCTCTTCCGTTCTCCACGTATTGCTACCTGACACGTGTGCATGTTTTTACCGCGTGGGCTGCATAGTTGCTTTGAATCTGGGCTCTCTTCATTCATTTTGGGTTTCATTGTGACTTTTTGATGGGCTACGCCTCCTGCGGGCACTATCGGTGCCTCTCCGATATATTAACCAAGATCCATGGCAGTACCTTATAGTGTTATCTTGTGCTACGACCGCACATGCTAAACAGATCAACGAAAGCTTAAACACGCTTCGTTCCTTCACGGGCGCAGCGAAGCGCGCCATCCTAGTATGCTATACCGGGAGGAAAGGAACCCGGTGCTCTACAGAAAGAAGGGACACAGCACGTGCATGTGTGGCCATCTAACTACCGGTCGGTAAGCAACGGATGCATGCATGTGCAATTTGCCGCGAGATGATCGATATGATCAATACCACTTCTAGCCTCTAGGCCATCTCTGCAATCTTAGATCCAATCGGTCCGATAATCCAGTAATGGTTTAACTTTAAGGATCCGAGCCGCTGCACTACTATAGATTGTTTTCTTTTTGAAACGACGATCCTAGCTAGAAGAACGCCTGTCGGTGCACCAGTACTACCACTGCTCGTTTCAGTTTTTTTTTTTTTGCGTAACTGTTGTTTCAAGGTAGAAGAAGACCTTATAGCACTTTCAAAGGACAGCATATATGGCAAGCAGAAGTAGAGGGCAAGCATAATTTTTTTGCTTGGCTGATGATTCAGAGCAGAATTTCAACAGCAGACAACTTGACTGCTAAGAGGGGTGCAGCGCAACACTGTGTGTGTTCTTTGCGACCAGGAATAATCTGAAACAGCGAATCATTTAATTCTGCATCGCAGTTCTGCTCGGCAAGTTTGGGACAAGCTGGCAAGGTGGACAGGTGAACTCGTCAAGATTCCGGATCAAGGGGTCGCGATGATGGACTGGTGGGAGGGGGCACTCAGTCAGCTGCCTAAGAAGATACGAAGACAGAAGGCCTCGGTGATGATCTATGGAGCCTGGAACATATGGAAGGAGCGCAACCGATGGGTCTTGGATCAAAAGGTTGCAACGCCGGTGGACGTTTTCCAAGAAATAAAGAGAGATGAAGTGCAGAACTTTGGCCTGTGGAGGCCCCGAGTATCAGTTTGTTAATGTTTAAAGACTTCTTAATTAAGTTTGAGTATCTAGATTTTTATTTAATATTAAGTCTGTAAGAACTCGCATGCTTCTCCTCTCTTAAATGACAAGCCAGTGCTCCCGCAAAATTTTCAAAAAAAAATTTATTATCGATCTGTTCTCTTACAAATACCTGCAAATTTTCTCTAAACTTTCTTTTTTATGTCCGACAACAACATCTTTACGCTCAGACTGGCATTTCTCAGCAGTGAGTCATCCTTGCATTATGAGCATCTTCCAATCTTTCGGGGCTAGCTAGCTGAAACTGAAAGCCTCTGAAGCCTGAAACACCTCGCATCAGCAGGTTCGCACGAAGGAAGCGTCGTCTCTCCCACTCCGTTCTTTGACACACATGCCAAGCTGTCAGCAGACTCCCGGCAGGAAGCTGGGGAGGCCGAGAATTATTGTTGGAAATGTGCGCAACGGCCTGTCAGCAGGAGACTTAGTTTAAGGGCCGCGGCAGAAACGATGAGCAAAATGAATGGCTTATCCATCCTACCGTGAGCGACAAGGCTGGTCACCACTGAACCTGCCACTACCCCCACATGGTTTGGTAGCCCCACAAAGTCAGAGCTGAGTTGTGTTTTGGTTTCACGAAATGCCGAGGCATGTTCCCGGCGCGTGCATCCCGGGATGACCTAGCTGAGAACATGCAGTTTTCCAGATTAAGAAACTCGCCAACAGCACTCTGCCCTCTGACTTTCCCGTGTATAAATAGCTACCCGTGCAGTGTTCCAACTCACTGCAGCAGCAGCTTGTTCTACCTAGCACAGTGTGCCGAACAAGTGAGCAACAGCTACCAGCAGAGAACGAAGATGGCCAGGCTTGGCGTCCTCATCCTGGTCGCGCTGCTTGGCGCCGCCGCCGTGGCTGCTCAAGCTCCTGGGTCCAGCTACGGCTACGGCTATCCTCCAAGCCCGATCCCGGTGAGCCCAAGCCCACCCGCTCCGACTGCAATCCCACCGCCCCCTGCTTCGTCGCGGCTCAGGTTCGGCTTCTACAAGCGCTCGTGCCCCCGCGCGGAGGACATCGTCAGGGAGGCCGTCAGGAACGCCACCAGAGCCAACCCCGGCCTCGGCGCCGGCCTCATCCGCATGGCCTTCCACGACTGCTTCGTCCAGGGCTGCGACGGCTCCGTGCTGCTCGACCCGACGGCGGCGAACCCGCGCCCGGAGAAGCTCGGCCCGCCCAACTTCCCCAGCCTTCGCGGCTTCGACGTGGTCGACGCCGCCAAGGACGCGCTCGAGAAGGCCTGCCCCGGCGTCGTCTCCTGCGCCGACGTCGTCCAGTTCGCCGCCCGCGACGCCGCCTTCTTCCTCAGCGGCTCCAGGGTCTACTACAAGCTCCCCGCGGGGCGCTTCGACGGCCGCATCTCATTCGAGAACGAGTCCCTCGCCTTCCTGCCCCCGCCGTCCTTCAACCTCACGGAGCTCGTCGACAGCTTCAGGGTCAAGGGACTCGATGTCGACGACCTCGTCGTCCTCTCTGGATCCCACACCGTCGGCCGCTCCCACTGCTCCTCATTCTCCGACCGCATCTCCACGCCGCCCTCCGACATGGACCCGGGCCTCGCCACCATCCTCAAGGGGCAGTGCCCGGTTAACCCCAACTTCACCAACGATCCCACGGTGGTGCAGGACATCGTGACCCCGGCCAAGCTGGACAACCAGTACTACAAGAATGTCCTGAACCACAAGGTGCTCTTCAAATCCGACGCGGCGCTGCTGACGTCGAGGGTGACGACGAGGAAGGTGCAAGAGAACGCGCTCATCCGCGGGAGGTGGGAGAGGAAGTTCGCCAGGGCCATGGTGAAGATGTCGCTCATCGAGATCAAGACCGCCGCTAACGGCGAGATCAGGAAGAACTGCCACGTAGTCAACTAGATGCCATCACTTAATAACTGACCATGCATTCCTCTTGCAGCTGTTAGCAGCATCTTATTGGTCGATCTGTTACATCTGTTTCTTCAGAGGCACGTACGTTGTTCGATTCTTTCGTTGCATCCACTATCCAGATGATCAGATTGTGTTTTGTGTTGAACTCGCCAGAAGAAACCTTTGTTCATTTAGAGGCTTTGTGAAGATATCGGCTAGTTATTTATCGGTACTCATATAATTTAGAGCAATATCTCCTTTAGCTTTGTGGTCTCTTAGAAAGTGATATCTTATGTCAATGTGCTTGGTTCTTGAGAGTTGGACGGGGTTGTTTGCTAGTTTGATGGCACTCTCATTGTCACACAAGAGAGGAATCTTTTTGTACTCACAACCGAAGTCACTTATGGTTTGCTTCATCCAAAGTAGTTGAGCACAACAAGCACCGGCTGCAACATACTCGGCTTTGCCGGTGGATAGCGCAATAGAATTTTGTTTCTTAGAGTCCAAGACACCAAGGACCGGCCAAGAAATTGACAAGTCCCCATTGTACTCTTTCGATCTACTTTGCAACCGGCATAATCCGAATCGGAATAGCCAAGTAAATCAAAAGTGGAGGCCTTGGGATACCACAAGCCAAGGTTTGGAGTATGCACTAAATATCTCAAGATTCTTTTAACGGCTATCAAATGACATTCCTTAGGATTAGCTTGAAATCTTGCACATATGCACACACTAAGCATAATATCCAGCCTAGATGCACAATGGTAAAGTAAAGAACCAATCATGGAGCGATATACATTTTGATCCACGGATTTTCCATCTTCATTTAGATCGAGATGTCCATTCATGGCCATAGGAGTCTTGATAGGTTTAGCATCGGCCATGTCAAACTTCTTGAGCATATCACTTGTATATTTAGTTTGACATATGAAAGTCCCTTCCTTCAATTGCTTGATTTGAAAACCAAGGAAGAATTTCAATTCACCCATCATGGACATCTCAAATCTCTTGGTCACGATCCTACTAAACTCTTCACAAAACTTTTCATTAGTACAACAAAAGATAATATCATCAACATATATTTGACACACAAAGAGATCTTTGTCTACTTTTTGAGTGAAGAGAGTAGAATCGCCTTTGCCCATTACAAAGCCGTTCTTGAGAAGAAATTCCCTAAGGCATTCATACCATGATCTAGGAGCTTGCTTGATCCCATAGAGCGCCTTATCGAGCTTGTACACGTAGTTGGGATGCTTGGGGTCTTCAAAGCCCGGAGGTTGCTCCACAAACACTAGTTCGGATAGAGGCCCATTCAAGAAAGCACTCTTGACATCCATTTGATATAGCTTGAAATTATGATGAGTGGCATAGGCTAGCAATATTCTAATTGATTCAAGCCTAGCCACCGGAGCATAAATTTCACCAAAATCCAATCCTTCAATTTGAGTGAAACCTTGAGCAACCAATCTAGCCTTGTTTCTTGTGACAATGCTATGTTCATCTTGCTTGTTCCGGAAGACCCACTTGGTGCCAATCACATTTTCCTTGGGTCTTGGCACTAATTCCTAAACTTCATTTCTCGTGAAGTTGTTCAACTCTTCTTGCATAGCCATCACCCAATCCGGATCACCAAGTGCTTCATCTACCTTAAGAGGTTCCAAAGAGGACACAAACGAGTAATGTTCATAAAATATTGCTAAACGTGAAGGAGTGGTTACTCCTCTTTGAATACTCCCAAGAATGTTGTCAATGGGATGATCCCGTTGAACACTTTGATGAACTCTTGGATGAGGGACTTGTGATTGAGGTTGAATTGGTCCATCATCATCATCTTCTTGACGTGCATCAACTCGAGCTTCTCCACCTTGTCCTCCCCCTTGATCAATGCCATGATCTTGATCGTCACCATGATCTTGACTTTGATCTTGTGGTTGTAGAGAGCTTGGTGGTTCAACTCTTGTAGATGATGAAGGATCATCGCTTCTTTGATCAACCGGTGTTTGTGCTTGATCTTGAGCTTCACGAGGCCTTACTTCACCTAAGCTCATTCTCATGATTGATAAACTTGGTGGCTCCTCATCATCTACAAGATTCTTACCAATTTGCTCCTTTTGAGAGCTGTTAGATTCATCAAAAGTCATATCTACTGTGACATCAACACAACCGGTGGTTTTGTTGAAGACACGATAGGCGTGTTCGTTAGTACCATAACCAAGTAGAAAACCCTCATCTACCTTTGGTGCAAACTTTGAGCTTTTAGCTTTCTTGTTAAGTATGAAACACTTGCAACCAAAAACTCTAAACTCTAAAGTAATGCACCTTAGATTTATTACCGGTGATTATTTCATAGGGTGTCTTGCCCAAGTATTTGTGAATGTAGAGGCGGTTGATAGCATGACAAGCGGTGTTGATTGCTTCGGCCCAAAAGATATCCGGGGTCTTATACTCATCAAGCATGGTTCTTGCGGCTTCAATCAATGTCCTATTCTTCATCTCCACAATAACATTTTGTTGAGGAGTGTATGGAGCGGAGAATTCATGCTTGATCCCTTCTTCATCAAGAAAATCTTCAACATTGGTATTCCGAAATCCGGAACCATTGTCACTTCTTACATTCTTGATCTTCACCTCATATTCATTTTGAGCTCTTCTTATAAATTTCTTGATGATTCCTTGCACTTCACTTTTATCTTGCAAAAAGAATACCCAAGTGAAACGTGAAAAATTATCAACAATAACAAGACCATATTTGTTACCGCTAATGCTAATGTAGGCAATTGGTCCAAATAAATCCATGTGTAGAAGCTTCAAAGGTATTGATGAAGTCATGATGTTATTGGCGGGATGTGGAGCACCAACTTGCTTTCCGGCTTGACATACGCTACACAACCTATTTTTCTCAATTTTTCTCAAAAACAACATTGGTTAGTCCTAGGATGTGCATGCCCTTTTGAAGTTTGGCCAAGTTCCTCATGCCAACATGGGCTAGTCGGCGATGCCAAAGCCAATCCAAATCGGATCTTACCACTAAACAAGTCTCGGGCTCAATTTTCTCCTTAGAGAAATTAACAAGATAAATTTTGACCTTTAATTAACCCATAAAAGCAATAGAGGAATTCTCCCTTCTAGTGACGGTCACACCCTTGTTAGTAAAGAGACAATTGTAGCCCATCATACAAAGTTGTGAGACGGACAACAAATTGTATCCCAATTTTTCAACCCAATAAACATCATTAATTGAACTATTGTGAGCAAGAGCAATTTTACCCAAACCGATTACTTCTCCTTTGCTATTGTCTCCAAAGACAATAGTGTCTTTGGGTATGTCATTTGTTTCCAAGGAAGTGAACAAGTCCTTCTCCCCGGTCATATGATTTGAGCATCCACTATCAAGCAACCATGCATTTCCACCGGAGGAATATGCCTACAAAACAAAGTGACGGTTAGAATAAGCCATCTTGGGCACCCACACACTCCTCAACTTCTTTGTGTGAGCACTAATGTACTTGACCACCATCTTCCCATTTTGGATCACCACCGTGTAGTCAATGGTGTAGTTGCGTGATGAGGGAGGTATCACTTCCTCGTTGCTTGTGTTGACCTTTGTTGAGCTCTCAACCTTGTTTTTACCTTGGTCAACATTCTTCTTTGTGCCATGATGAGCCATGTTCATCAAGTCATCGAGGTTGGCTCCGTTCTTCCAAAGTGGGATGGACTTGCCATTTACAATCTTATTTCCATTTGTCTTATTTCCTCTTGTATGGCCAAGTCCATCCTTGATGATTGGATACCTTCCGGCCTTGTAAGCCGGATGAGAATCAAACTCACTCTTACCATTGAGTTTCCTCTTCTCAACAAGAATGGTCAACTTGTGAATTTGAGCATCCTTGGCCTTGACCATCTCTTCTAGCTTAGTAAGGTTAGCAACACAAGCATTTATATCAAAGTTATAATATCTTGAGCAATCTTTGCTAGTGGAGGCATTAAAGTCAAGAGTAGCTTCTGAACAAGATTTGGTGCTCTCAAAAAGAGTGTTATAGCTCACGTCAAGTTCTTTGTTTATATCTTCAAGGCGTGAATGCCTCTCTTGAAGCTTACTGTGAACAATCTTTAGGTTAGCTAGTGAGTCCTTTGTCAAGGCATGATCTTTTGACATCCTCACATTTGAGTCATTAGCAAGAGACAAGTCTGTTGCCAACTTCTCAACCTTATCCTTTTCCTTAGGTAGGGACTCTTCTGAAACAAGGTTTCTCTCCTTCTCAATGATGAGCAATTCTTCTTGTCCTCTTAGAATCTCCTTCTTTTTCTCTAATTTCACCATAAGCTTTTTAATTTGCTTATAGTCCGGTTTGCCAAACTTCAGTATCATGTTTTTCTTGAGTTGGGCCTCCTCTTCCTCTAAGTCATTTTCTACTTCACTAGATGTGGAGGTGGGAGATGATAGAGGGTTTGTATAGTTTGATACCTTATTCCCCTTGGCCATGAAGCACACGGGACCTTCATCTTCATCATCGGAGAGGTTGTTGAAGAGTTTTGGTGTTGATGAAATTGTGAGCATGGCAAGAGTAGCTGTGCCCTCATTGTCGGAGTCGTCACTAGAATCCCAACCTTCACCAACATGAGCATTGCCATTCTTCTTCTTGTACTCCTTGCTCTTCTTCTTGTACCTCTTCTCCTTGTCATAACTCTTGTCCTTACTCTTGTCCTTATACTTCTTGTCTTCATTGTCATTGTTTTTATTGAGAGGACAATCCGCTATGAAGTGATCTTTTGCACCACACTTGTAGCATTTTCTTTGTGAAGTTGCTTTCTTGATATTTCTTTTCTTCCTGAACTTCTTGAAGTTTCTCACCATCATGGCGGTTTCCTCATCGGTGGTATCCCCTTCACTTGACTCAACTTTCTTCTTTTGCTTTGAAGGCTTCTGATTTGTTTCAACCGTCTTGCTTGGTTCGGCCTTGAGAGCAATAGCTTTGATGTCATCTTGACCAATTAACTTGGCAACATCTAACGCATTCATCTCATGAAATTGCAACTCATTCAACAAGTTGATTGGCTTCATCTTTCTATATAATTCTTTGCCTCTAATGTAGGTTGCCAACATAGGATTCTTGGGCGCATATTGTCTAAGAATCTTCTTAGTGACCTTGAAATCATTCCAATCTTTGCTACCAAGAGATTTGATCTCGGTCACAAGGAGAGTGAGCCTAGCATGTATTTGTTGAACAGTTTCATCCTTCTTCATGACAAATGCTTCCAAGTCTCCTTGGAGAAGATCCATCTTGCCCTCCTTGACTTCATCATTGCCTTCATGTGACATTTGGAGAGTTTCCCAAATTTTCTTTGCACTTATGATTCCTCTAACCTTGTTGTACTTCATTGTGCAAAGGGAGCTTCTAATGACTCTCACGGCTTGGGCATTGTGGAACATATCATGCTCATGCTCCGGAGTAGTCACTTCATCTTCTCCAAGTTGAGGCACACCTACACACACAACGGTCCAAAGGTGTGGGTTAAGACCATATAAATGCACTGGCATATCTTCGCTCCAACAGGCATAGTTGGTTCCATCAAAGTGGGGAGGTTTGCCCATTGGAACGGTAGAGAAAGAAAGGTTGGAAGAGTTAGAGGATTGATAAGTAGAGATCTCATATGTATGAGACATCGTGTGAAGCCCTTGAAGATTCTTCTTCTCAATTTCCAATTTCATCTTTTCGTTGAAAAGTAATTGAGCCTTCTTTTCAACTCTTTCATTCACCTGCTTCTTTATCTTCTTTCTTCACTTGATCTTCCTTTCTTCCTCATTCATGTCACCTTCAACATCACTAACTTCGAAGTCACTATCATTGACTTCATAGGCGGATGTGGCACCAACAACACTTTCATCCACTTGACCGACCATGGTGTTTTTCCCTTAGCGGTTAAGCCTTAATCAAGAGATTAGGCTCTGATACCAATTGAAAAGATCGACACTAGGCCTAGGAGGGGTGGGGGGTGAATAGGCCCTGTTAAAAATTCCTGCAAAATTCTTCACGAAATTGTCAGATCAGTCGGAACTTCTGAAACAGTATCGGATCTTCCGACCGGAAGTTCCGATACTGGGCTGGAACTTCCGACACAGGGGCAGAACTTCCGGCCCTTTGAGAAGGTTCAATTTACGATAAATAAACTGACAAGTAAATGATGATTCTACTTGAATAGAAATGTTACAACAGGTGTGTAGAGGCTTGTAGATATGATCTCTTGCAGCGGAAACTAAAGAAATCGTAGATCGATCGAAAACGAGCTCAAGAATGCGAAGGACACCAAGGTTGAATCAAAGCACACAAGACAAAGAATTACTCCCGAAGTTCACTCCACAGAGGAGCTACGTCTTCGTTGAGGTGCTCACAAAGAGCTGGGTCAATGTAACCCCTTGCCTCATTCAATCAACCACAAAGGTCGGATTGAGGTTCCACTAAAAATCTCTAAGGAGATGACAAATACAAACTTTCCGTCGCTCAAACCACAACTTTGGGAGCTGCACGGCGACTCTAACCGTCTAGGAGCGAATCTCCAAGAGTAGCAAACGTGAATCAAGCAACCAAATGAGCTTCAAATGCTTCTTGAGATGAACTAAGAATGAACTCTCTCAAAGGTCTCAATCTCGCACCTCTAGATGTTTCTCACAAAAGCCCTTACTCAAATCTTGGCTAGGAATAGCTCTAGAAGGGGTTTTGGGAGAGGATTCAATGCTATGGAGGTGTTGTGTCGCGGGTTAGGTCAGCAGTAAAGAAGGAGGGGGTGAAGCGGTATTTATACCCCACCCCCAAAATAGAGCCGTTATGCTGCCTAGACGAGTTTGTCAGAACTTCCGACACTGTTGCCAGATGAAGAACAGTACGGACAAGAACCCAGAATACACACTCAACTTCCCAATTTCGGATCTTCCGAGCAAGGGTCGGATCTTCCGATAAACATCCCAGAAAAAGAACAATTCGAGCAAAGGAACAGATGCAAAGTCTCAGTCTCGGAACTTCCGACGTGTGGTCGGAACATGTATAAGCTGTGGGATCTTTAGGCGGAGCCGCTGGGAACTTCCAGTCAAAAGTTCCGATGGCTTTCGGGTCTTCCGACGCATAGTCGGATCTTCCGATGGCTGTTAAAACAGGAAGCTAGAACTATGTTTTGTGTTCGTGGATTTTTGTTTCTCTCATAAGGAAATTCATCTCAAGTGCAGCATTTTGACACATTCAGCTACTCGAGCATTTTTGTTTCTTTTGGAACTTTGAGGCATACTCTTGTTCACTCAAGGCACTCACTCGCTTAGGGCGAGGTATGGATCTTTTGAGACCTCACATAAATCCTCCTACTTGTAAAGGCTGATATGAGGAGCTCGGGTAGGGTTTTATGGCATATTCTGTATCTCCTCTGTTGCGAGTTCAAATATTTTGTCTTAGAGAAACCATGTGTTCTGAGAGACTTAGCCAATTGCTTGCCAATATGATCCTGACTCAATAAAGGCCGTGTTTGGGGGCCTTATCCAGCGGGCAGAGTCGGAGTTGGAGCAGGTGGAGCCACGTTTCGTGCCACCGGAGCCGCCGATGGAGCACCCCGTTTGGTGTGAGCCCTGCAGGAGCTGCCGACGGAGCCAGAGCTGGAGCTGCACCAAACGGGTCCAAAGTTTGGTTGCCTGGCAGTAGATATGGTAGCATTACTATAAAATCCATATACCCAGCCTACTGCCAAGTAAGCTATATCATTAGCCATCATTTTCAAGCACAGGAGCTGGATTCAGTTAACTTCAATACAAAATTGATCCCTGATGATTCAGTTTACTTTTTTCGCATGGTTTGTTCTTTATGGGGGCGACGGTACGGAGCGCTCCGTACGGTCGATTCCGACCAGGCAGGTAGTAAGCTAACTACTATATGTGTATCCTCCAACATCCATATTAGTTTTCATGTATCCTTTTCTCTCTGTTTTGATAAGAAACCATATACACAAAAATTACATACAAACATTTATATACACAAAGTTTGATCAAATTGCAAGGACAAAAATTGTAGAAAGAGAAAAGTTATATAAAAGATCAGAAACAAAAAATCATGAAAAAATTGGAAAAAAAGTTTGGAAATTTTTTTGAAGCAAACTTTTGACGAAACTTCAAAAAAGATCTGGAACAAAATTTCAGAAGAAAAATTTGAAAATTAAAATTTAAGAATAAATTTGGGAGAAAAAAATTTTAGGACAAAAATTCAGAAGCAAAAAATTTGGAAGAAAAAACTTAAGATCAAACTTGGGAGACAAAAGTTTTAGAAATAACTTTTGGAGAAAAAAAGTTAGAAGTGAAAATTTTGGAAGCAAAACTTAATATCTAGTTTGGAAGAAAAAAATTCGGGAACAAATTTACCGGTTGGAACTAGGCAATGAAAAGAAAATGAAAAAGAGAAGAAAAAATGAAAATGAGAAAAATTATAGGGTGGAGCAGCTATTGCGCCATGTGCTCCATGCAGCTCGTGCGTCGACCGCGCGGGGCGCTCCGCACGGTCGAATGCAGAACCAGCATCGGGTTTTTTAAGGCTTTAAGCGGCCAACAGTTTCTAGTACATTTTGTTGACTAGATATAAAAATGTGGGTAATGAGTTTGTGGGGGATTATTCATTTTATTGGCCATTTGCCAAAACTACCGGAAATGCGACGAATCATCTCCTGACGGCTAACCAATAGGAAAGATGACTAGCTACTCTCTACTAGCGAGTTTAAACTGACACGAAATACTTTCCTGACGTTGTTTCAATAGTCAGGAGCCCACTTTTATAGGGTAGGCTAGCAAATTTGTGACCGAGACTTGAAACTCTCCCCATCTCCTGCTGCAAAAAAAATAAACAATTTCAAGCTACGAGCATCTAATACACCAAAAAAAAGCTTTTCTGGTAATCATGATAAATCATTTTTTGCGGGTATCATGATAAATCATTGTAAATAAAAAAATACAATTGCAAATGCAAATGGACTCACCATTACTCCATGAATTTTCTTAAAACTGAGCAAAAATGCAAATGCTCATATCTGAAACTACCAAGAATTTGGGTACACATTTTGTAAATTAAAAAAATCCACTCTTTGTTATTCATTCATCATAAAACAAAATCTGGACATATGCTTTTTTCTCCTATATTAGATCTAGCTAGACTTGTATGTCTTCAACACTTTGTGTAGCCGTAAATTCTACTGATCGTTGGCGTTGACTTTCTATACTATCCGATTACAGTTGTAAATACAGAATATTCTGATAGATCCATTGTAACCTTGAAACATTTGTGCGACCGTTGGTGAAAGGACGCGGTATGTGGCTGGCTGATGATCTAGACGTGTGTTTGTTCAGAGAATTGTGGCAATCTTAATTAATTAGTCATAAACTTTTGTTAGATCCAATCGACCTACTGGCTAACGACCCAACCTTATTGTCGTCGGTGTGAGCATGCATGTAGCTGACAGCTGAAAGCATTTGACTCCCCTGAAAGAACAGGAACCATTTGACTCTTGGCAAGAACTGAGCATAAGTGCTTTCTATAAAAGCTGGAGTAATCTGTTTCAAAAAAAAAGAAGAACTGAGCATAAGTCACATGGGAATTATTGTTCGGAATGTGCGCGGTGCCGCGACCCCCTGTCATGGAAGTAGATTAAGCACCGCGACAGAAGATAAAGCATATCCATCGGGTAGTGATCGAGAGATGCCCACTACTCCACATGGCGCCTCTTGGTTTGGTAGCCCGGCCCTGGAAGTCCGAGCGATCGACGATCATCGTCGTCGTCAGATGCTGAGTTGTGTTTGGGGATTTCAGAAAATGCCGAGCTGTGTCAGCATGTTCCCAGCGCGTGCATCCAGGGACGAGTAGTTAGCTGTTGAAAACATGCAGTTCCAGCATGCCCGAAGACTTTGGTGTGTATAAGTAGCCGTGCAGACGAGTGTCACTCCAACTCACTGCAGCAGCAGCAGCTTAGCCTGTTGGAGCACGAGAAGGTCTAGAGGCTAGGGCACAATATCTAGCAGAAGATGGCGAGCAGGCTCGGCGTTGTCGTCCTGATCTTGGCGGCGCTGCTGGGCTCCGCGACGGCTCAAGCAGGCGATGGCTATGGCGAGTATAAAGCTGCAGCTCCAGGCATGGCTCCGGAGGGCGCACCCACATCAACTCCAGTGCCACCGACACAAACCCCTCCGCCCCCTGCTCCACGGCTCAGGTTCGGCTTCTACAGGAGCTCGTGCCCCCCGGCGGAGTACTTCGTCAGGGAAGTCGTCGCCAAGGCGATCCGGAACAACCCCGGCATCGGCGCCGGCCTCATCCGCATGGCCTTCCACGACTGCTTCGTCCAGGCACGTCCTCTAACGACTCTTGCTTACTCTGTTTGTTCCGAAGCATTGTTGCATGGGATGGGCTGACATCGTGGCATCCGTGCGTACGTGTTGTTGTTGTTGTTGCAGGGCTGCGACGGGTCCGTGCTGCTCGACGCGACGCCGGCGAACCCGCGCCCGGAGAAGCTCGGCCCGCCCAACTTCCCCAGCCTGCGGGGCTTCGAGGTGATCGACGCGGCCAAGGCGTTGCTCGAGAAGTTCTGCCCCGGCGTCGTCTCCTGCGCCGACGTCGTCCAGTTCGCCGCCCGCGACGCCGCCTTCTTCCTCAGCGGCTACAGGGTCAGCTACAGGCTCCCCGCGGGGCGCTTCGACGGCCGCGTGTCCTTGGAGAACGAGACGCTCGCCTTCCTGCCCCCGCCCTCCTTCAACCTCACGCAGCTCGTCGACAGCTTCAGGGTCAAGGGCCTCGATGTCGACGACTTCGTCGTCCTCTCCGGCTCCCACAGCATCGGACGCTCCCACTGCTCCTCCTTCTCCGACAGCATCTCCACGCCGCCCTCCGACATGGACCCGGGCCTCGCCACCGTCCTCAGGGGGCAGTGCCCGGCCAACCCCAACTTCACCAACGATCCCACGGTGGTGCAGGACATCGTGACCCCCAACAGGCTGGACAACCAGTACTACAAGAACGTCCTGAACCACAAGGTGCTCTTCAACTCCGACGCGGCCCTGCTGACGTCGAGCCAGACGACAAGTAAGGTGGTCGAGAACGCCGTCATCCGCGGGAGGTGGGAGAGGAAGTTCGCCAGGGCCATGGTGAAGATGTCGCTCATCGAGATCAAGAACGCCGGCAATGGCGAGATCAGGAAGAACTGCCGTGTCGTCAACTAGCTACGACGACGACACAACGTTGGACGGCTACGACAAGTTACCACTTGCAGTTAATAATTGACCGCTCATGTTGCAGATAGCATCTTTATTTGCAGTACATTTGTTTCTTCAGACGCACGTTGTTTGATTCTTTCTCTGCAGTCTGCATTCCGATGATCATCAGGAATTCAGGATGGTTTATCTTTTTTTTTTTGTTGCAATTGCAATATGTTGTACTGGGTTAGAGATCAGATGATGCAGTAAAGCTCCTTTGTTTTTTTTGGCTGAACCTGAGTGTTGCCTTTTGATATTGTAAATTTTGATGTATATATGGGTGGAATTTCCAAGACCTGCACACTAGTGAGTAGGGACCGACTAATCGACGACGAGTTGTCATCAGTTGTAATAACACACACACTGAGAGGGTGATCCAATGGCACAAAGAAAAAATAAAAACCTGCATCCCTAGTTACATGGTACATATCAGCAGGATGAACTCCTTGATCGAACCACCCCCATAACAACTTACACGGCACTACCAAGGGAATAAACCCATTGGTTATGGTTTGCATTGTGTCACCAATTGATAACACAGTAATCACTAGAAGTCCGCTTTAATCATCTTGAGATCGGGTTTATCACTCCCACCGACTATGCGACATCCCTCACCTTTAGACTTCACTCCTCTCTTCTTACAATTGCATCCTTTGAGTTCAGTCATCATCGCCTACTCATTATTGTCGTCTACACAAGCTATCGGTCCGAGTCAGGCGCCTAGCGAGATATACATGGAAAAATCCAGTTTACAACATTGAACTATCATAAAAGTTCGATTTTAAATCTTTAACTACGAAACCGGATAACAAACGCCATCCATCTGTCGAAACCGGGTAAGTTTGGCCCTCCGGGTGGTTTCAAATTTGGTTCTGTATTTTTTTTAAAAAAATCTAGTTAGACCTAAAAAAAATCAAAACTAACTCATTTTAAATTAGAAAAATCTGAAACTAATATCATTTTTTTAAAAAAATGTAACCTATCTTTGTTGCTTTATTTGAATTTTATTTATTTAAAAATAATAGGCATAACTACAATCAAATAAATACTAGAAACATGAAAAAATTGGATACGAATAACAGTCAAGCAGAGTGCCAATAAATAAGTTACATTTTTAGAAAAATGTTGGCACCCATTTCGTATTTTTTGAATTATAGTAAACTAGCATATCAACCCGTGCTCCCGAGATAGTTAGAATTAATATAAAAGTAAAACTTATAGCTAATAATTATAATTATTTATCTTATACTATCTTTCATCTATTAAATATTCTAACACAATACTCTAAAAGAAACATATTATCATTATCTGGTTGCATAGATTTATTTAGGCCCCGTTTGGCCGGGCTCCCAGCAGCTCTGGCTCCGGCTCCCTATTCACTGTAGCGATACTATTCATCGAAGCTATTTTCCTCTCTCCTCCATCCTCCTCTCACTGACACAGCTGGAGCTGCTGGAGCTCGTTTTCGTGGCTCCCCGGCTCCGCGCTACAGTGGCGCTACAGTGTCGGAGCCGGAGCCGGTGGGAGCCCGGCCAAACGGGGCCTGAGTAACAATTTTTTTACTTTGCATCACACATCCATATGTGTTTAATATGTATTTAATTGAACCATTTGTTTGGACTATGTGAACCACATGAAAATTGATATTCTTATCTCTTTCCTCATACATGAATATATGGTGCCACACATAGTAGTATTTTTATATAAAAAATAACTTAAACAATATATTAATAATGATAGAAATAGCAATTTAGAATTTTATATTGGGACACTTTAATATTTTATGATAATTATATAATTTAGATTCAGATTTATAGGTTACTTTAACTTTTAATATTAATATAATTGGACTTATATGCAAATTTAGGGGGTTATTTGCATTTACATGAAAATTAGAGGGTTACTTTAGATTATTTTTTATAATGGCAGAGGTGGGTAATTTATATACATGTTTATGGGTTACTTTAGATTGTATTTTATAATGGTAGAGGTGGGTAATTTAGATACATGTTTAGGGGGTTACTTTAGCATGTTTTTCATAATGGCAAAGGTGGGTAATTTATTGGAAAAGATAATAGATTCAATGGCTACTATGATTAGATTTGTCGGATTGATGGCCAAATGTTTCTGATTTTTGTGAGAATTTCTAGGATTTCTCTAATTTTTTAGAGTGTCCACATATGATCCTAAGTGGCTTCACGTGGAGATTTCAAAGGAACCTCCAATTAGTAATAGTAAGATTATTTATGAATTTTTTAGTTTATATTTGAATATTTCTATTTTTTAAAAAAGAATGAAAAACCACATTTCAAACCACCTAAAGATTCAAATTTGCTCGGCTTCAACAATTGATGGTCTCTGTTATCTGATTTTATAGTTAAAGGTTGGAAATCGGACTTTTGTGATAGTTTAAGGGTGCAAACTGAACTTTTCCTAGACATATACCTGGCCAAATGAGACTGATCTTATGTATATATGCACATGTTCATGCTGGAGTTCTAGTCCTGCAACATTCTCCTCCCCGGTGATCGATGTCCACAACGCCCTACTCCTATCTATCTTAACAAGAAAATGAGTAAATGACTGCTCTTCTATCCGAGCATCCGCGTTGCTCACATTACGACCTCCATTCTAGCAATCTTAATGGCGAATTATGCGAATATCCAATCAACCCAATAAATGGATCAGCTTGCGATCCTGCATTATTGCTGCCAAGCAATGTTGTGAGCATGTAGCTAACTGAAAGCATTTGACTCTGCGCGATAACCGAGCATAATTCAGATAGGAATTATTGTTAGGAATGTGCGCGACGCCCTGTCAGGAGAGTCGTAGATTAAGCACCGCGGCAGAAGAAGAGAGCTTCTCCATTGCATTCTAGCCCCAACTTGGTGTCCACATGGTGCCTACCTGGTTTTGGTACCCCCCAAAGTCAGAGGGATCATATGGAACATCCCGGCAAATGCTGAGTTGTGTCAGGTTCCAAAAAACTGCTGAGTTGTGTCAGCATGTTCCCAGCGCGTGCATCCCGGGATGATCTATAGAACATGCCCTTCGTCAACATTGTCAAGACAACAAGCTAGCAACCAACATTCCTCTGGTGACTTCGTGCCGTGTGTATAAATAGACGTCGATATGAAGTTCAGTTCTTCAGAGCAACTGCGTGCACTTACAGACACCAGAAGATGGCCGGGCTTGGCGTCGTCATCTTGGTCGCGCTGCTCGGCGCCGTGGCTGCGGCCCAGGGGACGGCAGTGTCGTCCTACGGCGGCTCCGGCGGCAATCCTCCTCCTCCGCCTCCTCGCCCGCGCCTCAAGTTCGGCTTCTACAAGAACTCGTGCCCTCCCGCCGAGGTCATCGTCCGGGACGCCGTCAGGAACGCCACCACGCTCAACCCCGGCCTCGGCGCCGGTCTCATCCGCATGGCCTTCCACGACTGCTTCGTCCAGGGCTGCGACGGCTCCGTGCTGCTCGACCCGACGCCGGCGAACCCGCGCCCGGAGAAGCTCGGCCCGCCCAACTTCCCCAGCCTGCGCGGCTTCGAGGTCGTTGACGCCGCCAAGGCCGCGCTCGAGAGGTACTGCCCCGGCGTCGTCTCCTGCGCCGACGTCGTCCAGTTCGCCGCCCGCGACGCCGCCTTCTTCCTCAGCGGCTACAGGATCGACTACAGGCTCCCCGCGGGGCGCTTCGACGGCCGCGTGTCGCTCGAGAGCGAGTCGCTGGCGTTCCTGCCCCCGCCGTCCTTCAACCTCTCGCAGCTCATCGACAGCTTCAGGGTCAAGGGCATGAACGTCGACGACCTCGTCGTGCTCTCTGGATCCCACACCATCGGCCGCTCCCACTGCTCGTCCTTCTCCGACCGCATCTCCGCGCCGCCGTCCGACATGGAGCCGGGCCTCGCCACCATCCTCAAGGGGCAGTGCCCGGCCAACCCCACCTTCACCAACGACCCCACGGTGGTGCAGGACATCGTCACACCCGACAAGCTGGACAACCAGTACTACAAGAACGTTCTCAACCACAAGGTGCTCTTCAACTCCGACGCGACGCTGCTGACGTCGACGCAGACGGCGAGGAAAATGGTGGAGAACGCGTTCGTCCGCGGGAAGTGGGAGAAGAAGTTCGCCAAGGCCATGGTGAAGATGGCCGCCATCGAGATCAAGACCGCCGCCAACGGCGAGATCAGGAAGAACTGCCGCATGGTCAACTAAGATGCAACCAACATTCCAGTATTCCATGACTCCGAGAAGTGGCCACCTGCAGTTATTATTGATTAACCCGTTCATGTTGCAACTAGCATCTCATTGGCCTGTTGCGATTATTTCTTCAGAAGCACGTACGTGGCTTATTCTTTCGTTGCATTTTCAGATGATTTTTTGTGCTGAATTATATATTTGACAAAATAGCCAAAATTATCCTTAAACTATCGAGCTCAATTCCATCCCTCAACTATGAAAAGAACCAATTTAATCCCTGAACTATCCAAATGGATCCATTTATATCCGTGTGCCGACTTGGCGCGCCTCGGTGGACTGCCTTGTCAGCGGCAAGTCAGCTTAGGGTTCCAACTCATAGCAAAATACCTATTTTACCCCTGGTCCTTGTTCTAACTATGGGAGACGCATCGAGCCCGACAGCTTCTCCCTGCTCGGCTTGAGTCTCTCCCTCGGCCTTCAACAGATCCGCGCGGCATTGGGGTAGCGAG
The DNA here is from genome assembly GCA_032594955.1 of Panicum miliaceum. Lineage (NCBI taxonomy): Eukaryota > Viridiplantae > Streptophyta > Magnoliopsida > Poales > Poaceae > Panicum > Panicum miliaceum. Next base: position 2,434,400 of record CM064057.1, on the reverse strand, counting down.
CTTACCTGGGCGGCGCCCTGCACGGCCCCCTGTGCGACACCTTGGGCAGCGACCTGCGTAGCACCCGGCGCGGCTCCCTTCGCAGCTGCCTACGCGGCTGTCTGCAGAGGCTCCCTTTGCGGCACGGCTGCCTGCTCGGCGCGGCGGCCGGCTACCTGCGCGGCGCACGGCGCGGCACCTTGCGAGGCGCCCGGCGTGGCTTCCTGGCTGGGGCGGCGAGCGGCCTCGGTGGGGATGGCGAGCAGGCTGGGAGGGGTGACGAGCATTCTGGCTCATGTGCACGCAACGGGAAGAGGAGAGATGCTGCTTCAAAAAGATCAAGGATAAGATGGACACTTCACTACGTGTTGGAACCCTAGGCTGACTCGCTGCTGACGAGGTAATCCACCGTGGCGTGCCAAAGTCGGCACAAGGATGTAAATGGACCCATTTGAATAGTTCAGGGGCTAAATTGGCTATTTTCCTAGTTAAGGGACGAAATTGAGCCGAGCTCGATAGTTTAGGGATGATTTTAGCTATTTTGCCATTATATTTCCAAAAGATGTACCGGAGTGGATCAAAGATGAGATGATTGAACAAAGATCCGTGTGTTTTTGCCCGAACCTGAAATTTTTTCCTCTTTTAAGATTGTCAAGAATGGTTGTAAATTTTTAGTAATGCATTCACTTACAGCTGATCTAATAGGCAGTGCCATCAACCTTACAAGTCGTAAGCAAACGAGCAACAATCTATTATTTTAATATAATAGTGTTAAAAGAAGTCGTCACGTTCATATTAATAAAAATAGAAAAATATGCAACCATTAGATTTTATGTTGATCCAATGATATACATTAACTCAAAGGGTCCATAATAAATACAACTAATAAGTATCTAAATTTAGAATTAAAGAGAAACAAATATCACGTGACCAAAGAGTCCATGTTGAATACGATTATTTTATATCTAAATTTGAAATTAAAAAATAAATAAATTAAACAATAAAGAAATTAGTACTTAACCAAAGTATCATATCCAATACGATTAGAAGATATCAAAAACTGAAATTTAAAAAATAAGAATATTAGCACTTGATCAAAGAGTCTATATCAAATATGATTAATAAATAGCCAAATTTAACATGCAAAAAATAAAGAAATTAGCACTTGACTGGAGATTCCATGCCCAATTTGATTAGTAAATAGCTAATTTAAAATTAAAAACAAATAAACAAATTAGCACCTGACTAAAGAGTCAATGTTGGATATGATTAGTAAATATTGAAGTTCAAAATTTTAAAAGTAAAAAAAATATGGTGAGTTCAAAAAGCATATCCCATATACTTTGTCAAAATAATTTTTATAAATTATAGAAACATTAGATGAATTAAAAATTATGAATTAAGTAAAAACTAAAGATCCATAGTGAGCACGAGCAAACAATAGAATTAAAAAAGCTGTTTGCTTTTCATATGTATTGATCAATTGTAAATTTATAAAGTTGTGGATAAAAAATTCTAAAAAGATAAAATAATAAATTTAGTAGCGCGATTTATGCAGGCCAACTTGATAGTTTCAAGAACACAAGCAGAAATTAGCTAGCTAACATCCATATTAGATATGTTAATTATAGAATGCAACGACTATAATATGCAGAGTTGCTCGGAGCAGCTGTCATGACCTGCTGTTGTCGATTGGTCATTTCGGATGTCTTTGAGCATAGAGAGATTTGCCGCCAGCTTCAGCGGGATTGACGGAATCCATTCCAAGGCAAGGTGAGCATGTGGCGCTGCTTATGGGCGAATCGTCGAGCACTTGGTGCGTAGCGAGGCACGAGCTACAGCGAGCAGGTGACGAGCGCAGCGGAACGCTTGAGCTGTCAAAATCGGGAAACAGAGGACGATCCGTGCAGCTAGGGCCGTTTCCATAAGTGGCGCGTTAGGGAGTACGCAGCCAGTGGCGCGAGGACCGAGAATTTGGGTGAGGACCGTGCTCGAGCAGGAAGCATGGCGACGGGGCTGGCCGCCGCCTACGACCCCATGCCGACGCACCCAAATATTTACAGTGAAGCTCCCAATATTTACAAATAATCCCCTATTTTGGATATTTTTAAATAGGTCCCTGGTTTGGACAGGTTTCTACTCTCGGGCCACTTCGTCGCCGGCTTCCGCCACCGCCAGCCGAGCCGTGTAGGATACGCCCGCCGGCGCGACGCAGCCGCTCAGCAGGAGAGCCATTCATGGAGGACGGTGACACGAGCGACTTGCTGCTACTCCTGCCTCCTCCCAAAAGCCCAATAGGCTGCTGCGCAAGCTGAACGTTGTTTTGTTGGTAGGCCTGAAGCCCATGCAGACACTTCGGTTGCCAACATGGCACTTGCCATGCGCCGCGACCTTTACATTTTTCGTGTGGCGTTCGGAGTTTAAACTGCACCATACCAAGCCAACGTGATCACCTCCTAGGCAGCAGCAGCAGTTAGCAATTAGCACCGACCGTTAGTTCACTCTTTCTTTCTACCGTTAATCATGGCGTGCATTAAATGGATTGTGCACTACGTTGTTTCAGCTTGGTAGTTGCATTCACACAAACCATGGAACTACGATTGCCAAGGAATCGCCAACTTACTCTCGGTACGCAGGGTCTATTTTTTATTTTCTGTGCCTCCATTTCTTCAGCACCATCAGGGTTCAGACTGCAGACAAACTTATCCTGGGCAACAGCCGCAGAAAGCACCTCCGATGCCCAGCTATGTTCAGGCCAATGAGACGCCAACAACGTTGACAAGAAGCGTTTTAAGCTGTGCCTCCCATGTTCTTGCTGAACACTAAGCTAAAGAACTCGACCGACCAGCAGACCACACACATTCTTCCAACCGCCGGATGTTGGCCCCGCTCCCTCCTCGGACTATAAGTAGACGTGCAACAAGCCAGCAGCCCTTCCACCACCTGGCTAGCCTTCTGCCAACACTACGTACTCAGACTACTAGCTCCTCCGATCCTGTTCGACGATCTGAAATGGCGGCCAAGCTTGCCGTGGCGGCATTGCTGGTGTTGCTCGGTTCAGTGGCGTGCCAAGCTGACTACGGCTACCCCGGCTCCGGCTCGGGTTCAGGCTCCGGCTTCCAATTCCCGATCCCGTTCCCGCCCCTGACCCCGACGCCGACGCCGAGCCCGAGCGCCGGCGGCCTCGCCGTCGGCTTCTACGACAGAACATGCCCGAACGCCGAGAACATCGTGAGAGACGTTGTCGAGAAGGCGGTGAGAGAGAACCCTGGCGTTGGCGCGGGGCTCATTCGTATGCTCTTCCACGACTGCTTCGTCGAGGTAAGCAAGCTTATATATCCGTTCGGCCGGTGGGGACGTTTTCTTCAGTTGGGGTCAGCATACTGATCGAACTCCGTCTCCATGGTCAACGCACGTGTGGTCCTTCAATTTAGGGATGTGACGCGTCCGTGTTGCTGGACCCGACGCCGGCGAACCCGCAGCCGGAGAAGCTGGCGGTCCCGCCCAACTTCCCCAGCCTGCGCGGCTTCGAGGTGGTCGACGCGGCCAAGGCGGCGCTCGAGGCAGCGTGCCCCGGCAGCGTTTCCTGCGCGGACGTCCTCGCCCTCGCCGCCCGCGACGCCAGCGCTGTCCTCAGCAGCGGCAACGTCAACTTCACGGTGCCCGCGGGCCGCCGCGACGGCCGCGTGTCCAACTCCAGCGACGCGCTCCAGTTCCTGCCCCCGCCCTCGTTCAACCTCTCCGAGCTCACCGCCAGCTTCGCCGCCAAGGGGCTCGACGTGGACGACCTCGTCGTGCTCTCCGGCGCGCACACCGTCGGGCGCTCCCACTGCTCGCCCTTCGTCAGCGACGGCCGCCTCAACGCGTCGACGTCCGACATGAACCCGGGGCTGGCCGCGCAGCTGCGGCAGGCGTGCCCGGCCAACCCGAACGCCACCAACGACCCCACCGTAGCGCAGGACGTGGTGACGCCCGTCAAGCTGGACAACCAGTACTACAGGAACGTGCTCAACCACAGCGTGCTCTTCACGTCGGACGCGGCGCTCCTCAGGTCGGTGCGGACGACGGCGTCGGTGGTGATGAACGCGTTCGTGCCGGGGCTGTGGGAGCAGAAGTTCGCCAAGGCGATGGTGAAGATGGCCGGCATCGAGGTGAAGACCGGCGCCAATGGCGAGATCAGGAGGAACTGCCGGATCGTCAACTAGTTCAATTTCCCATGGGATAAATTCTTTTCGAAATTATTTGTGCTTTGGGTGTGTGTAACCATGTGAGCTGCTTTACTTTGCGTGTTCTTCTGCTGCTGTGTGCTGTCCCGACCTTGTAATAAGTAAAATCATTTCTTGAGTGGCTACTTTACTAATGTTTTACTGGAATTCAGAGTAAATGTGATTTTTTTTGACACGGTAAAGTGTGTGAAATTTGGATGGATGCATGGCTGCTAAAGGACATATGGGTCAAAAAATAGCCCAAAAACGTTAACTACTGGGCCGTAGCGGAACCCATTACGGCCCATCACACTAGACACCTTCCTCATCTTCTTCCTCGTTTTTCTCCCACAAAAATAGAGAGCAGTTCCTCACCTCCCATGGCGATCCATCCCCGGATTACCGGCGGCCGCAGGCAGGGGCCGCTGCCGCTGCCTCTTAAGAGGGCCCTCCTGGCGGCGATAGCGTTCGCGGCGGCGGTCTCCGTCTTGTGCCTCCTGTCCCTCATCGACACGGTGTCCTTCACAGACACGCTGTCCTTCCTGGGGTTCACGCCCCGAGACGTCGACACGCGGGAAGGCAACCGGAAGTACCTGTACTGGGGCACCCGCATCGACTGCCCCGGCAAGCATTGCGGCTCCTGCGCGGGGCTCGGGCACCAGGAGTCCAGCCTCCGCTGCGCCCTCGAGGAGGCCCTCTTCCTCGACCGGTAATTGGCTTCGTCGCTTCGTCCCCTTCTTCTCTTCTCCCGCATTGAGGTCGCCAGGTGGTCTTGGCGTCCAGAAACGGGTTCACGCTTGTTGAAGATCGCCTTATCGATTGGATTCCAAATTGCATCGAAATTTTAGGCCAGTTAGAAGATAAGAAGCAGATTGCAATAAAACAGGGGGCTCTGTTGAATCTCAACCTTCCAGTATCGCCAAATTGTGTGCAATGTGGGGTTGTGCTAACGTGCAATGGCTCCATTCTGCAGGATACGCGTCATGCCTTCAAAGATGTGCCTTAGTTCAGTGCACAATACAAAGGGTATCCTTCACTCAAGCAATGCAACTTCAAAGCAAAGGTTTTGCTTCTTAAGCCCCTCTACATCTACAGATCTGCTCTATAGTTGAAAATGATCCTAATACTTGAAATCAATGTCTTCGCAGATGGGAAACGGGTTCTTGTGCAATGGAATCTTTATATGATTTAGACCTCATGTCAAGAACTGTACCTGTTATTTTGGATAATCCAAGATCGTGGTACGAGATAATATCAAGAAGTACAAAACTAGGAGAGGCTGATGTGGTGGATGTGCAGGGAGTTAGCAGAGTTGAACTCAAAGAAAATCCAAATTACTCAAGTGCTCTCCTCATAAATCGCACAGCAAGTCCTCTTGCTTGGTAAGGAATAATTATACTCCTGTGAGTCCATACCATATTACCTGCATCCGGAAAATAGCTTAAGATCATAGTAACAGTTAATCATGTCGATCATGTAACGCATAAACTTCAGGTATAGACTTTAATCATCATTGCAGTTCAGGTTTATGGAGTGCAAGGACCGGACCAAGCGTAGCTCTGTGATGTTACCATACACTTTCCTGCCGACAATGGCAACAAAGAAACTGAGGGATGCAGCGAACAAGGTAATGTCATTAAGAGATTGACTTCTGTTTAGTTTAACAAATATTTTAAATAAAAGTGTCTACACCAACCCACTAGGAAAATAACCTTTTCCCACTGTCTTTCTTAGCTCAAAATCCTATCCCTTATTTCTGTTACGTGCTAATTTGTTGAATCATGTTGTTCTGTTAACCCATCATTGACTGTCATGTGGAAATTCATCTCTTCATGACAGGAGAAAAAAAATACCGTTAGTAATTCAATGTATCCAGTTACCAGAGTAGCTTTTTGTCAGGTTCCCAGTTCGAAGCACTGATGTTTCCATGTCCTGTTATGAACATACAGCTTTCTGTCCTATACACTGTTGTAGTATAGTTATATCATTTGAATGTACCATGTTATGTGGCATAGGCAGCAGCTATCCTCTGCCAGTCTGCCTGTTTAAAATTGCCGGCAAGCAGCGAATGGTTACTTCATCCAGTATATTCTCATATGAAGCTATCATGACATGTCATGCTTGCCACATTATTCTTGGAATAGGGTGTGGCATGGTATTACGTCTGCTTTCTATGCATACAGGTCCGCTTGTGTTAAAGAAATTTTGAATTTTATTTTTATGCCGTGCAACTTTTTTGTTTGAAAAACAAGGTTGTGTATTGTTCTTCTGAAATGAATTTTGTAGAGGAAACTAACCTTCCTTTGTGGTCTGTGCAATTGTGCATGGCTTTGCAGGGAGAACTTAATCTCCCATGTATTCAATATCCTTTTAGTAATATTGACCTATTCTCTGCCTCTAAATTTTTGTACTCTCTTCAGATGAAAGAGATACTCGGTGACTATGATGCTATTCATGTGAGACGAGGTGACCTACTGAAGAATAGGAAAGATAGATTTGGTGTTGAGCGAAGTCTTCATCCACATCTTGACAGAGATACTCGCCCTGAATTTATCAAGAAAAGAATTGCAAAATGGATTCAACCAGGTCGCACTCTTTTCATTGCCTCGAATGAAAGGACCCCAGGCTTCTTTTCACCTCTATCAGACAGGTAAGACTAACACGTTATATCTACTCTTCTTGCACATGCATCTCATACATCAAAGAATTGTTGAGACATCACTCCAATGGTGTATATTCAATATTCCAGGGTATATCCCTCCAAGCACTGACATGTAGCCCCAGAACCCGCATGTCAGTGAGATATGTATTCCTGCTAAAAAAAAGACCCAACCATGGGAGAAGACGCATTCTCATATGTATTCCTGCTTGACCAAGGCTTCATGATTCCTGTTATTTTAGGAACTGCATTACTGAGTAATTACCTATGCACTATATTTTGAATGTTTAAATTTGTCACGTCTAATGGATGGTTTCATCTTTCTCATGAACTATCACCATGGACTGTTGATAAAAGTAATATTCACATAGCAGTGAGCAATACAGCATTTGCATCTACTCTCCTGCGACAATTACATTGTTTGTGTCTCTTACAGTGACATGTTGTGCATACAGGTACAAGCTAGCATATTCATCTAACTTCAGCAGTATATTGGATCCGATAATTGAGAACAATTACCAGCTGTTCATGGTGGAAAGGTTGATAATGCAAGGTGCCAGGACGTTTGTGAAGACAATGAAAGAGTTTGACAAGGATCTTGCTCTCTGTGATGATCCTAAGAAGAATACAAAAGACTGGCAAAAACCAGTTTATACAGATGACTGACGGTGTTCAAAGATACAGCTTAATTGCAACAGTGTTACTGATCTTAAAGGTTTCACAAAGATGACTGAGCACTTACCATTTGTGAGATGACATAATGGCTTGAGATGGATGCATTATATACTATACCATGACAAAAGGGTAACAATGTAAGCATATCTTATCTGAAGTCAGCTCGAAATTAGCTTCAGATATGTCTGCTTTTGTACACACTTTTTTTTTGTTCAGTTATAGTGCTAGATTGGTTTGTTTCTTCATTTTCTTTTGAACTTTTAACTTGGTGGTGGGAGACTATATATTTATTAACACCTTTGTACCAAACAGTTGTGTATGTATAGCATGTTACTGCTGCTGGAGCTAGCTAGCTATCAACCGTTGAGACACATTACCATGTTGTTGGCTTGCTGCTACTGTACTATACGTGTGTTATGATCAATTGTACTTTGTCATTCCTGGAAGGTAGAATATTGAGCATCTTGGATCAATATTTTTTGAATGATGTTTTTTTACCCTTTTTCTTTGTTTCTGGTCGGTGATGTACAAAAGTTATTTCAGCAATATAAAAAATTCCTGCCGACGGCAATGTGCTATATATATGATATTTTGCTGAATTTTCGGTACATTTTCATCAGCAATTGATTATTTCTCTTCCAATAAAGATTTTCATCACTTCCAGAAAAACTAGAATGGATTTATTTTCATCAGCGTGACAGCATGAGCAAGTGAGCATGAGCACAACACAGTCAATAACCCCATATTCCTCCATGCACGGCCAGAAAGAACATGAGCAGGTGGTGCAAGCCTCTGCAACTACTTGACTTGGATTCATCCATGCACGCCAACAAGCATGCATCCTTGTTAGTTTTACTCTGATCTCAGACTAATCAACACTTAGCGGCTTGCACCTCTTGCAAATTAATCTCAGTACGCACTCAAAAGAAATCACCAAAGCCTAGCTAGAGATGCAACTACTCCTCTCTGATCTGATCTCTATATGTACACGAGCAAGCCGGCCTGCCGGCGGCTAGACCTCGCTGCTTCCCTGCTCATGGTCCTCGTCGCCGTCCTCCCGGTGCGCCCGCTTCTTCTTCTTGCCCTGCAGCGCCACGCCGAACAGCTTCACCGTGCCGTCGTCATCGGCGTCCGCTGCCTCCGGCCGCGGCGGCGGGGAGGGGGAGCTCGGGTCCAGCTCCATCAGCCTGCAGGAGGACGCCGCGCCGGCGCTGGGCAGCTGCTGGGACGCGTGCGCCGCCGACGAGGGGCTCGTCACCGGCGCCACGTGGTTTTGCAGGAAGTAGATGATGTCGTTGTAGAGCTTCTTCATGTGCGCCAGCTCCGACAGCAGCAGCGAGTTGCGCCGCCGCAACTGGCGGTTGTCCTCCGACAGCGCCGCCAAGAAGTCCCCGCCGCCGCTGCCGTCACTACTGTTGTTGCCGCCGTGGACACCGTGCGCGGTGGCGGCGTGCTCTTCTTGGAAGTGGTACACCGGCTGGGTCGGAGGCGGGGGCGGCGGGGAGAAGGGGTTGAGGTGGTGGTGATGGAGATGGTGGTGGTAGGGTTGGTGTGGTGGCAGTGGCGTCGGCAGCGGCTGCGCCGACTTCCTCCGGTGGATCTCGGCGAGGAGGTGCTTGGCTCCCTTCCTGAAGAACTCGTTGGCGAACTCCCACCGATCTGCCACGATCTTCCTAAAGCCCTGCAACACACAGCAGGCAGCAAACAAAAAAAAATCAGCATTATTTTTTCTTGCAATAATAATGAGTTTGTGTTGTTACAAATTAAAATGAGGAATCATGAGATCGACGAAGACACTACTGTTGCCCAACAGCACATTGCAATTGCAGATACCATACACATGTAGCTAGCTAGCAAGAGAGGTGTGTGGTAGACGATGAATGCTCAAAGCTGCTGTGTGCATGCGTGTGCTACTGTGCAGTCAACTGCTAGTCACGTCATGTGGGGTGGTGGTAATGCATGGTATATACTAGTTGGCACAGAATACCATAGGGTATATCTCTCTGTATTTCATTTGTGCCAATCTTGTCCCAATGATTGGCTGTGAGACTAGTACAAATAAAGGATTCCATGCATACATTCTTTGCATGTTCATAATTCATAAAACCCTAGTGTTTATTTATATGCATGCACATTTGTGATTGGGGATTTGCTACTAGCTCTCAGAAAATTAAAGGGGGAGAAGATTCGCATCGGGTCAGTGGTTGCTGAGACTTGAGACATCAAGTGGGGAACATATCATCAATAAGTATACAAAAAGAAGCAGGCAGCAGAATTAATGTAGTACCCAAACAGTATCATGGTAGAACCAAACAAATATTTTATTTTGATTTTGAGGCTCTGAATAAAGGATAAACCCTTATAATTCCTTTGAATAATCGAAGCAATGGAAAGTCCCTTTCAGCAAGTGCAAGTCAACCAGAAATCCCAATGGAAATGGCGAGAAATGCAAGCCACAAATGCATGCATGCTCGCTCTCCTCTTGTCACATGCTAGGGGAGCAAGAAATCGACGGGCTAGTTGGCAGGTCACACCAATGCCTTCCCATCCTGCCGCAGAGTGCAGCAGTATAGACATAGCGCAACCAAATCCGGTGAAAAAGAGTACCAAAAGCTTTTGCTTGCTAGCTGCTAGCTTGTCACTTTCTAGGAAACACACAAGCAATAATAATCTAGATAAGATGGATGCGGCAATGCATTGACCAAACAAAAACCCAGAACAAAGTCTCCATTATATTGATTGTATCAAGATGCATGGAACAATGCACACACACACACACACACACACACACACACACACACACACACACACACATATATATATATATATATATATATATATATATATATATATATATATCAAGAAAGCAAAGCCAAACACACACAGATAGAGACGAAATCAAGAACAGATTTGTTTCAAAAACAAAAAAAAAATCAAGAACAGATGAAGCAAGCAAGCAAGCTAAGCTAAGCTTACATAGGTGTTGAGCTGCCTGACGAAGCTGGAGAAGTTGTTGTGCTTGAAGTAGTTTGGGAGGAGGTCGCGGGCGAACTCGGGCGGGCGCCACACCACGAAGGTGGTGTCGTCCTCGCCCCAGGACACGATGTGGTCGGTGCAGGGGTCGTCCACCAGCTGGTATGTCTTGGTCAGGAACGGCGCCGGCACCGGCTTGGCGTGCGGCGAGCTCTCCATCGACACCACCATCTCGCCGCACCGCTCCACCAGGAAAGCCATGGCCAACGTACGCGCGAGGCTGCCGATCTGATACGATATATATGACTCGATCTCTCTTTCTTTCTTGCAGCCGTACGTCGTGTGTGTAGTAGGTCGCGTCGCGCGGCAGGGAGAGATCGAGGACGAGAAGAAGAAGAAGATGAGGAGGAGGAGAAGGAGGTGACTGGTGAGCGAGCTTGAGAGCGCAGGACCGAGCAGCTGCAATATAAGCTAGCTAGCTAGCTAGTACTAGTAGCTACCCATGGATCGGAGATGGAGATGGAGCCGGCCGGCCGGCCCTCTCTCTTGGCTGCAGGAGAGGAGGAGAGAGAATGTGTGTGATAGAGAGAGAGAGAGTGAGAGTGAGCTGAGAGGAGAGAGAAAGGCTGCCGCTCTTTAGCTCTATCTCCAGTCTCACTGTCTCGCACTCGCACACATAAACACATGCGCCCGCGCACACACCCCACGAGCTCCTCCCTCCCTTCAAATATTCTCTCTCGTGCGCACACACATATGCTTGGATATCTGTGCAGGAGCAGTGCAGGGTGGTGTGGGTGCTCTGCCTGCTCCAGTGTGATAGCCTAGCTAGCTGTTGGAGAGAAGAACGGAAGAAGATGCGTGGTATGGCTGCCTCCTCTGCGAGGAGAGAGAGAGAGAGAGAGAAGCTCATCAGCTTCCATTGCTGCTTATTGCTAGGTCGTTCTTTTGGCATTACCCTCGCTCATGTCGCTCCATATATGCTTGTTAACTCGTAGCTAGGGCATACGTGTTGCTTCGAGGAGATCTAGTGATGTACATTACGCGTTTATACTATTACAAATTGTGCATAAATTAACATAGGGCGCAGTACGGCACCTTCCCGCCATTATATGGGATCTTTTTAGATCGATCCTTTTGGAGGAACTTGGAAGAGATGTCATGCAACCCTCAGCTTTAGCTCGATTTACTTTTCAACTTAACTATCAAACGGTTCGCATTTCAACCCTCAATATTTAAACAGTTCATTTCTAAATTTTTAGCTTGAATCTAGAGTAGTTTTAGGTGAGATGGTGCCGATGTGAAGATGTGGCCAAGCAAAAAAACATTTTGATTTTATTTGCTCACACTATGGATATTTTGTAATTTGGAATAAACTATAGCTCTTGTGACATATTCTAAAAGATAAAAAATATTGTTTGTTATTTATTTAAAGGTTAATTTACAGGGATAGGTCTGGTTTAAACCCTCGACACTAAAAAAAATTAGATGCTAGCTACGCTTCTGTTGCTATGCTATTGAAAGCGTATCTACATTTTGTGTGGTTCTGCTATTAGACATGGTTGTTGATACGTTTCAATAAAGCGTTTCAAAACTTACAAGTTAGATACATTTTTAAACAGGTATTGACACGTTTTAGTAAAGCACTTGTAAAGTTAGTATCTAGATATGTTATTAGATGGTGTTGACATGTCTTAATAAAGCGCATCAAAAACTTACTGCTGATGCATATATCGGCTTACAAATAGAAGTGATTATAAATACGCTTCCAGATACAATTTTTTAACATGTATAAAGAAGCATCATCGGCTGTACCTTCCTTTATATACTATATAAAATATGTGCATGTCTAGCAAAGTAACAAGAAAATCTATGCATTTGGCAGCATCCGTGTGAAATAAAGATCAGGATCTCGCGTGGTGCCACCGGGAGGAGTTAGAGGCATTGAAATCGAGTGCACGGCTAGTACTTGGTTTAAGGCGTAGACAATAGAAAAATAAAAACGATACTACTAATCACATAAGTTGGTTTGCTGCACGCTGGTTAGATGGCTTCAATGGTAGTTGGGAGACCCAGGTTTGAATCCTCACTGTCCTTGTTTATTTTTTACAATTATTGTGAACAGGAAGACCCCCGCATGCGTATCTACAAAGCGTCTCATATTTTCTAGACACGTTTAAAAACTCGTCTCTACAAATCTTGACACGGTCCATGCGAAGACGCTCGAGATACGTTTTGCTAAAACATATCTACACTCCACTAGAGATGAAATAAAGTGTAGCTACCCCAAAATTAAAGCGTATCCACAGGGTTTTTTTTCTAGTAGTGCGAACTATCGTAAAAGTCTGCTTTTCAACCTTAAACTACAAAATCGGGTAACATAGGCCATCCAACTATCAAAACCGGGCAAATAATTTAGCCTTTTGGGTGGTTTGAAAGGTGGTTTTGTATTTTTTCAAAAAAACTAAAAAAATTCTAATTAGATCTAAAAAATTAAAACTAATTCATTTTAAATCAGAAAAATATGAAACTAGTACCAAAATTTTTCTATAACCTATCTATTATTGCTCTATTTGAATCTTATTTATTAAAAACTAATAGGCATAACTGCAAGTAACTAAATACTATGAACATAAATAAATTGGATCTGATAACTGACAAGTAGAGTGTCAATAGATTGGTTACATTTTTAGAAAATTTTTATACCCATTTTGTTTTTTTATTAAAATGAGTTGATATGAATTTTTTTAGTTTAAATTTGAATACTTTTAATTTTCACAAAATGAAAAAACACCTTTGAAACCACCCAAAGGGTCAAGATGGCCCGGTTTTGACAGTTGGATGACCCGTGTTATCCGGTTTTGTAGAGTTGAAGGTTGAAAATCGGACTTTTGCGATAGTTCGATAGTGTAAATCGGACTTTTCTCTAATTTACATGATGATGAACTTCAATAAAACAATTTTATTTTCTTAAGCCATATTTTTTTTACTTGAGTGGAACATTGTTTTTTCTTGAGCGTTAACATATTGGATTGGCAGTTATGCAAATAGTATGAACCACTTGAGGTAGAGTAAATATTTATTATCCTTGGTACTTTGCTAATTAGCAAAAAAAAAAGCCTTACCTCTGTGCAAACGCTGCGGTGCTACTAGATAGAATCTAGTAGCATCGTCAACAGTACTGTGGCTGTAGCGTCCTGCTGGTGCCTTTCATAGCGAGCTGAACAGGAGCCGTTCAACAGATGCATCCAAAAGCGAGTCTCCGTGAATGTCCTCCGCCGCTGCGTCACTCCCGTCGTCGCCGATCCATCGGCGATTTGACGTGATGGAACATATATAGAGAGAGGAGAACACTTGGCAGCAGGGAGCGAGCCCAGCATGGTCCGTGGATAGATCACACACACACATCTACTAGTACCTCGCAGCAGCAGGCACGGGGGCTGGCTGGCTCGTTTCACTACAAATAAAGAAGGGAAAAAGGAGGGGGCGGAAAAGAGAAAAGACGCCGCAGCAGGTGATCAGAGCACGCCGCACGCGGCTGCTGCCATGGCTGCTGGCCGGAGGAGGAGGAGGAATCCCCTTCCCGGCCTCCGCTCCGCCCGGTCCGCGCGTAGATCGACGACGACGCAGCAGAGAAGAAGGGGAACGAAGCGTAGATAATTGCGCCGCGCACGGCCCGTATCCTCATGGTATTTAGTGACCAAATTGTTCTCCCCCCCACCTGCACACTGCTGACATGCCTAGCTATCTCTAAGAGCTCGATCTAGCTGTGGCCTCGATCACTGTGGCTGTGAGGAACGAGAGAGATACTTTTGTTCGTGCTGCCGCCGCTTGCAAGTTTCAAGGCAGCCCCGTGACTTCCATGGAACAGCAACTACACACTATACCTGCTGCTGACCCTAGCAGTCAGCAGACGACCCAGCACAGAGACGAAGAGATAGAGAGAGAAAGAGATCAGGGCGTGCATGCAGTGAATGCATGCCTGGATGGAGTGAGTTATGACCATCCATCGATCGATCCACTTTTGAGGCAATGCGAAGCAATGTTGCAAATGCAATGAAGCTAGCTCCAGCACTCGAGCATCGTTTTCTATTGCCTGCCTCTTCCCGGCCTCCCAGGCCGGCCCTGCTGCATCTGCGCCTGCGTCTGCATCCAGCCATGCATGGGTGTGTGTGATGCTGCTGCGAGCCTGCGATGCAAGGCCGGCCGGCAAGGCTGCTGCTTCCATTAATATCATATCAATGTGCAAGCAAACAAACATTCCTGATTCCCTCTCTTACCAACTTTTCAATCAGCATTGAACCAAACAAAAACAAGGCCTTTGGTCCCAGCTAGCATGCACAAAGCATCATGAGCTGATGAGTTGCACAGGACAGTAGTCACTGCGGCTACCCAGCCAGCTAGCTGCTTTGCTTGTGATCGCTCGAGAGTGAGTGAGTACTTCAAATAAATTCTTAGATGAACCTTGCAAGATCACACCTATAGCATATAAATCGATCGAGCAGTCACGCAGAACTAATCATCTGTGGCCTCGCTCCTCCTTTCCTTCTTTTTTTTTTTGGCATGCAAACATAGTCCAAGCAAGCTGCAAGGCAAGCCCACAAGTCAAACCAGAGGTAGATAGGTTTTTTGGCATGCAAGAAGTAACCCACCAGTTGCAGGCCACCACAGGCTGCAAGCAAATTGTGCATCCGTGGTACATCAATACAATGCAGGAGCCACCAGCTGGCCAGCTACTACATAGTATGTGGCCTAATGCATGCAGTACATTTTGTACACTGCCCTTTGCTACCGTACGTCGTACCTGATGCTGCTTGCTTGTATAGAAAAACTATAATTCGTGTAGTTCTCTCAAAGATGACAAAGAGGAGAGGAGGTGCGAATTGAGGAGACTAATAAGAGGCACGCATGTGTGTGGCACAAGCACAACTAGCTAGCTCTTTGCATTGGTTCCGTGCACAGTTAGTTTGCATGCAGTGTGGATTGGCTGCGGAGTTTGAATATTATGGAAGATTCTGTTCCACATATGACAAGGTTGCTTTAATCATATGTTTGTGGTAGACATATTGTGAGTACATCACATGACCTATCCCCATGCCCACATGTGGCCCAGTACTGCCTCTGCCTTGCCAGGTCTAGATCTATCTTTGACTGGGGAACGAAATATGCATGCATAAAATAATAAGCCCACAAAAGAACACTGCTAGCTGCTGATGACTGGAGAGAGAGAGAGAGAGAGAGAGAGAGAGAGAGATCTCATCTATCACATATTATTCTAGTATTCCATATGCTTTATATTAATTTGGGATGGGCTGAGAGCAACTGGCTAGCTAGAGAGAGAGAGAGAGAGATCATGTCGTGCAAAGAATGTTGTCATCTTCTTCTCTAGCTAGATCAGGCGGGCCACTGCACATTATCTGATGACACGCCATGCCCAGATGCCGTTAAAAACCAGTTTTCTAGACATGTATTCGTGCCGCACAAATCACAACAACGTCTCTCTCATCTCGAGATTCCTCTGAAATATCACCCATTCTTTATCATATCATTTCATGCATGCATGCATGAGAAAGATACTGCAGTGCTTTATTATATATACATGCATGTATATATGTATGTGCGCAAACAGTTTTGATGTGATACTGTTGTCTGTATGTTAAAGAACATATGTGTATTCGTGCAGTGAACTGACACTGGCTAGTTAGGGGCATAATTAAGGTGATTAGAACGAGAGAGAGAGAGAGAGAGATTTATTTAAAAATAGTACTCACTGGATGGAAGACGGCAGCACGCACTTTGCAAAAGTTGATGAAGCTGTTTGTCTAGGAGTAGATCAGGCATATAGGGCAAGACATGCATGCATAGAGGTCATGTGAAGGAAGATAGAGGAGAGACCAAAATGTGTGTGTGAAAGCTTCTCCCGGCTCCCTAGGCTGCATAGAGAACAGCTGCAATCTTGGACTTTAGCATGATTGCCACTCACATACCTGCAATACAATGTGGAGGATTAGACAATTAGGCGTACTTGATTAAAGAGAGAGATCTAGATGTTTATGCTAGCTGTTCCTACTCCTAAAACTAGCTAGCCCCTTGATTTGCATCAGAGTTTGAAGGCTACTCTAGTGCACACAGTACTGCGATGTACTACATCGTCTCAGCCATACAGTGCCTACCTAGGTCCACAGCTATAGTGCACATTTTTCATCAAAGGCAATGCATATGTGTGTATGTTACTGTTTGTCCCTTGTATGTACTGGTGCTAGCACTATACTACCTAGGGTAGTACCGGAGGTCTAGAAGTAGAGCTTGTTGGATGGGATCGGAAGGCCAATGCAAATCTTTTGCTGTGGCTGCATTGCATGAAAGGTTGATTCTTCTTTCACCATCTCTATGCGCAAGGGAGCTTTTTTGTGTAGGAAAACGGAAAAGGCGAAAAAGACACTCCAAAGATGGGGAGGTCGCTCGCCAGACAAAGGAGGCTTTTCAGAGAACATTTCCTTCTCTTTATCATAGAAAGAGAGGAAAAGCAGGGCTAGAGAGGGGGAGAGATAGAGATAGGGGGAGCGGTCAGAAGTCAGAGCATTAGGGAAAACTGATTAAAGTCCTTGCACACATGCATAAAAGGAGCTGTAAAGATGTGAAATCACCACTGCTCTAAGTCCTCCTTTTTCCAAACTTGCTTACCCATGCGCACATATATCTGTTTCTCTCCCTGTCTCTCAGCATGTCCTTCTTCAGTTCTTCCATTTGTGGTGTTTTGCACGTCAATGCCTGTTTACACTGCAACCTAATTAAGGTCGTCATACAAACATAAGCTTAGACCATCCCAGTTTTGTTACTCAGTGTTTAGCAATCAAAGCTTTATTAATTTATCTAATAACTAACTTCTTAGCCTCCTAATTTACCCATGCATTTTTGACGGACACTACTTTGTCCAAAAGTATTTGCCTAGGTTAGGCGACCAATTTGTCGCCACAAAGTTGTGTCAAGACTACCCTTATAAAAAATGTGTGCAAAGTTTGTTCAAACAAATTAAAAGACATTGAGAGACGGAGTACCTTATAAGCACCAGATGAACATGCCTGCAGTAGATATACTATCTTGTGTGAAAAGAGCGCTCTTCATTCTCAAACAAACTTTGTACATCTTCATCCATCCTGATCGCCATGAGATCTTGCAGCCTGAACTACTAGCTAGTATCACACTTCCATCACATTGATAATAAATTACTCATGTTATTATTTTATTAGCTATGTACTCCTCCGTTCTAAATTGTAGGTCATTTTGACAAGTCTCTAGATGCATAGCAAAATCTATCTATATATCTAGATTTGCCAAAACAACATACAATTTGATAGGAGGGAGTATATCACTAAAATTAGCATGAAATATATATATATAGATAACTTTATGTCTATCAAGGAAACCAAATAAATAGATATAGTACTTAATTAGATATATATATGATAGCAAAAGTTGAACTACCCGCTAGCAGTATGTATACTCCCTCTGTCCCGTAATATAAGCATTCCTGACTATGTTTCTAGATGTCCAGATTCATAGCATCTCTAATGTATTTGTATAAGTATCTGTCCAGGTACATAAAAGATGCTATGAATCTGGTACATAGCTATAAATACTTATATTCTGGAACGGAGGGAGTATATCTTTGCCGAAGTAGCATGAGATCATTTCTCCTCCATGGATGCCATGCTGTTGTCATCCAGGCCACCATTATATTTCACAGGGCTCAGCTCTGAGTAAGCTGCAGAGGTGGCTGGCCGGCCGGCTGGAACAATCAAGCAGCCCATCTGCCCCGTGCATGCATGCGACAGGGGTCCTCTCCTCTGTAACTGCGCGTATGGAACAGGACATGCGTCCAACAAGCTCGTGCACTGCCACACGTAAGTGCACGCCAGGGGCTCGCATCCGTGAAGCTTCCAAACTCTCCATCTCTCTCCTCCTCCCCTCTCTCTCTTTCTCTCTCTCATTTAAACTTGAGCTTGTTGAACCGAGCTACCGATCTGCAGCATCGCATGGCCTGTGGGGTGCAGTAGTGCATGCATCAGCCCCTCTCTCTCTTCCTCTCTCCTGCACAGTAACACTGCTTCTCTCTCTTTCCCAGAGAGATAGAGAGAGTCACAAGTGCATGAGCATGGCCAAGGGCTCTCTTCCTTGGCTGTCTGGTACTCTCTTCTGTATCTCTGTTGCTCCACATGGTGTCACATGCACCAGTGCCTCCCCGGCCTTCTCTCTTTTCACCTCGCCTCTGCTCACACGCGACAACAGTTTCACCTGCTGTTTGCTTGTGCGTATTGACTGCTTGGCAGATCTGAACCTGCATCCATTTTCCAAAAGAAATGAGCTTTTTCTTTTCGTTTAGATTATATTGCCAAGCAATGCATATAGTACAGAAAGATCTTTCCTGCCTTTCCTTGCATAATCTAATCATTCCTGGCTTGGCATTGGCTACCCATCTTCCTTTTACCCTAGAGGAATGACAGTGTGCTGCTAGATGGTCAAAAAAGTTGGACACAAGAGTAAACTATATAGTATAGTATTGTCGATTTGTAAATATTTCAAGGGGTATCAAAGCATGCAGTACTACTGGTAGCTAGCTCCTATGCAGGCTCAGCTTTAAGGACACCTACAGGCCGGCTACCAGTCCACTACCAGTCAAAGAAACATGGACTCACTCAACTCCCTGCTCCAGCAAATTGTTATCCAAAAAAATAATAAAAGAAGAGAATATATATTGTGACAGAAAGAAATGCCCATGAATGTTTCAGCTTCTGCAAAATTTATGGCATGTGATACATTCAGGGGGGGCATTTGAAGTTCTATGGTGCATGAATTTATTGAGGTAGCTAGAGAGAAGAAGCACTTTGAAAGCATTATTCTCTGTGAACGAGTTCATGTGTTATGTATCACAAATGGAAAGCAAGTAAAGATGCTGCAGTCAGTAGTGAGTATGATATCGGCAGGGTACAAGGGAGGTGGTTCCATCACATAATGAGCCTTCAACTGCTGCTCTGAGATGTTTCAGGCTTTCCTGCTTACGCAAGTGGTACCACGGAAATTGAAGACCACAACCTTCACCGCGCGCCACATCTTGCGCTGCTGGCCCCCTTTTATGCCACAAAAATTACTGCCGACTGAACACCTGCTTGATCAATCGTCAGCTCGTTGCATGGTTCTCCATGTCAATGTATGCAGGGACCAAGCCAATTGCCAATGGATGTTGATCAGATCATACTCAGAATGACAGGAGAAAAAGAACAAACGAACAAAGTATGTTTGGTAGAAAATAAGGACATAAAAACATAACCACTTGTTTATATATATGATCATCAACATATAGAAGTTCTGCATATGCACATAAATCTATGTTGTAGAAATGATCAGTTAGTTTCTTTATCTTAATTAGTTTTTGCTTCAAAAACTGTATAAATCCTATTGGAAAGTAGTCCTAATAAGCCAGGAAAAACCCTCACCATTTCCAGGATAAACAATAGAAAAGAATCCCTGATTTTTCAGCACAAAGTGAACATATTTTTAGCTGCACGCAGCGGCAACAGAAACATGGGATACTTCTGTGGAACACAACAGTCAACAGAGAAGAACCCAGGAAGTGCATGCATATGCAGGGAATTAACCAAGTGATGGAGGAATGTTGCAAGCAATGATTGTCCCAGCAAGCTCCCTTGATGCATATGTCTCAGCAGATTCTGATGCAAAGATTTCAGATCTCCACAGATAAAGCTAGCAGAGCCAGGAGCGAGAGATCGATCGATGGCAGGAAAAAGGAGGAAAAGCTAAATGGGAAGGAATCATTAGGAGTTGCCGGCTTTCATAGCCCCCCGTGGGCCCGGTTCAGATCAAGGAGAATCGATCATGCCCATGCATGCCAAAGCCCTCTAAAGATGAGGAGATTTCCAAAAGCCTGTAAAAACTCTACGCTGTAAGCCTGAAACTTATCTACCAAAAGAATGTCGTCCTAGGCATTGTAGAGAAAGATGGAGGCTGTCTTTATAGAGAAAAGGGATGAGCTGTATTGCTAGTTTGCTACACACTTTAATTAGTAGTTACCAGGAGGAATCCTAAGTAGAAGGATCTATCCAGTTTACAGTTACTTTCAGGCAGCTACTGTGAAAAAAAAGTGCAGCAGCAGAGAACAAACGTAATCTGAAAGAAACTGCATCTAGCAAGCAAGCGTTGTTCTGTTCCACATCTGATTTAACTTCACACTAGTCATGGTGTAGCTACTTGTTGTGTAGAAGAGAAGACTCAGATGAGATTGAGATACATACTAAACTCTGACATGTGTGTCCCACCAGCCTCTACGGTCCACACGCATGACTCAGATTTGTAGGGGACAGAGATGTACACGTAGTCACGTACGTACCTGCTACGCAGCAGCAGCAGCAGCTATAGTATAGCGTGCACCGCAGCTGGCGGATGAAACCAAGGGTAAATCCAAGCAGAACCAGTAGATTCCTCCGGCCGGCCGTCCATCAGGATCTCTGAGCCGCTGAACGTGAGGGGGAGGCGGTAAAGAACAAGGCAAACTACACCGGTAGCCCGGCTGGCGGAGGCGACCGGCAGCCGGAACCATCCCGTCCCGTCGTCGTCCATCCGCCGACAGGCGCCTGCCACCGATCATGTGCGCCGCAGCCGCTGCCGACAAGACGAGGAGGTCGCGGCCAGCAAGCCCCCAGGGGCGTCCCCATGCCAAGCTCAGCGAAAGGTTTTCAACGCAGCAGCTGGCTCGCGTTGCTACCCTGTTTCCTTTGCCGGAGCAGCTCTAGGGCATGATGGCAATGCAGGATCAGATGAGCTCAAAGTCATGCTTGCTTTGCCAGGCAGCTCCAAGTGTGGTTACCTTTTGGTTCTTGGATGCTCAATCATGTCCTCTTCTCCAATCCAACCAACGGAAGCTCCCTGTCAGCAGTCGCCTTGAAACCGATCCATTGTCTCAAATCTGCTAGGGAAGATGAGCAAAACACGGTCAGATAATAAGGGGTACTAGTTTTTTTGCAGTCTTGCAGAAACAGTGCAGACTGATGCAGATACAATCCCAAACAGTTAAACTGTTCATCTGAAGTTTCTGATCAACTACTGGCGACTGTTGATTCAGCTGGTAGAGACATCATCTCCACTCCGAAGGTAATATCATTGCTAGCCATACGGGTCCAGCCTGGGCTAACTGCACGGTTGTCAGAGGAAATGACTGGACTGTCACACTGATCGTCTGTCAACCTGGGAATGCGAGGATAACCGGTCAGTGATGTGATTTCTCTGAACAAGCGGTAAACAGCCAGGACCGCAGATACGAAAGAATGAGCCAAACAGGATGATGACACAGGAGGGTTAACAGAACACTCTGGAATATAAGAGCACACCACACAGCAGGGCCTACAAGTTACAAAACAATGAATCGAAGCGGATGAGCCCAAGGTTTTAATAATGATATAACAAAAATAACTATCACGATGATAAGCACGCCAATCTCAGAAATTCATAGGCAAATATTGTTAAAGGATTTCAACGATTCTCACAAATACCATAGAATAGGAACACCTAGTGCTTTAGGCAATTTCATAGTACAGGGAAAAATATCAGTTCTAGCATTCAGGAAAGCAAATGCTACATTTGTTTCTAGGAGAACGCCCGGCACATGCAGGTCTGATGATGAAGAAGCAGAAGAGATAGTCGTGAATTGAACAAGTATATCATGATATTCAACATCCACATTGCCTTCTCCAGTTCTTCGAACTCAGCGCTTACCGCTCCTCCTTTTACTCTTCCTCCTGCTGCTCTTGTCATCAGAATCGCTGTCTGACGCAGATTCAGATTCAGAAGAAGCTGATGACGTGCTGTCCCTCCGGTGCCTTCGCTTCTTTTGCTTCCTCCTGTATTGCCGCTTCTTGTCCTCTGAGTCGGAGGAGCTGTAACTTGAACTGCTTCCGGAGGAATATTCAGAGCCAGTCACTGATGATTCGGAGTCAGAGTCAAACACTGAAGCATCACTGCTATTGCTATCAGAATCACTCCGTGAACGATGCTTCCTCTTATTCTTTCTCTTTCTTCTTTCAGATTTTTCCTTCTTCCTCTTTTCTTTCATCAACTTCTTCTCAGCTTCCCTCTCCTTTATAAGATCAGGATTCTCGAACTGATAAGAAACTGGTACACTTTTCTTCAACTTGGGATTCTTAAGCTGCTGCGTTCTGGATGGACGTGACATGTACACCCGCTCGTTTTTGCACTCGTAGGTCCAGTGACCATGCTGGAAACACTTCTGACATTGGGTATATGCCCCACCAGAAGAAGCTTCTGGAGCTTTTGTCTTCACAGTACCCAGTATCGCAGCCTTCTCTGTACTCATCAGATACATCTGTCTCTTAGCTTCCTTCCTCTCCTGCCAGCGGCTTGGCCCCTCTTCCTTCTGCCCATAGGCATTGACATTGCGGGCAGCAGCAGCAGCAGCGCGCTCAGCTTGAGCCCTGCTCAATCCTTTAGCCGCTGATAACGCGGCTGCCTTTATTTTGTCCGCTGCAGCCTGAGACTTATCATCATTTCCAGACATCTTGATTCACCCAGAAACTATCCCAAATAAGCAACCCCACTATCCTGCAAGGAATAAACTATACTGTTCAGTAGTGAACTAATGAGGCAATTTCATATCTTCAGTAAAATGTAAAATAGGATCATCCTCGATCCAGCTGAAATGCAGATATACAGTATGCGCACACATTCAGACCCAGTTTTTCACCCCTTTTACTATAAGGATAATGTTCTTCGAAAAAAAACTATGAGTGTAATACAGCGCACGCTCTTGGTCGGAGTTTTTTTTTCAATTGTTTAGGTTTATTTTATTTGTTATATTTATATTTTGGTTCTCACACCTTGGCCACCAAATAAAAAAACAATAGATATTGAAACTCATATGCAAAACTTATATATCCTCCATAATTCAGTTTTTCATGTAGGGTGGCAGCATGTAACTACACAAGGTTCTACCATCAATTTACCCTATTAACCAGATCATATCAAATTCAATGATCATTAGCCGAAAAAACTAAAAAATAGATCAATCAGCTAACTACCGAGTACATTATAAACAAAGTAGCAATAACATAGACGATAGTGGTATCCAAGCACTCAGTTGGCGTAGCTAGGATTTCAGGATTTCACGTTAGGGTGGCCCAACTTAAGATAAATTTTAAATACCACTATAAATGTAATATGCCAACATACAGGTAGAGGATTTACCGAATGTCTAAACACAATACAATCAAATAAAAAAGGTCTCACGAACATCTTAAAGTAAACAAGACTGAAATATGCATATTTCTGAAAGAGATACAACTCTTTATGTTTCAACAAATCTACAAGAGAATTACGCAATGTTTCAATTTAAAATTCCAATGCCACATTTAAATCCTAAAATTGAACTGAAATAGTACCTAAATCAATTCTTCATATTCATACCTTGCCTTGTGCAATCCTGTTCCAATGGTCGACGAGAGGGAGTAATCGTGCAAACGAGTATCCGATTTGTCGATACCCGATGCCCCCTTCTCCGGCCGCCAACCTGCTCACCCGACCTCCCTCTGTGGCGCTGCGCCACCGCCTCGGCCGTCGGGCAAGTCCGTGCGTCCTACCTAGGGCTTAATGAAGAGAGAGTGAGGGACAACGCGAGGGAGGGAGGGAGGGGGAGACAGAGAGAGACAGGGGGGCGAGGTCGGGACGTACCACCCGCCGGTGTTGGCTGCTGCCCGCCCGCCGCCGCCGTCTATGGCTCGGACCTCGCGCAGTGCCAGGGCCTAGGGGACACGACGGGAGGCGGACGACGACGACGATGCGAACGCCGGCCCTAAAAGATATTGGGCCTTGGGCTGAAATTCCAGGGTGGTCCATGGGCACAAACCTGGACAGATTGTATTTGGTATATATATTTTGGTTATCACACATTGGCCACCAAACACAACAATCTAACAATATAGATATTGAAATTAATATGAAAAATTATATAACTTCCATATTTAAGTTTTTACTGCAGTAAAAAAAGACAAGATATATAACACAATTTGCAAACAGATCCTTCATCGGATGTAATTTGATTATAGACTCAGTTACGCCTTGCTAAAGGAATGGAAGGTTTTTCTTTTCAAGTTAAATGCCAACAATGCACTGGTTCCAGTCTTGGCAAATTTGCTTTGCCGAACCGGGTTTGTAGAATGCTTAGAACCAACAACTCTGACACTTCTGTAGTAGTATCTCCTTAAAGAGTTGGCATAAGAGATGATAGTCACGATTATTCACAATTCTTCGTGCCCCGACAGGTGCAGCGATGCTTCACAACTTTCCTATGCCCGCCCAATCTTCTCCACCAGGCGCCTCTCGATCTCCATCCTCTTCCTCATCAGCAGGGTGTACTTCTTCAGAAGCTCCCTATCTTCCTCCTTGTCGCCGGCTGGGACTGCAAGCTTCGAGCCAAGGGAGGTCTTCTCCAGGTTGCCCTCGTACAAGCACGAGATGGGGACAAAGCTTCCTTCGGCGTTGCACAGCCACCCGTGGGCGGCTCTCAGAGCTGCACCCAGTGAGGCCGAATCTGGAACAGAGACGGCGTCAGTTTTGCGGCCATATAGATGGATGGTGATATCAGTTTATCAGAATGTGACAGGATCACTAGACAATCAAAATCAGGGAGGAGGTTTGTGCAGTTACCAGGTCTCTGAACTGTGAAGACAGGGCAGCCAAAGATTTGCGCAATGGACTTGAGGATGCTCTCGTTGGAGGATGCCCCACCAGTTGCTATGATCCGCTTGGGAGGGTTCGGCATGCCGAATCTCTCAGCATGGCCTCGCATCGACAGCATTTGACCTTCAATGATGGCACGGACCTACAAGCAAGGCGTGATGAACTCATAGCCATTTGCTTGCCAAAATATCTGATATATCGAAGAATATTCCTATTTGCAGACCTCAGATGGTGGATTGAATTCTGCCACTTCACGCTCTACCAGATTGTCAGATGAGGCATCATCAAGGTTCTCAACAATGTACCGATGGAAGCCCACTACATCAACAAACCTATTTGTTTCAGGTTTTGGTTCTTTATAGTAGAAGGGGCGCAAATGTTACAAATACGAATACATCATTACCTGGAAGTGGTGGCAGGATTTCATGGTCTTTGTAGTAGAATCCTAACTTTCCACCTACATACAAGATAAAGTAACATGTCATGATTCCAGGGCCACAACTGACATGCTAATGCCAATCCATATTCGAAAGCTATAAAATGAAATATGTAGCAAGACATTCAAATTTCAAATTGCTAATTTACTCTCATAAAAATTGTTGATTTCCTTGAGGATTCTAAAATAAACTTGGCAGAAAAAGTTTGTTGAGCAAATGACCGAGATAAATTCTAACCATTTAGAGGGGGCGTTTTCTCTAGATAGCTGTTGAAAACATCCCATGATTTCTCTGCACACTGATTTCGCACATCTGAAACCACAATGAGAAGTATAGTCAGCAATTTGACATAAAGACATGATACGTGGTAGACAATAGAAAGGAAACATGCATACCTTCTCTGGTCAAGGAGCCATTTTTGTAGCATAGCATCACCATGTAACCATCAGGCTCAACAGGGTTGGGGAAAACATGCCCTTCAAGACTTGGTTTAGCTTCTGCTGTTATCCCAAATACCTACAAGATAGGAAATGAATTATGTACAAGAGTCAGGTAAACATGCCAAGTAACCAACACGATTTTGAGCACGTCTTCCCAACTTACTGTATCGCTAGTACCAAGGCTAATGGCAAGATCACCAGGAGTATTCAGAGTTAAACCTACAACAGATGCAAGGGTCCCATAAATGCTAATGTAAGAAATCAAGAAATAATTTTCATGCCCATTTTCCACAGCTAAATAGATGATAACAAATGTCAGCTGCTCAGTAAGAAGCACTAGTCAAACACACCTGCAAGGCTATTAGGATTGTCACCGGACCACTGAATAACCAAACAGTTCTTATCAAACTGAAACCTGAAAAGGCATCCTTTTAGGTAACTATAAAATAGTAATGTAAATACGGATAGGTCATTAAGGGTTTATTTTTCTTATTCAGCTAGCATGCCCACTCATATTAACTAGTCCATCATGTTCAAGAACTTTATTTACATGAAGTGATCATAATAAAAGTAGTGTTTAACTTCAGATATTCATATACTGATATACATCCAAAAATTACACTGAAAATGGTGAACATAAATTTTGAAGTGTTCAGATTTCAGAGTTCATCTGGATCTATACAGTGAAAAGTTGTGAGCAGGAAAATTCTGCAACAACAGATTTACGATCGGAGCGTGTATTCCCGTTAACAGAAATAAAGACCAGCCTGAACCTTATGTGCTTGGTTGCCTCATAACCCCTCAGCACTCGTGCAAAAGGTGATTTCTACTTGCAAGATAAAAGGTATGGCATTGGAAGAAGATAGGTACATGGCAAAGGTGATTCTGAATCTATGGTTTGCAAACCAAGTATACTACAGGTCGGCTTGACAGTGTTCATTTAGGACAGGCTTAATGTAAACAAAACTTACCTTTCTACAAAATAAGGAGCAATCCGGCCAGCAGCTGAATATGCTGGTGCTAGATTTCCAAGCTTTGCTTCAAGTCCAGGAGCAGTTGCCTAGAGCAGAAAGGGCACAATTTTGATAATTTAGTCCATGAGATATCCTAAATAAAAGCCCACAGTTTTGATGTTTTACACTTTAGTCATTCAACAATAATTTAATGTATTACCAAATGAGCTAGCAAGTTACAAACCTCTAAAACAGTCTTTGACCAGGTTCTCTGGTTTATATCCATCAAGTTCATCCCAGCACCATCAGTTTCGTCAATACTTGCGTAGCTTCCAACAAGGATTGATGCCATGAATGAGCTCACCAAAGATATTCTCTCGGTATCTTCATAAACATTGGGCTCTGTTTGATAGATCTTTCGTATCTGAGGACCAGTGAATCTCTCATAGGCACGAGATCCTGTCAGTTTTGCTAACTCCAATGCACCTCCGACTTCATTCTCTATTTCTCTGCATTGCTTAGTTGTGCTACTGTCCATCCATATTGGTGAGTTCATTGTAGAAAAAGCATCCTTGAGCTGCAATAACAAACTCTTACTGGAATCTAGGGAGGAAAGAACTGCCTTGCTGCCCTTCTTCCAGTAAACACTGCCATGTTGCTGCCCACTCCCTGAGACGGACACAACCTTACTGAAGTTTATCTTGGGTTTTAACTTCTCAAGAAGCAGCTCCAAAGCTTCCACCCACATAATGGTTGGTGAAAATATGTGGCCATCGTCAGTGGAATCTCTGTACACCCCACCTTCAGTTTTGTAGTGCGGCAATTCAGAGTCAAAATTAACAATTTCAGAAGCTACTATTGTTAACTCATTGTTGAGCACAGTAGCTTTCAGTGACCTGTAAAATGAGTGACAGTGTTAGATCCAAGTCTGATGGTAACTTAACAATTTAGGATGAAAATAAAAGGAAGAATAAACCCAGAAAGGAATATATGAAGCAAATGGTGGTACAGTCATGGTTGCTGACTTATCAGTATGAAGAATACAAAACAAAGAAACCGCATTTGAGCTGGGTCAAACCCTTGAAAAGGATCGATTTCAAGAAGAATCACGCATAGGTATATTTTTGAATTTAGCTAAGAACTTGATTTTGCACTCAGAGCTGCAGACATTAAATGAAATTGCCACATCGCATCCAACTTGAAGTGTTGCTTAATTCTTGATCATCATCCAAAAAGAGTAAACAGCAAAGTAGCATGGGCAATTAACTATGTCCATAGCTCTGCCCAAGGAAATTCACACATACTAAGTCGTCTTTCAAAAGAAAAAAAAACACATACAAGTCTGCAGAATCTATATTATACCGCTACGGACTACGGTAGCACTCGATCGAAATCAGATCACAACACTAAATACACAGTTTCTTAAGCCCCTACCACCATGACCCTGTTACGAACTCTACATTGTAGCAAGACCTCTCCACCATGAACTTGCACAGAAATCCCATGTCATCATGGCATCAACTCTATACTAATTAATTCCGATTCCCCTTCTTTAAAAACATTCGACCAGAGTACCAGAGTAAAATTCTATTCATTCCACCTAAGCACATTTTAGTTCTCACCCTTTACACTTTACAGGCAGGCAAAGTTCGTATCTTTACTCCCTCCCCGTATCGATCCATCGACTAAACAATGAGCACTTCATACGATGAACAGGCTACACCGCGACCACAGCAAAAACAAGATCCGGCGCCCAAATAAACTGTAAGAGAGGGAGACACTGGGAAAGGGACGAGACTTACTGAGTGGAGCTGTCGAATCCGAGGAAGAGAGAGCCTTCCGGGAGGGAGCCTGGCCCCGTCATGGCCGCCGTCTCTTAAGTCCCCCGCTATAAATTCGCTCAAGCAGGGACGGGACTACGAGCAAGAGCGATCCGGAAGGCGAAGACGACAAACGACTGCGCTGCGGATCAAAAAAGCCGGGAGAGAGATTATATGCCTGCGATCTAGAGGACGACGAGTGGACTGGCGACCGTCAAATTCGTTGGCTTCCTTCAGATAAGGATGTTCTGTTATCCTGGATAGACTGCATAGGGGATCATCATCAATTCATCATTGGTAGAGAGGGGAGAGGACGGACGAATCGAGCTGCTGGTTCGGTTCATCGTACTCCACTTAGTCTGCTCCTACATCATTGTAGCTGTTGGACTATGGTCGTTGTAGATCAGGTTGCTCTCTGACGCGTGGGCCCTTTTCTTTTTATCTACAGTACAGTACCGTATAAAAATGTAGAATAGGATTTAGGGTACCGTATTCGCTC